>JACSYO010000912.1:220000-820000 GCA_016806645.1 Ophiodon elongatus | reverse complement strand
TTTGACGATTTTTCGTCTATGTACGTTTGTGTATCATCTTGGTTACCATCTTCAATGGACAATGAGGGTTCATAGAAATTGTAACTTATTTGTTCATCTATTCCATCTGTCCATTTTCCAACCCATATCCAGGTCTGGGTCGAATTGGCAGTAAGGTAGCTCAGGCATCCTTTTCCCCTGCCGCATCCTTCAGCACTTACTTGGGAATCAAATGGGATATTTAATCCCTCGAGCATGTTCTGGGTCTGCCCCAGGGTCTCCTTCCTCTGGGACGTACCCAGAATACCTACACAAGGAAGCTTTCATGGTACAGGCTAGTACTGAAGTTAAGAAGCACTGATCAGATCAGTCCTGTTCGGAAAGTTTGGCGCAGATACTATGAGTCCAAGGAGACAGTCCACACCTCTTTAAATGCTTCCATTGAAGCACACTGTAGCTGGTCTCATCAGTCTCATAGTCTCTCCTGGTCAAAATAAATCTTTTTTAGGGCCCTGTGAAATTTTTATTTTTTAATTTTTTTTAAACACATTTTCTCATCAGAAAAAGCCTTTTGTATGGATGGCTGTCATTTCAAAAATTCAATAAGAAAATATTCAAAATGTAATGAATACCAATGATAATTGTTATCTAACTAAGTGCTTTAATAAATGTATAAAGCAAAACTTTTCATTCTCTTGGAAAATCAAGTGCTCTAATTTAGCTGTTAGTGTTGATTTGCTCAGTTTTATGGATGACTGGCCTCTTTGACATGAAGTGTGTGTGTGTGTGTGTGTGTGTGTGTGTGTGTGTGTGTGTGCGTGCGTGCGTGCGTGCGTGCGTGCGAGCGAGCGAGCGAGCGAGCGAGACACACGTCTAGTTTGTCTGACAGCAGTTTCAAATAACAATATATGTCAGAGCCGATGAATAAGCAGTCTGACTGGCAGAGCCTTTTGTCTTCCAGAAGTTTTCGATATTGTGTGAGAGTGTCAGTTTGTTGATTAGGGATTTGCCTTAAGGGCCACATATTGAAAGAAAACTTTAGCTTTAGTCAGTAAAATGAAAAGATTCACATTTTTGTCTCATCTTTTTCCTGTATAGAGTTTGTTGGTGTATGTTGTCATACATTGAGTCAGAGGTTATTGTTAATGACAGAGCGTGTAGCCATCAATGACAAAGGATGGATGAGTATCTTTCTCTTTCACACATGAACACACACACACATACATTTCTCTGCTTTCGCCTGCATCCCCCAAAACTCTCCTGTGACTGATCTCTCTTCATTATCTTAATCATATCGTATTTTTTGTTTTTTGTAAATACAAAATACCAAGACTCAGAAAAACAAAAATCTAGGAATAAGCAGCTAATAACTGTCTAAATAGTAATTCACCCATTATCGTTTTGCAGAAATTCATCTGCCATTATTATAGCTCAAGCAGCAGCAAATTAGGTTGGCGAATGGCAAGGGAAGCGCTACATTGAAAATAAAAAAATCCTTTTTGTAGACAAAAGAGAGAAAGAATAGTAAAAGAATAGTAAAAAAAAGGTGAATGTGACTAATAAGATTAAACAGAGCTTTGCTTTAGGGCAGATACAGGGAAGAAGTGTTGGACAACAGGATGTGAGGGGTGGAGCTGGGAGTCGAGGCAGGGTATTTAACTGCTTATCAGGTCATAGAAATCAAAGCCCTGGAGCACAGCCGAACCAAGTGTCCCACCAGATGAGGTGCGAGCACAGAGACGAGCTCTGACCTTTGAACTTCAACCTCTCCGTGTTTTGGAAGAGGTCACGTCGTCACATCTACCGCTCTGTTTGGATTGTCTAGCCCTGAGGGGAGGGTTTTTAAGCTGGCAAGGATGTATTGGCAGGCAAGGAGATAATGGTTCATAACACATTTGTTATTGTGTGTAGCTTTTACACAGAGCCCTTTAGGCGACTCTGAAGGTGGCCTATTTTGTACACGAAACGGTAGAAGGTTAATGCCTTGCTTGTATAATGAGTTGTAATATAGTTAACGTGGAGGGTTCTGGTAAATGTGATTTCCACTAATTTCTTTTCAGTATTGTTCCCACTAGTATATATTTGTCTTTTACTGTTGCTATATTAAATTCACTGAAGCAGAAATATACGATGTAGGCCACTTAACTAGCATCACCTTCAATTTATTGACTTTTTGAATGTTTCCCTGCGCACATTAAAACTGATATTTAGCCAGCAAAATGTGAAGCACAAGTCCCACAGGCCTCCACTCTAAGGAGAAATCCCGCATGATTCAGAGCGAAGCACTAAAATAGCAAACTGAGATAAAGTTAATTTTCTTAAATTTAGTTTCATGTTTTTTTTTCTCTCTAGCAATGACCCCCCTCCCCCCAACATCTCTTCTCATTTCCATTTTGGTTTTGTTCTGTCTCCCTTTGTATTTCGCTCCACTGTCTTCATCACACGTACCTGGAATCACCCGTAAATGTCCAAAACAATCAGATTCTCTGCTTCTTTTCACGAAAAACGAGGGCAATTAGGACTGCTGAATTTGACTCTTTGTCTACAGCCTCAGGGCTTTTTTGATATGGATGGGATTATTATAGCCCTGACGTGCAGCCACTCTGTCCCTGCACAAATATGCACAGACCCAAAACAAATACACACACAGTAAACACCTTTATTTTAAATGATTATTGCCATTGTATGATGCTACCTCATTTCAGTTATCTGCAGGTTGGGCTCAGTGGGGTAGAATTAGGCCACAAGAGACAGTGTGTGTGTCGGTGAATGCGCACAGGCTCCTGTGTAGGTACCATTAATTCAGGTTGCAGGCCCAAGGCCACGTTTAGCCATCCTACTTAATAAACTTCATTGAGCTCTCTGCATGCCATTTGACTTGAAACAAGACTAGAAAATAACATTGGTAGAAGGAAACAAATGAATGGAAAAAATTTGCACAGAGGTTAAAACTGGGCTAAATTTGGTTGAAAAGTGTATAACATAGGCACAGGAAAAGGGGGAGATTGGTAACAAAACTGAAACACAAACAAATACAAGTCCTCCAAAGCTCACTCATTAAAGACATTGTGTTTGTTCAATCCATACAAAATCAAAGAGCACAAATTCACATGTTATGGTTTTAGGAGGGTTATGTGAAAGACTATTTCTTGGCTTGAAGCTAGAGCCAAATTGTTCGCTTTGGACATAGCCACGATAGCTGTGTCCAGCCTGTATGCTAAGCTAAGCTAAGCTAGCCTGCTGCTGACGTTTCATATTTACCCCACAGACATAGGAGAGGCAACTCTCGGAATGAACGCTGTGACATATAGATATAGATGCTTTGACTGCATGTTATACTTTAGCCATATTGTTGATTCACATATATATGTAATTGAACTGCAAATCACCAAATCATTATAGACATGCACCGGTAAATGCATACACATTTACACACACATATTCACATATAAAGGTATGCACTGTCACACAAATCATTCAGTCGGTCTTACATTTCTGCCATTTCAAACTATGATTGCCATGTGTCCATACATTTGAAAGTGGGAAGCGAATAACAACTGTGGGTGTGCAGCATTCGTAACTAATGACCATAATAATGAGTATTCAGGGGTGAAATGCCAGAGCAAGAAAGATAAGGAAGTAAAGAAGAAAAAAAAAAGATCATAGCTGACTCAATTTGTAATTCTCAGGTCTTCTCTCTTTCCCTCTATTTCTCTCTCTCATGTGTCAGTCTCTTTTAAAGCCCTCTTGCCACACGTCCACCTCATCCCTCATCTCTTTTATCAGCCTACCCACTCATCTTCACCTCTGCCTCATTTACAATTGCTCCGCTCCTCCGGGGAGTGTTAGCCTCGGTCGTCCGTTCGCAGGGCCCTAAGGCCATGATTAGAGAGAGGGGAGAAAGAGAGACGGATAGACAGAGGAAGTGAGTGCTGCTGAAAATGTAGGTGGGTGGGGGTGGGGGACTTTGGCATGTATGCAATGAGAAAAAGCCAGGCGTAGCAAGTGACCCACTAATCAATCCTAAAACCGTGCTGTGCATACGCCTCACATGCAGAAAACGTTGCTTTCCAATACACCCGCAAGGCCGGGTATTTCACAAACAGTCGATTCCAAAAAGTGGATTAAAGACACCATTTCAACATTCACACTGCAGTTACACATCTCTAAATAGCTATGACAGAGCAATTATTGTAAAACATCACAGGATGTATTAGTCAATTATGTGCCTTGCTCACAAGTTTCCTGCTTCTGGCTGTCTATCGGTTTCCTTCTGGACACGAGTAAAACAGCATCTACAACCAAAAGCATACTCAAGTTTCGGATTATGGATAATAAGGAAATCAAATGTAGGCTGGTCCCAGGGAATTATGAGGTTAAAAGTGCTTCATGTTCTGTTTAAGAACGACTGTCACAGTGTGCTTTGGTGCAGTGGGTGTGTGATGGACAGCAACATTCCCAGAGGCTCAGGGGGTGACAGAAGTTTAAACAAATGAGTTATTACAAAGGCAAACACTAGGAAAATAAAGTTGGCAAAAATAGTCCCAAAACTGACACATTGTAGTACAAGGTTACCAGACGAGTGATTCTGAAAGTGGGGTCTGGGGACCCCAAGGTGTACATGGCACTCTGCCAGGGGGTCTGTGAAAAGTTTTCAGATTCATTCTTTTTATTTATTATATTATAAAAATGCAATAATTATTATTATTATGTTCATAGTTAAACAAATATTTGAAGTTTTAGATCTATAGTAGTTCATAGATTATCTAATTAAAGAAATCCATGACTCTTAGAATCTGCAAATATTTTAAATGCATGTCTTATATCTGTCTCATAAATGTATCTTATGTTGTTCTAAGACAAGTCAAAATTGTATATAACTAACGTTTCAATGATAGAATCATTGGGTGGACTTCTATTTATCATAAGCTAACTAACGTTTTTATTGTTATAGATTGCCAGCTAAAATTATCTAGCTATTATTACAAGAGTTTGTATAGTAATGCAACAGCAGTATGCAGTACATCATATAAAAGATTTACATTACGCACACTGGCTGGATTAGTTGTATGATGAATGGTAGCTTCAGCTTTGTAGCTATCCAAAAAGGCTAGTGTTTGCTATCATGGCATGGTTTAGAGACCAAGATGGCCCTGGTTTCTGTGGTATGTTTTATGTCGGTTTTATTGTCAGTTCAGTTTTTGGGGCAGCTGTGGCTTGGTAGAGCGTTTGTCCTTAGCCAAAAGGTTGGCGGTTCAATCTCCGTTTCCTACTGTCTGCATGTCAAAGTGTCCTTGAGCAAGACACTGAACCCCAAGTTGCTCTCCAGGCACTTAACAGCAGCCCACTGCTTCTAAATGATAAGCAAGGGTTATGCCAGAGGCAATTATTATTTTTTTGTTTTAGCCACTAGTGTTTTCAGTTAAGTTAGCTAGCAACAAAGTCCTTTTGATTGATCCACATACACACGCACAAATCTCCATATTTAATCCTGCCATCCTTTATTTCATGGCTCACTTGACCTCCATACTTTCTCCTTCTCCCTGTGTACCATCAAAATATGTGATAGATCAATAGATGGATAAAGAGAGTTGCCTCTTTCATCAACTGTCTCCTCCTTTTTTCCCTTTCTTCTTCCATCTTTTCATGATTTTCTTTCCTTTCTCCTATTTTCTCCCTCACCTCAAGTCAACTCACTCTTCTTTCCCTTTAACCCATGCACATGTCAATCCTTCACATCCATCCCGCAGTCTTGACTTTTGCCCTCTGTTAAATCTCTCTGTCCCTCCTTATACCCATTTTCTCTCTGGTCATCATCCCTCTTTCCTCACCTCTCTGACCCGCTATCCCTTTTAGCTTTTTTATAGATTACTCCATCCCTTCCTCCACCTAGTGTCTCAGCAATTCTCTATTTCTCTATTTCCATTATCTTGCTCTCTACCTCAGCTTTCTTCACCTCTCCTGTCTTCCCTCTGATCATCCTTTTTCTTTCCAAATACCAATCCTCATTTCAAACCTCCTAACATCTCTTTGCCTACCATCAGGCCGCTCTGATCATTCCTTCCAGCTTTCGTTCTCCTTCTCCTTCTTCCCCCTCCCCCCCTCCCTCCCTCACTTGCTGGTTCCTGACCTCCATCCTCCCTGTGATCATCCCTCTAGAGTTGAGGCCATCTGTTCCTGCAACCAAGTGCATGCTAGCCCCCAACGCCAGCCAGGATGTGTGTATTTATCCATGTGTGCCAATTTCTCTGTGTGTGTATGTGTTTTAAAGTGTGACCACATATTCCTCTGGGTGACGGTAAAAAAAATCTAATGGTGTACTGCATATTCATGACACTAAGGTTGAAGTACCATATTTACCTTTTATGGAATTATCTTTCATGCATGCCCCATCAGTGATGGATTGCTGCGTAAACAAAATCACATTGATGTCTAATGCATGATGGATGCATACGGATTATATGGGGATGATTATAGCTAATAAAGCTGATACCTGTTCGCACTCTGTCGCTAAGTATGTGCCTGTGTATGTGTGTGGTATTGTTTTTGCATGCGTGCGTGTGTGTGAGTGTGTATGCATACATGTGTACATGGCTACAGTGAGAGTTCAGGTCCTCAGTGCTCTCCCTGCTCGATTAAGAAGTAAACAATGTTTATTCAGGAGCAGCTGTCTAAGGGAGATGGCTGCATGCGCACACACACACACACACACACACACACACACACATATTCAGAAAGATGAAGATGAAGGCTTGGAAAAGAGAGAGACTGATTAGTGGCTCTGTGAAGCCAAGGAGAGGCCCCAGAGGATTTTACACACACATACACACGCATTGCACACACAAAGAAAAGAAATGAATGCAATAATTTCACATGCAGCAACTCCTGCAAACACAGGCTAGCACTTAAAATGGCCATTGTGAATAAGTTTCAATCCTTCTGTATTGAGAATCATGGGTTTCATTGGAAGGAGACGTGCATGGCCACACTGACTCTTCCAACCTTAACTGAAACAGAACGTGGAACTCAACGTGAACTCTACTCAAGTCATAAAGACAGACATCAATGTGACTTTTACCCTCATAGAAACATGTGGGAAGCTACTGCAAACTGCTGTTTACTTTTATAAGACAAAAATGTTAAAAGCAATATATTTTAGCTATAGTGTTTTCATTTTGCTGCAAAAATAATATACGCCTATTTGATATATGTACCAGATGTCAGAGTGAAGGTGCAATAAGAAACCGAGCTGATTTCTATTCTGAGTCGCAGTTTAGACTTTTATCAGAAAAAGAAATAAAACACAAACCTCGGAAATCTGCCTTCACAACCAAAACTGCCACGACTTGCCGTCCAGTCCACCCACCTCTCTCTGTTAGCATTCCTCATTCTTCCTTCTCGTCTCAGCAGCAGCTGCGTATTCCTCCTTAGGGTGAATCTGCCACTAGCAAGAAGGCCTGCTTCACAAGAATGACCCAATTTATGAGACACAGCACTTACACTGTTGATGGATGTAATTAAAATCTGTGTACAAATCGTATAAAGGCCAGCGGTAATCATATTTACGGTGTGAGCTTTCAGTCATTCTCTCACAATGTTAAACCAGGATAATCCGTTGCATACAGTATAAAAAGGCCTTTTTTCCGGCAAGTTTGATCCCGTCACTCTCTACTTTTGTGTTGTTGGTTTATTTAGCTTTAATTGTCTTTATATTGTTTTCAGTTTTCCATAAATTCACACTAATCAGTTAACATTGACTCAGGCGTGCTTAAGAATACAGCAGTTTAAATACACTACTGTAAACATGATTCAGTGTTACATAAAGCATTGGAATTATATAGTATTCATCTGTTGCTCTGGGAATAATCAAACAAAAAGCTGTTGCATTGTGCACAAAGCAAACAATTGATTCGACTCAAAAGCTCTCAGCCTCCCTGTGAACCTCATATTGGAAAACAGAAGGGCAGCCATAACCAATCCCACTCCCTGACCTAAATGTATTTTAAAGACATGCAATTATTTAAACAGTGCATACCTACCTCACCACATCCTGCTATTAGCACAGTTATTGTGCCACAAAATTATTCTGATGGAGTGAACCAACCCATGTCAATATATTATGAACATAATTGTGTGTGTGTGTGTGTGTGTGTGTGTGTGTGTGTGTGTGTGTGTGTGTGTGTGTGTGTGTGTGTGTGTGTGTGTGTGTGTGTGTGTGTGTGTGTGTGTGTGTGTGTGTGTGTGTTTGTGTGTGTGGTCTTTGTGTGTTGAGACTGAAGGTACTTAAGCTCATTTCCATGTAAAGTCAGTTTCATCATATCCGATATGGATCATGTTGTTTCTAATGGACTCTGAAACTAGCTCCCAAGCTTCAAATAAGACTCAGCCACCTTGCTGCCTGTATCTGAAAATAAAAATTTTAGTTGGTGAAATATACACTATTGGCTAAACGATAGAAATCCAATCTTGTTAAAGCAAGTGAGGCCAGGCAAATGTATTCGTAGAGTAGATTACATTCACAATGGCAGTTCAAAGAAGTAAATAAACTACAAATGCATTTTAGAAAATTACAGTCACACTCCACAGTGAGACAAGAGTTTTAATGTTGATTCGACAATGCCTGAAGTCAGTGCTCAGTCACGGTTCAGTGGACACAGCAGCCCGGGGACAACACAGTATGTAGATTGATGCAGGCAATGCGCAGCCAAAGTTCACAAGCACTAGTTTCATTTGGAAACTTTTATAGCCATAGCTCATTCCCTCCTCATTGACACTGTTGACCTTTTGACCTGATGAACATGGCGTGTACATCAGCAAACAAATAAATTGGTGACACATGTTTGTTTGTTTTATTTATACATCATAATCACAATCATAATTTATTTGGTATTATTGGCAGTACATTAGTTTCTATTTATAATGCACACCTTTACTTAACTTCTGTAGTCCCACTTTTGTAGTCTTTAGATAATTTTGCCTTAAGTCATTCCAATTCCTATTTGAGTTGCCAGTGCTGAGGGGGGCACTGCTGGCTGCTGCTTGTCAGGCTAGAGAAAAAACACTGGCCCCAAAGCCTCTTAAATACAGGAAATGGCCAATCAGAATGTAACAAGTACCTGGCTCATTATGGACACATTATCCGTCATTCCATCATTAGTTCTCCAGATTTTGTTTTGTTTTAGTCAGTTCTTGAATGATTATTGGTATGGTGTGCATGTGGAGGAATATATTTCTCATTTAGCTTAGTGTTCAAAAAAATAACATGAAGACTGTGAAAAGACTCAACAAAGAAACAAGAGTAACAAATCACAAACCACAAGAATGTACACTACATTTTATAGAATCTTGGTTCTGGTGAGGCATTCACATACATAAATATATAAAAGACCCAAAAAATCGGGGACTGTTAAATTTCTAGGCCTGTGATGGTTTGTGTATTTGTTCTGAACCATCACTGTATGGACTGTTCAAGGTCTGGTTCAACCAGCCGCACACAATACACAGTGTGGATAAATGCGTGGAATGCTCAGAAGCTCGATACAGTCAGATACAACCACAATGGAGATAGAGTTTTGTGTAAGACGAGGACGCTGTGTTGCATCCGTTGCTCCACTGTTGTAGGGTATGTGAATGGAAACTAATTGAAACATGCCTCCAAATGCACAACTTTGCCTTTTGGAAAAGTGTTTGTTCAGTGTCCATACAGTGTTGTACAGAAATGTTTAAAATCCCTTTTTGTAATGAAAATAGTATGCCAAACTAGTCAGTCGGCAAAATGCTACCTCAGTCGCCAGAAAGATTTGTTCCCGTCTTTGACGCTTGCACCACTGTCTGAGGAAAAGAAATGTATCTTTAGGCTCTAGTTTTTTTTCCTGCTGTACCAAACTCACACCAGAACATTGCTTCTGTTTACCGCTACAGCCCTAGTGCTGTGCAGGTAGTTTATAGCATCGTCTGTTTATCAGTGTTTTGCTTAAAATGGCTGCCTGCTGTAGGTGGAAACAAGGCTGATCAGAGCAGTGAGACTGAACCAAAACAGTAAAGTTGCGAGCTGTAAAACCAAAGCAATGAGTTGAAAGTGGATAAAACACTCTGCAGAGCTGAGGGGAACTGCAGTGTTTGGTGATAATTCTCTCTGGGTTCGTCACTGTAAGTTTCACCTTTCACATTACATTGTCATTTGATCCATTATTTTACAATATTGATTGGAGCAATTATTACTATAACTCTTTTTGAAGACCCCAAAACAATACTCCTTCACATTTTATATTACTACTGAGCATACTACTGAGTTGTACCAGCCTGTGGTCAACAGAAAACAATTTCTGCTTACAATTTGAGACACCAGACATCAGGTCAAACTGATAGTTTGGATTTCTGCTTTGCAGGTCGAAGATGCAGTACTGAAGGGTGGAGTACATGCTTACCTCTTCCGCTCCTGTAACGCAAGATGTCGCTGCCTATTTCCCTCTAAGCTAAGGCCAGTGACCTCCAGACCTGTCACATAATCCGGCCAAAATAACAACATGGCGTCTCTCAAGCAAACGGCTGTATTCTGTAGAGCGGGGCTATGTGATCCCAACTCACCGACACATGATTTATGTAACTGTGTAGTGTCCAGAATTTACGAAGAGCTGACAAAATGTGTCAAAACACCGCTCCCCCTGCAGAGAGAGTAGCCCTGATGGGTGTTGTCAGACGACTAGACCACCGAGTCTAATGTTACGAACATTCAACTGCTTATAGTCGATGCTAGTCGAGCACACACTGGGGCCTACATTTTGTTATTCAGGTTAAGCAGCAGCATGGTAGTTCATTCACTGACATGCAGTTTGGCTCAGTGTTTAGTTTTTTTTGTTTTATGGCTGCTGTTTGTTGTATGTCAGGCAGCTTTCATAACTTATGTATCCTGCTGACTCCAGTTGGCCAGATGGTGTAGCCTCTTAATGTTGTGGTTTACAAATTAGGGATTTGTTTGCATAATTTCAGTCTTTACATTTGTGAGAGAAAACTAATTGCAGTTGTATTTTTTTTTTTTCCTGATGACTTATTATAATGTTTAGTAATTTTCTGTTGCTCATGCTCGATATTTTTGGCAGAGCCATTTAACAGAGCCTTGCGCCTTTTAGCACTGCTTGGTCTGGTCTCATCCTGTTCATTTTTCCGTCTCTCTTGTTCTTTCTTGCATAGTCTATTTCACCCCCACCCTTCTGCAAATACGAGCTTGGAGCGCAATTGAACAGTCTTAATTAAAAGGGTTGTTTGCACAAAGGCTAAAAGTCCTGATAACATGATGTTTTCCATCCGTCTAAAAGGAATGCTGCTCAGTGTGATAGCACAGCTCAGGCTGAAATTAAAAACTATTGTTATGGAAGACATAAAGACAGAATAATAAATAAAGGAGTTAGTGGCCCAACCAACAGGTGGTCTGTATCTACACAGTACACTTGGGTGCCAGTTAATTAAATCCAAGCACTATTTAAAATGTATATGAATATTAGGATTTAAGCAAAATAGTCCAGATGTCCTTCTTCCTGGCTGCATCCTCCAGCTCTCCCTGGAGGATGCATGTATTCACAGGTCAGGTTTGATATGTAGCCTAATCATTCCAGTGTGGATTGGGGTCAGCCCAATTGGTCTAATCCCATGTATGTGCCTCACATAGAAACATCCAGAAGGGACTCTGACCAGAGGCCCCAACCTTTTCAACTGCCTCTTTTCAATGCGATGGGGCAGCTGATCTGACGCTGCTCTGAAGTCTGGTGGTACGGCAGCTGATATCTTTTGCGCTCTCTACAGGCACCTCTTCTAACCAAACAACCCCCCCCGCCCCCCAAACACTTGACCTTTATTTGGGCAATGTAGACAGAAATCCTCCACTGCTGGCCTGTCCCCCGACCAGGGGCCCGATCAGCATTACTCCTCCTGAACCCAAGGTTTGCAAACAGTCAATGAGTGTGCTTTCCAGTGTCAACAGGCTCGCTGCGAGGAGCTCAGAGGTCCCACCGGCTTCCCATTCCTGGGTCATTTGATGCTTTGCCAGAAGCCAAGCAACATATACAGTATATAAATATAATGTATTGTTTCTGCCTCTTCCTGACACCCAAGCTATAGACACTTACTCTTAGCTCAACAGACACAGTTTATCTTATTCCAGCCGCATCTAACATTGACTGGTAACCCCATTAAGCATAATTTATCTCAACCTCCTCCTCTCCCTTTTTTTGCTTCGCACACTCAGCCTATAACGCATTACTAATAAAGTCACCAAGGAAGAGTGATTCTCTTTTGCACACAGGAGTACATCTTCACCTCTCACTTTCTCTCCCTCCTCCCTCTATATTGTTCTTTAGCACTCTTGTTCTCTCTCTATTTTACTGTGTGCATGTTTTAATGTCGCACACACAGACATGCACACAGTTCAGATGTACAACAGCATTGTAGATGCTTGTCTCTTCACCGCAGAAGACTCTCTTGAGTATTGAGGTATGTACGTGCTGGCATGACGTCTGGAACAACAGATGGGAAAAATTCTCCCAGGTGATTGAAATGAGGTCTTCTCTAAGAGAACATAGAGAGAGAAAAAAATGAACTGAAGATTCAACAAGTAGACAGAATTGATATATTTGAAAATCCTATTTAAACTCACTACTCACCAAATCAAACTTAGATTTTTTGTATAGTTTTTGTATACTGTTCACAAAAAAAGTAGAACCAGTCAATAAACTGTTCATAGTCATTTAAATACACTTTGAAGTTACGGTATGAAGGGGTCATTTTTTAAAAGTAGGGGCAACACTCAATCATGTCATTTGAAAAAAAACATCTGGTCCTCAAGACCATATTCATGTATAAACGAGAACATGCCCAGAAACATAAAACAAATCAGGTTATCAGGTTGTTACCATTGCTAGACATTCAAAGTGCTGAATACTGCAGATAAAACATATACAAACAAATATAAGGGATCTCAAAGGATAACATTATCTGTCCAATAGCAGACTCCTCAGCTAGTATTCACAGAGGGAGAAAAATATGAAGCAGGATCTACCCGCATTTTCTATACTGACAATAAGTTATTTCCTAAGCTTGTAGGATTCAGGAAAATTAATCCTCTGTAGAGTAAGCTCACAGCTACGATGCCTTAGCCCTATACTCTACCGGATTCTAAAATCTAAATCCTGTAATAAAATCAGCTGTTACATGTTTGAGCCATGTTGACATTTAGGGATGCACATTGGGCTTTAAATCAACTTTATTTCCTATGCTGAATGTCACAGCATCCCAGTATTTTTATGTCTTAATAACCGTGACCTTTTCCATTTGCCAATTGGACGCAATGCAAGAATCAATCTGCTAGTTCTGGTCAAGCAACTGATCTATGGATTTTGTGGGAGGATAATGGCCAGTTGGTCCCTGTGGTCATTACAGAGGGGAATGTGGTGGTGGGAGCTGTGCTGTGTTGGTACAACCGCAACGACCTTGGATTATTAGCAATAAGGACTGTTTCTCACATCAGAATAACTCTCCTTGTGCACATACTCTTGCCCTACAAGGCTCCAATCACAAGACAAAAAGGATGAACAAATAGCTTGAATTCTGTTTTAGTTTGATTTGCTTCTTTTTAGCCTTCAAGCTATATTTTGACATTTTGGGATCTTATTCACTTTCTTGCTGAGAATTAGAAGGTATTAGACCATTGATTGATATCATTCTTATATGTTATGTGCCAAACTATTTCTTGGCCAGTCACATTCACCTTCTGATGTCTCCACTGGTTGCCTGGACTAGACTTCAGTGATTTCTACTGGCCAGGACTAGTGGAGCACATAACCTCTGTAAAACCAAGTTGTTTTTACCCTTCGGTTTTATTGTTTAATGTCATAATTCGTGAGATTCTTTTATTTATAAATGTATTAAATAAATCTTTGGACAAAAGCCAGACTTCCTGTTTCCCCCTGTTCCCATCTTAATGCTAAGCTAAAAGAAACGGACAGGTGTGAAGGTGGTTACACTCTTCTCATTTAGCTCTCGGCTAGGAAGTCACTAGGCATAGTTCCACACATGCTTTAAGCAGCGTTATAGTTTTGGTAGGGTTTATCCCAGCAACAAGCTCTGATTTTGATGCCCTCAAGTCATAAAGATAGCAGGTAACAGCTGTTTCCTAATAATTCCCAAGACAGGGCCTTTGATAAATGATGAGATAAATACTTTGATATAACATAAATGTGTTAAGCTTCAGGAAAATTTTGCCATGGAATAGAAAAGAAATATCTGGTTTAGGGCTGGGTCATCGATATTGTGATATGAGACTAGATGTCATCTAGAGTTATCTTTTCCTGGTTTTCAAGGCTGCATTACTGTAAAGTGATGTAATTTTCTGAACTTTCCATACTGTTCTAGATGTTCCTGCTTTTAAAACTTAGTCATTATATCCTCATAACTGATGATTATTTATCAAAATTCAATATATTATTTCCTGGTGCCTTCTTTAAAACTCAAATAGAGATAGAGCATTAGAATGCATGGTTACTTACTAGAGCTACGACAACTAGTTGATTAATCGATTAGTCCAAAATGAATTGCCACCCATGAAATAGTTTGTCATTTTTCAAGCAAGCATGAAATACATTTGCAGATTCCAGCTTGTGGTGATTTTTCTTTGTCATGCACTGAAGAACTTTTCAGTTTGGGACTGCTGTTGTACAACATATTGCAAATTGCCTCTTGGGTCAAACAGCAATTTGAAATTATTACAATAATAACAACATACTTTAGAAAATACATTTAATTGAGAAAATAATTGTCTGATGAATCAGTTCTGAAAATAATTGTTAGCCGCATCCCTACTACTGTACTGGACTGTGTACTATTGTTTATATCATCCTGTAATGCACATCTAACAATACATTTCTAACCAAGAAACCTCCCAATGATTCACTAATTATTGGACCTGTATCTTATAAACTGAAGTTGTTGGGTTTTTTTTTTTTCCCAGAGGTGTGCTTTTTTCTACCTGGCCTTGTTTTTGTACCAACATGTGAGATCAAAAAAAATCTGTTTTAGTCTTGTAAGAAACCAAAAAAACGAACTTTTGTCTTTTGTATTCGATTAATAGAGAGCTCAAGATGTTTGTCATTGACACTCTATTTTAGTCTATTTTAGCATAAAAAATGAATATTAACCACATGGGGGCAGATGGTAAATCAAACTGTGGCATCAGACATATTTATAAATGTAGGGGTTGAGAGTTGATTCCTCATTAAGACACCTAACCAAATAAATAAAATATGAAAATAAATACAACAAAAACAAAGGGAGGACTATAAAAGGTGCTGCTTGATTTGATCGTGACAGTCGAGTCAAACAGCTTAAGTAAAAAACCCAAAGAGAACCACCCAGTGTCAAGCTAAAATCAGATGTTGACACCATTAAAAATGCAAACTCCACTTTATTTCGTTTTCATGTTTCTTTGTTTCCTGCAGAATGTTGTTGAGTTTTTTTTCTTCTTTAACTTCTCCTCACCTCACACAAATGTTTATCTTTGCTGTCTTAAGTAGACTGACTCGCAGGTCGGAATGAAGTGGATGTTTTTACTATCTCCCTGAGAAAGATTATTTAGTCTTTGCATATTTAGGTACTTTGTTCAAACAGGGAATTTACTTTGTTGGTAAAATAGGGCAACTACAAACAAAACAAAGCTCTGGATGCCATTTCTGTTTACCGTGGGACTAACGGTACTGTATAGTGGGGAAACAAACTGTAATGGTGCCTTTTAGAAGCCCAATCCATTTAATTAGTGAATAATCTGGTCAGCTAGTGTTATTAATGCTGCAAGCTTAGTTCTAGTTTGTCACAGAAGAATAATTGTATGAAAATAACAAAGCAGTTGTTTTAAGGGAAAAAAAATGCATGCTGCAAAACACACACAAAAATACATAATTATTCAGGAAGCTGCAGTTTTCATTACCACTCATTGCCAGTCATGCTGTTTCTGAATGGCATCAGTGACAAAGAAACTGACACTTGGCTGAGCTACGGTTTCCTTATTGCAGCGTTTATCTTGAAATACATTTGAAATTTCCCAATCAAAACCCTTCAACTGGTGAAGAAACAATTTCCTCATAATAATATGGTGGAATAATAATTATTTTTTCCTACGACTAACTTTGGATTTCGATTCAAAATGCACTCAGTGCCTAAACCTCAGTGTAAAGATGCTTTCTGAGATGTGTGGAGTGTAGACCTCTGAGAAAAACGGGGTCTATGGCTGACAGCTGAAGCATTGTGTACAATGCAAACTGAGGAATACACACAGACACACATAAAGACACACACACATAAAGACACATACACATATATAAAGACACACACATGTTCCAACTGACACACTCAGTAACATCTGCACTCTCTCGCAAACAAATGCAAAGACAGGTAGTGACAGGTGAGGTCATGTGCATGCACGCACACACAAACACAAACACTACCCCAGCTCCTGAGTTGATCAGAGGCTGTTACAGTGTCACCTCGCTTCCCAGCTCAAACCCCCCAGGAGATCGCTCTCTGTCACTGACGCCACTCTGCAGACAGCCTCACACAGCACCTGTCTGCTACCTCTGTGAGTGTGTGTGTGTGTGTGTGTGTGTGTGTGTGTGTGTGTGTGCGTGTGTGTGTGTGTGTGTGTGTGTGTGTATTTGTCTGGCGAAGTGAAATAAATGTTTCCTCCCTGCGGAAAATGTATACTATTCTATCAAATATCTTCTTGCAAGATTTTAAAAATGTGGTATGAATCAAGCAAGCAACAAAGCATGAATCACATCAATATCAGTTGTAGTGCTTTTGAAATGAAAAAAGTCAACAGTTCAAATATAGTTAGCATTAATGCTTACTTAAAAAAAAAAAAAGCTGACAAAGTTAACTTAAAATGATGACAAAAAAACACATCTTTCTCAGAGCTGCAGTTCAAAGTGTCTAAATTTACATCTTGTTTTACAGTTTGGCTTACAAAACCAAAAAATAAAAAAAGGCTGCTTGCAGTTAATATTACATTGTTTCCCAGCTGACAAGGACATAATTATTTTCATCTCTCACAAGGCCCAGGGAAATGTGGATTCTACGCACAGAGCAACAAAGAAATAGCTCAGACTCTTGTAGTCCCTCTGTTTTGACATCTCCAGGCAGACTGCCACAGCTGAGCTAATGGTGTGGTAAGCGATAAAATGTAGGTTTATGAGGGATTAGTTGACTGTGTGTGTGTGTTCAACAGGCACACACACTCAGACGTGCACAGAGGTGCACGAGATTCCCCAAGTTTAGGGATGCATTAGTGGTGTTTACGACAGATTTGAGTAGAGCTTACCCCATGCTCTAGCGCAACCCGCCCTCCCCCCTCGCCCCCACCACCAGCACTGCTTCACACACGGTAGCCGCAGAGACCAGTTTGACGGGGGTGTAGTTAAAGACTGAAATTCTCAGTCACAGATGGTCAGGTCACTGAGATTGGGAGGGGTGGTGTTGCTCATCCATGTTTTCCATACTGTCGGTTCAAAGTGAGAGGAGGCATAGGGGAGACAGTTCTTGCAAAGATGGATGAGAGAGAGAGGGAGATGTGGTTTGGGGAGGACAAAAGTGGGCCAGAGATTGGGAGAAGGAGGGGGGAGGATGTTGATAAAGGATAAGGAAGAGGGGGAGGGGGAGAAGAGGGTGAGAGTGGCAAACATGAGGGTGCCTGAAGAGAAAGAAAGCTAAGAAACTATAGACAGAGGTAGAGTCAGAGGAGTGGCACCCCCCCTGGTCCACCCCCTACCAGAGTCAGAAGGCGATAGGAAGCTGGCTTCATAACAATGAAAGATTATTAAGCAGGCATACCAGCCACAGGTTCCTGGCCCCTGGACCAGAAGCCCTGTATGAAGTTACTTTTAACATATCTTGTTGGAAAGTTAATACACCAAAGAGACACAAAAGTACCTCAAAGAGACAAAACTTACATCTATGTAGGATAAGTGCCTTTTACATGTCTGTGTCCAGGGGCCCAATGTTTCATAGTCGGTACATGACTGTAGGCTATTTGGAGTTACAAATACCAGTTAGTCATTGATATTTTTTCATATGTGAAGATCTAAAGTTGTTTTTATGGCATTCATAAATAGCATGGAATACGTAATACATAAAGTAACTATTAATACAAGTTTATTATTGCTTCAATTTTGAGTTTTAACACATTTTTACTCTATTTACGAATGTGGCCCCCAACAACAAAGTGAAAGAATCACAGAGTGAGATACACACAGGGAAATAAATTATGTTAAGTAGAATTTAATTGGCTTTTCCAGTTTGCACTTCAGTAATCTTTACTACATGCATTATTGATCCATTATTAAAATCCCAAACAGCCTGCATTTAGCGGGGGGCACACACTCATGTAATCTGACAGTCCAAGTGCTCATCGCCCAGAGCAGTTCTTAAAGCAGTCCGTGCTGAACGCCACAAAGCGTCTCATTTATTGTAATCGTAAAGAGATGTTTAAAAGAAAAAAGTCTCCTCTGAGCTCTGAGGGAGTTATGTAGTGCAAAGTACATATAGATATGTTTCCTGCTGAGATACAGGCACTCAATTGGTATGTATGGATTATTGTGGACACCTTGGTGTTTAGGTACTTTGAAGGTGTTATTTTTTCATGCCTGCGGGGTATTTTGGCCATTAATTTCTTACTGGAAAGATAAGATGTGTAGCAAAAGGTGTTTGTGTGTGTGTGTGTGTGTGTGTGTGTGTGTCAAGTCTATACAGTTATTGTCCCTACAGGAACATGGAAGAACCCCCCCCCCCTCCCCCCCCAGCCCCCCTCCATATCAAGTGACAGATTAAACATGGTGTCTTTATAATGAAAATGTTTTGTTTTTCATATCAAAAAGACTAGCTGTGCTTGATATAGGACATGCGCACACACACACACACACACACACACACACACACACACACACACACACACACACGCACACACACACACGTATTCTTTAATCCATACTAATCCATTATCCTCTGGGTGTGCTCAATGGGAGGGACCAGTATGTGTGTTGTGCTGTGCTGATGTTGTTTGGGTTAATGTGAAATTTACATGCAGTATATGGGTGTGTAACTACATGTATGCAGAATATTTAAATGTATGTTCATTTTATGTTCATGTTAGTCTGAAAACCAAAACTGTGAAAGACATCATTTTAAATCCAAAAAGAAATGATCCATCACGCCCCCTTCCTGTGCACATTCTTGCATGTGTGTGTGTGTGTGTGTCCATTCAGACAAGACTGGGTATGGGTAATGAGGCAGCATCTGTTGTGTTCTCCGCTGCGACGAAACACCAATCAAAGATGATTATAATGTTGACAAAGTTACCCAGCAGATAGCACTTATTCAGCCTCTGCAGGAGTCGACTGTTTTAAATAGAGCCACAGAAAACGTTTTCATTGGGTAGGTTTTGGGGAGTTGGTATGTTTGGTGTTGTGCTGTTGAGGCTGTAAGCAGAATAAGGCTTTTTGAGCTGTCATAGTTGTTTATAAGTTCAAAATGCAGCGCACAAATAATTGATGAAAGGATGTGTTTGATTACTTCAGTCATGAGGAGTACTCTACCTCCATGAACACTTGAAAGAAGTGATTGAATCATCCTGTTTGCATTTCTTTAGACTCTGGACATTGCTCTGCCTCCCTACGTCTAATGCTGTGTTCACACCAAAAGCGCTGCGAATTTTTCACGCGAGTAGATTACATACAAAGTCAATGCACAGATGCGAATGGATGCGAATAACGCAAATTTCCGCCGGTGGGCGCGAATAGCGTCATTTTTCAACTGGGGTGGAAAATTCGCTTGACGCTGTGTTGCGAAAACCAGCATTGAGATGATGCTCCGCCCGTCATCACTGACGTCTTGCCGTTGTTGAATCAGAAACTATGGAGGATAAGTTAATAGTCTGGAATAGTTGTGTTTTGAAATTTTGTTAAAACATAAAAAAAAACAAAAACATTGTCAACTAAATGTGAAGAGGTTACAATGTTGTACGTCATGTCAAAGACTTCCATTTATTGCGTTGCAGAGATATCTACTGGGATTAGCAATAACAACTTATTCCTCGAGAGGCAATAGTGAGGCGCTGTAGTCCTCTTTCAGTGGGGAAGACCAAATGAAACTGATTACAGGGTGCACCTTAAAAATGGTCTGGATACATACACGGGACCACCACTGTTTGAGTTTAGTTTTCACAAGACGGCAGAGATACATCCTAAATTGTTATGGTACTGACGAGTGAACAGATGTATGCATAAACGCATGAATATCCTCAGGACTAATGGTCTGATTCCATGAGCTTTAGACAGATACATAGTAGGACTAATTCTAGGAACACATGTTGTTAAAGGATTGTAGTTTTATAATACCCATGAGTCATCTAGGGATAATGTGAGCCTCTTTTATTTATGACAAACTCTGAGCACTGTTCTCATAGTGCATGGAGCCATCATTGTGACCTTTAGGTCTAGGGTAGTTTGAAGAAAAACAACTTTAATGCATGCTTTTGTTATTACTCAGTATACCTACTTTATTTGTTTCCCTTCCCACTTGACTTTGTCATGGTATCTAAATGATGCACACCATATGCATGACTTCACCCATACATATGTATTTAAGGTTATTATAAAAAAAATATTAACTGAGATGTGCTTTTTTTGTTTTGATAATTCATTTCATCATTTGAAAAGCATCTAGTCGCCGCTTTTACTTAATTTTCATGAACACTAGGATTCATTAATCTTTTTTTTCCATCCTGCACCTATCTGTTCTTCAACCTCTGCCTCATCCATTATTCATGTGCCGTTCTACTTTATCTGTCTCTAACATGAAGTGACTCCACTTGAGCTGTACACAAATGTGCATTACCTTCCCGTACATCTATTTACCCATATTTTCATCATCATGTCTTTTAAAAGAAACAAATTTGTTTTTTCACAATGTAAATCAACTTTTTTCTCTACATTATCGGGCTAGATAAGAGGAGCGTCCTATACATTTACACATCCATTACAGCCCACTGGGGCCAGAATGCTTTTGCTGATTGTGCTATTACCTGCTTTCATACCCTTATCATTACATCTGATATTAAAAGGAAAATCAATATGAAATGAGGCTAGAGTAAATCACAGTGCCAACATGGGGAACGCCATCTCTACAAAAAGCTGGATATCTAAAACTTTCTGAATATTTTAAACATAAATGAGAACAACTCTAATCTTTTACTCAGGAAATTGAACGATAATCCACTTGAACCTCCATCACACTCATTTACTGCTCTTGTGTGACGTGAAAAACACTCAACGTGTAGTTCAATTTGAAAGTCAAACGGCAGTAGCTTGGTTAGGTTGACAATCTGGTCCATCAACTGTGTATTGCACTTAAAGGTTTGAAATTTTGGGAAATATACTTTTTTGCCAACTAACGAGAGAATCGAAACCACAATATTTTCTGCTCACTAAATATTAAACTGGAGCCACCAAGAGGTCAGTTGAGCTTTGAACAGTGCCCAGATAGTTTATAACTCTGTGAGACAGCCAGACACTTCAGTTGCAACCCGATGAATGGAGCTGTGCTGTGAGGCAATTATTTGCATTGTGGCCATATTTAATATTGCAACATCTGGCAGCATCATATGATGCACGCCTTCTCATAAAATAGATTTCATTGTTTTATATGTAATAAAAATGAACCGTTTATGTTTTTTTTTTTAAACTAATGATTACAACAAATGTGTCAGTTAGAGTTTTCACATACATTAAAATAACTTGTTTACAGTTGTAGTTCATTTTGGAGCATTTTGAAGTAATGTAATGTGTTACGGCTAGCTCAACACCTAACATTATAATGGACACAATACCAGGAGAGAGGGTTTACTGCATGTACGTTTATTGAAATGAATTAATCAAAACCAGATACCAAGCATTACAGAGTTGCTGCAGCAGCAGGGTGGAGAAAGAGCGAGACCAAAGGGCCTACCTATGTACTTAGCCCACTAGTCAGCACAGGTGGCTGCCGATCAGATGATCAACCAAGAGGGCTCAACAGGAAACACCAAAATGAAACAGGATGTAACTTATGCATTGTGGGGTTTGTAAGAGAAAATAAAACAGTACTTACCCCATGATGAAGATAAATGCATTTCATATTATAAATCATATTACATAGGTTAACTTCTCTCCCTTCCCTTGTTTTTTTCCACTTGGACCTGTACGCTTTGCCATTTCTCTTCCAACTGTGAGTCGCTCTGTACGCGCCCCCCCCGCGCGCACACCCACACACACACACACACACACACACACACACACACACACACACACACACACACACACACACACACACACACACACGCAAATATATAGTTTATTTAGAGATCTGCATTTACTTTGACCGTCTGTTGTATTAAAAAGACTATCGCACATTCACACACATTACGTCAAGCTTCACAGCATTTAAATTTATGTTTGGGCTACACTCAAAACATTCATGGCTTTAACCCTGGCAAAATAACCGTCATTGATGAGCATATGTGCCAAGATCTGGACAGCCCCAATCCAATTCAACCCATGAGCGATATGTCCTTTAACAGGGTTATGATTTACAAAAGCCGGCAACAACATTTTAGTCTGTTTCGACTACTTAGCTCGCATCTTAATGTCTTTGTTTCCTCTCTCTTTGTTAGATTTTTTAAAGACAGTGGTTTTGGCATCTTCACTTTACCTCTTCAGTAGAGTCAGTCAAGAGTGAAAAGAGCACATGTAAGTGGGCACAAAGATGCACAGAAGACATTGAAAGGGAGTGTAGTGGTTCTTCAGGAACACAGCATTCTGGAGTTTTCCAGCGTTTTGATGTTTGTCTCTTTGATCTTGTTTGCTGCTCCACTACACTAGATGGCATTCAGTCAAGTTCCTACCTGTGCCAGTGCTACCTAATTGTCAGAATATGCCAGTTTCACAAGTCAGAGTTTCACCACAAGTTAATTATGTTTTTCCAGACCTCATTACCAACTTGTTTCACATGTCTGTTCATTGATTACCACAACATAATGGGCTAGTTCACACCACAGCTAGTGGTAACATTGTACTATTTCCGCTTCTCAGTTTTCCAGAGCACTGGTGTCATAATGACTGGGCAACTGCAAAGTTGCCACTAGAAATAAGATTATATCCGTCCAGCTCTTAAGGCAAGGGTAATATCCCAGATTTTAAAGGACAAATCCACAGTGAACCACTATCAGGACACCAACTGCTGCTGCAATGCTCTCTGTTGGCTAAAACTTAGCAACATACTGTATTGACACTATGGCAACCCCACGAGTGATGTCAGCAATGGTTTTGCATCATCCGTCAGAGGTAAAACACCTGCTGTGGCATTACCCCTTGGGGTATTGAAAGCAAATCTCCATCCATAGAGAGCAGTGTAGCAGCTGGTATGATTCATAGCAGATTAAGGGAAACAAATATGTGACCATGGAGGGCACATGTTTTCCTTGGGTCCATGAGAGGGAAGATACTGTACAATTTGTCCCCTACAGACAATGCTAGATGTTTATTAAGTATACAGAGTACCTCCCATGCAGTCTGTGCAGCTGGAGATTAACTGCACAGTAATACATTTACTGTAATTACATTTATTGCATTGATTAGATTCACCACTGTGTCCAAAATTATTCTCTCATTCACTCGTTCATTAGTCCCCTTATATATTTATTTAGTCAATCATTCTTATTCTTTACATTGAATCTGGGAGTCATGAATCCCTTTTTGCGTCACTACTGACCGGTGGTGAGTTGCACGGCTGTCATTTATTTACACCTACCAATAGTTGTGTTTCTGTTCAATTGTCAAGCTAATTTTAAACAAACTTTTGAAATGTTGCAAAAAAAGAAATGCAAATTCCATTTCCCTCAATTAATTTCCATAAACTGGTTTGTAGTAAATATACGCTGTTGTGTAGTTTTGTCAGAAGTTGGTAGTATAGGCTACCCCTAACCCGTAATCTTGAGTAGAAGAAGTAGTAGAGGTGCCTTTTCCATACAGCTTTTCTATGATACTTCAGAATGCTCATGAAAATAGGTTGTTGAAACATGGCTAATGTGACGCATTGCATTATTGAATTGGTAGCAGAAAGTAGCATCCATGCCTTACTTGTTTCGTTGCATTGTGGATTGTTGCATCCTTGCACTGAGAATATTATTATTATATATATATATAATTATATATAATATATTATACACTATAAAAGCTGACTTCTAAACTTACATATATGACTGCAGGCTAGTACATGACACTCAAAAATATGGAAATATAAGGACAAATATGACATGATGGATTTTATTTTTACACAATGACTATTTCTGTGGTAGAATAGGATTTTGCCAACTTTTGTGTATTATAGAAAACTAGTTGCCTTCCTTCTTATGGACACTGTATGAAACTGCTTATAATCAATTCCCATTTCTGAGCTGATTTTCCCATGAAATGGACTCATAACAGTGTTGGATCTCAATGTTGACATCATGCAGTGCCAGCCTGTGTATTAGGCCATGTCCACACTACTACGTTTCCATTTAAAAATGCATATCTTTTGCTACGTTTACACTGAGCATCCACACTCGGCCGGAGTTTTAGAGCACCGAAAATGAATAAGTTTAAAAACACTCCCGAGGACGGATAAGTTTGAAAACTCCGGGGTTACCTCCGAGTGTGAACGTGCGTAAACGCATACATTTATCATCTACAATGATGTAGACACCCACGTTCCGTATGTGATTGGGTCTTAGCAGCCACGATGAGTCCTTCCCTAATTTGTCATGCCCCTATCACGTGACCCTTTTCCAGAAGAACACAAATGACAACAGCCTTGATTATTGATCGACTACCAGGTTAATTTATCATGGATAATTGATTACAGCCGTTGCTGACCTTGTTGTCTATACTATCAGCTGTTGAGAAGTTAAATTCAGCATTTTATAATTCTACAACTGCTGACATGCGGAGGAAGCAGATGTTATTGGAGCGATTAGCAAGCGGCGTTTCCAGTGGCGTTATCAGCCATAGGGAGCAGAAGTTTGAAGTCACGGTTTGCGGCTTTGAGGAGGGCGACAGAAACAAAGGACTTTCCTTTTCTTATTAATGCTTATTTTGTTCAGCACAACTATTGTGAAGTCCACACAGAAACTGTAAAGGAACAAAAGCAGTAATTGCTCTCCAGTGCGACAGAGACTTAAGCCAGAGCTACGAGTGAGAGAACAGACAACAACGAAACCGAAAGGAAATCAGTGAGAGAAGTGTGTTGACCAAATTTATTGATCCATAATCTAGTAAACTTTGATTTGTAAGTGTCACATAGTTATGTATGTGAGAGATAGATAGAGCAAGACCTGCAGCTTTGTAACTAAGCCTTGTAAAGTTAAAACATTTAAACTTCTCAAACATTCCGCAAAATGTGTCTGTTTGAGTTTATTGAGGACGATCTTAAGTATCAAGCACTAGCTTTCATTATTAAAGACTACTATAATACTCATAGTCATAGTTTTGCCCAATGTACGTAAATATTAATGTGAAATTTGTTTTCAGGCTCACTAGTATGGATAAAAATAAATTAGCAAACGATGCTGAAACGCCCGTGTGGACAGAAATCGTTTTTGTTTTAAAACCCTGGTTTTTGTTTTAAAACCCTGGTTTTTGTTTTAAAACCCTGGTTTTAAACGAAAACATATTAGCGTGAATGTAGCCTTACTCTTTTATTCATCTTAGTGTTCAATTTACCTGACCTTCTCAGCATGCATGTCAGGCATTTGAAATTAAAGCTGTACATGTCTACACATATACAGGACATAAACATACATACATACATACATACAGTCACCTCTGTGCCACACTTTGCTTGTCACTTTTTCATTTATTGGTTCTTATTTGAAAAAATTATGCAAGAAATGAGAAAACCCAAAGAAAGTTGTGTGAGTGTGAGTGAGTGAGTGAGTGAGTGAGAGAGAGAGAGAGAGAGAGAGAGAGAGAGAGAAAGCGAGAGAGAGAGAGAGAGAGAGAGAGAGAGAGAGAGAGACCAATATAAAGGTCATTGTCACAATGAGGCCTACTAAGGAGTGTGTACCGCACACAGCCTGACCCAGCATAAAACCAAGGCAATTAAAGCCCAGCCAGAGACAGGGGAATCGACACAGCACAGCAGTGGAGCTATCCAACATGGCCCCGGTCGCACAGTAAACAGAGACCGAGGGAGAGGCTGAGGCGACTTGCAGTGAGAGAGGGGAATAGGTTATGCAAATGACCCTGGCCTGCAAAAGAAAGGAGTCAATGGAGTTCCTCCACGCTGACGGGAGCAGAAAGTTAACTACACAAACAAGTCACCGGAGCTGTGAACCCATTCTCTCCTTCACTCCGCCTGTCTCTTTCTTCAGCCTGACTCGTTTAACAGAGCTCACTCTCTGCATATCTCTGTGTTGTTTGTAGAATTTTGACCTGGATACAAAAGACATCTGCCAATCTTATAATTGCACCTTTGATTTTGATTCAACCCTACCACAAAACAAATTCATCTTAATGCATTTTCAAGTATACATTCACCACAAGAAGCCACATCTTGTGTCTCCAGTGGCTGATCAAATCCCTCTTTTTTTCCATTCAACCCACCAACCGTGTTATCTTTACTTGTAGTCTGCGGCTGACTTGAGAAGGAGCGACAGGACTATATGTGGGTATATTTTCATGCCATTCTGGTGGGAGAGACTTGGCCTGGTTTTCAAAGCCTGCTTCCAGATGGTGGGAGCAACTTGCGAGGCAAAGGAGGAGAAAAAAAAAAAGAGAAAACAAGCTTGACTCCATAATGCCAAGACCAGATGAGAAGATGTAACCCAAATCACACACACACACACACACACACACACACACACACACACACACATCAAATCTTGCATCCTGATCACAACTTCAAAGGCCACTCTAAGAGAGGTCCTCTTGTAGGAGCCTAAGATACGCTGAGGCATGCTATTGTTGGAATCTAAACATAAACCATCTGTTCCATCCCACTTACGTAATAAGTTTACAACACAGATACATTAGTAGCTACAATACATTTACAGTTTCTCTTTACATGTACAGTAACATCTGTTCCGAAGGATCTTAGTGCTTTTTAAAAAAAAAAAAAGTTATTATTATAGTAAGTTGTTTCCTGTGGGAACAAAAGGATACAATGTGCAGTAGTGTTCTATATATCCAGTTTATCTTCTTCTTCCTTCTACTAGTAGATTTCATTCACACTGGCACTAGAAATCTGTTGAATCCATTTGTTGGCGGAACACCTTGCAGGTCTTCTGTTGGTGAGGCTATAATGGGAACAATTCTGGCAAAAGTAGCAACTATGAAAATTGGGTTCAATTTCAAAATGTGGAATAACAATAGATTATAATTTTGTTAAAGGTTATGTTTGGAAACTTATTTTTAGAAAATATTGGACACAGGAACAACTTGACTGGTTGGTTGGTTGGTTGGCTGATTGATTGATTGATTGATTGATTGATTGATTGATTGATTGATTGATTGATTGATTGATTGAACAAGTCTGTTCTCCAGTTTCTTTTTGGTGAGTGAAATTATATAATATTTGATTTATATAACGTTTCAGCACTAATTAGCAGGTATCTGTGTTTTTACCCAGCTCAACCCTTTTGTCCAAATATGGTCACTTCTGGTTTCTAAAAAACAAGATGGCGATGGTGGGAGCCACACACTTTTAGCTTCACTTTGGCTCTACATTATGTTTGTTTAACTGATAAAAGGCAATTAAATCAATGAGATAGTCAGTTAACTCTACCTATGCATTTATTTTGTCTCATTTATAAAGGCTTTAATAGGTGTTCAATAAGACATGGGTAAAACAAAGTATGAAATGTATATATCTTAGAAATGACTGCTTTACCTATTCAAGATACTAAAATAGCTGTAAAGATGATCAGGATTGTTCATTGACACACAATTTTCCTCTCTTCACATTTTATAGATTCAGCCTTTAGGTCTCGAGAAGAAGAAAACATGTTTGGGAAACACTGGACTATGGGGTTAAGTAGAAAAAGATTGACTTTATAATTGATGCACTCTATGTAAGTCTCAATGAGATATGACAAAGAGACATCATTTGAATGTCTTCTGTCATGCTGACTCTGTTCCCTCGTCATTTAACTGTCTTCACCTAAGCAATGATAAAGGTACATTTCACTCAGGTTGCAGTGATGAACTTGTTGATGAAGTCATTTACTTTTGACAGACAAGATGAATGTTTTGAGGGAGTGATGGCCTTTTGCAGGACATATTAAGTGTTGCTGTGCTACTTACATTCACGTGATTGCTCTTAATGATTTGAGAGCTGATGCCATGTACTGAATTTCAAAGTCATAACTATGTTTACTGCAGGTCTAGATCCTGAGGCAGGGGCTTGTGGGTCATTGATGGCAGAGGTGTTATTAGTCAGCATATGGTGAGGCCAGACAGCTTAGACCTTATTTGGACCAGTAAAGGAGTACACATCAGGTCAGGCAGCCCAAGCACAAAGATTGTGCTGACATGACCTCATGAACAGATGATCCTGACTTGTGTGCACCCTTCAACCCCCCTCCCTGCGCACAGACACACACACACACACACAAGATGCATGAGATGAGCTGTTCTATTCAACACTGTGTACTTTAAACGACCTCCGAACCCACGTGTTGTCATCTGTGGGATTCTGAGGCCTGACATGAACTTATTTTTGCACAGATAACTAGGATCAGACAAATCGGATGAGGCCGGCATTTTGGTTTAAAGTTGTCTTAATGCTAGTTTAGCATGAAAAACCGTTGACGTGTGTGTCTACAACTGTGTTCTTTTAAAGAGGTAATTGGATTGAGTAATTGCATTAGTTAATTGCCGTCAATTGCAAATGTAATTAAAGATTACATTGCAATTGGATGAAGTTATTTCAATCTGCCATCCTGTATTACAAATTAAGCAGAGTGGCATTGCATCCTGAGGCTCACTATTCATAATATGTCCATGGTTTAATAATTAGGATTACATCATGTATCATGTTGCAAAATTGCCAAATTGTCAATTGTTTACATGCACTCCTGCATTCAGAATGTAAATGCACGTGTTCATTGCTCTCCAGTTCAGAGAACATACAGAGCAGTTTTAATCAAAGGAGCTCATTGCCACTGGATTTTCTTTATTTGTTCAGTAATTGGTTAAGAACAAACCGAGATAATTACTGAACCCATTCAATGGTCCATATGCCACTTATGGCAACTCTACACTGTATATTCACCACACATACACCTGTTAACAACAGAGCTCAAATGAACTTATGGATGGCTGTAGACCATAGAGCTGTCAATCACCTCAAGGCTGCTTCTGGCAAGCTAAGACTTTAAGGACATTTAGAGTGGAAGTGAGGCCATGTTGCAATCTTCTTGTTGTTAAGTGATCAGCAAAAGTGCATGACAGCATGATGGCAGATTATATGATGAAACACCGGGTTAAGGTTGTGGCTGGCCAAAGTCTAACTGACCTACATATTGCTGTTTAAGCCTATTCAAAAATATGATAAATGCTACTAGTTATCAAATGTCTTCACATACTATTTGATGAGATTATCCTGGTGCAGACACATGTTGGGACAATCAATAGTTAGTTGCTCAATTGGGAAAATTCCTTTCAGATATGTTATTCCTTAGTGTTACTTTCAAACTGAGGAGTTAAAGTGGCTCCAGCTAGAGCTTTACAAATTATCAACAATCAAGACACATTGACAAAACTAGCCATTCAAACTTGAATGTTCACTGTGACAGATTACTTAGGCTATTGTCAATGTCATGCTACTTGAATTTACTACCATACATAAATGAATGGAAACAAGTAGATGGCTGGAATTGTGAACACATTTAAAATGTATTACAAAATGGTCAGCGAATATGTGAAATATACATGATTAACTCTCACACATGCTTTATTCTATCCTTCCAATTTTTCATGACTTTCTCAATCAATTTGCTCCTAATGGCTTTATGTCATTGTTTTCTTTTTTTCTGTTTAAATTTGTGCTTTTTAAATACAATTTTAGATACCAATGTAGCCGGAAGTAAGCAGTTTTAATAGATAAAATCAGTATTTAAAGCAATGTTTGCTAATGCTAATGGTAATTTAAACACAGATGCAGTAGACACATGTGCTCTGTCAAATTTAGTTTAACACAAAATGCAGATTAACAAGCTTTCCTATGATAATAATTATCTTTCTTTTTTTTTCTTCCGATGACATTAATAACATAACTGATAATGTTTTGAGAAGAAATAAATTAACAATTTGCAATGGCGTTTGTGTCTTACAGTAGTTTATTCTTGTGGTAGGATGTTGGTAGGATGAGGGTTAATAGTTGACAAAGCAAAACATGCCGACACACTGGCACGGCCCTTCAAAAGTCCAATCCTTTAGCGATGACTTAAGCTATAAGTGGTTGGGACTATGTCTAACAGCGGGATCTACTACTTTACCTGATTAGATAATTTCATTAGAATAAAGTTGTGTGAAAAGGTTCACACCTAAGGTGTTGAAACATCTGAGTCTTGGAGATGACTGTAAGAAATATCAGACTCAGCTGTAGTTGATTTGAAAAGGGCTAAGTCATTACTGCCTCTTACTGTTATGTCTGTTGTCAAAGCATTCACGTAATTTATTATCAATGCATAGCTCTGCTGTGAGAGGGCTTTGTCTTCATTTCTATTCAAAGTGGGCTTCTGTGTTCAGCAAGGCAAATACAGCCGAGCTGAGAGAGACTCTCCAGCCTCTCCTCATTTAGCTCAATACGACAAAGGGAGATGAGTTGCATTTTCAGATGCATTCATTATTCCCTCTCTCTCTCTCTCTCTCTCTCTCTCTCTCTCTCTCTCTCTCTCTCTTTCTCTCTCTCTCTCTCTCTCTCTCTCTCTCTCTCTCTCTCTCTCTGTCACACACACTCTGTCCTTGCTATTAAAATCTGTGGGTATTTTTGTTCCCATTAAATGAATTATACCCATTACTCTCTGTGACAACTATGCATTGAGTGTGCGTGCCCCGATTTAACATTGTTCTAATTCCTCTCACTATTATTGCAATAAAACATTCATCATAATAATTAACCATTTTGACATCTAATTTAAGCTAATTAATTTGAGAGAAGGAATGCTTGTGTTATATGGAGCTCTGTGAATTGCCATGAAACTTCTGCTAATCATGGGACCAGCAATGAGCCTTGATGAGTTTTAACATGCTTTTGGACTGTGCAGAAACACACACACACACACACACACACACACACACACACACACACACACTTGTGCACACATGTTACATGGGTCACCTATCCATTAAAAGACAATGACAGTGATCCATCTTGATAATGGCTTTAATGGCCGATGCCAGTGAGGATAGCATAGGGTGGCCATTCTTCTGTGTACCAGCGTAATGATAGACACTTCACTGAAATGCTCTATTCTTAGAATATTAGCACTGTAAACTATCTGGATAGATGCAATCTAGGTTTTCAAAGTCAGGCTATTGGTTTTCTCCTTATTGCTCTTCTCTTATAGATCCCTCTCGGCAGAACATTGATATACTATAATTTGCATGTCTTTGTTTTCTACATTTTGTCCGAAAGCTTTTTTTTTTCGTAGAGACATGCAAGTGCAAACAACAGTAGGTGGTTATTGTTATTGGCACATTGTTTTCTTTATGAAGAGGCAAACTCACAGAGTACATTTTGAATTCATGTTTTTATTGTGTCTTTGAAACTCCAGCCCAGAAAATGTATAATTATTTTGCCAGCTAGTTTGTTTGCTTTTGTGCTGCTTGGCATTGGAACAAGTACCTAGTGCAATAAAACATTCATTTTTATATAATTTATCCCAAGTTCTTTCCATCTATCCATCCATCCATTCAAAGGAATGACATGCAAATAAAAACTAACTTAAAAAGAACTGTGTAAATTAGTGTTAACTAAACTAACTGCCATGCTGCATTATATTTGTGAACCTTTCAAGCCACTGAGTCAGCAATACAGTCTTATTTTGCAGTAATATTACATATGCTCACACTCTGGATATAGATCTTCCACCACAGTGACACCAATAGGTAATATTTAATGTGAAATGTCTTCAGCGGTGCTCTGACAGGTCTATTTATCATACATGTTAATAGAGAGTGGAAACACTCATTTTGTCTCACGTAGTACAAGTCATTAATTAAATTCGCTCCCAAAGTGATTTGTTAGTATGCTCTACGGATGCGCACCAGTGACAAATACTAATGTCCCAAGCAGAACAGATTGTCAGACTGCAAATTTGAATTCCTATTAAAGGTGTACGAAAGTGAGAGCTTGGGTAACTTTTTTGTGACACAAGACAGGCTTTAGATTAATTTGGTGAAGTTCCATGGATGAGAAAAACAAGACTTTTAGCCCTGCTGGTGGCATGTGATTGACATGACTGACATGACAGTCAGTTGATTCAGCACATTGGAGCAGACTGAAAAATCTCACAAAATATTTGAAAGGATTGACTTAACATTTTGTACTGATATAAATTGTCCACAGAGGATGAATAACATAGGTTTTGGTGATGCCTTAACTTTTTTATCCAATGCCACAAGCAGATCAAATATTTTATTTATCTAACGAATTAGCTCAATATCTACAAAATGGATTTGCACAGAATTTGGTACAGGCATTCATGGTCCCCAGATGATGTATTGTAATAACTTTCAGGATCCCTTGATTTTTCATCCAGCTCAATCATGAGGTTCATCTTTGTTGTTTTGAGTGATATGTCTCAACAACTACGGTGATGCTCATATTGTGAGGTTTCTGCTGTTTTAACCTTAGCTCTTGGGGGATTGTGAAAGTAAGGTTTGTGTGCTTGAAATTAGTAATGTGGAGCTTTTTTTTATTTCAATGCTTTTTTTTCAGATAATCTTTGAAACTGTCCATGTATCAGAGTCACTTTTATACAACACCCTGTGCCTTTCACAGGTACTTCAAAATAAGTTTAGTTTTTTTCGTTGTTACACTCAAATGCCTTACCAGCACAGTTTTTTTGAAAGTCCATCAGAAGCAAACAAAAACAAGTCAACCTTTTGAGCTAAATTACCTTAGCTTTGTGATGTAACTTCCTTACTTTACTCAAACTGTGATCTTTTTCTCAAACTAACCAAGATGTTTTGTTGCGTAAGTCCAACTCAAAACTAAATTAATTCACGTTACGTTATAATGCTATTTTCAAGTTTATTTCGAAAAAGAGACGTGAAACTGACAAAACTGATGCTAGAGGGAAGCATCATAGTTTGAGGCGTGCAGTAGGGCCCCTGGCCAAGCTCCGGTATTCGATTGAGTTTGGAGTGAGTATTTGTTGGTTTAAATTCAGAATAGAGACACTGCAAGGAAGGATGAATTAATTAATTTAAAGGACATTCAGTTATAAACAACCTATTTTCACTCCCATCACATCAGATACCGCAGCTTGGTCGGTGTTCTTCCGCGGTGATACCGACGCACATTTAGAGTGCCACCCACTGCAAAACATTAATAGTGCTTTGTGGTTTTGTTTCCTCTTCTAAATTATGTTCTAGGTCTAGGTTTGCTCTTGGTTTGTCTTGACAGTCTTCTATTTGAAGAAACTTTTTCCAAAATGCCTGTCTTACAAACTGGCAGGCAGACTGGGAGGATTGCTACCGGTTTGGTTTAAGTTCTAAATTGCCTGTTTTAACACCCTCATTTATTAATTAGACATGTGTGTCCTCATATGACACTTACGCCATGCTTCATTTTTGCCTTAATATCAGATCAGGTGGATGAGAGGTGGCAGAGAGACACCTGGCAGGGTCACGTTAAGTACCCTGAAAGGACTCTTTTCATTGACCCAAGTCCCTTTTCCTAGTTCAAGGGCCGTTCTTGTCTGACTTTAGGGTGAAAAAAAAAAACCTTCCCCTTATCCAGCAAAGAAAAGAGGTGCCCTTTTTTCTTTTCTTTTTTTGTCCCTTAGAGAATCTGTGCACACCACTGGCTCGCAGTCTATGGCTTGTATTCATGCTTTTCCGTATAAGTTTGAAAAATCATCCCTGCTGAATTCTTGCAGTTGTGACGAAACTAAAATTTACCACACATATCTTAAGAAACATCTCTCAACATGTTATTTTCAATGCAGTGTCCTGTTGCCATTTCCAGACAAGCTTCACCATTAGTGCCAGGGAAATTGATGTGATGCACAAGAGGGGGGCCCGCACACAGGTACGGAACAGCATAACGTTCATGTTTCTGTCTGCCAGACTTCCGTGGCTAACTGCATTAGTTCTGCCTCAGTGACAGTTTGAGACCCCACAGAGGAAGAGACTTCGCTACAATGAGCCACCCATGAGAGAGAGAGTGATCAACTCTACGGTGTTTACCTTTGCACATGTTTTTGTGCATTGGGAGAGGAATCTGTGTATCCATGTGTGTTTTCAATCTGTGGATACACATGTGTTTGCTGGAACAATACTGCCAATGTCTCTGTGTGGGTCTGCGCAGGTGTGTTCTTGGGAGGCGGTTGAGATGTGGGGACAGTTGTGATGAGTATTTCTGGAACGGATATGTGGAAATGGTTTGGCATGCCTACGCGTTGATTTGAGTGTCTTGCTGTGAATGTTTTTCAGGGAGATGATTAAGGTTTATTAGTATGGGACTGTAAAGCCTTTCTACCTGATAGTCAGATGTCGCAGCGGCTGTTGCATGAAATTCATTGACTTTATAAGGAGGGCATGCTGGGTTTTGGCTGGCAGGGGGTCTCCGACAGCTTTGTAAATGTTTGGGAGATAAAAAGGCTGTGTGTCTGTGTGCTTGTGTGTCTGTCTGTGTAAAGAAATCTGCGTGTCTGGCTGTGGTGTAAACAATAGCTAAAAGAGTCTCGATAAAATGTCACCAGGGCGTTTGACCTTGTTTGACAAATTAAGGAGCAAATAAATAAATCGGCTTGGATTGTATCGCCGCAGGGGAGTAATACTTAGAAATGCACACAGACACACACACGCACATAGACACATCTAAATACAAAATGGAGAGTTCTAGAATTTGAGGATATTGTGTCTCGGATTAGTTTCAGATAACTTGGTTGATGGATACCTTGATTTATAAGGCTAACAGATCTGGTATTTATCCTTTGTCTTTTTTATCAGCAAAGAGCAATGTAGAACATTCAGGCTTTTCATTTCTAACTGTTGCTTTAGCTCGTTGAAATAAAATGCCACTGGTGGCATAAAAGGTTATATAAGCTGTTGGGAATTAGCGTTAACTTAATAAGCAACTTGATGAAAGGCCAAAATGAAACTCTTGGCTGTTGTCCAGATAATGTGCTCTCTACAAGATGCTGTCTGTACTGTGGCCAAGATAGTTTGTTGGAAAAACACCAATCCACAGTGACAAGTGGACTGTTTTTTTGCAGTTCAAAAAGAGCTAGAGAGAGGGGACTTTTCTCAAATAAAACGATCATCTGATCGCATCACATCAATTCCAGTCGTTGGAATCTCTCAGTTAATCCTTCAGTATTGCACTTCTAATAAAACAGTCCTGCCAAGAAACAGGTTACAAAAAGGATGGTCAAAATCAAAGCAAACCAGTGTAACATATTCTGACTTTTGTTCTCTAATAATGCAACTTAATAGGCTATACCTGCAAAAATGTTCAAAAACCTTTCCAAAAGCTCCCCACAGGGCGACAGAAGATGTTATACTATACCTGAATATCATTATGATGAGTAGACTTGACTTGATATGTAAAATCAATGTAGTGCCCCTCAAAGAAATTTGAGAAGTTTCTGACAACTGTTGGAAGCTGAACCAAGCTGGACTTGAAAATGGATTTGTTTCCCCCGGTCAAACCCCAACCCTTGTGCCCTAGCTTAGTCGTTTGAACAGGTACATATAGTGAAGAAAATAACATACCTGTTTATTTTACACTGCAGAGCCAGTATATGTTCTTAGCAATTCCATTATTGGCTGAAGCTCATGTTTCTTCCAATTTTAGTCATTCTGCACCCTACCCACCTGCCCAACTTTCTTTTTTGTCTTCCAAGGACTCTTTAATACAACGTCCTTGTGTCCCATCGTACCCCTTGAAACTCAGGCTGTCCTTCTCTCATGTTCTTTATAGCTTTAACTGAACAATACTTTTTTTCCCCTCTCATACATGAGTTTATCTTAACCTTGACTTCAACACACTAATTTATGGATTAGGGTTTCTGCATGGGTTGTTTGCTGTGTGATTTTTCTGTTTGTCCACATGGTGATAATTAATTGATTTTAAATACACAGTTCAGATGTTGTTCAGTCCCACTGTTCCCAACTCGGTGTGCAGCATGAATCTGTAACCAGACACTAAAAAAGAGATTCACTTTGCTATCCAACTGTACCGTAGTGCATTAGATGTATTAGCCCTAAAATGTTTCTTCAGCAGCATAGATTCCACATATGTAATTATCTCACTCAGTGTAGTTGTGGTATTCACTGACTGTATTTTGTCATACAGAGTCTGTTGTGCGACACTTGACAAAATAGTGTCACAAAGAAAAACAATGACATTTATATTCTGTACACCAAACGTACTAGTAGGACAGAACACTGTTGCACCTCTGCTCTAACTGGAATGAAACTTTCAAGTCTATGAAAACCATTTATCTTCACAATGTATAAAAACAGTTTTCAGCTCTGTGAATTTCTTTCAGATTATCAAATTGTTTTTTAATTTCTCATTAAGCCCTAAAAGAACAGGTAATCCTTCAGTCAGTGGCAGACTCAGGCTGTCTGAGGGGGAGGGAAGAAAAACATAAAAAGGGTACCAGTGCACAGAAAGTTGTGATGGATTTATGCTGAAATAGTTCCACAGTTAGTTAAAATATATTAAATGAAATTGTTTTATTATGTAATTTAATATGTAACTATTATATATCTGTAATTATAACACACGGGGGACTTATAAATATTTATGCATTGGAATCGAAGGAGGGCACATTGCCTCACGTAGGAGTACATAGAGGCAAACAATTTTTTTTTGCACGTATGCCAGCCTGTATGTCACTTCATCAAATGTTCACCACAGAAAGGGCATGTTAGAGGGAACCATTTCCTCCACTGAAAGGACATGTTAAGGGGGACTTTATAACATTTTATCCACTGAAATAGAACCCTAGAGGGCACTTCATTAGGTATTATTGTAGACTGGGCTACCATGGCACTTCATGTCTTATCAACAATAGGGGCATCAAAGAAGGCTTGCTGTGTTTCTTTTGTTTTTTTTAAACCCCTCCCCCCTTATGTCCACTAGTGCCCACAGTTTAAAATCACAACGTTTGGAGGTATGTATATGTATTACACTGGACAGCAATGAAGTTCTCCATATACAACTACTAACGTTAAAAACCTAATGTCACAGCAGCACTTATGTGTCCACTATGTGCAATGTTGTGTCAGTTACTAGGCTGTACAGAAAGTACAACTTTGGAACACCAGTGTCAATTACAAATTCAAAAGCTTAGTGTTGAAACAATTAATAATAATAATATGTCTATACATTTATAGTACACAAGTATGGTCAATTTTCCAAAATACACACCTAATACAAAAATTGCAGTTTGATTGATCAGTCAATTAACAGAACATTAACCAACTACAGTTTTGATTGATTGTGGATTAATTGTTTAAATCCTTTATCAAGCAAACATGACAAACATTTGCTGGCTCCGCCTTCTCAAATGTGAGAATTTGCTGCTTTTCTTTCAGGGTTTTTTACATTTGGTTAAACAAAACAAGCAATTTAAAGATTTTATTCTGTGTTTAGGGAAATTAGTTGGTTCCATAGACAAAATGATTAATCAAACAAATATAGACGGGTGAATTAGTAATGAAAGTAAACATTAGTTTGATCGCTTTAAGGAATAGTGAGTAAAGGCTGCATTGCTTTATTTGTTTGTTTTTCTCATAATGCAAGAACCATCACACCTCGATGCAAAATTGTCTTAATTTTTCTCAGCTGTTGATAGCTGGGATGAAACATTGTCCACCAACAAGTAAGAAGACTGCTGAATACCATGCAGTAATTTCAGCATACTATGTTGTTACCCATCAAAGCATAAATAAGATATGTTTTACACGTTAGTTTTAGATTTTAGTTTTTTATGAGGAATCTACACGATGCTGTCACTGTGGTACAGCCCAGCCAACATCTTAATTTACTAAAGAACTTTTTAAGTGCATGTAATCAAATGTAACAGCATAGCTACTTTAACAAATGCAAATGACAGTGTTTGAGTCCTTTGGGAGATATAATTCAGTGTTTAATCAAATTCCAACTCTTCAAATATGCCAAAAAACATACAGTTGTAAAAAAAAAAAAAAATGCTATTAAAGTCAACACTGACTGCTTTTGCATGGTTGCAACTACTCGCTTGCAAAATTAACTTACTCAAAAATAATGCATCGACAGAAGATGGGCAGCTAATTGCCAAACCTAAAATTAGTTTAAAATTGATTGGATGTTATAATTACTTCAGGTTCAGTACTTAAGAGAGACTTTAGATGTTTGAGTAGAACCGAGTGAAGAAGCGACCATAATTTGTACCATCTGCGGAGTAGCGGCCTCTTTGAAAACTACAGTGTAAATTATGCACAATCCTCTACTCATCTTTCAAGTTCATGGAAAAAATATGCTCAAATACAGGCGCACACACACACACACACACACACGCACGCACGTACACACAACCCTTTCCTCTTTCCCAGGGCTTCTCTTCCTTTATCTAATCTGTGTTTTATTGAAAATGGTAATTATAATGAAAGGCCTATCTTGCACTTGGTTTAATTTGTTTCTTGGCTTTTTTATTCACTCTTGCACCTCTAGTGTGTGTGCTTCTGTGTGAGAGAGACCCGACATGTCCTAATGAGTGTGTGCGTGTGTGTGTGTGTGTGTGTGTGTGTGTATGTCCATTCTCTGACACACTATGTTACAGTGGGACCTTTGTAATAGGAAAATAAGACATGACTGCTGATGTCACTGAGGTTTAACTGTGGCTCGAGGGAGGAAGATGTATACACACATGCATGCGCACACACACACACGGCATGCAGACAACCCAACATCAACAAAATTCTTCCAGCATCAGGCCTATGGGGGGTTCAGGGGATTAAATACAACATGTAACCTTGGAGACCCGCTTTTGGTTGGCTGAAACATTTTCGCTCTCGGTGCACCTGTGGGGTTGTTTGTGCTCTCGTGTTTTGTCGATAAAACCTAGAATGCTTGATTATGTTGAAAAGGCTGAACCATGGAGTTCCAATTTTACCACCCAGGTAAGGACACATTTGACGTACCGTTTTCTTTGATCCTCTCTCCACATTATTCACTCATCAGGACCTCAAAGGCGGAGTGAAATTAAATACAGAGAGGGAAAAGGTTGTCTGTTTTTTTTTTTTTTTAATTCGGTTGCAAAACAGATTATGTGCTAAAAAACATAAACAAAGCCACAGAAAAAAAAATGCACCCCATTTTCCCTCGCTTCCACAAGAACACAAATATAGAATCAATTCATCCTATCTGGCTCTTATTTATGTTGCAAGCCATGATTCTAATGAAAACAAACTCCCTTCAAAGAGTTTCTTTGAGATCCACACTCTACCAAGAAGGTGGCTTTCTCACCCTATCCCTTGTTAGTATATATTTTAAGTGGCATTAAAGTGAGAGGACACAGCAGGAGACGTATACTAACTGCAATGGGGAGTCTTTTGGTATAATGACTCCATTTGACTGGGGTCTGGGGAGCCGTGTTGGAAAGCATTACCTTTAATGTGAGCTGCACTCACTCCATCACCTCTGATGCTAGTCAGTGTTAATAAGTAGAAAAACGTCTTATAATTCTTTACTGTGTTTACTGCAAGTCACACTGAATGACTTTGAATATAACACCAGTAAATATTGTGAGTGTGCGTGTGTGTGTGTGTGTGTGTGTGTGTGTGTGTGTGTGTGTGTGTGTGTGTGTGTGTGTGTGTGTGTGTGTGTGTGTGTGAGAGAGAGGAAAGGCGTAAGAAAGGGTGCGAGAAATATAATATTGCAGTAGATGGCCATAGCCTTCAGTATGAAATTACTGGAACTGTACTGTGGATGAAATACTGCACAATGCACTCTCTGAAGTAAACCAGTCAGCTGACTATGCCCCCACACACACATGCACACACAGTGTCTCACTGAATATACACTCCATATGAGACCTCTTACACGATTAGACCTTAGAGTAAACAGACGTAATTGTTTTTGGTACCAAGGACGAACGATTGAATGTCAGCGCTCAGCTTCAATCACTGATGTTGAAAACCATACAAACCAAGCCAGAAATCTAGGTGTAGTTATGGATTCAGACCTCAACCTGAACAGCCATATCAAGACAATTACAAAATCAGCCTGCTATCACCTGAAGAATATATCAAGGATTAGAGGATTTATGTCTCAACAGGATTTGGAAAAATGTGACAATGCATTTATCTTCAGTAGACTCGACTACTGTAACGGTGTGTTTACAGGTGTCTGTAAAAAGTCAATCAGAAAGCTGCAGCTGATTCAGAACGCTGCAGCTCGAGTCCTCACTAAGACCAAGAAAGTGGATCACATCACTCCAGTTCTGAGGTCTTTGCACTGGCTCCCTGTCCAACAAAGACTTTAAAATCCTGCTGTTTATAAAGCACTGAATGGTTTAGGGCCTAAATACATTTCTGATATGCTGCTACCTTATGAACCATCCCGACCCCTTAGGTTGTCTGGGACTGGTCTACTTTCTGTTCCAAGAGTCAGAACTAAACATGGAGAAGCAGCGTTCAGTTTTTCTGCTCCACATATCTGGAACAAGGTCCCTGAAAGCTGCAGGTCTGCTGAGACCCTAAACTCCTTTAAATCCAGATTGAAGACTTTTCTGTTTGCTGTTGCCTTTAATTGAACCAGATTCAAGGATCTTAATCAATTTCTGCATTTCACTACTGTATTTTAATTCTTAAACTGCACTGCAACTTTTATTCTATTTTTAGCTTTTTAATGTTTTACTGACTGTTTTTAATGTTTAAATGAATGCTCTTAGTTGTTTTTAAATCTTCTATTATTTTGCATTATGTTTTGATGCTTTTAATGGTTTTATGTGAAGCACTTTGAATTGCCTTGTTGTTGAAATATGCTATACAAATAAACTTGCCTTGCCTTGCCTAGAGATGTGATTTATTCATTTAGCATGTGCTGTAGTAGTTTAATAGTTTATTTGTGTGCGTGTGTGTCTGTTTGTGTGTGCACATTTTGCCACGTAAATAAAAGAACCCCTCATATTGTGTTTTTTTAATTCCTCTCATGCGAGTCATGGTAGATCTCACCCCACTAATAAAAAAAAAACTCTGGCCTTGTGTGCACGTGTGTGATGAAAAAGACAATTTTAACCACTGTATTTGCCATGTTCTGCCCAGCAGCAGGACAACTTGCTGTTCTACTTATTTTGCAAATGCATCATTGATTATAGACAATTATGTAATAGCATGCAACAGATTGGTGTGCACACTCGTTTTCAACAAGCATGTTTACTATGTGTTTTCATGTGTTGTTTGCGTCCGGTGTCATTTTCCGTTAACACATGCAACATCACTTGTACTGGGCCTGCCTTCTCTCGCTCTCTGAGGGCAGATGTGGCTTGATTCCACTTGTCTCCACATGCTATGTTCAATGAAAATGCCACACTGGTGTCAAGCAAAGGTTTTCCCATTGTGACTGACAGTGTTAAATTTAAATTTCTCCCTCCACTGCCACTGTCTCGCTCTTCTTCCATGTATGCATTTTTCAGTAGATGCATCTTGCCTCTGTACACAAATACACTTTTCTTTTAGACACAATTGTCATAGACAAATTTATTTCCTTCTGAATGTAATTTCTAAGTCAACGAGACCCGAGTTCATGTTCCACTACATGAACAACATTGATCTCCAATTGGCATTTCTTCACATTACAATGCTTGTTGGAAATAAATAAAAATGCTTGTTGTCAAGCTTGTTTGGATTACCCCTTCAGCAAACACTTTTCCATCAAAGAGCTGCAGACGACACCTAGTTAAGGAAATAAAGACCCCCGAGCCAAAAGCCTAGACGTCCACAAGGAATTGCACATTACTGTTGCACAGCCCTCTCTCTGGATTTAAGTATTTCACCAGTGGGATGTTATCCACAAAAGGAAATGACTGCAATTTAAGAAAGGAACAATATGCTAATACCACAGTGAGGTATCTTTCATTTTACTGTAGGTGTAAGAGTTTGGTGAAATGATTTCAAAGATTCAGCTGTCATTACAAGAAAGGATTTCTGGATTATAAAAAGTTTGGATTGTGACAGAATTTCTTGAAATATCACACTGAGCTTCTGTAGAGCAATGGTTGAGGAGGTGTAGAGAGGCTAACGGAACAGATTGACAGTTTGGGAAATGCGCTTATTTGCTTTCTTGTTTAGAAGTAGATGAGAAGATTGATCCTAGTCTGATGTCTCTGGAGCCAGGAGGCAATTAGCTTAGCTTAACATAAAGACTGTAACAAGGAATAAACAGCTAGCCTTTATCTTTCCAAAGTTCAATAATAATGCCGCCAGAACCATTAATTAACGTGTTATATCTTGTTTGGATAATTCGTACTCAAACAGAAATGTAAATGTGACAAGCTGTAGTTTTCCGAGGAGTCACGAGCTAGAACTATTACTTTAAGAACAGCATTTTCATTCGTTTAGAGTAATATCTCCGCTCTTTGTCTTTTATAATTCAGTAACTCTACAGTCAGTTTTGACAGAGTTGGCAAAATCAGACGTTTTCCCACATCAAGTTTACATATAGCTTTAATGGGGAGGTCCTCATGTGACCATGCCCAAAATATAACACGATCGGCAAACTGTGAAACAGCATGACAGTCAAATTAACAGCCAGTAAAAGTGAGCATAAAATAACTCAACCTTAAAGTTGTTTTATTATAATGTTCCCAGTTAAGCAGCTTTAGGAATACAGTATATTGTGTTGGATGTGTATATAAAGACTTTGATCAGCTTTGAGGGATATATTTTGGTTGTTGGTTCCATCAGTTTTTGACAGGGCCATATCATCAATAGTCGGGGTCTGTTTTTGATGAGGGAGTAACAAGTAAGGAGTCTGGCTAACGCACAATGACTGAACTTTCCACGCCGAGAATGAAAAAAAGTCGCAGAACAAAGTTCAGAGTCGGTGTGTACGTTTTCTTTGATCTTGTCAGCATATCACGCTGATAATGAAGGGCTGTGTTCCCGCTGTATAGATATTCCCATTTGATCTGATGAATACCAGTCTTATCGTTTATCGGATTGACAGCAGTGTCACTGGTAGTTCATGTGTGGCTTATAAACAGTGTTTATACATTATTGCATTAATGTGCCTTTTTGGTAGATAATTGGAAGAATAGTTTGACCTTGTGTAAAATTAGCTTTTTCACTCCCTTGCCTATAGTAAGATGACAAAATTGATACCACTCTCATGTCTGCACTGTAAGTGTGAGTCAGCTGGTGATTAGCTTAGCTTAGCATGGAGACTGAGAGTAGGGGGAAAACAGCTAGCCTGGTTCTGTCTGAAGTAAAAACAAAAAAATGCAAGGATTTACATGCTGGAACTGCTCATACTGTTGCCTATAACCACACAGTGTTGATCCAGGAAGTCACTGCACCCATCCAAGAAATAGTGCCACCACGTAACTCCTTTTAAAACCACAATACATAGGTGCTGGAAAGCAGATTGTTTACCTTCGGACAGAGGCAGACTATCACTGTGCGTCCAATCTTTATGCGAAGCAGAGACAATTTCATCCTGGCTCCATCCTCATACTTAAAGGAAAGAGATGAGCGTGGTTTAATCTCTAACTCTCACCATGAATGCAATTATGGAGATTTCCTTATATGTCAAACTATTCTTATTTTACCTGAATTAGGAAGTTATGGCCTATGACAAAATAAATCTAAACATATAATCAAGCTGCATTTGTAAACACATCATACTATTGTTCTAACATAAAGTATTTTAAATGAAATGTGGTTTACTCCTTTCGTTTTGCCGTCCCGAGAAGGACCTCATCACTGCAGCACAACTGAAAAACTTTGGTCGCAAACTTTCCTCTGATGTTTCAACATCATCATCAAAATGTTGATTGCAATCAACATAAAATATCTCTGTAGGAAACTTGTTTTTCTGATGTTTTCATATACATGCAAATGTGGGGCCACTCTCAGGATCAAGCTACAACAAAATCAGGAGCACTGATTGGCTGGAAAATCCACAAATGTCACACATTTCAGCTACAATTCTGAGTTTAATTTAAGTGCATTTTGGGCTTTTAAGATGACAACGCATACCTTCATGTGAAATGTCAAAATATAGAGGGGTTATGTAACATTTGCACAGGTTGGCAGGTGCATTGTGGTACACACACTACATTTGTGTGTGTGTGTGTGTGTGTGTGTGTGTGTGTGTGTGTGTGTGTGTGTGTGTGTGTGTGAGTGTGTGAGTGAGTGTGTGTGTGTGTGTCAGCACATGTGTGCCTGGAGGCCTCTGTCCTCTCTTGCCCATCTCCCCAGGCAGAAGACCCCTGTCTCGCCTGCCATTTCTCAGTCTGACAGTTGAGAGCTAGACAGCGGAACGAGAAAGGAAGGAGGGAGGGAGGAGGGAGGGATGAGGGAGGGAGGGAGGATGAGGAGAGGCAGGGCCTGAATTTGAGGAGGGTGCAAAGAAATGAGAGAGAGAGAGGGCAAAGAGGTAGACATAAAAAGGGAGTGGCTATCACTAGATCACCCCCTCCCCTCCCCATCTTCCCCTCTTCGGGGACCAGGTGTTCTCCTTCTGAGAGGGCATGACTGGAAAGAAGGGGAAAACAGCGTGCTCTCATGTTTCACTTGGCATCTCTGCACCTGCATCTGCAGGGTTGGGAGGTGAGGAGGGGGGCAGAGACAAGGAATCCGATAAAGTTGCTCTCTAGAGGCTACTAGCCTTGTTGCTACACCACCCTAGAGCAGACCTCTCTGGCCCACCAACACCCTCTCCCTCCGCCTGACACATCTCCTTGAAATGAATGCCAGGCTTTGAGTCAGCAACTCAAGCGTTTCTCTTTCCTCAGACCAAACTCTTTCTCTCTTTTCGAGCTTGTCAGGTATTTTCTGTTCCTGTTTTTAGTTGTTTTTCTGACAGCTAGGAAAGAGGCAGACATTCTCTGGTCTGTTTTTTTATGGCCAGCTTGCCCACTTTTCTATTGTTTTTGTCCTTTTAAAAAGCGCTGTGCTCGGCAGTCATGTTGCAGTCCTCACTGTTTTCATGTTGTTGATTTTGAATTCCTTTAAATTTGAATTTGTTTTCCCCTGCATCCATGAAAGCTGTTTTCTAGTTCCAGCAGCGTACCAGCAATAACCCAGCCCTCTTTTATTTTTCGCTCTGCGGTCAGGCAGCTATTTCTCTCAGTGATGTTTGTTCTTTTGTAGCAGTCATCCTGGCTCTGCAGTTAGCTTGTTTGTCTCTGTCAGCCATGTTGTGTTAGCCTACCGCTTGAGGCTGAGGTCTGTCCTCCACTGGGTTGTTCCCCCCTTGAGGTCAGGGCGTGAGTCAGAGGCCTGATTCCGTCACCCCAGGTTACCAACTCACCACTTCCTGTCCAGAATATACAATGAGAGGGGATGGTGGCTGAGGGCAAGACGTTTCAGGCCTTATGAGTGTGTGTGCATGAGCATGTATGTGTTTTGTGTTATTGGAAAAGCAGAGTAATTGTAATCTAGGCCGAAAATCTTTTTGTTTTTTTTGCCCTGGTTTGACAGAGCCCAGAGGAGTGACATATCATGTCTTTATATCCAGGATTGTCATTTTACATACAGTATGCGATTGTACTGACCACTGGCATTTGTATTCAAATCAAAACAAAACATACTTTTTCCTGTGGCAGCACATGATCTTCAGTAACAAAGAGAACTAGAATTACCGACGTGGGGTTGTATGCCTACACCAACCTGTCATGTTGCAGTTTACATCCAGGTCTGTGCAAAATGTCATCACTTCATAATTTTATCCTGTTAGAGATTTGTGTGAAATTCTTGAGTTATGGCCAAAAACATGTTTTGTGAGGTCACAGTGGCCTTTCTCCACTAAATTCAAATAAGTGGATGTTTATGCCATGTGAAGAAATTCCTTCCAGGCATTCCAGAGATATCCCATGCACGAGAATGGTACAGAGAGAGCTCACAGTGACCTTGACCTTTGACCACCAAAATCAAAACATTTTATCCTTCAGTCCAAGTGGACGTTTGTGCCAAAGCTTATGTTCTAAAATCCCCTCCAGGCGTTCCTGTGATATCACATTAACAAGAACCCAAAAATATAATGCCTCAAGTCCCGGCTGTTGCTGGCGCAGAGGCAGAAAACTATGTTGGAGCCTTGGATAGCAAAGTCAGGAATTAGTCTTGAAAGACTAATATTTGATATGTTTGCAAACATTGGCATATTTACACATCGAGTAGACATGGAACAACATTAGCAGTAATTTGGTTTATCTTCCACCTGATGAATGTGGTTTCAATATTCACTGTCCTTTTAGCTCTGGTTTGGTCTCCACCAACTCTTGAGGGAATAGCACAATAGCTGATACATGCTCCACTATGTTTGCAATCTGGTTGCAGCAAGCTGCCTGCTGCAGCTGGAAACATGGCTGATGACAGCAGTGAGAGTGAACCCAAAACCAAAGCAATTAACTAAAACATGCAAAAACACACCATGGAACTGAAGAGAACCACAGAATGGAGTGATACTTATATGGTTTTCATCACTACGAGGATCACCTTTCACATCACACAGTCATTTTATCTACTGGTAGTATAAAGACATTGATTAGTGCAGCTTTAACATCAATGCAAAATATGTCCTTCAACACTTACTGAAGTTAGTCTTAAGGTAATAAATGCTTGACATTGACACAAACGGTCTGTCTAACAAGTTTCAGAAAGCTTTTCAACAAATATGTAAAGACAGAAGTAACTGTGGCCTCAGTGGTTTGGGGAAGGTCATCTTAGAAAACTGAAAAAAAGTACCTGACTCCTATTCATTCCTGGGAACAGATAAGAAAAGCACAGATGTGGGACATTTTGGCCTGGATGGCTTTCTGGTCCAGTCTATCCACAGTGTTGTGGAGTTATCAGACTGTAAAAGATGCTGCCGACAGCATCTTTAATAAGGCCTGGGAAAAAAACTATGGACATGAAAATGAATGAGAGTAGAGTGTGTCTGTCTTTGACACTCTTCACTTTGTACTGAGTCAAACCACAGATTAATGAACCACGTTGTGTCTAATCACAAACTTAATTAAAAAGGTTTTGTTCTGACTTTGAAAACATTCACATTCAGCGGAGTCATTTCCGGAAGTGATTTAATTAAATAATTGCAGTATAATGCCTTGAAATTACTGTTTTGCAACTAATAAATATTTTGAAGGTTGTTTGTTTAAAGGTGTGATTACAATATGCTTTTATTGCTGTTTTCAGTGAAGTGACCTGAGTCCAAAGTTGTTTCTTTTCTAAATAATTTTGACATCGTGACATCATTCAGACATGGCAAACACAATGTCAATCATATCTTACCTGAGGGGAAATTATTAAAATGGATGTTAGATGGAGTTTGGCAGATGGAAAAATAGCAGGCATTCCTTTAGATTCGTACAGGTCAACGGGGCGGTGAAGCTATGTCTCAGGTCAATAGGTTGTTTTAGACCTGGCCGGCCGGCAGATAAGGGGAGAGATGGTAGGAGAAATGGGCATCAGAGCGCAGACTGTAATAGCTGTCTGCTCTGGCCTGATGAGGTGGCTGGGGAATAGAGCCCAAGGATGCCTGAGTGTGTGTGGCCTGAGTGTGTGCGTGCGTGTGCGTGTGTGTGTGCGTGTGTGTGTGCGTGTGTGTGTGCGTGTGTGTGTGTGTGTGTGTGTGTGTGTGCTTTGACTGATGAGGTGGCGAGGAATAAGACGGCAAAGGAGTAGGGAGAGCTGTACGTGCGTCCACTTTGTACATGTGTGCCTGCATGGGCGTGCCATGTAGTGCATGTGTGAATGGCAGGGTGCGTATGTCTGATGAGGTGGCTGTGGTGAAAGGTGATAGGGCCGGGCTGTGTAAATGATGGCTGATGGGGTCTCTTGAAAGTCTATTTAGCCAGAGTAATGAAGTGCGTCTGCCAGGGGAAGAATATGAGGGACAGGCTCGGAGGCTCAGACAGACAGCTAGGTCACCTCAGTCAACCTTGTATGGAGAGGAGGAGAGATAGACGAGATGATTCGGTTGTAATGACTCCTATTCTCACCGTCTGCCAAGGAGGCACCTTGGAGGACAAACAGATCAGGTCAACTCACAGCCATTGATAGAATGTCAGTCTCCACCTGCAGGTCGTCTTGCTTGCCCTGCGAAGTCAACATGTTTGCCTATACTTTCTTTAGTAACAGTAGAGCTGGCTATCAAACCTCAAAATCGTGTCGAGATTCATTCTGGATTGTTCAACCATGTCCCATGGTCCATGACTGCATCTCACTCCAAATAACGCTGGTCAGTGAACCTTGAGCTTAGAACATTTTATAATCACAGATTTTCAAGTGCTGTCTGAAATGTACCCTTGGCATTGTAAACTGTGAAATATTAATACGTTGACATTGAATGCTTTGGCAGATTTTTATACTTGCATGCTGATTATTTGAGCAGATACTCTGCTTTTGTACAGAAATCCAGGTATTGTCACCCATACAGTTGTTTAACTTAGTCCTAGGCACCACTACATTACAGCTCATCAGGGAGCAAGGTAATAAGAGTGTAACGCCTTGGTACCATTAGGGTAATATCGTGGAAAATACACATTTCTTGATAATAACAATTAGGAAATTATGATTATTAGGTTTGATTTTGTAGTACATCATTATTTTAACAACATTCATGCCCATTTTCCACAGCGATAGGACATATTATAAGGCAGTGTTTTTCTCCCTCCTGCTCTCTTTTCTTCACAAAACTACAAATGTCAATGTCCCCATGTACAAATGAGCGCAACACAATGAATCCCTTCTGAAAGTGCCCCCATTATCCCCATTTGATACGTTATTGCATCCTGCTCCTCTTTAAAAGGCAGGCTTTTCACGCTGGCTTCAAGTGTGGTCATTCAAAACAGCCATCAACACCTCTAAATTAGAGTAATCATAGGACAAGAACACGAGTGTTATACTAGGGAAAGGTAAAGACCGAAACCAAAGAATCAAACCAGTAACAACACGGAAATAGTAGGGTAGCATAACTGATTATCTTCTCACAACATTCAGGTTATGTCAATGTAATTATGTCAATGATAATAAATACAATGATGCAAAATCTTTTCAGAGTAATAACTCAGACATTGCCATGGGAAATATTTTGAGGGAATAATCCAATAATTCCACAGTATTACCCTGTTGTTACCAACATATTCCCCCCCGCATTACCTGCTTAATAATGCTGACAGCTTTCTTTTTATTTCTTTTTTTTTCATCACCCATTTTCCAGTCCTATAAATGACTGAATAGTTTATGGGTGAGATTTTAATCAGAACCCCAAAGGTCGTTCATTCACGAAGGCAACCACCAGATAAGTCACATGCGCTAGTCACATGAATCTCTGCTTGTAAAAGAAGGCCATCTTGCAATAGACACATACAGATCTTCTCTGTTTCTAGGCTGTCAAGTGAGGGACTGTATCCCTCATGACCCCAGACTTTTGCAGCAGTCTGCATTCAGACTCCAGCATTCTTCTTCTTCTTCTTGTGTCTATGAACTTGTGCCAGGCCATGTAAAGATCACACTTGAGTGAAGGGGTGGGATTGGGATGTAGGGAGATGGTGATCAGTGCTTAATGATGGAAATGGACAGAAGGCTAGTGACAGGCATCAGAAAAGTTTTTTTGGTGAGCTATTGAGGTCAGGGAATGAGGAAAGTAGAGCAAAACTATGGTGATTACATCTTGGAAATCCATGAGATTCTTTTGGGATAGCTGAATATCTATTCATGAAAATGCATGCGCTAAAAACAACAGTGAAATCAGTGGATATGCTCCGTGAGGATTTTAAGCAATAAGCAGGTTCTTGCTTTGATTAGACAAATGGTTCACAGCTTTTGGCTGTGACTGTTTGTACAGCACGTCTCCTCTGACTGTTACAAAGGAGCCGCTCTAATCCAAGTTTACAACATTATTTTTAGCCATGCTAGAGGCATTGCTCTAGGGATGGCAATGTCGGTCCTTCGGTCAATTAGTCGGTTCATCGCTTTCATCCCCTGACTTGTCCTCTATTCCACCAGCAGGTTGACATTCCATGGCTTTAAGTGAAATGTCTCAACAGCTATTGGATGAATTGCTAGGGTGAATCCATTCATGTCCAACTCAGTATGAATTGTTATTGCTTTGTTGACCCCTAACCTTTCACCTAGCACCACAATCACGTAAAGGTTTTTAATTCAGCCAATGCTTTGGTTTATAACCAGATACCTGCATAACTAATGTCATTCCCCTCAGCCTCAGCTGCACTTTGTGTTCACATAATAATGTGCTAAACTAAGACGATGAAACAGTAAACAATTACACCTGCCGAAGCATTGTACTCGTGAGCGTGTTGTGATGCTTACATTAGCATTTGGCTCTAAGAGCACCTGTGCCTCAGTACAGCCTCACAGATCTGCAAGCATGGCTGTAGGCTTAGTCTTGTTTTCTGATCATTTATTCTCAAGTGAACGCAACAAAACACACATTAGAAAACTTCAATGACACTGTTTATTTATCACCACTTGACCTGTGTGTGTGTGTGTGTGTGTGTGTGTGTGTGTGTGTGTAGGTATGTGTGTTTGTGTGTGTGTGTGTGTGTGTGTGTGTGTGTATATGTGTGTGTGCAATACTTTCCGTCTCACCGTGTATTGTCTGTTCATGTCCATATTTATCTGTGTATGCCTCTTTTGTATGATTGTAAAACCTTTGATATCTAGCTCGATTGTGATAGTCCCTCTTCCTGTACATGAACACATATTCTGCTAGTAAAAATACACAACAGGCCAAAACAACTCAACTGGTGTCTTCGCTACACACAATAAGGCCCAGCGTCTGTTAACCATGAAAAGTAACAATCAAATAAGAACATCAACTTAATCCTTGGTTGGAGTGAAAGTGTTGGCTTTCTAGGCTGAAATACTCCTCCTCACTTGATACATGTCTTGATTTTGTAGCACTTGGTATTATTAGATTGAATGACATTATGAGGTGTAGAAACTAACCAATGGTTACACAGTTTTTTGAAAAAAAGTATATTGTATATATATATTCATATATATAGTTATATATAGATTTATGTTCATTTATAAGCTTTTTAAAATAGCACAGTAAACACTTTGCACACATGATAAAAACCACTGAGTGTGTCTGATTGTTTATGTATAGGCCAATGGCATCAAAGGAACCACATCCTGATAAAGGGTCATTTCACTTTCTCCGCAGTCAGCTCAGGAAGGAACTTGAGAACTTTTAGTCACTCGTTTAGAAATTAGAACATTCATTTGTGATATTTTATTGATAATCTAAACATGAAGATTATTTTATTTCCCCTTTTTCTACGCAGTGTATTCATTAACATCTCCTTCCTGAAGTGGCTAAACTTGAAAGACGACCAAACCCGGCTCTGGACATCATGTTCCTGTCTGTAACAGTAGGTTGGAATACTTTAGAGTCTGCACACTTTAACCACACAGAAAGAACAACAGAAACGTAAAAGAGAAGTTATATAAAGACAGTCAAGTCAAAAAACCGGAGATACAGAATTTATAATACTGCACATCATCTCTGCTCATCCCATTTCCTTCTTTTTTTTGTCATTTTATACCTGTACAACACCTGCTCTCTCTTTCTCTCTGTGTCTAATTGACAGTCTCTCACTTCCTCGCTGGCTTTCAGTCTCCATTTTTTCCCCACACAGTCTCTGTACAGTTGGCTTAGTGGTGACCATAGAAATAGCTAAAGGGTTCCATGTGACATTGGTTGAAGTTTGTACAGAAACATTAGTTTTTTTCTTCATGTAAACAGGCACACACAGATCTCTAGAGGCTAACTCCTCAGTCCCAAAATAAAACAACCCACCTCTATGAGTTAATCGGTCCCTCTTCTCGTTTTGTATTCCGCTGTTCGTTTCAGTTCTTCTCATCCGTCTGCTGATGACTTTATAATTTTCACATGTCGAGTATGTCGACCCCGTTCTCAGTCCTGCTGAGAGAAATAAGGCCTTGGATTGCTCCTAAGATATCTAGAGGCGTACAGCTACTCAGTATTTAGTTCTCCTCTCCTCCCTCGGCGACCACTGCCAAGGCTTTGTTACAGTTCGCCACCCAAGATAATGAAGCTTAACCAAGGTTGCTGTTGTCCAGGTTGCTGTTTGTGTAGTTTTATGTAGCTGTCTCCAGCATCAGTGTGGGTGGTCTAGCACAGAAATTCACGCCGTCTCCGAAAGGTCCACGTGGAACGAGCTAACAAATCCTTTTGCGGGCTGAAAAGACAAGAGAACAAACTCGATAAGACAAATGGCACCCTATCCCTCGAGACTCTTTAGTGACACAATTGGCTCGAAATACCATCTCTTGAAGGATACATGCCACAAAGGACTCTCTGTGAAGTTATTTATATACCCTAAAGGCTGGTCCTTGCAGTATAATGGTAAAACTAATTTGGGAATTGGGTAAAAACATGTCCATCAGTGAAGATAAAGTTAAAATAATTTGGTGGCTACATAATGCATGCATAGAAAATACACAGAACACTAATTGCTTCATTAATTATCTATAAATGGATCATTAAATATTCATAAACCCTTTATCAAGGCAACCCTGCTGATCAGAGCATTGCCGTAGCCAGTAGTAGCATACAGTGCTATTTTTATAAGTAGAACATGATGCCAATTGGTTAATAGAGCCTCAGCCTCTGAGACTATTCTCATCTTTTATACAGAGTGATGAACAACAGAACCTTTCCCGTGGCGAAAATGATTTCAAAAGAGTTGGAAAAATGTGTGAAATTGTATATTAAAAAAGTAAAATGAAATATCATATAGTGGTGAGTTTTGGACAGAGGAATATGGAGTGCATTTATCCTAACCCTGCGAGGCAGACGGGATGAGCAGACGCGCAGGCTGCTATATTTGGAGCGAGCTCTAGCACCTAAAGGCTAAATACAAATTATTTTTCAAACAGACCTCATGTGCAAGAGGAAAAATTGCTTGGCTCTGTTTGCTAAATTGCAAACAAAGAAAAAAAGAAGCAGGTTGTAGTGGTCATCGTTTACCTGAGAAACAGCCCACAGCCAGCAAGCAGTATCATGGAGGATGGTGGTTAACATGGTGGTGACTGGAAATGACTTCTCTACTGAATGTGTATATCGAATCCATTCTCTACTCTTACAGCTAATAGAATATTCATGTAATGTGGGAGCTTGGAAAGCGTCCTGCCATCATTTCTAAAGGATCCTATTCTGCTTCCTTAGGAATGCAAGTTGGAAACACAATTGTATTCCAATGGATATCAATATCATTCATGTGCCAAATTAAGCTTCCTTTATGTTGTAATAGTTTCCCTCTTTTCTTGCACACAAACTTGTGTGCGTGACTTCTCCAACTGCAGAAACTTGACCTCAGGGTCGACAGCCCACCTCACCCACCCTTCCTTATGGCAAGTATTGATCCACAAGCAAGCGAGTATAGATACTCGACACTTCCTTTTTAGAACAAAATGGACTTCAATCCTTGTGAAAAAGAAGAAGCGTGGGTTGTGCGTTTCACCTTTCGAGCTATTCAGTAGGGAAGCCATCATGCTCGAGCAGAACTCCGTTGTTGAGCGAATGGAAAAAAAGATGTCCTTTAGAAGATGAGATGATCTATCTTTTATATCCTCTCTATACACTCAGATCATATTTTAAACCATAAACGGCAATTAATTGTAGGTGTGTGAAGATGTCAGGAATAGAAACGTGAAGTGTGCTTGTGTTGGTGACCTTTACTTATATGAGCATCAGATAAAAAGGCTGATTGGAGAGGATTTTGAGGGGGAATTTAGAGAAATGTAAAAAAGAAAGAAAAAGGGGCAACAGCAGTTTAACATGAGTCCAATTCAAAATGTGTTTATTTTATAATTAGTCACACGTTTACAGACAGTATTTAGCATTAAAATGGGTAAGATTGAAGTTTTCAAAGTGGGTTTTAAAAAAGGGAAGTTAGCAATAATATATTACATTTTACATTCGGTGTGAGAAATAAAAATTTACAAAGTAAAAACAATACAACAAAACAAAAAGTCATATTTTTAAAAATCTTTAAAAAATATAATAAATAAAAGTTGATGAACAACATAAAAAGCCCAGATCAGAATCAAAGGGCAGATTAATTGTCTCCTTCTCTAGTATCTGTACTGGACCAGACCAAAGTCATAGGGTCCCAGTGAACTTTCATACTGATACTCACAGTGAAAGGTAGGTTTGTACGGTAGGGTCCCCCTATCATATTCTTTCCTCTCTAGCGTGCTGGAGCTGTACTGCTGCTGTTGCTGATGGAGGTGATGGTGAAGGCTGTGGTGTGACTGTGACCTTTGACCATCCTTGCCAAAGGTGGAGAATGACCTATCGCTGGACGAGGCGGTGGTTGAGGTCATGGTCAGTTGGTCGGAGAGCTCGACGGAGGAGGGTACCTCAGTGTCGGGCAGGGTGGCGTCCATGCCGGGGACGTGGAGGTTGCTGCGGTAGTCCGGCCCCTGGCGCCCGTCGGATGGCACAAAGGATGGCATCCAGCAGCGGTCGGAGTGGCCCAGGGCTTTGCACTCCTCCGTGCAGTTGGAGAACAGGTCAGCGCCTGAAGAGAGGACACATATCAGGATATGAAAAGGTTGAAATGTGAATGAAATATTACAGAAATGTAAGGGATTTTAAGCAAGAGGAAAAAAATGAAGAGGAGGCGTGAGAGAAGAGGTACGGATATTTGGAGTGGAAAGGCAAGATGGAGGAGGAGATGAGAGAAAGAGACCAGAAGAGAGAACACAAGTTAGCAATCATTTGCCAATGTCGCAAGCAGAAAAAGTGCAACAAAAGCTATTCATCAAAGAGACAAGGCCAACATTGATGAAGCGAATTGTTTGTTTTCCTCCTCACCTCATTCATTCCGAATGAAATGTGCAATCAAAGTGATGTGGTGTCGCGAAAACATTTCACCCCCTCTCCACATCAACATCCTCAGACTCACAATTGATTCCCAAACACCAAGAGGCTAAATGTGAATCCATATTCCATCATCCTCTCACACAAATAAAACACAATTATCTTAAAAAACGTGCCACAAAAACCAACAAAATATTTACAGGCTGCTTAATCATACTCTCATGTCAATCATCCCTATACAAACCGACAAAGTGTGTAATTGACACAAAGCTACTGCCAAAAACAAAACATCAACATAAAAAGGTTAAATTAACATCTGAAATGATATAATAGAATAACACACACAGTCCCGCAAACACATGATCAGCATGAAAGAGGTACCAGTTATGTTAATTACTTTCTCTTAGAGAGAATAAAGAGAGGAGCGCGGGGACGGGGGGGGGGGGAAGAGTACGGGAGAGATTATAAAAGGGAAGAGAAAGGAACAAGAGACATGAACAGAGTCATCATTATAATGAGTCTCTGCAGCCACTCTCTACTCATGTGCAGATTGGATTTGTAGTTTTCCCGGTTTTCCAGTTAATAGCCACGTAGGAAAGCGTTGTTGTCGGGATCAAAGCAGGAGACAAGCAGTTTAGGGTCAGAGGAGGAAAGCGATACATCAGCAAAGAGGCATAAAAAAAGAGGGAGAGAAACACAAAAAGCAGACGATCTGTAATTCCCTGAGGCTGAGAAGGCTTCAGATCATAGGGTCCACTTACACAAATCTATTCTACTGATCCAGTCTACCGATAAAGCCACTGTTTCTCTATTACTAAAAGCAGATGTGCACACACAAAAAATGTAATGTAAGCATGTACATATCAATGGATACTAGGCTAAAGAGTAAATAGTAGAGAAAGTAATGATTATAATAAATCAATACAACCATCCCAATTAAGTAATATGATGACTTAATATTGTCTTCCAGACAAATGTTTTTATTTTGTCTGCCACTAAGGCAATAATATAGTATTGTTGTGTTGCATGTCAATAAGTTGTTTTCGAACTGTTGTTCTACTTTCACACAGAACATGAATATTACGCAATACAAAAGGTGCAAGGGCAACTTGTCTGAGTTTTCAAACTGCTAATAAAGGCATCAATCAATTACATTATGTGGAATAGACGTATTCATACGTACAATATACTGTACAAAAACAACACAGAGGCTCTGAGTCAAACCAGGACAGCAAACTTAATTTCGTTCTTACATTTCACAATACAGTTGCTTAGGCTAAATAACAATTCACCTCACAGACTGGCACACACTGCTCTGGGTCACTTTTAGTGAAAAAGTTCTGCAGCTGTCATAAATTTGCTTCGCTGCCGGTATGAATAGTTTTGATGTGAATAATGCGCAGGCAGAATATTTTGCATTTTCGTGTTGTTCATTTCTTCACATCCACGGTGTGTAAAGGCCTTTAACGGCGGCTTTGATTAAAGACAAATGGTGTCCTATGTCCTCTCCACATTCTCCCCTCGGCATATGAAAACAACATCTGAAAGTATCAGCTTGTTGCAGATTATGGATTACCGTTACATGAAGTGAAAAAGGTGAGTACTGGTCATAAAAGGGATGATGCACATTGTTGTCAGATTTTTCACGTTTGTTGGTCAGATTGGATGCTCCTACTCAACTGGTCTGTGCATTTCAGACGTGTTCCTTCAATATGACAGCCATTTAACGAGTCTAAAACATTGTAAAGAATAAAGAAAAACCTATGTATCCTTGAAACTAATTATTGAAGGCCAAAAGAACAGGAAATATGTTGAATGTTGTTTTCGACATGTCCGGCCACAACATTTGAGAATAATTTAAATATAATTCAGTATCAGAACAGCTACCTATGATAAAAGCAAAGCTTTGAATTAATATAATATTTCGTCATCTGTATTATGCCATCCACACCCGTGCACATGTAAATATTGTGTATTATTAACAACAGCACCGTCAACACATTGTCTAAGTAGCACAGCAGTTCTGTTTTGTGTTTGTCTCCATTGTGTGGATCTAATCATGTTGCTCATTCAGGCCTCATGGGGAGCGAGACGGGCAACAAAGACTGTGCCGTGGCCAGAGAGCCAGAGGAGACACGAGGCCACAGACAAGGGACAGCGAGGGCCAAACAGACAGGGGAGTCACAGATTTCACAGACAGAGACAGCAGGCAGGAGAAGCAGCAAGACCACAGGAACCATAAGGAAGGAGAGGGGAGACCCAGGCAATCGCAGATGGAGAGAGCAATGGCCAGATAGACAGTGGGAGACCTGGGCCTCACAGATGGGGACGGGTAAGGGGTTAGATAGAGGTGGGTATAGACGTAAGTACCAAAAATGAAAAGAATCTCCAATTTAACATTAGGTTTCGTGTATTTTAACCCTTTTTAAATGGAAATATAATAATGTTATAGCACCCTCGAATTTAACTATTCAGGGTCATGTGGGGCTGCAGGCTAAGAAAAAATGTATAGAAAGCAGTCTCATTTTCCTGTTCGGATCAATGGAGCCACAACCTGCTTTTAAAATGTCCAGAGTTATTTACTGAAGTAAAACTGCAGAAAAACAATGTTTCAGGGAAAATAATAGCAACAGGTACTTTCTATTTTATTTCAAGTAATGTTTTTGATTCAGCAAGTTTGAAACATGTCAATATGTTCAGTCTCCGTCTGTCTGGCCCACAGATTCAGCACCAGTCAGTGCGTATGCTGCCAGAGGGTTTGTTTGTTTGTTTTTTATCACCACCTAGCATTCGCACTTGTAGCTCTGAACTCTGGAGACGAGACTGTGATAATGTTGAGAACAAAACCAAAAATCAATACCAGAAGTACTCCGAGAAATCTGTAAATGCTAATTGAGATTTTGAGTGGCATTTAACCTCTGAGTTACCCCTGGAAACTACTGTATATTTGTGTCCGTCTTTAAAGGTTGGGGGCATATAAATAAAAGTATTTCTGTTAATCCCCACCTTACAGTTAGCCTTTAGCCTTTTAATGGACTTCTGGCAAATTAATTTCCTCCCCGGACACACGAGGGTGTTGACCTCAGGCCCTCCAATCATCTCTGTGCTGTTGTACCGGTAAGGCGGTTGGTTGACACAATGCTTCTAAATGTACAAATAAATCATCTGAAAGACTGAAGCACAGGTGCACAACCAAACGTACATGCAACTATGCAGAAATCCTGTTTGCACACTGATAAAGATAGAGTAAATGTCGAAGGATTAAAAGAAAGCTTGGTTTGTTCCATACCTCTCATATTGCAGTATATTATTAAGCATGCACATGGGCGTATTGTACTCTGGAGATGCTATATAAATATAGTCTGCAGCATTCACCGTTCACCCTAAATCAGGCTCGGAGAAGCTCTTGTCACTGGCTTCCAAACTACTCAGTGATTTTTGCCTGCCGGCTCACTCCTAAAAAAATAGCGACATCAACACATATGTTTGCAAACACACACTTAAAAATACTCTCTTAACACCGAGATATGTAAATGTACGCAAGTAAACAGACAGACAGGCCATGCGCACATGACACCCAGTGGCTGTTGATTCCCGTGAAGCACCTTTTTCTTCCTCGGGCAGAAAGCAAAAACAACAACCAAAACAGTGACTGGCAATGACAGGCCCTGCCAGCAGCCCTATCTCTCATCGTGACCTCATCAGACAAGGAGAACACACACACACACACACACACACACACACACACACACACGCACACACAGAGAGATGTAAACGGCGCTACACAATGCAAACACAATCTACTTGCTAATAAGCAATCAGCACTTCTGTTCTTTTTTTCATTACATCTCAGAGTGTTTCCGAAATCCCACGTTGGTGTGATTTGACTAATTGCGCTGTCTGACACACATCCAGCAACTGGGAGTGGGGGAAATGAAGGAAAACAAATCCAGAGAAAACATGAGCCCCGTGTTTGAATTCACTTCGTGGGTATATATCTGCTGTCGTTTCCTCCCTGCGCTCATCCGTCTGTCTGTCTCCGTCTCTATTAGTCCCTCTGTGTCTATTTCCCTCTCTATCTCTTGTTATTTTCTCCCACATTTAATCCTCTCTGCCCATTTCTTCCTCTCTCTTTATCTCTTTTTCTCTCGAAAAAAAAAAAACATAAAAACACTCCTTGTCCCCCAGGTAGAGGGTGTCTTCAATCCCTTCCTCTGTTTTTCATCTTGTCCTCCACTGTTCCAGAGAGGATACAGACACAAAATGTCAATATTTGGACAGCAGCTCGGGACGGCAGGGGAGTAGCACAGCTTCCTCAGGTTGGCCAGTGAGGCTGTGATGAGTAAACCAGAGACCTCCCAGGGCCAAATCAGAGAAAGATGGCTCCCACCATATCCAGTAATGACAGACAGAGAAATTGTGTGAGTCTCTGAGAGGCAGCTACCATTTTCCATGTTTGTTAAACCGTGACTGAGCTGGGAGGGAAAGCCAAGATGGCCGTTTGGCCTAATAGTATCTCTTTGATTAATAATGCCCCTAGTTCAACGCTTTACATTCCTTAGTCTTGACCAGGCTTTGTCTTAGACATTCCCTGAGACTGTCGGATTGTACCTTTAAAGTATAATTCTGGTTTAAGACAACTGTGGTATAATTTTCTTAGTTCTGGTCATCATTTGTGTCATTTATTATACAATTTTTCTCACCAGAGTAATTGTGAGCACGGTAAACTAAGTCAGACGGGGCAAGAAATGAGCATCAGTTAATCGAGCCAACATAAAAAGCTATATTAGAGCCCTGTATATTAGGCGGTTTGCGTCTCCTACCTCTTCCAAATAAACTCTACACTTTATTTGTTGCTAGTTGCAACAGGAGCAGTGCACACAGATCAAATAGCTAATTTACCATGGACAGGGTTCTGAGCCAGATATCTAAATCACTTTCTTAAGAAGTAAAACTAAGAGTGAGTACACCCAAAGTGTTGAGAACTATTCCTCATTTTGTAGGGAAACTGCAATGATGCCCTGTTGTTTTTTTTGTCTTCCAAATATGTTTTGCTGACGTGGGTCTTTGGTTAAAACTTCTCCAATTGTTTGACTACTTGTTTCTCTTGCCTGGTCATACTTCTTTGTAGCCACATGACTTCATCCCCACATCTCTGTTCAATGTTAAAAGTGAAAGGAATGGTGGTCAAAACTAAATTATTTTAATAAAGTGAAATTCTTTATTACATACTCATATTATGTGACACAAATGTGCACAAAAGTGTTTCATTTTAGGTTCTGTATCCCTTTAGAAGTCAATGTAATTGAAGCTCCTTGTCACAGTTCAGATTACCTAACACCTGAGTTTAATTTGAGCATTATCAACAGATATCTTGACATTGTTTTTTTCTGTAGGAATTTTATTGTCGCACCATGGACGGAGCAGATTTTCAGTGACAGCTAAATCTCTGAGCAGAGAGGATATATGTATAACTCATGGCCAAAGAGCAGATGTATGACTCTCATAACTGAGATTTCTGCTTACAGCCTAAACTAACCTAAATATCCAAGGCCCCTGTCTCAGACAAAAAGAGTGCATCTTTTTCACTTTTTTTCCCCCCTGATTTGAGTGTGCAAGAAAGCGTATATCCTCTTTTTCATCCATTTCACTCTGAGCGATTCAGTTCATTCATAAAGCCCAGCCTTTTCATACCAAGCACACATTCATCAAGACACTTGACAAGATGTTTCAGCGTACTGGTAATCATTACATTACAAGCTCTGATTGTGGTTTTGATTCATTTCCACACAAATCTCTGTAATTCTGGAATCCACTCCTCCATCCACCTTTATTATGTTATGAAAAGGTCAGATAAGAAAGACATGTTGCAGGAAGTAGAGTAGTTAATTAGTTAATCAAATTGATTAATCTCTTCATTTCTCTGCTATGACTTTTATTGATATTCAACAAGAGACTCAGCTTAGAAGAGGTAGTGACATCTCCACCTGTTACAGGCTAAATGCAAATTGATTTTTTTAATGAGGCAATGTTTTTATCCTATCTGCTGTGATAGATTTTTACTTGTTCATGTTACATTGAAATGCTTCCCTCTTTGTATTACTTTTTGCGAGTGGGGTTTGAAAGACTTGAGACTTTCTGTGCAATTTAATTATGCAATTTTCTATGGGCTGACTAGATCAGAAAACATGTGATGCAACAAGCCATTCAGATACAGCCATCCATCTGATTATATTTACCCAAGAGAACAATCTTTGCAAAGGTGCACCATCTTGTTCTCGCAAGACAATAAGAGCAGACTGAGCTTTTTTTGTTCGGGGGCTTAAAGCCACAGGCGATAAAACTGGGTGTTTCAGACAGACGGTATGAAAAATATTTTTTCTAATATCTTTTTGAACATTAATGCAAAATACAAGTATGCACCTGGAAGAAGACACAATATGTGACCTTTAATGGATATCACTTTCAACTCAGTGATGCATTATTTTGTATTTTAACAGGCAAAACAATTGATTGAGAAAGCAATTCAACAAATTAATGATGAAAATAATCCCTACTTGCAGCCTTAGTCTGCTAGGTGACCATTTTGTGCTTTTCTTTTTTCATTATATCACTTTTTAAGCAACATTGTTGTCTTTTTTTAAGCATTCGGCCCTTTTTCAACATATTGCGGTTCATAGTGTGCATGGTGTCTTTATTTTTTTTTCATCACTTGAGCTTTTGAAATAAACTTGAAAAATAATTTCGTCTCATGGATCATAGACTGAGGGATCACGGCCTCCAGTTTTGTCAGTATCTAAGGCCTGAGAGGAGGGTGTTTCAAAACCCTGTATGCTAAATTCATCTGACAGTTCCCTGACATGGGAAACTGCAACACGGTGCCCGCCACTAATTCATAATCAGCCATCTAATACACCGTTGCCACAGTGATTTAATTGTCCCATTTGTCACGGCTGTTGTTCTCACCAAAACAAACGTCATGATAATGATCGTTTCCAGTCTCCCACCCGTCACGCAGCCTTCCGCAGCGGATTGAACGTTTCTGAGATGCCAATTTTTTTTTCTTTCTGATGAATATTTAATCCTCTCTTATCTGTCACCTTTTTTTTTTGTTTTGCTTGCTCACACTTGCCGCTATCTTCTATTAGGATGATGAGGGAAATAATGAGTGGAAATGGTGTCTAATTTGAATCAGGCAACCTAAAAAAAAGGGTGTGTGTGGGGGCGGGGGGTTCGGCGGGGGGTTGTCAATCAATAGTGCTTCGGCTCTTGACGCAGCGGTGTCTAACTCCAGGCACGCTGCTTTCAGGAAAGCCACTTGCCCACTTTTTTAAGGTATCTGGTGATATCCCAGCCTCACAGGCAGTGTCCCTTTGATTTAAAACCACGTCAAGAGACTTATTTGCTAAAGTGTCAGACAAGCGGCCGAGCGGGAAGCTATGGCAGGTGTAGTTGATGATATGCCAACTGGAAATGGTTTTCCCTTGATTTGAAATATTCCGAGGTGCACCAAAAGGGAGAGTGTTGCTGCGCGGTCCCTTGAGGAAACCTTGCCTCTAACCCTCCTTTGATAATTGCTATGCAAAGGTTCTAGAAATGAATTACTGATCAGCCGAGTGTTGCGGAGAGCCAGCGTGTTTGGGAGACAGAATGAAGGATGAGACCCTGCCACAAAACCCTGGAAGAGAATGTGTGTGTGTCAAACACACATACACACACACACACACACACACACACACAGAATGCGAGTATGGGTACTGTCAGAGCATGCTAAACATATGTGTTTGTATGGGCACACATGGATTTTCTTAAGCACACATCGCTACAAAAAAGCATAACAAATGCACGTGGTCTATACATAGTCTTGGCTCAGGCTTATTCCTTTTTGCTCTCTACTGTCTTTATGCTAAAGTGAAGAACATGCACTCAGCATTGAAGTCCTATAAGCGTAATAACACACACACCACAGGATACACCAATGAGACAACCAATGATAGTCTCATTCCTATAGAATGGAAGTCTCACACATACATAGAGAGAAATGAGCAATGGCTGTGCCTATATAGCAGCAATATGCACCTGGCATAGCGCCTTTAGCTACCACGCTCTCCTCTTAAACTGAATCTCATTTAAGTAATCCAGAGCACCACCTCAAAGGAAAACTCCTTTTCAATAGATATCAACCCCTCGCCTCGTTTTCTCCTACGCAAAACACACAAGCGGATTACATACAGGTATCATGTATCCGCCTACATATTAAATCAGACAATGGTATACCTTTACACACACACACACACACACACACACACACACACACACACTCCATCTTGTTTTGCTTTTTACCGAAGTCTGTGAAATGCAAGTGTCCCTCTTTCCAAATACCAGTCGTGTGATATTACCTCCCATGGAGTGGTAAGCTGTTCCCTTCTAAATTCAACATGAGGAACAAATGTCGGTTTCCTCGTAGAGAGTACAGAACACAGAACCAACTGGGTACTCTCCCAGGCCAGTGCCAAATGAACGTGCTCAGAGCCAGATAAAGCTGAGGAAACATGTTATTTGTTCATAAATGTGTTCTTTTAACTGTGCAAGCAAACCAGCAAGAGGAAATTCAAGGCATTGCATTTTAAAATGCAGTCGCAGGCCAGAACACGTCAGGGCTGACTGCTTACTGAATGAGTATACCTGCTAGATAAATAGCTTAAGATGCATACCACATATCTGTAAAACCTAAACAGGTTCCCTGTTATCCCTTTTCTTTCTTATATGTCTCTATCTCTGGTCTCTTGAGTAAAATTTGATTTTTTTAAACAACTCTCATATACATAAAACTCAGAATGTATGTTTAAACATACTATTTATTTCTTAAAACCTTGTATTCTTGACAAATAACGGGATGAGACTTTGGATATCTTCTAGGTGTGCGTTTCAGTTTTGCACAGATACCTTCCCGGCCTGTTTCTTCTGCGGGGGCAAGCAGTGACACTACCAATGCTGCATATTGGCTCTTTATTTTGGCTCGGTTCATTAATAATACCAAACACTGTGGAGCCTGATGAGGACCATTCACTATCCTACAACACCCATCTAATCTGCTCTATTTGTATTCCCAGCACTGATATGATATTTGGCAGGCTCCGGTCTAGACAGGGGTCTTACATGAGCCGTGTGGAACAATCCCTCAGAAGGAAAGGGCAATTCAATATGAAATGAGATTTTGTATTGCTCCACATTTTGTCTGACTCCACTTTGATCAATAAACAGGTACTAGCCTAATGGAATTTTAGAGAGAACAAGGCGCGGCTTATGATAAAAACTAAAGCCCTGTCTAAAAAAATCTACTGCACTGTAAAATGTAGAAGAGAGATAAGGATAAATAAACCTGAAGTGAAGAGAAGATTTTCCCTAATTCCAACGTTTTCTGTTTGCCTTAACTTATGACAAAACCAAAGAATGCAAAAGCTGCTAACCTCCTTGATTCGCTGAAACTATAACCAAAAATGGCAGTACAATATACCAACTATGAGGCTGATTGAAATGCATCTCATTATATCAATTCAGCTCCTATGCCTTTTCCTCGCACTTGAGTGGACTTATTGATTTGAGCCACTAAAGCACTATAGGCCTCAAACTGCCTCCGCGGCGAGTCTCTGTCTTTTCAGCACCACTTGGCGTTAAAATGAGAGAAGGGAAACAGCGAGAGGCAGGGAAAGAAAAGAGATTTCCCAAAATATTCTTCCCTTTCACCCGGGTGTGAAATACAATCAACACCTCAGGGGCCTGCTCATGCCAGCCAGCTACCAACACCGGAGCCCGGGCCTCTGCACACTCTCAAATTAAGGAAATTAAAAGTCACCGGTCCGCACCAACAATTCAGCATTATCCCATTCACAATCGCAAACACACACTATGGAAGAAGAGGATAGTCGGGGAGGGTGTGTGAGCACTGAAATGACGTGATGTGTGTGTGTGTATGTGTGTGTCGGACTCACCGGCCGTATGACCCCGGTTGGTGGCATCGTGGTCACTGTCGCCCTGTTCGCTGTCACCGTGACCACTGTCTTTGGAGCTGACGATGTCTGCCTCTTGGAATGCCGAACTGTTAGAGGCAGGGGAGGTGAGAGTTCAGACAGTCATGTCAGAGAAAAGAGACAAAGAGGTATGAAAAGAATGGAGGGGTCAGAGAGAGAGGTCAAGATACAATACGGAGAAAAGGAAGACGGAGAGGATACGGGGGATTAGATTAGGGGCAGAGAAAAGGAGAAAGAGGGGGAGAATCAGACATCAACACCGTGTTAATACAGTCACGGTGGCCGGCAAGAGGCTAAATTGGATGTTACACATGGCATTTAATGAAATCCAGCATTAGTGCTGTGATAGGCGTTGCTCTGTCAGTTATGGGATTGATGCCAAATTGAAGATGAACGTTATGGATACGTTGGGAACCATGTAGCCTCTCAAAGCCACAATTAACGATGCAGAATATAAGAGGCTCACACGGATAGATGTAATATTCAATTTTATAGATATGTGAATAACCTTGGTTCCATGAGGCCTATTGAATGTTACAGGTCCTCTGATGGTGGATGGTGTGTGGCTCACTAGGCTTTGCACATTGGTAATAATCTGGTCTGTGTGTGTGTGTGTGTGTGTGTGTGTGTGTGTGTGTGTGTGTGTGTGTGTGTGTGTGTGTGTGCGTGTGCGTGTGTGCGTGTGTGTGCGTGCTTTTGACTACCTGTTGACACGTCTGGGTCTGTCCACCAGGTAGCTGAGTTCTCGTTGGTGTTTTGTCTGAAAACCCACAGAAAAACACATTTGATTTGACTTCTAATAAACACATGGAGGAGGTTCACACTAGATAAGAGGAACATAACGGACATTCTATTCATACATTGGTTGTTAAAATGTAACTCCAATAGAAGAAGCTAAGGGCAGCGCAAGGCGTGGGGAACCGACAGTGCGCGCATCCACTAGGTGAGTGAGTGGGCGAGAGGAGACGAGAGTAGTGTGTTAGGGAGGCGATTGAATGCGTAAATGATTGAGCTGCGCGATGCTGAAACTGAACAACCTTTGTTCATGGTGCTGCTGTGCTGGGTCGTGCACAGAATACTTAACGCACAGGAAAGACAAGCCTGTGACTGGTTGTCTGGCTCCACTCCAGCCACACCGCAATCAACAAAAAGCCCCAAACTCCACAGTTCCCCGCGCAGAACGCACAGGCTGAACACAAAACAGGACCGTTAAGTTACTCGCCTCCTCCCTTCTCCTGGTGATATTTTCCACCCAATATTTATAATCTATAACAAGGATACATCAAGTAAATGTTGAAGAAGGCTCCTGAAGTAACCAAACATATTATTTAAATATTTAACACACAGAAATACTCTCTTGGTGGGATTTTATTACTAAGTTTCAGATACACTCAAGCATTTATTGTGTTTCCCCTTCACTACATTTAACATTTGGACTATAAGAGCCACACCATTCCTTCGGGGTAACCCAAATATTCAAAAGCTGCTGATTGCCGATTTTGAATTTATTCCTCAACAAGAACTGCATGACTAGCTTAGTTTGATCAAAACTGCACCAAACAAAGAATAAAACTAAATCAAAATTAAAGCTTCTTCCAACTTTGTGGTTTGATTAGGAAATGTATTTTATGCTCAAAATCAATCTCTCTCTCTTTCTCTCTCTCACTGCCTATTTGCACACGATCTGAAGGTTGATCTGATAGCAGTCTATTGCGAATAAAAACTAAAAGGCCACATGAGATTTAACAATTGACATGTCCAATCACCATTACGCTTGACAATGATTAAAGGCCACTGAGCAGAACAGCCAAGTCAATAGCAGATACCACTTCCATCCTCTCGGGGACTTTTGTTGCGCGTGACCTGAGTGAATAACATACTTTGACATGAAGCAGACACAGCTGTAGATTTCTGGAGGATCTTTAAAATTAGGTTAACCCTTTAAATCACGACTTTGTGCACTTTTAATACATATGAAGTGGAACCGTGGGCGACAGCAGCTGATTGAAGCTTCTCTTACCTCGTTAGAGAGAATACTGCCATTGGATATGATGTCCGGTTGTTGGTCACTGTAACCCGTAACTATGGCGCCGCAGGGGTTGGTGTGATCCGTGTCCGTACTGCGGGAGGGGCTGCACGGTTTGAGGAACATCAGATCCGTTTTGGCGGACTCTGGTGTCAGACACACCTGGTAGCAGTAGGAGTTCTGGTTCTGGTGGTGGTGGGAGCCGAAGCCCCCTCCCACGCTGCCCACACCAGACTCCTCCACGGGCACCTGCCCCACGGGCCCGACCCCTGACGTCACGTTGGTGCTCTGAACTAACATGATGTCAGATTTACTCAGCTTCTTCTGTTTCCGGCCCCGAGCCTGCCTGCTACAGCACGAGCCGCAGCACAGGCAACAGTCACCGGCCATCAGGCACGTGTACAGGTTGAGCTTCTTGTCCTTTTGGCAGCGCACGGCCAGCACGATCATAGCCAGGAGGAAGATGAAAGACACGGAGCCCAAGGCGATAATGAGAATTAGGGTGAGGTCAAGGGAGGTCTCCTTTGCCTTGGAGGCCGATCCTCGATCCCCACTGCGGCCTTCGACCACGCTGTCCACTAACATTACACTCACACTCGCGGAGGAGGAGAGAGGGGGCTGCCCGTGGTCCCTCACTTCGATCAGCAGGTCGTAGAAGCCCTGCGGGTCACGCTTAGGAGAGATCCTGCGGGCTGTCCTCAGCTCCCCTGTCCTCCAGTCCATGCGGAACATCCCCATCTCGTTGCCGCGCAGAATGCTGTAGGACAGCCGTGCGTTCTCGCCATCATCCGCATCCATAGCCACAATGCGCGTCACCAAGTAGCCAGGCTCCGCAGAGCGCGGCAGGTGCTCTTTGGCTGTGCCGTTTTTACCGATGGGGGCTATGACAGTGGGAGCGTTGTCATTTTGGTCAACTATGATCACATTTACAGTGGTATTAGAGAAGAGCTCCGCAGCACCAGAGTCTTTCGCCTGGACCATGAAGTTAAACTCCTTCAGCTGCTCGTAATCAAAAGAACGCAGCGCGTAAAGGTAGCCGGTGTCTTGGTTTATGGACACATACGTGTCCACAGACATGCCCTGTATGTCACACTCCAATATGGAGTAAGTAATTAGAGCGTTTTGTCCTACATCGGGGTCCAGAGCGCTCACGGCATGAATGAAAGCACCGGGCACATTATTCTCCGTCACATACACATCGTAAACAGCCTGCGTAAAACAAGGCGCATTGTCATTTTCATCGGAGACGTGCACTTTAATGGACTTGCTATTGGTGAGCGACGGCTGACCCTTATCTTTGGCCACCACGGTGATTGTGTAGGAATCTGTGTTCTCTCTGTCCAGCGGTCCGTCTGTCACGATGGTGTAGTAGTTTTTAAAAGACGACTTCAGCTTGAAAGGAACGTCTCCTAATATCTCGCAGCTCATGTGTCCATTCTCACCAGAGTCCCGGTCTGAGACGCTAAAAAGTGCGATGACGGTGCCCGGGGCGTCCTGCTCACTCACGGATTCAGTCACAGTGCTAAAACCGATCTCTGGTGTGTTGTCGTTCACGTCCACGAGTTTGACCAGCACTTTGCAGTGCGCGGGGACCGCGTTCGCCCCCAAATCCTTAGCTTGGACATAAATCTGATGCGTGTTGCTCTCCTCAAAGTCCACCTCACCCGCCACCTCTATCCTACCTGTTCTGGCGTCAATGTTGAATAAGTCCTTTATCCGCGGGGCGTTGTGACTGCTGAAAGAATAAACTATTTCCCCGTTCTGTCCCTCGTCAACATCCGTGGCGTTGAGCTGAATGATCAGAGTGCCCACCGGAGAGTTTTCCCGCAGGTTAACAGAGTACACTGACTGGTCAAATGTGGGCGCGTTGTCATTAGAGTCTAGAACTTTAACGACCAGGAGAGCCGTCCCGGTCCGCTGCGGGATGCCGCCATCCACAGCAGTCAGCACATAGCGGTGCACCGCCTGCTGCTCCCTGTCCAGCGGCTTCTCCAGCACCAGCTCTGCGAACTTGTTCCCGTCGCTCTGCGTCTGCACGTCAAGGTAAAAATAGTTATTATTCGTTATGGCATATGTGCTGAGCGCGTTTGTGCCCACGTCAGGGTCAAAGGCATTCTCCACTGGGAAACGGGTCCCGGGGATGGCGCTCTCCGATATCTCCACGGAAATGTCCGTCTCGGGGAAGCTGGGTGGATTGTCGTTGATATCCATCACCTCGATCTCCACGCGAAAGAGCTCCAGCGGGTTCTCCAGAAACACCTCCAGGTGCAGTAGGCACGGCATGATCTGCTTACATATTTCTTCTCGGTCAATTTTCTCTTTCACCACGAGTGCACCGTTCTCTAAGTTTACCTCCAGATAAGGTGTCCGTGAACTAGGCACCGTCTGAAAGCGGCGAGCGGAAAGTTTAGTAATGTCGAGCCCCAAATCCTCTGCAATATTCCCAACCACAGAGCCAGGTTCCTGCTCCTCTGGCACGGAGTAGTGTAGCTGAGAGACCGCTCCATCCAGGATGGAGAGCAGGAATAGTAACCAAATCATCTCCTCTCCCTCTCACAAAGTGCACTTCAAGACGATTAAAAAAGTGTTATTCCTTTTTCTTACAAGAAATAAGCATTTCCCACTTTCTCTGTCCGTAAAAAAGCAATTAAATAAGCAGCAACAAAGCTGTCCGGTTGTGAAATTCCTCTCCTCTGCTTCGGGTCAGTGGAACATTGTGTCGTTTCAGCTGTGAGAAGCACAGCCATTTGATCCGAGCTTCTCTGTTTTAATCAATTCTGCACCGGTCTGTGAGTTTTGGCGTCAGCGCAAACATTGCAGGCTGGAGCCAGGACGCAAAGCCAACACTCCCTGTGCACAGAACAGACAGTCCGTTCTTCACACAAAGTCACAGAACAACATAGGAAATTCCACCCGAGTAGGAAAAAAAAAAAGAAGACAGAAAAAAGTCCTATTTACGCACCGACAGAATCTATAACAAATGCAACTTCTATATGAACACTGGCGAATAACAGGACTTTCTCTCTATCTCGCTGTGAGAGGATGTAATCACTGCGCCTAAGCGCTCAAAGCGGATGATGTTCGCAGCTCGGCTTCTGTAAGGCGAGTGTGAGCAGCGGGGTTGGTTTTGCGCACAGCTCCTTTCCCCACCAGCCAATGGTATTCTCAAACACCGGGTGTAATGGCACCTGATTGGGGCTCTGCGACGCCAGCCAGAGCACACAATCGGGCCCTCGTAACAAAACCAGTTAAGTGCCGCTGCGCTCCTCTCTTCTCTTCTCTTCTCCTGTTCTCCCCTCTCTCCTCCAGGCCCAGCCTCAGTTGTAGCAGGAACATTACATGTTTTTCCACATCTAGTGAATTAAGAAAGTCGATTGAATAGTGGGTGACAGTTGGCATCGGCGGGACTCTGTGCAGATAATATTGCAGCTGCCAAGGGAGTGCTGGTATTTCTGAAATATTGTATTGAAAAAATAAACTGCCTATAGTCATTATGGCCATATTTTGTTCTTTCTTTTTTTTTTCAGTGTGACAAATTGCTCTCCATATGCAATACAAAAGATTTACCCTGACAAGGTTGCTCTTGACGCAACTATTTAAACAGTTTGGTATCTGCTCTGATACTAATGCATGAGTCAGAATGTAGCAAGAATGCCCACAGCCAAAGACCACCATGTAAAGAGCCTGCGCAAGGAAAGATAGCTAGTGACGCAATACCCCACCGTGCCATGGCCATTCTCTCTCTCTCTCTCTCTCTCTCTCTCTCTCTCTCTCTCTCTCTCTCTCTCTCTCTCTCTCTCCCCTCTCTCTCTCTCTCTCTCTCTCTGTGTGAGATGAACGCACATCGGCACAATAGGAAAAAAAGAAAGCATTTCCAATAAAGTAATATCTCCAATGTGTTTGGTAGTGAGCATCAGTATGATACAAGGTTCCATCAGAGCCGGATCACACATGAGTTACTTTAATTCAGTGTAATGAAGCGTCGTACTTCAGTCCTACCGTGTTGCTAATAGCCTGGAGTCTATTAGTTCCCCTATCTTCCCATTCTTATCATTAACCCCCTCTCATGCTGGCCTTAACTGTAGAGCAGTTGCATCATGCGCTAATTTAATTCATAAAGCATGAATTAAATATGCAAATGAAATAGTTGCGAGGGAGACACAAATGGCGGGGGTCTAACTACTTGCATTCGGAGGATGATGACAAAAAGATGAAAAAGAGAGTAATTGAAGCCAATTAGCATAAGTCTCTAATTCCATATGCAATAGACGGAGCGCCACAATATCGGCCGTAATGCAAAGCGACGTGCCCATTGTGCAGTGGATTAAACAGCGAGCGATTCGCGATTCTGCATCTCGCCATACAAGTCAGAAGAAACAAAGCGGAGACGTTGGATGAATTTCCAGCCCATGTCTGAGCCGTAGCTGTGTGACTGAATCGAGCTGACACTGAAGTCGGATCTCCGAGCAGAGCGCACAGCAGCTCCCCGCTCTCTCCACGTCTCCGTCAGGGTGTTACAGAGACCAACGTCGCCCCCTCGCGTCTACCCGCTTTCTTTTTTTTCAAATTCCTGGAGATGAAGCGGGAGCTTGAAAACTGCTTGCCCCTCAGCAGTGCAGGAGCATATTTCATAGGTAGAAATACTTTATTTGGTATTTGTTGAGGTCATTTCTGTCGACTTATACACTAATTTGCTTCTGAATACTTTCTTCACCACCGTAGACAAATTGACCCTGGAAGTGTCGTGTCATTATATATTATATTACTAAATAATATTATTATCACTGGCACATCAATGTGTAAGTGTCATTATACTGTTGTAGTTGATCTGGATGGATCTAATTGTAACTCCTTCATATAACTTACTCACGCCTATCGCCTATCGCCTATTTTAAAGACGGATCATGTGTTTTGAATGAAATCATCCAATGTACTAACTAACTACATATATTCTATGTATTGTTCCTTGAAATCGTCTTTTTGTCCCGATGTGATCAGGGCCGTAGCCAGGATTGTAGAAACACAGAGGTCATGATTCCAAATTGCCTTGATGCCGTCCAACCCGCCCAACAAATATGTCACCATAGACACTTAAATCTCATACATTTCAATTTTAGTTTTGGAGAAGAAGAACTAATTATCTACATTTCCTTTTAATTTAACTTTAAAGTTTAGCGCTATTGACTCTACATTTTCTGTAGCTGTAGAGTGTAAACTCGTCCTCAGGTTATTCAAATCACATAATTTTCCAAATTCTCACAATATTCTACAAAATATATGACTTAGGTATCCTCGATGGTAGCTACGGCCTTACCTAGTATGACAGTGTTTCATTTTATATTTTTATGTACGCACCTCTGACACTAATTACCTGAGAATTAGTGGAAACGATCGAGCCTGCACACTATTTGCGAAACATGTATGCTTGTTAATCCTAACATCCAGTTGTACTTGTTGTTGTTTTTTACAGTGTACATGTGTGGTTATAAAGGCCCTGCACTTGTCCATAGGTGTTCTCAATCACTGTGGCTTAATATACCTCTGCTCAGATCGATCTTAAGTGGAGGTATGCTGGGAATTACGTCACAGAACTCTTTGTACAAACTACATTGTTTCACAGCAGACATGTTGAGTTAATAATAGGAAAAGCACAGGTGTTACTAACAACATTAACAATGTCTTTGTGACAGTGTGACAGGAAGCAAGCTCTGTGAAATAAGGAGCAGCTAAATGGAATTCAGTCACTGTTAATTGTATTACCCACAACTGCGCTTTTCCTACTGTGACATGTCTCCATGAATATGGCCTATAAGAATAATAAAGGTGTTACATAACCTGTGTAGCGTAAGGGGCATGTCAATCAACAGCAGTTGTTACACAGCCCCGAGAGGACATCTAATCATCTGAAATATGTGGAAACATCTGTGTGGGTGTACTGTGGATGTGCAGGTCTTTTAATACTTTCACTTGTTCTCAGTTATGTAGAAAAATTGTGTAAACAGATCGTCACTGAAACAGACCCTAATATTAGCAAATAACCAAACGTAGTCCGATCACATTATCAATTTACAGCTGAAACACATCGGAAGGGCCAGTGTGTTTGATTTCGGAGGATTTGGTAGCAGACATATCATATTCATAACTATGTTTTCATTGGTGTATAATCACCTGAAAGTACGGATCTTTGTGTTGTCGTTAGCTCAGCCCTCCTTATTTGCATAGGAAGCAGGTCCTCTTCATAGAGTCCGCCACAGTCTAACACACAGCACCACACCGGATAAGTGCATTTCCCAAAACGTTGAGCTATTCCTTTAAAAGGCCTTTCCATAGTGCAATACTATTTTCCATGTTGCATCTATAGTATATATAATTCATGTTGGCATAATAAATATAGTGTATATTCCACCCATAAACATTTTGGTCAGCTGCATTTAATTCCTGGTTGTTTTGTCATGAGCAAGAGCAACATCAGTGGTCATTCTCCTTTAACTGTTTCCACATCTATAATTAAGTAGCTCCCAAATGACAAATGGTACATACATTTTTACAAATTATGTCATAACCTGCCTTGATGTGAGGGGCTAACAGACTAAGGCTGGGTCTGTAGGTAAAAGCTCAGAAGGCCATTAAAATTTCATAATATGAACAAAAAGGCAATTAAGATATCATTAGGAGGGTTAGCACCCAAAGGATATACCTCAAGCCTATTACAGTGCCCTTCGATAGTCTTGTACCTAGCCACAGCTTAAAAACTGTACTGCAGAGACTGTGTTATAACTGAGTTGTGGCCAATTGACAAACTAGTCAATGGGAGGTATATGTCGTCTCAAAATGTCAACAGGAGTCTGTGTTGTTTTGGATTCAAGCACACAATCACTTTGCAGGAAAATTAGTCCAATCCTGGTTTAAATGTACTCTTGGAGATCAGTACAGAAAGAAAACAACCTTGTTAATTTCTGTGATGTTAGCTCATTGGCTCGCTGAAGCCACAGGGTCGTAAATGCTGGGGAAACTGTAAAAGAAAACAGAATAGGTTAATAAACAAACCATGTAAATGTGGACACAGGAGTCAGTCCCTCTTATTGTTGCAATAATCAAGGTTGAGGAGAAAACGGATCAATACACAGCAAGTACAATGTTCTGTTAATAACTGTCCCACTCCCACTTGATTCAGCCATCTCAAATCGACTGTAAAGCCAAATGTACAAACAGTGGGGATTCAGTTGTGCAATAAAAAGCACATCATATTAAACCTTTAACCTCAAATGGGTGTGATCAGCCTCATCTGTACCATTTGGGCTTCTGTAATTGCTTCAGCCTAGAAAGTACAGTGGCCTGTGAGCTGGTCGAGACCATGTGCAAAATGGATGGCTGTGCCCTCAGCCCAAAGTGACTGTGTGTGTGATCAGTGTCTGTCCCAGACAGCTGCGGGGTGACTCCCTGCCCTGATGGCCATTACTCAGTCTGATGGATAGCCGAGGGAGTGGTGGGGAGGAAAAGCAAGGACTGGTAGGAAAGAAGGGGGGGAGAGATGGGGCTCAAAGGAAGAAGTGGACAGTAGATAGGGCAGGATGAGCGAGAGAGCGTGAGGGAAGGCCGGTATGGATGGAGAAACAGGGGCCTCGGGAGGTTGAGGTGTTAAAGTGAGATGAGGGAGGTGGATAAAAAAGGGTGTGGAGGGATGTCGATCTGGGATCTGGGGTTGACGGCAGTGAATGGCACTGATAAGAAATGGAAGAGGGAGAAGAGAAGAAGATGAAGCTGGTGCTACTTTAGTTAATTGGTTTATTTTTACAGTGAGAATCCATCACCATTTCTGTAAATACATCAGTAAATGCCAGCAAGATAATTTTCAACTCTTGAATCTTGGCAGGATGCCAAAATAACATTATAAAAAACAGTCAATAATGAAAGCTGCTGTCATCTAAAGTAAAGCAGAGCACAAACCTAATACTCTATAAGCCAGCATAAGACAGTGCAGAATACATGCAGACGAAAACAAGTGCAAGCAATACTATGTAAAGCATGATTTTTAGGACAATTAGGTCACATGTTATCAAAAATAACATATCACAGAATGAATTAAGCAATACATATTAAAGACAAAATTCAGCAGAAAATCAGCATTTATTTCATTCCCGTCTTTCATTTGCTGTAAGATCACAACAAGTAATAGCTACGTAGCAACGTATCAACAATAGCAGATCACCCGATTGTTTATGTCTCATAACAGCCAACCCGCTTTAAAGCCCATAAAAAACCTACTTTTCGAACTGAGCTGGTAATATCGAAATGACTCAAATGCGGAACTAGCATCTCGATGACTATTCAAACTATAGCTCAATATCAGTCCTTTCATGGTGCTTAATCTTTTGTAATTTTGTAGTAACTGGGGGGGAAGTTATAAAGCAGCAATGATTTATTCTTCCCACTTGGGGGAAGTACAACAAGCTGTAAACTCAACATTGGCATATTATGACCTTATAAAACCAAAACAATGAGCTGAAAGATGCTAGAGCTCCCTCATGAGCTGAGGAGAACTGCAGATTTGGGCGATGATGCTCTGTGGGTTGATCAATACAAGCAACTTCATTCACATTACATACACATTGTTAATATAGACAAACTGATAAGTGCAGCTTTAAAATTGCTTTAGGTTATATTGATGCAACTGTTTTGCCATTTATTTGTGATGCACTCAATGTAAAAATGATTTATTGTCCATATAAACTCTGTCCAAGCATCGGACCTGGGGGACAGGTCCTTCTTCACTGCTTCCCCCTCCCTCTAGAACTCTCTCCCCCAGCACCTAAAACATTCTCCGTCACTCGCCACTTTCAAAACTGCACTTAAAACTCATTTATTTAAATTTGCTTTTAACCTGTGATGCTAGTTATGTATGTTTATTTTTATCTTACTGTTATGTAATCTATCTTGTTTACATTGTTATTATTTCTATTGTTTTTGTTTTCACCATGTAAAGCCTCTGAGTACTTTTTAAAGCACCATACAAATAAAATGTATAATTATTATTATTATAAACAGAAGGTAACACTTTTTATGACAACCATGCCTATAATTTATGATTAACATATTAATATATGTATAATACATTATAATATACATTATTATCACTCAAATATCCATCATGGTTTCTAAAAGTAATCATAACACATACTTAAGCATTTTCTGGTGACTTATGGTGCGTTCACACCAAACGTGAAGGTGTGAAGTGCAAAGACGCGAATATGGATGAGAGTAACGCCAATTTGCACCGGGCGGCGTGAATGATGCGAATGGCGCGACAAAGTGATCATTGTTTGCTTTAAGTAAAGTTAAGGGTTAAAAAAACATCATTAAATCTATCCTAGAACAACACACGAAACATTGTTAAATTAATAATTGTTATATTTTAGGATGTTTATAATGCGTTATAGACATGGTCGTCTTAGAAAGGGCAGAAAAACAGAGCAGCAGATCTCTAACAAAAAAGCAATAAAACACCAAGAACAAGTGATGTTTGTCATGATGATGATGATGATGATGATGATGATGATGATGATTAATTAGCAATTGATAACATGGATAAACGAACACCTCATGTGGCTACTTGTACTAATGATGATGACAACAGAGAAGACGGAGGAGGAAAGTAAAGATCATCACAATGAAATCAACAAGAACTAGAATATCATTGCCATTATATAACTCCGGGCAAATTAGCATATACAATCACCACGACACATTCTATAGGCTGTCGAAGCCACAGAGCATGAGATATTCTGAGAAAAACAGATCCTCTTAGCCATATGCTGTTAATACCGTCACTCTAAAAACAGCTAAATAAGCAATCTGTATCTGTCTCAGCTTGGCCCTTGGCTCTGATGTGCTCTGCTCGGGGTCTGTTTGGTTATGCAGTGATTGCCTCCTTCCCTGCCCTCCTCACTTGCTGCCTCCGTGCCTCGCAGCTTTGGCGCACACAAAACTGCTTTTCTGAATCTCCCCAGACAGTAGACCAATCTATGTGCTCATATTCATCTTAGCTGGAACTGATCTTTTCTCTGTCTAATGCACTGGCCTTTCCCCAGAGGTTAGGTGAGGCCCCCATCATATTCCTCCCACTCTCTCTCTGTCTCTCTCCTTCTCGCTCTCTGAGAAAATGAAAGGTTTAATCTAGGGAAGACAGCACGGACACTTAAACAAATATAGTGGTCGATATTCATGCAGGTATACAGTACGATGCGCGTGCTAAACCTAAGAGGCTCAAAGTGACTCATGCCTGCTGCTCGGGATTGATTGACAGGGAGACAGGGAGGTCCCTTTCATTGTCAGAGTCAGGGGAAATGCTTGAAAGATTTAGACAGAAGGATTGGTCTCTATCAAATCCCTTTTAAAAATGGATGATTCGTCTAAATGACCCAAGAGGCCATCTGCCCCACCCAAACCCCCCATTAGAAAATAGATTGTTATGCTCAATATCCTTGCTTTACCCCCCCTCCTCTCCAACTCTACTCATCCCCCACCACAGCCTCATTCAATTCTGAAATTGTTTTGTTATGTGGTTGGCATAATAAGTTATGATCGATCTCTAGTGAGTGTGTGTGTGTGCGTGTGTGCGTGTGTGTGTGTGTGTGTGGCTATAAGGCCTATATCTGAGGCTGTCCATATTATATCTGCTAAGCACTCCATCTTAGCCGGAAGACAAGAAGATAGAACAATAAATATAACCTGATACTCTTGCCGTTGTGATAATTGAAGGATTCATGGTCTAATGGATGCGCAAACTACAGCAGTGATAGGGCATTATAAGTAAGCAGCAGGTTTTTTGTGGTTGTGTCTTTCATATTCAAAGCAGCCGCCGAAATACAAATGCCTTCAGCTTCAAACTCCTATGCTGAATGTTTTCACCTTCCTTTGGGCTTTTTTGGAATGTTTGAGCACATATTTGTTTATTCAAGCAGTGTTGCATTTCGAAGTTCGTGACATTGGATTGGTTCTGCAAGAATGTAATGCTGTATATCCCCAAACCTCATAATCACCTAGGTACAGCTTGCTTCTTTGCTGTATTAAAGCCTCAAAACTCTTGGCAGTCAATTAGGGGCTGCTGTGCGTGTCAACGAAGCGAGGAGAGTTTGCTTGCTGATATTATGGCTAATTAGCTCAACTCAGCTCCCCCAAGACGAAGAGGGAGACACCGAGGTATTGTTGTGGTTTTACTGGTGTTCCAGGCGGAATCTCTTAAGTCGTCACTGCATAATCCCCTCCTCAACATATCTTCAACTGAAAAAGTGGAGATTGTTTGTACTGCAAAGACTTGGATGTCTTTTTGGAGAGAGAGGCAAGCTGAGATGATTGAATTCAATAGTTTCCCAGCGCACTTTATCTGTTTCAGGATTTTTAAGAAGCAGTAAATTCAGAAGACCTATAGCATTTCATTTCCTGGAACTGCCATGGGTTTATTGAAAGGCCTGTCAGTTACCATGCCGGCTTCACAAAGCCAGTCAGTGCGTTAAAGTACCCTGATTATTGTCTGATATCTACGGGAAAGTGATTTCTTAGACATAATGTTAATGAGAAACTTTGTTTTCTCATAAGAAAACAGGTTAAAACAACTAGATTCCCGCTGGAAGATACTGATTTATTGCTTGTGTTTTCTCCTGACCAATTTTCTAGTGGGTTATTTTCAATGTGTGCATGTGCAGCCAGGATAGAAAAGTATCGCTGTTGCATCACTGTGGTGGGATGAAAGGAGAGATCTGCTATCTGGTTTTATGTCATCTGAACCGAAAGTGAAGACATTCCCAGTTGAGTAAAACCGATCATCAAAAACACGTGTGCTCTCTAATGACAAACACTATCATCTCTGCACTGTCAGCCCAAACGCTCCCACTTACACGAATGTCTCCAAGTGTCATATATCACTAAATGGGTTTATTATGTTAGTTGAATATTTAATGCATGTAAAATGTGCAAATCTTTGTTTAAAAAATGTAGTCAAATGGAATAATCCACCAATAGAAAGTAAACTGGAGTTTTACGGTAATTGGGTTATTGCATTGCATGTGAACAGATTCTTCGAATCCCTGCCTTAACCTATTTGGTTTAATGTTTGAATGTAAACATAATAAGTCTCCATCTGTCATTGTCCTTGGGTTGTTGGTATAGCTTGCTATGTTATTTTAATTTTGAAGTTCACTTCTCATGTGTCATGTTTGGTCTTACTTCCTGTTTTTGTGAGTTTTGATTCTCTGTCCTGCCCTGCTCTAATCAGTTTCACCTGTCTCTTATTAGTCCTGCACTTACCTCACTACCAGCTCACCTGTTCTCACTTCCCTTGTTAGTCAGTTGCTATTTATACCACCATAGTTCCTTTGTTCTTTGTCGGTTCGCCCTTTAATGTGACATGGAGTTTTGTTCACTTGTAACCGGCCTGTGGTTTGGACTCATGGCTTTTTTGCTTTAATTGTTTTCTTTGTATCTCCAAGTCTGAGTCTGCACTTGGTTTCTTTCTGCCTGTGCTGCTCCTTGCATTGTGACCCCAGTGGTGTCGCAAGGTGATTTTGCAAGGACTTAAGCCTAAACTTTTTAAGTGTAGCCCCATGATTTTAAATTGTAAGCTCAACACAAAACATAATATTTGTGACTGCGCAATAGTGTTAGTGTGTGTGAGGGTGGGGGTCTGACGGACAGCGCAGCATGAGGAGGAGAGGAGAAATGGCAGAGCATACAGGTCAAGGTGAAATAAAAACCCAAATTGTTATTTTTGTAGAGAAGGAAGGGTAGGCTAAACAGTGAGCCTCTGTAGTATGGTTTATTTAATGAAATGGGCTTAATTTCTCCATCCTGATTGCAGTAGCTGTTTGAATGTTGCTTACCATTACTTCACATAAAGGCATGTCATGTTGTCGGGTTTTGTTTCCCGTTTTATTTTGGATTTCCCTGTCTCGTGTTTCCTCGTTTGACTTCACTTCCTGTGGTTGTGATTGTCTGCCCCGCTCATAATTGAATCCTCCTGTATCTGATCACCTGCACCTCCCCTGTGTATTTAAACCTTGTTTGTCTCCTACCTCGTCGGTTCGTCTGTTTGTTTTTTTTGGCTGGTACCCCTGCTGTCTTGGACTTTTTGCTGCCAATTAAAATACTTTTGTACCGTTCCTCGGCTCCGTCATCTGGGTCCATTCCCCTGTTCCCTTTTTTGGGATCCCCGTGACAGGCATGGCTACAAAATTAAATGGTGAATGACTTGACTATCGTTGTGAACTCCGTGTGGGCATGACTTTTCCTAAAGTCACAGTGGAGAGGGAAAGACAACATCAGATTGTGGAGAGGGAAAGACAACATCAGATTATTGAGAGGTAGACAGGGCACACACACTACATGGATGCTAATGGTAAATGGACCTGTACTTGTGTAGCGCTTTTCTAGTCTTCCGGCCACTCCAAGCACTTTAACACTACATGACATCATACACTGATGGGAAGGTTAAGGTGCCACCTGCCCATCAGTATTAGGTAACATACATACACATTCACACACTGTAGGCACAGCTACGGGAGCAATTTTGGGGTTAAGTGTCTTGCCCAAGGACACATTGACATGGACTAGCGGAGCTGGGGAACGAACCGCCGATCCTCTGATTAAAGGATCACCCTGCTCACCACTGAGCCACAGTCGAACTGTATTCTGTGTGAGTGATGGAAAATTGTTATATTTCAATTAACTAATGTTAACATACAAAGGTGGAAGAAGTACTCTTTTTTTTTTTACAGAGTGACAAAATCAGTCTTGCAAAAACGTTTGTTTGCAGTGAAATAGCCTCTCGCGCGAGTCATGTAACGGTTATGTTGTTGCTGATATCAGACAGAGTGGCCATTGAAAGAATGACTAAGAATTATCGGAAGTGATTTTTCTGTGTAGACCTGGCTTCTATTCTGGGAGGATTTGTGAAATGTTTTAGATTACTGGGTTTAAGATTCCCAATGTATTTTAAAGAGGTGCCAGTCGGGACATAACATTACGGTTAAAGACACAAATGAGGAAGGCTCGAGAAGAGGGACCGTGATACACAGACACCATGGAAAAGAAACTGCCAGTGTCTCAGCCCATCATCACAGTACAACAGAGGTAAATAATGATTCCCCCCCAGACATCAAAACAGAATGCTGTTAGGATTTCAATATAATCTGTGATTATAATCAATTTGGAACAGCCTCAATGTAGTCTGTAGCGGTCACATAGCTGACACAGCTTGACAACATTAGTCCAGCCCCTTGTGCTGATTGGCTAATAGTTAGTCCCCCCCGCCCTGCTGCACTTATTGGTCGTTTTCTTATTAGTTGACTAATTAAGTAATTATTGCTTACTGGTCTCAGGATCCCTGATAATGCTACGGTGTGAACAACAAATCCGTGTTGAAATTGACAGGCGGAGAGCTAATAATATTGGCAGCAACAGTTAACAGCCATTTAATCCATTTAATTCCATTTAGTTTCATAATGGTGGGTTCACTCTACATTCAGTAAAAATATTTTTGGGCAAAAGTAAATTATAATGGTATTAAATGTAGTTTTTAGAGAGAAACTTCAATAAATAAAGTAATTTATGTTTTGTTTTCACAGCAATATAAAAAAGATATTGGAGAGGAAATTACCTGTTTAACGTCCTAATACTAGCTATAATCAGCTCATAATACATCATTAAAATAACTTTTAATCAATAAAAATACAATATTTGATTTCCTGTTTTTTATGCAAATATTTTGGGAGAATGACTTTGGAGGTAACCCGAAAGGGACTGTTAGTGTAGCTGACTCAACAACTTTCTCGCTTGATTTAGGGACTTTTGGAGCTAGTCCAGCTGGCCACTTTCATTGTAAAAGCACACTCTTGCTATTTACTCAACATTACCAACCCTAGCTTTAATGCTAAACACTAAGTACGGCTGAGGAGGATGTGAATGTGATTACTTTTGCAGGTATCTGGTCATAAACCAAAGTTTTGGACCAATTAAAATGTTTTCCTGATAATGGAGCTAGATGACAAGTCGGGGGATCACCAAAGTTAATACAGTACACCGTGACGGGTTCTATTCAATAGTTAGAGACGTTTCACTAGACTGACCAAATTTCAACCTCATGTTGGTATTGGCGAAAAAGTCAGGGGATCACCAAAGTCAGCAAGATTCTTCTCCTGGGCACCACAAATGTCATGACATTGTTAAGAAAATTTGGTCTGGACTCAAATGGTGGATTGACCAACCAACCGACAATGGCTCAGTGGTGAACAGGGTCATGTCGTTGTGTCCTTGGGCAAGACACTTAACCCCAAATTGCTCCCGTAGCTGTGCCTACGGTGTGTGAATGTTGTATGAATGTTAGCTACTCCTGATGGGCACCTTAGCCACTTTCATGGGTGTGAATGGGTGAATGATGTCATGTAGTGTTAAAGTGCTTTGAGTGGTCAGAAGACTAGAAAAGAGCTATACAAGTACAGATCCATTTACATCGCCACTAGTTTTTGCACGTTATAATGTTGCATCCAAACTAACTTACTTCTTTTCACTTTAAATGCAGGCAAGGTTGTAAGACGGTTACTAACATATAAATAGCCCAAGGGATAGTCAGATTAGATCTTCTCTAGATTGCCAGGGTGAGACAATCAAATATGGCTTTCAGCAATAGTCTTCCTCATAGTTTCTCAGTTCATGTCTATATTAGAGAGAGTCAATTGGTATAGATTAGTGGCAGTGAATAAACTTTGATTACAAATAAAGCACAGGATGGCTGTTGGATCCCAAGTCATTCTGTTTACTGCCAGCAACTTTTCTTTTGGATCTTGCTAGCCTCTCTCCTTATCAAAATTACACTGTAGGAGAAAGTATGATTGAAGGAAGCCCAGGTACACTGTCTTGGAGCATTTTATAAAGTGAGCAAGAGAGAAAATAAATGGAGGTATTCTTGAATTATTATTGAAAATGATTATTTTCACACATGTAGCTGAAGTCACACAAGAATGCTGGTGTCGATGCAAAATGTATCATCTGCATTATTAATCAAAAGGTTACAATCTTCTGTATTCTGATATCAGATCAGTGAAATGGCCTCAGTGTGGTTCAGAGAGGGGAGCGAGAGAGGGATGTAAAAAAATTGATTTTACTTTGAAAGGGTGAACAGAAAATGATGAAACGGGGCTGACACACTGTAGCTTTGGTTGGCTGAGTGGGATGAGGGGAGGGTGAGGATGGAGTACAAAGACACAGGTAGAGGTACACAGAGGACTGTTATGTGTGGGAAAGATAAGGAAGTAAACACACACACACATTCTGTGACTATAGTTAATACCAGCTATGTGGTCAGGATAGCATTGAGGACACAAGTAGGCATCTTTTCCAATTAAACAATTACCACACCACACGCATGCTTGCACATAATGCACACCATTCTGCACCGCTGATGTCGCCACTAACAGACCACAGCAATTGCTTTTTTTCTCCTTCAGTGCTCCCTACTCCTTCTCAACATGGTGTGAGTGGACACACCTCAGCAAGCGTGTGTGTGTGTGTGATTACCACAATAGTAACAATCAACAAGAGGGCGATCCATCAGCTGTCAGTCCTGCTGTGAAGTTTTAATTAATTACATGGAGGGAGACAAGGTCAACACTGCACACCACAGTGGACTGCTAGCCTTGCCTCTCTACAGGGGATCAATAGGGCTTTACACGCGCCTGTAGACTTCTATACAGAGAGTTATTAAGGAAGTGGGACCAGGCCTATTGTGTCTCCAGCAGCCTTGTCAGAGTGAACAGGCGTAAAGAATGTCGGCTTGGTTTAAGTTCACAGTAGGGGAGATAGTGAATGGGATTTAATGGAGCTAATGGATCTGGAAAGGTGGGAGTGTTGAAGAGACAGACAGGAGAAGGAGAGTTACAAGAGGTGGGCTAATGTAGTGTGTCGCACGCAGAGAGGCATTTTGTTTAAGGCGAGTTGCTAGCATTTCACTTAAGTGCCAGCATACAGTATGCAAGAGTGCAGACCGCACATGCACTTTCTTTTCTCGACACAATATCCAGTGTAGAAAGAGTACAAACAATAAATAGTTGTTTAGCATTTGTTCCATGGCTGTGCATCGTTCCAAAGGGCATGTCACTGCACGACAAAAGGTCTGGTTGACATCTCTGGTGCGCGCCCCTTCCTTCCTCATCAGTCAACCTGGGAGGATCGTTAAAGAATGAAGCACTTGTGGAGAGGGATTAAAACATTTACTTTATTATGAAGTGCAAAGGTGTGAAAACACTTGAGACACTGTACAATGGCGAGCATCGCAAACATCGCAAACATCGAGCAAGAGGGTAGTGTGAAAGGGCGGTAGTAAGGGAAGCAGGATGTAAGGGGTGATGCATTATTCATCACGGTAAAGTACACAGCTCATTGATTTAATGGAAATACGATTCTTATCTTTAGATCTCTCAAGACAAAGGCCTTATTTCTCACCATATGTCACTGTCTGATTGGATAATGTTCTGACTGACAGGCAGAGACAGTAAATGTCATCCCAGTGTATACGGTGCTTGGCCTGTAATGGGATAGCAACCTTTTTGTTGTAAAGTCCATTTGAGCACTTACTCCAGAGGGTTCACATGTAACTTCATCTCTTTTTCCACAAGGAATTACAGTTATGAAATATATACAGCACATGTTATTGCTATAATGCAAACAATTTGTAAGTCTGCGTTTTAGTTATGTTTATTTTTTTAAATTTTATTTTAAGGTACAGCTATTGTCTTTTCAGACAAGGAGTTAGATATACTTTTATATTTTAAAAGGTCCAATTATGTTTAAATTTCAACCATCAGTCACTTTGTAAGTGTACAGCGTTACAAAATCATGCTTACTGTGTACAGACAGCTCAAATTAGTATGATTTAAACCAATACCGGATCTGTCTGTTTTGCATGAGTGCAGTTGTCAAAGAAGCCACTTGGGCTGTTGTGAAGGGTTTTCAATATTCCTTTATGAATTAGCAGCATCTACTTGTATGAAGCTTTTTTTTAGATGAGGGGTTTTAAAGGTCTGACACTGTGGACCCCCCCTCAGACAAAATTAAAACAATTTATTTAATTTTATATATCCCCATTTGGGTAAATACTGACCCCAATACTTGTATTTGGTAGTATTACAGTTCCAGTAATTGCTTGGTTTTAACAAGAAGTATAATTTATCCATGGTGTCAGTCAACTTGAGCTCTGTTGTTTTTTTTAACTCTATTGTTGATTACATTTTGGCAAATTGGCACGAATAAAAGTATGCCAAATTAGCTGTTAACAGTTCCTGTTTGCAGGTACCCATTATTGTACGGACAACTATCACTGGGTTACTTTAATACTGAAGAGAACTTCATAACTTTCCTGAGAATCATCATGTTTTTGAGTTATACTTTTTTTTCCTAAGTTTATTCATGATAACACGAAATATAAACATGTGTAAGAGCCAATTAATCCTGCAATTATTGTGGGTAAAATTGTTTACGTTGGCATGGCATATAACGTCTGACATTAATCAAGTCTGTATCACGGTTTTTGAATGCATGTTTGTCATTTTCTTGCTATAAATTGCTAGAATACATATTTAGTTATTTACGAAAGGTATTAATGCCGTAATTAAGTTTCAGTGCACATGGCAAAAAAAGGGTTTGAAAGAGGTTATGATACTGAAAATTCCAAAAAGTTTGTTTAGGTTTGGATCCCAGCAAGTGTTTGAATGTGTTTTGTGCTTCACAGCATACAGAGTGATAACCAATGTATTTATATTGTAACATCAAGTCGGTAGTGGACCGGGTGAGATGTAACTTGGACGGAAATCACTTGCTGTAATGTTGTAATGGAACTCAAATAAAGCCTTGTTCAAGTTTTCCCTGGCTCCTTTGAGTACAATGGGTCTTCACAAAAAGGTTTTAAATGACTTGGAACACCAGTCAGAACTCAGATACCTTGCAGACTAAGTGGCCTTAGAAATTGTAGCATAGTAAACTATCACTACAATGTGTATCATGTCTGTTAAGATTTAATGAGTTGTGACTCCAAGAAAGAGTTTGATTTTTGACACTAATTGTGAAAATCAGAGGCGCAAAAGGTTTTGTACCTTAATTGCCTCAATGAGCTTTGTCACAGCCACTGCGCCAACTGCTGACTGTGTCAATAATAAATAGTCCAAGCTACAAAAGCAAAATTCCTGTTTTAGAGCACCTGTACCTTTTACCTCATGTAGTATCTTTGCTTCACGGCTGTCACTCTCTCCCTGACCCCCTGGGAAAATGTACCTCACGGTATAAAAAACTTGTTTTAAATGGAAAGAAAGCCGATATGTCACTGCATTGTGGCAAAAGTGAGCATTTAACTAAAGTCCTTCTACTGTTTGAGAGAACACCTTGGAAAGTTTAGGTTAGTTCATGGATTTGTCTGTATTGGGAAATAAGAAAGCATGTCGGTTTAAATGGTTTAGTCCAGCATGAAGTTTTTGAACATGAAGGAATATATTCTGTAACGACGGTTATGGGGAAAGTGTGTTTCGTCTGTTTCAATATTGGCAGATCCAGTGAGATGTTTGGCTCCGGGGGGCTTAGCTAGTCTGAGATGCACTAAAGCGAGAAGAGCCAGGGGGCGACACTCAAGTGTCTGTCTATTTATTGCAGATAGAAATGCACAAACACACATGCGCGCACACACAGCCGGATACACTTCATCTCGTTCCTACAAAAACACACACATAAAGTGGGTGCACACACTCAACACCAGTCATACACTCACACCAGCTTGCTAAGGTGAATCAAACCTATACATCTCGGTGGAGTTTTTTTTTTTTTTTTTTAACCCCTTAAGGTCTGCAGTTGAGAAATACCTCAATCCTTTTCCTCTTCCCTTTTACATAGCCCCAAGGCTTTCACAAACAAGGCTTAACCCTTCCACAACAAAACACACTTAACTCTGTTTCCAATATCACTCTTTTCCTGTGGTTACCCAACATGGCCCAAGGCGGTCGATGCAAAAGCAATGTGCTTCTTTTGATTCTTCCGTGAGTTCATCCTCAGGTGGGTGTAATTCTCTGGGTGGCAATGACTTCTGAAAGTGGCGTGAAAGGTGAAGATGTAGGTGGAGAGTGGGGGAATGAATGATGGGCTCAGGATATATCAAGTTGTTGGTTAGATTCGGAGTCAGAGCACTGGTGATTTGCAGTCTGAAAAGCTAGAAATTAAAAGATTTGAGTGAAGTGGAATGTAAAAGATCAAGGTTACAGATTTTAGTAAGTGCAAAGCATCAGTGTATTTGATACAGCTTGGATTGCAGGTATGGAGACTTTGAAACCTCAACACTGACAGAGGCTTCATCAGATCCAACATGATTAAAAACACAGCTTCTTCTTCACCGTTTAGAAATGAACCGGTCTTAGCACAATGTAGCAACTGTTAAACTATGGTGCTATCTGCTGCTTCAAATACTAGATGAGTATGTATGTGGGTTTGCGGTACATGATAGAACCTGCTGTTATCAGGTATTATACAAAGATGATTTCAGCCTGGTGATCTCGCTGGTTAAAGACACACCTGAACGGTTTTGATAACTCCTGATCATCTTTTTTCTCACCAACTGAGATTAACAGGATTTTTCACTTTCTCTTGTTCGCAGAAGTATTACAGTAACGTGTCGCTCTACACAAAATATCAGTTCAAACAGAGTTTGAAAAAGGGGTGTGCAAGAGTTGAGGCTTTCTTCACATCAATACCTATTGCTTTTAATTCCTAATATGATCTATGTTTATAACTGCCCTTTAGAGTGCCACACTGTTTTCTGATTTGACGGCGTCATCGGCAGGATGATAATTCCCACCAAAACTGTTACAAATCACTGTTTATGAAAAATAAATCAGTTTTATGATGGGATAATGCTTTGGTTAAGTTTAGACACACCAACTATTTGGTTAAAGATCATGGTTTGAGTTAAGTACTTAATTAAGTTTTGCCAACATTTGCCAACAGAAACCAAACGTGGACTGGTATGAAATGGGAAATAAACAGCTCTTACCTGTTTTATGTCCCCATCTATCTGTATCCAATCCATCCTCCCAGACATCTTCCCTTTTGCGTACTTTGTCGCTGTATAATAACATTGCCAGACTTCATCCTCCTTTGCTCTCAACAGACAAGATCTATAAAAGTCGTTGAAGGATTTGTCACTGCATGTAAACATCGTTTTGGAGTTTTCGCAGAAACAACTGAGGACATTTCTTTTCTGTTAGGCGCAAAGGTGGAAGTATCCCTGTATTGTAAGTGCTCGTAGGAAAGAGGTCAGGGTGGATGGGTGGATCGATGGGATTATAAAGCATGATATTTGGACACAGGAGACTGTTGTTCACTTCCCACCACCTACCCACAGCAAAAGGAGGATTTATTTTTACCATCACCAAGATCTTTCTTCAACCCTTCTTTCAAACATGACAATGAAAGTTTCCAAATCAGTTTTTCCCTTTGGATAACCCTAACCCTAACTTTAACCAAACTATGCTCAACCTTACCAAACCAGTGCACATAAGTCACACTCTTAACGCTGTTTAAGTTGTATTTTGGAGGGCAATCGCAAGTATTTTATCATGAAGAGGACTTGTTGAAAGAGTGAATGTTTGTGCATGATGGATGAACCAGTTATATCCCTTTTGCTTTTCACACAAAAAAAATATTTTCCTAATATTTTCTTCAGGTCAAACCATTTTCTTCTTCATATCACAGCCATTTTACCAGAACATTTAATCAACACACCACTGGAAAATCCACAATTGTGTTCATCACTATTATTCAATCATAGTCATTGAGTTCAGAGGTATGAGCTATGGCTACAGCCAGGCAACTGGGAAGAAACTGTTAACTGACAGAGGTGGTGAGACCCTGATTATCTCTTTTATGCTGTGCTCTTTGTTCCTTTTAAGATAAATTAATCTGCACTGCTTTGTATCCTCTGCACTGGGCACTGTTCAGCTCCCAGCCAAATATCAAACGTATCAAAAGCTGAATTCTTTCCAAGTAAATTAAAAGTGATACAGATAAAATACATCATGCACAGGTCTTTGACACAGTGAATCAGACCACTCTGACTGATTGTATTTGATTGGTTTGTTAGTTTGTTGGCTGAGTAGCTTCTGTTGCTGAGAAAAGAGGCACATCAGTCCAAAGCAGTGTCGGCAACATCAGCGCCGTTAATCAGCACGGCCTGACATGCTGGCTAAAAGGCAGCGCCGAGGTCCAGGAGGACCAGGATAATAGAATTGCACATACACCATTAGAAAGAAAAACACTCTCTCTGAGAAACAAGAGATCTTGTTTATGAGATTTATGTAATACACCCACTTGTGTCGCATCCTATCCACACATTGCTTCCATTTTTTATGCATTTTATTTACAAACATACATTAATTGGAAACAAACAAGGTTTAAACAATTCCCTGAGATGACTGGTGTGAAATAAATCACTTCCTTTAAATTTATCTATCTAAAAACCTCACAAACAGCACCCACGTTGCTCTATTGAATTAAACAGCACATCGAGATGAATCAGTGTTGTTGCCACTTCGCACCCTTTCTCGTTCCTTTCTCTCCCATCTCAACTCATCTCTCCTTTCATCAGGAGCAGATGTTGAGGTCCACTTGACAGATAAACAGCATCTCTCATTGAGGCTGTGAAGAGAATAAAACAGCCCCCTTCACTGTCACTTTGAATGTTCATGATCATGCTTTATCCCAACTGTCACAAGCAGAACACAGTTGTCTGCTCAGCAGAGCCTATTAAAGACGACAGTGTTGGTTGGTTCTTACAAGCTAGCCAAAAACTAAAGACACCAACTCAGAGCAGACAGCAAACTACGTCTATCCCCTGATATGTGTTTCATGTTTGTAATTTAACCAAACCCACACCAGCGCCGAGCTACAGTAGGAATATGTGTGAAAGAAAATGAATAAATGATAAGTGAATGTAGTAATTCCTCTTACATTTATGTTGTAATTCAATTTTCACAAAAGATAACAGAAGTGCGCTTGTGCTGCCTGATTAGAAAGCTTGAAATATCAGTCTCCATTTAGGGAACAGTTTATTTAGTAGGATTGATCAGTAAACCCATCCCTCATAAATTATGGTCATGTGTGTAATGTATGCAAACTGTTCTGGGAATAGATGAGGACCACGCTCTTTCGATTTGGATGATGCAGGCTCATTGAGCAAATGGCAACATTATACGTATACTGATGGAAGTTAGTTATACATCCTTAATTTTAATAGTATTGTATATTGTAACAGTGGGCGACTGTTGCTCAGTGGTAGAGCAGGGTCTTCCTTCAATCAGAGGATCGGTGGTTCGATCCCCGGCTCCGCTAGTCCATGTGTCAAAGCACTTAACCCCAAATTGCTCCTTGTATCAATGGGTATAAATGTTAGTTAGTCCTGATGGCCAGGTCATCAGCCCCCTGTCATCAGTGTATGAATGGGTGAATATGTAGTGTTAAAGCGCTTTGAGTGGTCAGAAGACTAGAAAAGTGCTATACAAGTACAGTCCATTTACCATATCGGTCTATAATTACTGTAGTTTTTGGTTTGCACATCTGATATGTTTATTAGACGACACATTTCATGTTTGATTCCCAGAGCAAATTTTGTTGGTCCGAGGGCCCAAAGTAATTCTTTTTTTTTTTTCATGAGACAATATTTGTTCAATGCTGCAGCAGTTTGTTTGCCTTTGGGTGCATGCAACTGGTCATTAATGGGGTACAATGAGGCCAACCAGTCACAAAGTTTGGCACTTGGTTCACAGATACATTAGTTTGCTTGCTTTCTGTTGATTTCTGTTTGATATCACAGGATATACACATATAAAAACCCATTGCCTTAGCTCTCTGTTCACTGTTTCTGGAAACAAGCAGCTGCTGACTGCCACACACATTGTAGGGTTAATTTCTCAGACAGATTTGAAAAACTGCCATGTACAGTCAGGGCCATAAGTATTTGGACTATGACAAAATGTTTCTAATTTTGCCTATTTACACGACTGCAATGGATTTTAAATAAAGCAATCAATTTGTGGTTGAAGTGTAGACTTTCAGCTTTATTTCAATGGATATTACAAAAATATGGCATTAACTGCTTAGGAATTACAGCCATTTTTACACAGTCCCCCACATTTTCAGAGGTTCAGAAGTAATTGGAAAAACCAACATAATAGTGAATATAATGAAAAACTTTAATACTTGGAGGAAAATTCTTTGGAGTCAATGATTGCCTGAAGTCTTACAGCCATAGTCATCACCAAACGCTGAGTTTCCTCCCTTGAGATGCTTTACCAGGCCTTTACTGCAGCCTCCTTCAGTTGCTGCTTTTTTGTGGGTCTTTCTGCCTTCAGTTGTATCTTAAGTAAATGAAAAGCATGCTCACTTGGGTTGAGATCAGGTGACTAACTTGGCCAATAAAGAATATTCCATTTATTTGCCTTGAGAAGCTCTTGGGCTGTTTTCACAGTATACTTTGGGTCATTATCCATCTGTACTGAGAAGTGCCGTCCAATCAGTTTTGCAGCATTTGGCTGAATCTGAGTAGATAAATCCCCAAACACCTCAAAACTCATCCTGCTACTTCTATCAGCTGTGACATCCTTAATGAACACCAGTGAGCCAGTTCCATCGGCAGCCATACAAGCCCATGCCATAGCACTGCCTCCACCATGGTAACCAGATGATGTGGTTTGCTTTGGATCAGGAGCCGTTCCTTTCCTGCTCTACACTTTTCTCTTCCCATCATTCTGGTACAAGATAATCTTGGTTTCATCTGTCCAAAGAACCTTCATCTAAAACTGATCAGGCTTATTCAGATGTTTTATCTGGCAAAGTCTAATCTGGCCTTCCTGTTCTTCAGTGTTACCAGTGGTTTGCACCTTGTTGTAAACCTTCCGTATTCAGATTCATGAAGGTATCTCTTGATTGTAGACTTTGAAAATTACATGCCTACCTCCTCCAGAGTATTCTTAACCTCAGTATTCATGTTATGAAGGTTTTTTTCTTCACCAAGGAAAAATTCTGCTACATCTACTTTACATGTCTTCTGTGGTCTTCCGGGCTGTTTGGTGTTGGTGAGCTTGCCAGTACATTCCTTATTTTTAGGAATGTACCAAACTGTTGATTTAGTCAATCCTAATGTTTCTGCTATCTGCCTGATAGGTTTGTGTAGTTTGTCAGCCTTTTAATTAATGGCCTCCTTCACTTGCATTGACACCTCTTTGGTCCTCATGCCGAGAGTTCCCTGGACCAGCTACCAAATGCAAATTCAACATTTCTAATCATCTCCAGACCTTTTTATCTGCTTAGTTTGTCATGAAATAACGAGGGAACAGGCCACACCTGGCCATCAAACCATTTATAAGACAATTGTCCAATTACTTTTGAGCCTCTGAAAATGTGGGGGACTGTGTAAAAATGGTTGTAATTCCGAAACGGCTCATGCTATAGTTTTTTTTATATCCATTAAATTAAAGCGTTATTTCAAATCTGTGTAAAGTCATGTATAGAGGGAAATAAGAAAATTTGTGTCACAGTCCAAATACATATGGCCCTGACTGTAAATAACTAATAAAGTGAAGATCTATGTTACCAAGCATCAACGTGATTGGATTTGCTGATGATATGTGAGTTTTAGAATGGAGATGGTCAGGCATTAAGGGTTAATATCATGTGTCAGTTTCCATCAAGCCACAAATGCAGCTCCATAACTTATTATGTAATGCATTTTTAAGTGTGGAGCTTTTTTGCAAAATCAAGGTACATTCACATACAGTATGAAATCTGTGTTTACCAACTTTTCATAATTGGAAAATAAATGCCTGTTTTAATCCTGTGCTTACAAACATTACTGACATGATCAAACCCGTAAGCACATAAAAGCACTATTTTCATTAATTTCTCATCTTAGCCTGTAAACCGAAAGGTCTGTCAATCTCTATCAACATGAAAGTGTCAGCTAGTTTTAAATGCTGTTTTGAATATAGACGGTGCCTCGACCCCTTTGTTTACATTTGGATCACGCATTGTGTCTTCAAAGAAACGAGGCCATTTATGTTTAATGGAACTTCATGTTATAAACAGATGTGGAAGAAAGAGTAATCATGATTAGTGCCAAGCCAGCCATTAACGTAATTGCAATTCAAATCATGCACAGACTCATTCTGGTTTTGTTTTTAGCTCTCTTAAGGGCAAATCTTCTCAATCATCCAGCTCAATTATACACTGATTGTTAGTTGGGCTTATATCCTCATCATGTGTTGCTCATGATGTGAAATCATATGACCCAAGCCTAATTGTATTACACTGGCATGCCAGCATTGGTTGTGAGTGCTTCTCCCTGAGAGGGAGCGAGTTTTATTTAGATAAACCATCGACAACCGCACCATCACAGCAGCAGGTTTGCTTGTTTTAATCGTCCAATCAGAGCCGTGGTGAGGGAAGTGTTACTAATTTATAATGCAATATGAGCCCCATTCACATGTAGGGGATAATTTTCAGTCTCATAAACAAACAAATAGATATTAACAACAGTTTAAGACCGACTTTAAGAACAAAATAGAGCATGAAACAATTACAATCGTAGATCTCAGTGATTGTGACGCCTTTTATAGGATTACTATTAAACAAATAGCAGCAGTAGCTTAGATCTTGTGCCAGTGGTACTGTTGCAGCTGGTGTTATCAGAATTACATTTCCCATAAACACATCTGCTGCCTTGTACAATAAGGTCAGCTCTGTCAGAAAAATGTGATCAATCACGTGGTCTGGATAGTTTAACAAGAGAACTGAAAATTATCTTACATAATAAAGGCCCATAGTGAGGATTTCTTTTAAATACTGAGGTTATGACTCCAAGTCCCTCCAATACACCCATCCTTACCTCCTAGGATTATTTTTTAAAACATTACTTGCAATTCAAATTTATTTTTATTCCGATAACAGTTCAATCTCCAGTGTTTCCTCACTATTAGCTCCTTCAGAAGCCTCCTTGGTCCTCATCTCTTCGAGATGCATTTAAGGTATTGAAAGATCCTTAATGGTGGCAGAGGGGGAACCATTTCTGGGTAAAGTGAGGAGAGAACGTGATGAATATTGAAGAGCACCTAATGTCATCAAAAAACTCAATGTATTTAGTGCTAACTGAAGTGCACAAAGGCTAATGTTTTCTTCACAAAATAAGTACCATCCTTGGTGGTTGTAGTAGGCGGAGGGCGTTTAGTGATAAGTGATCTGGGGGCTTGACAGGTTTGGAGCCTGAGGGCTGGACGGATATGCAGAACCTCTCCTTAGAGCAGTGGTTCTCAAACTTTTTCTGTCACTCCCCACTTTGGAGGAAGAAAAATGTTCATGCCCCACCGCCCCAACAAAAGTTTAACAAAATGGTCCATGTTGAATTTTTATTGAAATAGCAACATTTTGTGACTCCTCCATCTGTGTTTTTGCAACTAATAGATAAAGAAAATTGCAATCACTTTCAAGTAAACCAGATTGCTCCATCAGACAAAAACAAAATGTGCAATCACTTTGTTAGAACAATGCAAATAAAGTTCTATCCGTCCAAAAAATAACTAATATTTGGCAAACCATAGCTTATTGTAGCTGCAATTAACCTGTTTTGCACTGATTATATTTTCAAGATAATGCAGTGAGCCTGTTTTCCACTACAAATCTTTTTTAAACAGGGTGTCAGACTTGATACGGCCACTCTCAAACCATGCTCAATGTTGAGCTCAGATCTATACTTTGTTTGGAGAGAGGCAACAGCAGAGCAGCCGATCTCACAGAGGTAGGATGTGGTGAACGGAAGCAGAACGCCCGTGTGAGTCGCCAAGGAGCTTGGGCATCGCGCATACGCAACTCAACCTGTTAACGGCGTAACGTAAACATTTACACGAAAGTACAGGCATTTCGCCATGTATTTATTAATGACTGCTGTGTTAATACCAAAAGCGCTGCAAATGTTTCGCGCGAGTAGGTTACATACAAAGTCACTGCAGAGATTCGAATAACGTGAATTTCCACCGGGCGGCGCGAATGACGCGACGCGAACAATTTGCCTCATTTGCGTGACGCTGTGTTACGAAAGCCAATCAGCGTTGAGAAGCTCCGCCCGTCATCACTGACTTCTTGCTAGAAACTATGGAGGAGAAGTTGATAGACTGGAAGCGGCAGTCCTCCCGATCCTGGAGAAGCTGTGTGCGGCTACTGATGATGTTATGAACCCAGACACGAGGGCGTTTGATGTTCCGACGTTTGTGGGACTTCCACAACATGTACAAAGCAGAAATAGTGGTTATTTCTTCCACGGTGGATGGCGGAAATTAACTATTTCTACGGAGATAAGCCACGCCCCCTCTCCAGAGCGTATAGCGCGATGAAGCGAAATAACCACAAATAGTCCGCGAGTAAACTCACGAAAGTAAAGCGGCGCGAATACTCATATTTTGGTGTGAACACAGCAAGTTTTATGTCCGTGTACTTTTGTAATATGTGAAGTTCTCAATAAAGTTCTTGAAATAAAAATATTCTGCATTTCCCCCTGCGCCCCACCTGTCATACCACTGCGCCCCACTAGAGGGGCGCGCCCCACAGTTTGAGAAACATTGCCTTAGAGCGACCTGGAGGACAAAGAACCTCTGGAAGAAGGGAAGGAGGTTGGTGACGGATGCAGGACTGCTATGGTGAACAGCCAGGAGGCAGGACCACTTTGGAGGTCGTCGTCAAAGCCACAATCCCACTGGAGGCCTGTGTCAAATGTTAAGATCAGGAAAAGCTGCTGGCACCAAATGATTTGGCTCGTGTATGAGGTGGAAATCAAGACCGTTTTCAGGCCACTGGAGTTCAGGATCGGATTCAGGCATCTGATGTTCAGGACCGGACCACGTCGGAGGACAGCCATTGAGGTGGGCCCACATTAGAACATGGCAACGGAGTTTTGAGGCCAGGGAGGGCTGCTGCCGAGCAGGAACAGGAGGTTGCTGCGGCCCGACATGGAGAAGGTGTCCGCTGGACCGACGACACAGGAACTGGCAAGACGTTGGCTAAGGAGCTGGACAGCGGAGACTCTGGATCGCTGGGCGGCTTGGAGTAGAGGCTGGTTGCTAGCTGACTGGGGTGAAGACTGGTTGCTAGCAGAGATGTAGGAGTGCAAATAAAGTCCTCTGCTCACTCAGGCAGTAATTTCCTCACCCAAGTCTTGGTGCCCACCTCTTGGCGTGCCACACACGTGACTGCCCTTTCCACTCTACTGGAGAAATATGCCCAGTTGTTCTGTAGGCAAAGGAGGGTATATGTTACCCCATAAAGGTCCTGGCCAAAAAATCCTTCTGTTGGGTCCATATTTGGTAAATTTGTTCTGTCACAGTGCTAGAGAGCAGCCAACAGGAAAGACCAAAACTCAGATAAGGCAGGCAGATTGAGCAGTTTGATGACTTAATTAACTTACGACGCAGAGTCCAAAAACAGGATGGCACAGCAACCAAAAAAAAAAAATCAATTTAAAGAGGAAGTTAAAAAAAAGTTTGGGAAACACTGGTCCCGAACATATAGAAACAAACTACTTGATACCTTGGTAATCATATACATACACTGGTCCTCAAGGATGAAAGCTTTAACATGTTTTCTATTTGTCTTCTGCACAGTTTTCCAGTTTTTCTGCTATTTGAATTTAAAAATTAGAATTTAAATTCAAATTGGACTGGTAACTCTCCCTCTTTGTAAAAGTTCTTTTTTTAATCATCAACAGATGCAGTGCTTGTGCTCATTGTTCAGAGGCAGAGACAATGGAAGCTTCTTTACCAGTGTGCAGTGATCTGACTGTCTTTGTTGCTCAAATTAAACAAAGAACAAAACATGTTAATCATGAAAGTTGCACACTGTTAAATTCAATAGCACTCTCCCGTGATCTGCAGGCTAGTAAGCAATAAAACTCTTTCACATAGTTTTTCCTTGTCTCCATGATGAAGTTTATCTTTTGGTGCCCCTGTTATGGACCCCTCTTTGAAGTAAGTGTTGCTAATTTTCCCTCATCCCTTTCTGTTGAGTCAAAATCGAAGTCAGATCAAAACAAAATGAACTTATTAGAGGCTGCATCAAAACTGTCACTTAAGCCATCCTTGATCCAGTCAGCTTCACCTTGCTTTTCTGTCTTCCTGTGTTCTCAAAACTGCACTAATTCCCACAGGTATTCAGTATCTGCATATATTCATTTACTTTCTCCCTCACTCTTTATTTTCTCTGAATAATCTCCTTCATTCTCCTCTTTCTCCTCTACCACCCACTGCATTACCTGCTAATGACTTGAAATTTGTTTGTCACTGTGGTGATACAGGAGGACGCTGCCCGTCCTATTACCCCTCCAACCTTACTTGGTTTATAACACCTCTTATTGAGTCTGATCAAAAGCCAATTGAATCCCAGTCAAATATTTGTATTTCCCCCTCGTCTGTTTGATTAAACTGCCGATTCTGTCAAGCCTGCCTTTGCTGCTACCTTCCTGAACCCTGCCACAGCTCACTGCCCTGCAATCTAGTTTCCAGATTTACTGTGTAACAGCACCTAATGACAAAGAGAGTCCCTGGATCCCCAAGTGGTGCATTCAATGCCAAGGCAGTCAAGGTTATTGAGGAATATAAAGCAGGCATTTGTTGGAACAATAGGTTTTATTGAATGAGTCTAAATCAATGTGCATAGTATACCAAGTGAAATTTTACATGACAGAAATAGCGCTATACATGTAGAAAGATGTACTAGAGGTAAAGCATGGAAAAGTTTGTAGGCATTTAATGTAATTTACTTTGTAAAAGCTTTTTGCATTTAGTCATTATCTCAACACACCTATGAAATATTGATGCCAATGACAAGATAATTGGAACTGCAGAAATTCACTGTTGTGCGAATGAGAACATCCTTGCACAGAGCACCATATCTGTTTATGTACTGTACCCTTGCTGTTTTTCTAACTGCTGCTCAAGAAAGCAGCAACATAATCCAACCACTATATCACAGGCCGAAATGAGTGTGCCTGATTTTTGAATGGTCCTCATGTGTTTCCTTTACGAGTGTTGAAGCAGTGGTTCTACCCCATGGCCAGCCGTATCACTGCTCTCTATTAGACGCCGAAGTGGAAGAGAAGGAGTGGGGTTTTAGCTGTTAAAGCCTGCTTGTACCTAGTGTTACCTGATTCTCTGACCAGTTGGAGCGTTGGCTTTAGCCATGGTCAAAGACACACCAGGGAATACCACACATACACTCAAACAGTCACACACACTCCCAAGCACACATATCGCATATAGAGGCAGACTCGTAGGGCAATACCTTGTTCTTTTCTTTACATCGAAGGTATCACCATTCCCAATACAACTTGTGCAATCCGGCATGTTGCATTTCTCTTTTGAAACTGCTTTCTGTTTAATTCTTGCATTTGCTTTGTTGCTTTCTCACCTTGTCACCCTGCTTTTTTAAAACATGTATTATTCTACTCTTTTTGTGCCATGACTTTTCTTGCTCCTACCACCATGCCAGCCTTAGAAGCCTGTGTAGCTGGCAGCCACAACATGGCTGGGGTGCAGGGATGAACTATATTTGCCACGCCCTGTAAGGGAGCACACTGCAGGTGTTCCCATGGCCTGATATCAATAGATTACATACATTAGAATAAGTTATAGTATATAATATAAGTATATAAAGTTGCAGCAGAACTACCTCCCCTCTTCTACTGCTTTCGATAGATGGTGTGGGTGTAAGGTGCTGGCTGACCATTTAGAAGGCCGATGTGAATGAACACTGTTGTACTGTGTGCCATTATCCCATCCCCAACCATCCTGCTGATGCATAAAGTTAACACTCCCATCTATAGGCTGCTTTACACACAGTGCTACCCAACAGCAATGGTTGGAAAACTAAGAGATATCTCACTTGGTAGCTTTGGCGACTTGTCTCACATTAAATATGTGACGAAGTGACCTGTTCCACTGGAGCTGTAACTGAGGACAGTGACACAATTATGGACGTAACTTAAAGCAGTGGCATGAAATGTATTGCTTTCTTTAGTTTTTTTCCTCCAAGATAGCAGCAGTGTGTCCCTGATTTTTGTTCAGCTTGGCACTAGTTCTGTTCAGAACTGAAGATCTTTCCTGATCTTTCTGTTACATTTTTGGCTTCCAAAATGCAAACACATTCTTTGTTTCACCTTCAAGGGCTTTGTCTTCAAATGCAATTGGCCGTCATTCAGCTATTCCCACTAACCAAACACTTTCCCTAAGCGTGTGGACATGGCACTGGAACTATTGAAATACCAGGGGGACAACCTCATCCATACTGGCTGACGACAGTAGGTGGGACATGGGCTACATATGAGGCTAGCAACATCAACCGACCCAAAGTTATATAGACACTACTGAAAGTGTCTCCCCTTTCTCAGAGGCGTGGCTTGTGGGGAAAGACAAGACAATGAATCGGAATCTCTATATTTGACGCAGCTGACATGCAGACAAGCCATGCGGGATGTGTGGTTGCTGTAATCTGAAATTCAAGCCGAAATACAAAGCAAGAGGATACGCAATGCACATGCGCTGCTCACGCAAGCAGCATGGCCCTTGCGTTACAAATCATGCTAGGTTGAATGCACAGTTGTACATCTGCAGCAAGCAGCTGCTCTTCTTTTGTTATGCTATCTCAAAAAGGACTTGCTGTAATGAGAGACCTGGAAAACCCATAGCCAGGCTCATGCAATGTATTCTCAAGAGACTTGGGCAAGTACGGGCCTGGACCAAGGTGGTGTTATTACCAGTGCTTCATTGAGTCTGCAGAGATTTGCAACCTCAGTTGTATACCTATCAAGGTCACAAGGAAACCAGCAAAGCATAGCAAAGGTATTGTCAATAAAGTTCATAATCATACAGCACAGCCTATTGTTAAATGGATGGGTCACTATGAACTATAAAAATAGCAACGGTGGCCAAGCATGGGCCACAAATATTCAGGTTTCATTCCAACTGATCCCTGAGCAATGAATTTCACGTTAGTTTTTACCATATACTTGAGGGAATACTAATCAGTGGGTGGAGTCTTTGGTTGGAATGAGAACTTGCAGACGTTTGGCTTGATATGCCACATGTTTGGTCACCCTGGCAATGTATTGTAGTCCATAGTGACCTATCCATATGGTTCACAGGCAGTGCCATGGGTGTACATTGTCAAGGACACAGCAGGAGGCTCAGGTATCAGGTTTCACCCTTAATCTCATAAGGCCGCCTACTACACTCGTCTCTGAACTTCAGTGGATGTAGTGTTTAGTTACACTATGCAGGGCTCAAATTTAGAGGCTTATCGTGGGTTTGCTGGCTTAGTGTGCATTATTCAAATTTTCAACGTGTGAATCTGCAAGCTGGAGATTTAAAACCCATAAAGCCCTGTTAGAGCGCGACGCCTGTGTTCATGCAAGTAGAATTATAATACCTGATCATTGTTACTTAGCAAACCAGTACAATGTTAAGGATGGGGATCCCCCACTTAAAAATTATCTTGCTGGACATGGAGGTAAACCTTACTGGAAACAATTACAATATGCTTCCATACAACCAACAGCACACAAAGGAATTCAGTGGATAGAGAGAACTGCCATCAGCTTTTCGCTAGGTCAGCTCAGCCTACCCCAATCAATTTATGAGCCAGTACTCAAACTACAGATCATTAGCATTACATATACTAAACCACATTCATCAATATGTCAATAACATCTGTTATTTTTAAACATTTATCACATTCACTATACTTTGTTCCTACTGTACATAGTAAGTGAAGTGAGAATAGCATTAGTATAGTCTCCCAGCAGGCACAAACTAGGCTTTCTTATTCAACTTTGATTTAGTCGTTACCATTAAACTGCAGTTTGTGCTCCTCTCAGAGGGACTCCAGGGGGTCTCAGCACCCTTCCTACCCCTTTTTTTTCCAGCATCCTCTCGTTTTAATCCCTCACAATCTGAATAGACGGAGAAAGTAATTATCAACCATCAAGGTACACGGGTCAGCACAATTACCACATTAACATGTCACTCTGGCCGCCTGCATGAAGTTAGCCCCTGCCAATAGTGAGTTGGCACCTGAGCACTAATGAGTAGCTAGGTAATTAGAGGTTGGCTTGTCCTACCACCAACATATATACACACACACACACACACACACACACCTAAATGTAGGTCTGTGTCTCTTTCTCACACTCAGCCTGAATAGGAGGGCTAGCCATTTGCCACAGGAGTTGTGCAGTGTTAGTGCATTGGGCAATATGCTTTAATGAAACTGGTTCTGAGACAGAAAGAGGAGGAGGCAAGCTTCTGACATTTTTTTCAAGTTTCTGGAGGTGGCAGGAACAACGGCGGTGGGGGACGTGTTAGCCAGTGGTTAACTAGGTGACTGGAGGTGTTTGATTTGAAATTATGCTCAACAATTTACAGGAATCAAGATGTTTTTTTCTATAAAATTTTAGTTGATTATGTCGTAGTTTTCATATGGGACCTGGTAACTGGCACCGAGACTTGCAACTTACTCTTGCAAGTACAGGGTGTTTCACTTAAATACACGCCTGCTTCTAAACCTTATCTTTTCACAGGAAAATTGCCAGTCTCCAGATATAACAGCTTGACTGATATCACACGCAGTTCCTGGCCCTGGTGTGTCATTAGAGGTGGAAAAAAGGGAGCTCTGTTGCTTAACGTTATGTGTCACATTCTCTACAGTAGCTTATACTTGTCACTTTACTTTTTATCACGCTCAATCCCAATTTCTTCGGACTGTAAAATATGTAATGATACAGTGTGAAATTCATTTGTAACGCCTGTCACTGGGATTCCCAGAGGCAGTGAGAATCAAAAGGATGCAAGGACACAGCAGTGTAAAACATACAAATAGCATCAAAACATATTGTACTCAGTGTTTCCCACAGGTGGTGCGACGAAAGCCCAGACAGCCCCTTCTATGTAGTAGAAGCTTCTGTGATACTGTCACCCTACACTAAGTTGGATCCATCACTAGAGATCGCTCACTATTAAACCTAGTAAGAATGAAATGATTTGTATGAAATACTGAAATATGGGAACGCCTGGCTCTGAAACTGTTCCCAGTGGATAGGGATGCAAAACTCGGCGGAGCATGTGATGACTAAAATCCAAGGAGATGCAAATCAAATACAGTAAAAATGTAGGCGCTTAAAAAATCAAAATGACAAATTTACAATAAAAATACCACAAGGGAAATTTACACAGATTGTCTTTCCAGGGAAGCTTACGTGAACACTAGTGGTGGGAAATCCTTTATTTAAAGCTGCACTGATCAATATGTTATTGACAATGGCTCAAATAACTAGATGTAATGTGTATGGGAGTCAGCTCATAGTGACAAACCTACAGAGAATTATTACCCGAAGCTGCCTTCCCTTTAGCAATGGAAATTGTTAGTCTTTCAAGTTGTTTCTGGTAAAAATATACTATTTTGATTGAGTCTCACCACTCTAATCAATGTAGTAAAAGCTCTAAAAACTCATTCGTAACTGCCTGGCCTGCACCAAACAGCAGAGATACAAAGCTAGGGACTGGTGGAGCATTTAGTAGCTAAAGAGCCAGCTATTTCCCAAGTTGATCAAGAGTGAAGTCAAAATGAGTGATTATTGGACATGCATTCATCAGGTGGATACAAATAGGACTCCAGCTGAATCCCAATATTACTCAATGTCGGCTCGATGTGTAAATAAGTCACTGTTTGCTAACACGTTCACCATATCAATATATTTATGAGATGACTGTCAGTGTTGTCTTTACAGATTGTTGCACTACCCCAAGTGGTGAAAACAATTCAATGAATACAGCTTTAAGTGGAAGCAATAATCCCACAGTGTAAAAACTGTTATAAACACAATATAAAACCTGGGTTTATGGAAAATGAAAGTATTCATGAAGCAGAATTGCCCCTTCAGGAGTTGTATATAATCATGTCTTATTTGTGGTTGAAGTAGGACTTATTTAACTCGTCGCTGCAGCTGCCAAATAATTCTAGTGCAGTAAATATTACTTATAAGCAGTATGTATCCATTTATATCAGGGAATGATACATCAATCATTTGTTAGAGTCTGCCTTTCATTCTTGTTTTTTTCTTCTTCAGCCCAATCAATCACACTGTATTTGAGTAAATTTATTTAGGAGTCATCTTAAAATCTGAGGCTCATCCTCTGTGTAAATAGCTCCTCCTTTGTAAACAAAGATTAATCTGACCAGCTCTCTCCAGTTATATGAGAAGGGAACCGAAGCTGCTATGAATCAGTTATTTAAGAACACAGGGCAGAGAGGCTTTTAATGCCACATTTGCCCTCTTGCACTGATGAAATGACTCATTGCTATGCACACGTGCACAGAAAAAAAAAAAGATCAACTAAAATATGCGCGCACCATTGATGATGAAACACACAATCACCTGCACTAACATAATCTTACACACACACACTTCCTCTGAAATAGCGATTGACAGCACACAAATGTCAGTGCTGACATTCTCCATCCCATCCTTTAGATGTGTGTGCACCTCATGCTCTGCAGTGGCTTAGTGTTTATGTGCAGGGTGTGTGTGTATTTATACCATTTCCTTTCTGAGATTATGCATATGTGTGTAATCATAAATATGCATGTGCCCGTGTCTATCACTGTCTTTGTCTCCATGCCCGTCTCTAGCTCCTCGCCCTCCGGATTCACCAGCCGTAATAACATTAGCCTCTCCATATGCTGTAGGGATGGGACAGATCTTAACCAGAGACGAAATGAGGGATAGGATAAATGAGGGGGAAAGAGGTCAGCGTTGTCAGAAAAGGATGAGGGTGTGAATATTGTCATGCAGGGAGCACGTGGGAGTGGAACTTCGTAGCCGGAGATAAGGATAAAAGGAAGAGTAGATGGGAAGCCAAGCGAGCAATTGTCAAGTAGGAAGTGAGGGAGGCAGTGGCAGGTCTTAGCAAGAGCATGGCTAAGTGGAGGGGGCATGTCTTGGTGTCACTCAGTTTGAGTTGAGTTTAACTAGTCAAACCCAGTGTACCATGTGAGTGTCAGGCTTAGGTTACACTGTCAGAAGAAATAGCTTCCCTTTTAAAGTCATTTTCTAATCAGTATTCTACATGATTATAACATCTTTTAAATTATTCTGGTGGCTTTAAGTTATTTTAATCTATTTTACACACCTGTGTGTCAGGGTTACATAAACTGTTTTGCCAGATTTTATATGGATATGGTGAGATTTGCTTCAACAATTTAACAGTAACAAACGTGTTAGCAAATAATTGCTCAAGTACACATCAAGCAAACACAGCAACATTTGCATTTGTTTGCACTTGTGATTTTGGCCCTAGGAAGAATGCAAGTGCAATATCTGGTGTCATTTAGCTCTGTTTGTGGTCTACACCAACTGCTGTGGAAAGTATCTGGCTTTTAAACTGTTATAATGCTCCACTATGTTCACCAACTATGCTTTTTTGTGCAATTTATTTATGTTACGCTCTATAAGATGACCTATTCGTGTAACGGGTGTGGTAAGGACCCAGAAGCAGTACGACGGACACACAGAATTGTTGAACAAAGCTTCATTCCAGACAGAAGACACAACAGGCAAACAGTCTCGGCTGAGCTCACGTGGAGAAATCCACTCGGTGGAACGCCAAGCTGTCAGGGGAGAAGGCAGATAGAAACCAGAGGAAGCCGAGGCTATTCTCATGGTCGGGGACAGAAGTCAGAGTCGTTTACCGGGACAGAGGCAAGGCAGAGAAGTCCAAAAAGGCAGGGTCCGCAACGGGAACTAAGTCAGAGAGTCAACGCGGGAAAGTCTGACATAATGCAGAGAACAATCTGGCAGTGAATGTGTGTGAGACTGGGGTTTAAATACTAAAGGGAGTAAGTGCAGCAGGGTGGGCAGGTGAGAGCGATTGAGCTGATGAGGTGGGTGTGATTAACAGGTGCACTGAATGAGCTGATTAGGTGAGTGAGAGCGTGGCAGGAGAGAAGGGGAGGAGCTGTGACGGGCTCGTAAAGTGGGAGTGGCTGAGAGTTGAGTGTGATGTAGAGTGACAGGGGAGTATGGAAGCTGAACTGTGACAATTCGTCCATATATCCTGCATATTAACAGCTGATGTCCAACACGGAACTATTAAAATGCATAATGAATGATGATGATGGTATCGATGATAATGACAACCAAAACAGTGACGTTACGGCACGTGAACTCAAAATAATGATCTTAAAGATGCAAAGCAGCTCTGTAGAGCTGATGGGAACTGCAGTCAGGATATTACACGGAGATATTTCATCCATTGTTAAATGAGCTGTATTTAACATTCTGAACATTAAAAAAAACAGCAAACAAATATTATCTATGCAATGATATAGTGGAGTTATATCTACCTGAGCACAGAGTAAATCACTGTGTCTCTTTGTGCGTTGTTATCCGAGCTTCACCTCATGCTTTTTGTGCATATTCGTGGTTGTGAGCGTGCCTCACTGGCTAGCTCACGGCCACTGCTCTGCTCTCATATGGCGGTTACAGCTGATAATGCCAACCTGACTGACGCCATCGTGGCGGAAGCATAACACCCACCCACCCTCTGGTTCCACCTCAGGCAAACACTATAAGCGCTGTTACCACCGTTAATGATGAGCCGCTGGCTCACCTTTGCCATGTTGAGAGTCATTAAGAGGCTATCAACATTCTCAGAATCTTGTCTCCTGTGCCTTTAATTTTCAAAATATTTTATATTAAAGCAGCTTTAAAGTGTTGACTGGTTTATGATAACAGCTCCCTCCATGGGATGGAGGATGAAATAAAATTAGCAGGGAGAAAAATAAATCATGCTTGACTTTGTGTGGTACTCCTCACTGAACGGGAACAGGACAGAGGGCTCTGCGCTACCGAGTGCACAAAGAGAACCCCGACATGTAAACACAGAACGGCTGCAGAATATTTTTTTTTTTCAAGCAGCTGTATATCTGACTGAGATCTGTTTCTCATACTGACTGTCTGTCTGAAGAGTGAGAGGTGACTGACACTCGTAAAGAGACGGAAGTTCTACATTGAGACTGGTAACATAGAATAGGCTTATAATGATTAAATTACTTGTATTTGCTGCTACAACAGTCATCAAATTAAACTGCCTGTTGATGTATTATTTTATGCAATTTAAGTTTAAGGTAGGGCCTTGAAAAAGTCATAACCCAGGGGCCCATGGTTCTTTAATAATACAGCCTTGGTTTCGACAGCTAGACCACATAAGGGAGTGTCACTGGTTAATTTAACAGTATTGTTCTTGTTGACCTTTAGTTAGAATTATTTAGTCAAACTACTATTTCTAAGGTCAATAATGTACTCTCACACTAAATGATACACTAAGAAGTAAACAGTAACTACTAGTACAGTATGAAATAAGTTGTGGCTAATTTACACATCACTTACATGTTAGCATTACACTGTCATGTGTGTTTATTAATGTTAAATAAAGGATTACACAGGCCATGATTTGACATTGAAATAACACTGTGGAAAGACCTGTGCTTGAATTCACCCTTCACTAAGTCCTACCCTCGAACGCAGATTATAGCTACTCATAGCATAGGGCCAGCTCTGACCAGTGTCCAACAACTAACCGCTTTCTCTAAAATAAACCTGTGGAGCTAACATTAGCAGAGTACGTTATTCTTCTTCTATGCTTCACAAGCGACTGATGGTATACTGAATGCTGCTTTTGCTTTTTAATGTTTGTAACAGTGAATACAGACCTACCTGCCTTTACAGGAATTTGTCTTCTGTCTTGATTGCCAGGTGATGTGGTGGTTCACTTTTACACTGTGATCTACAGGCATAAGCTTCCATCTTTATCTCTTTATCCCGTTTTCACTGCTGAATCAGTTTGGATATATCCTTCAAACACATATTGTAAATCCTTCTGGCTGCTTCTCTCTATCAAATAGATTTTTGATTTTCCAAAATTTTGATAAAATTAATTTAATGACAACAGTTAGTGATGGTGTGGGCTCTATGGTAGCTTGAATCACTAACAGTGGGTCGTGGGACTTTGTAAAGGGTCAATTCCAGTCCTTACACAGGGATTTAATACAGTGAGAAGAAAAATCACACTCCAATCCCTATAATATTTAGATAAGATAAGATATCCTTTATTAGTCCCGCAAGGGGAAATTTGCAAGATCACAGCAGCAAAGTTAAAGTGCACAAAGATACATAATAAAAGAAACATAGGTATTATAAATAAGCAAATACACATTAAACAGTAGTAAAAAGACAGTAAATTGACAGTAAATTGAAATAAAATAAACAAATTATGTACAGACAGTATAAGTGTTATTGCACAGTGTATTTATATTTATATTGCACAGGTTTTAAGTGTTTTTGTGATCTACTGGAGCTCAGCTTGTTGTGCAGTCTGACAGCAGCAGGAAGGAAGGACTTGCGGTACCTCTCCTTCACACACCGAGGATGAATCAGCCGGTGGCTGAAGGAGCTGTACAGAGCTGCCAGAGTGTCCTGCATGGGGTGGGAGGTGTTGTCCATTAGGGATGATAGCTTTGCCATCATCCTCCTGTCTCCCACCACCTCCACCATGTCCAGAGGACACCCCAGCACACTGCTGGCCTTCTTTACCAGTTTGTTCAGTATATAATAATAATAATAATAATAATATTATTATAATATGTATTAAGGGAAACCTTAGGTCACGGAAATTTAATCAATTAATACAATTTTCATCCAACGAGGCAAGCTTTGCATTAGGCTCATATTCATTGACCTGACCCCCTTCAAGCCTGGAAGAAAGTCCCTGACCAAAAGCTTGTTTCCCACAATAGAGGATCTCTTAGTTCCAGCACTTTCACCAAGCCTTTATCTGGGCTGTATTGAGATTCTTATATTCAGGTCATACAGTGCATCAATAAAAATGTTAACAGATATTTAAACAATTTCAACCATGGTCTTTGATTCACATCCGTCCTTTACTACATTAGTTATTTTTTTCACATTAAATACTGGTGAAAAGTCATGCTCTGGTTACAGTGTCCAGTTTGTGTTGAAATACTATGTAGCTTATTTTCAGAAAAAACTATTGAATGACTGCTCATGTCAACAAATGTCATCCTATGGCAAATTACTGTGTATGCCCAGAGTGTAAGATGGTATGGTGAAATAAGACAGAGCAATGTGGAAAGAACATAAAAATAGAATGAGTAAGTGTGAATTAAAAAGACAAGAAGATAAGACAAGGTCGTAAATTAAGGTAAGATTAAATACAAACAAATAGGAGTAAAGGTTAGCTTCATCATCAAGGTGGCAAGAGGTGCTTCCACGTGTCAGTGTAAAAGAGAAAACCAGCAAAATTGGCTAATAGCAAGTGGCAAAAAGTGACAAAAGTTTGAGAGGTAGGCGTTTTGAGTTTAAGGTGGTCAGTTGAAGTCTCTGGACAATCTAGGAAAATTAGGTTGTTGAATAATTCGCACTCAACTACCGACTGCTTTTTTTCCCTCTATCTGTTGAATTTAATTATATTTGTTTGTTTGTAACCTCATATTATCTTCTCTCCTGCTGTTGCTGCTAAGACAAAGTTATTTCCCTATATCATTTTTTTTGGATCTCTTGATCTTATTTGAAGGTTACTAGAGTTAGTAAAATATTAGAAACATCTCAAAAATACGTAACAGATATCTGTCACAAATTATACAGTCCCTTAGTAATCAACACTAACACAGTAGCCCCCCTGGATGACATTAGCATCACTAGGTGAGGTCCGATTTAATTTACAGATTTAGTTAATTATTCCAGATTGTAGATATAATTTGTTCACACTCCCACCACACAACTTTCAACCACAGTAAAGTGCACACACTTGTCTGAGTTATATTCATTTTGCTAAAGTACATACATGCACGTGACCAGTCCTCTCATTTAAATGAAGGTTCTGTCACGGCCAGGCTGTGCCGCCTGTTCCTCCCTGCACGTCTTGTGTGTGTGTGTGTGTGTGTGTGGTGTGGGCGTGGCTCCGACCTGGTCTCCTCCTGATTACGATTCACCTCACCTGCCCAGTCAACCCAGCTGCCTTCCATCAACTCATCACTCAACAGTATATCTACCCCGGTTCGTCAGCTACTCTTCGCCTGAGCGTTGTTACAACCTAAGTGGTATTTTGCATGTTTGCGGCTGCTCAGTTTAAGATTCTTATTCAGAGTTTATCCAAGTGTTTTCCCTTGCATTTACATTTTTCTTCCTGTGCCTGCAGTTTGGATCGTCCTCCCGGTTCCCCAGTCTGCCTGCCCTGCCTTGTCCTGCCCGGTTTCCACCCTCGCCCTCCTGTCCTCGGATTCCCTGCTGTTCCATGACAGTTTTCCCTTTGTGTCCTCCCGGAAATAAAACCCTTTCATTCATACGCTCTAGTCTGTGTTTGGGTCTGCCACCACACCCCGTGACAGGTTCTGTGGGACACTTTTTATTTAACCTATAATAGGCTGATCCCAAATACAGAATTATATGTTGATGTCAGATAACAGACAGAGTTTTGTGGAAAAAAACATGACCAGAAAATGTCCACCATACATAAGTGAAATCAAATAAGGAGCCCCTCTTTAAACCAGCATTGTGATCCTGAATGATATAATCAAAAGTATCTTTTCTGTGTAGACAGGGACAGTATGTGAACTTTACCTGCAAAAACATTAAAAAAAACTTATTAAACACCAGTCTTTCATTTAAGAGAGTGTAACCAGCAATTTTAAGTTGCTTATTGTTGAATGATTCCAATTATTTCTCTTAGTGAAACGTATGGACTGATGTGTCATTGCTTTATAATTTGGGCAGTTGGTCATCAACCAGTCTTGTTCCTGACCTATTTCTTTTCCTGACTTCTCATTCGTTTCTCTACTGTGAGCGGTTGACGAGGAACTCCTCTAGTGGAGGTGGATATAAATTGCCCAAGTACTCTAAAGGTTAAAAATAAAAATTAAATTCATCAGGGAAAAAAGTAGTACATCAGAATTAGAACTGTTTATTGCCAAGTATATTTAACATACAAGAAATTTGACTTGAAAAGTACATAACAATAAACAAAAAAACTGCAATATTATGAGACATAATTAAAAAAATGTACAATAAAAATATGGTAAACAACTAAACACATAACAGTACGTTAAAACAAGTGTATCTTAATAGAAATATGTGCACGAGTGTGTAACAGTGACAAATATAAGTGTCCCTTACAGTGAAGAGGGGGAATTAAAGGAATGTTGGACAAGACGACTGAGTGCAGGAGCTGTGGCTTTGACATGCAGAGAAAATGAGGGCAATGTCAGAGAGGGTGGTGTCAGAAGGATTTACATAAGAAACGCAGCGATCTAAGAGCAGCCAGAACCCGGCTTTAGTGAAAGGGCTCAGCCAGAGCTGCACGGCATGACATGATGCACAAAACCTGATTTCAATGCAGAGGGTTATAAGCTCTTCTACCCAATCGAGAGCACACGGGTGAACATGTGAGTTGTACTATATCACCATTTGGGGAAAAATGCAGTGCTGAGTTGTATACCTATCCATCCATTTGGCTACTTTTTGTCGAATGTCCATGTTTGGAACATGGTGGCAGAAGCTTAATAAAATAGCCCAGATGTCCTTCTTGGTTAAACTGTGTGAACGTGTTGTCTCACAAGTGACCAAGCTAACAATCGACCTTACAGTTAGCAACTGAATTGATTGGAGAGCGTCTTTTTACACTTAAATAACTTTTTATTGAATGAAATGATGTTCAATCCTGAGAACAACGCCAGCTAGTTTAGTTTACCAACTAGCCCTGCGAGTAGTCTCCACTTCACTAAGCTCCTATAACCATGTAGTTATTATAGATACATTTTTCTGTGCCACGTTCTGTTGTTATCAGAACTTTAACATTCATAGAAGACCTTCTGATCAGACTTGTACTTCATTGATCCGTCCAGCATTCGATCATCCACCAAATGGCAACCTCTTATCCGGATTTGGGTCATGGTGACACCAAGCTAAACAAAGTAACCCTAACTTCCTTTTCTCTAGCCACATCCTCCAGCTCCAAAGGCACCGTCCTTGACATGCTGCACAAACTACTTCTCTGAATATAGGTGACGGTTGGAACATAGATTAGCTGGTAAATTGAGACCTTTGCCTTCAGGCTCAGCTCCCACTTCACCACAGGAGGGTCGTACAATAAAGCACATTCTTCACTGCAGATACCACGTCAGTCAGCTTGTTGAAATTGTGCTGGCAATCTCATCTTATCCTCACTCATGATTTAGAAGACATTTTTCCATGTGGCAATATTGACTTAATATTGGGCATATAAAACTGTAAACACACAAGCTGGTATAAAAACTTTGCTTCCAAATAAAAATTGTGAGCTCACGCTCACATTAAACCATTTTCACTCCCAACTTGTCAAATACCGCTGCTCAGTCAGTGGCCCTGCGCTTCAAACTATGATGCTTTAGGTACCCCTCTCCGTCAACTTTGGACTGGTCAGTTTGCTCAGTTTCTCCTCTTTACATGCATAAACTCTTTTCAAAATAAACATCTGTGTTCACAGGAAACATACAGTTTCGGCTGGTAACATGCATAGTTGATTTTTTTATAAACTTCTAATGTATGTTGGCTTAGGTTTTGGCAACAAAAGTTCTGGGTTCGGGTTAAAAAACACATAACATGAACAGCGGTCTCCTGTGATACAAATTTGCTTTCCCACCAGAAGCCAATATTTTATTTATTATATTCACTTCATAGAATGGAAGTGAACGGGCGAGGAATATTCGGCAATGTTAATTTCGCGCATGTCTGACTGTGCTCTAAAAAGGGACAAATATTTCTTCTTCAGGTCTCTTACACATGTGTGAAATGCAATGGAACATTGTTGAATTACGCACACACAAACACACACACTCTGTCATGACCGTACTAAAAACCTTGCCGGACTTTGTTCTTCAGCTAACGGTGAGAAGCTTGCTGTACTATTGCTGTGTGTCTCTTAGTCTCACACACAAGGTTGCACAGACAAATACAAGACATAGATTCATATGTGTACACCAACATAAACGCACACAAACTAATTCATTCTCTCACACACACAAACTCATCTACACACATCATGCCGCGCCCCACTTCTGTTTAGGGAAAAAAGTAATTACTTTCTCTCCCTGCCTCAATGCCTTCAAAAGCCTCAGTGGGGCGATTCCCCGGTGAGCCAGTGAAATTCACTTAAACAGCTTTTGAGAGAGTAAGCAGTCTTATTGTTGTGCACTGAAACTTTGATTGGAAAGGGAGAAAAAATGAGAGGTGGAAGAGGAGGGGGCAGAAGAAGATTGGTAAATAAAATTGTTGGCCAGTATTATTTTTCTCTGTCTTTTTTTCCACTTTTCTTTACCTCTTGGAGACTTTGTTCTCCTTGACACGGCTAACGATTGCAAGCAGACAACAATGGCAGGTTAAGAGGAGCTGCATAGTATTATGCTGGGTTTATTCTTAACACTGGTGGGGCGCAGCATGTGTGTGTGTGAGTGTATTTGTGTCTTTCTGTTATGTTAGCATTGCTGTCACAATTCCTCCATCTTAAATCCATATCTCCTCAATGTTTCAGAATCAATGTTCATCACAAGTCTTTATGAGCAGACAACTCTATTTTTAAGATTGCTCAACCTTGACTTAGAGCCGCTTGGTCCACTTGCAAGACTTTTCCTGTTGGGGCTCTTTAAGTGGCATCAAAGTCAACACGAAAGACGAGTAAGATCCCACAGATTCCCACTCCTGGTGGCTCACGGGAGAAAATGGAATAAATAAATTAACAAAGCTAAGTCTAAAGGCTCTGATGGTGTGTCCCGTGGTGGACTGGGGGGATTCTTTGAGCAAGTTATTATGTACAAGCTGTGTGACGCACTGTAGAGATTTGCAGTGTGGCGTTAGAAATTTCATCACATTGCTGTAGAGCTAATATTTTTGTGAAGTTGTGCGACCAATGTCTGTTCACATGCAGCCCTTATGAATAGATTAAATGGACATTCCAAGAGGCACACACACACTCTCTTGGTACTCTTGATCATAACATGTATGTGTGTATCTTAGAGCGTTTGGAGACAACACTCTAGGGGAAATAGAATGGATGGATGAAGCAGCTTGGAGAACAAAGAAAATCTAGAGGGACTTTATTAACATATAAAGAGTTTGAGTCTATGTAGGTGTGGGGTGTGTAGTTGTGTGTGCCTTTGGGTAAGTATCTTTGTGCATGTTCACTGTATATGCCTTTATTGTCATTTGTTTAAGTGTGTCCTCATGTTTTGTGTGAATATGTGTATGTGCCAACAGCTAACTCCCCTGCTTTATGGTTAAAAGAAGAAGAAAAAACAAAGACACCGACACTAATAAGGCTGTTGAATTATGAAGAGAACAGAGATGCGTGGCCCCCCCCGGCAGCTCCGGGGAGCTGAGCATCTCTATGTATGTGAGACCTAGTCTCTATTTTTTTCCTCCCATCCCTTCTCTTCTCTGTTTCATCTTGCAATCTAGTGAATATTTCAGAGAGAGACAGTTTATCTTTTGCATGTTCCTCATGTGTCAGAATGTGTTTTGAATGATCCCCTGGACTGACGTCAGATGTAACGGCACATATTCAGATCAGAGGAGAGCAAAAACAAAAGAGAAAAGGGGTGAAAGAGTGATACAGTGCAATCGAGAAGAGACAGTACAAGTGAGATGGCAAGGTGGAAAGTGTAACAGAAAGAGGATAAGAGGGAGGAAAAGATGGAATGAGTATGTTGAGGAGAAGTTTAAAGAAAGATAGACTTTGGGTGTGAAAGAAAAAGTGCAGGCAAGATATATATATATATATATATATACATATATATATATACGTGGGGGTGAGCTTTGCCTCTTTCCATCTCTTCCTCCCTTTGATCTGTGTGACTTCTTGCCAGCAAACGAAGCGAAAAAAGGTAAAGAGAAGGAATGAGAGGCTGAGTCGTGAAGGAACAGGGAAAGATGAGAGGGAAGGGAGCAAATTAGAATTTGTGTGAAAACAGAAAAGAGACAGTACAGCGAGAGAGAGAGGGAAATTCACCACAGAGAGGTGAGAAAGAAGTGAGAAAATTAGAGAGAGAGAGACAGAGATATCTTGAGTTAGAGATATGGAGAGTGAGAGAGAATGAGAAGCTGAGTCACAGTATAAGATGGAGACAGATGAGACGGCAGGGAATAATGTGTGAGATGAAAGGGTGAGGAGAGATGGTGAAAAAGTTCTTCTGCAATAATTACTATTAAGCAAAACGATCAAAGTCACTTAGCATTTAAAATCAGATTTGTAGGTGATGGTGCCGGTGAGGTAATGTGCAAGAGAAAATGGTGCTGAAAAAAGGCTGTGACCCCTGAGGAGGAGTTGGAGGAGCATCATGCTAACACTTTCCGCATGCCATACTTTAAATATATATTTAATAGGAAGGTGATGGCTGGTTTGAAAAGAGCGAAAATTAATGAGTAGCCACTGAAAGTCAAGCAGTTGCACTAATTGGATAGATGGCTTTGGAGAAAGACAAGGATTTAATATTTTCTATGAAGAAATAAAGAGTATTGTAGTGGAAGGAGTTGTGTGGGTGTCCAGGTTTATTTCCTGCATAGACAACAATGTGTGACACACAGTAGGAGCATTCCCAAGACAGAGATACAAGTCTAAATAAACACTTAAAATATTTACATGAATAATGGATCAAATTCGAGACTGTTCTTATCACCAGATTCTACACTTCCCCACAGCTCTATGGAGCGTTTTAGAATCTTTCAGCTCACTGTTTTTATTTTACGGCCAGCGACTTTACTGTTTTGGTTCAGGTTCACAGCATTCATGAGCATCGTTTTTAGCTGTAGCAGTCGGCTGTCTTAGAAAAACTCTCTTAACGCTCTTAAAACCCATTTTACACAACCTGCCTATAGCACCAAACAATCAGCATCTAAATCATAAACTAAGTGGATTTATTTTCCCTCAGGAGTTTTTAAAGAACAAAACTGTAGTTCACATCATAAATGTGTGACTATTCTGATTCTGGGCCAGTGTTAAGCAACTATGGCTCTGTGTTTTGTTTCCAGTTGCAACAAAGAAGCATAATAAATTTGCTTTTGTCCTGATTCACGCCTTTGAATGCCTTCTTTCCATAGCAACGGCGGTAAGGGTTCAGCTTCTGGAGCTAATTGCTATAGCAAGCTGAAAGAAAAAAAAGAGATTCATCATAAACAGAGAAATAACTCCAAATGATGGTTATAATATAAACCTGTAGTACTGTCAAATTATCCAGGAGATTTGAGATTCTCTCTTAAGGAACATCGAAGATGTAATTAAAGACTTTCAAATGGAAATTTTACTTACTTTATAACTCTATTAGACATGTGTGAGGTGGGAGGCCTTCATGAAGTGAACTTTTGCTGCAGCTTCATTAGCAGTTTGGAAGAAAGACGTTTTAATCATGAAAGTGTTTCACCCCGGCCTTCCATCTTCTTCCTTTCATATCCAGACACAAGGCTTTCTGTCTCATTCTGCAGATTTTAATATCTAAATATTAGTAATTCAAAGAGAAACTGACAGTGACAGGAATTAAACAAGTGTGCATGTGCTGGGTGATTTCCCCTCCATACATTTGCCCTGTTTGAGCCTGTGTCTGAATCTTTGCTTTCATGCAAACACTATGGCATAAACTCTTGGGCTCAGGTGTGTGCATGACAATTTGCCCTCACTTTGTTGGCAGGTCTGACAAACAATTGATCGGCTAGTTGAACTCGGGAGCTCTTTCATGTTTCGACATGTGTTCCTGGATAGATGATGGTGATAGGACGTTTGAAGAAGAAAGCCGCCGCCGTAATCAGGACGCCCTGTCAGCTTCAAATGGATTAGCGCTTGATTTGCGTGCTGGCACTTCAGAGTTCAATTGTGAAAGGGGTGGAGGGATGAAGGGGTTGGGTTGGAAGACAGAGAAAAGGAAATGCATTTTAGAGAAGGTGGTGAAAACAGGATGCATGCTTTGCTCATTAGCAAGAGGGAAAGCTGTTTGATGTCAGGATGTTTGGCAGTGTTTTCAGCAAATGCGACAAGAAGGCTTTGTAATGAAATTTAGGCGCTCGTTTTCTGAGGAGCTTCGAGGAATGATGGGAACATAGCAAAATCCCCAAATGACAAAAATCCTGTGGCTAAATGTTTGCTTTGAATAAAATATAAAATGTATTATTATTATGATTTTTTATCTCCTCACATAGGTGTGCACTTGGGTTTACAGCAATTTAGCTGAAGTATATGACGGTAGGTACCACTGGACCTGTAAATGATACACAGTGTGAAATCTCAACATTGCAATACTCTGTCATCTGTTTATCCTGACTTATTTAATATGCAGCGCTGCTTTACACATTCTACATTTAAACAGAGGTGTGATTGCTTTGTGATTTTTAATTTTCAATGTTACTTTGTGAGTTTGTACATTTAAGACAATGTGTTGTTATTATGATTTTTTGTACTAAAGTACATAATTGAATAATCATTAGTCATCGTTTAGGGGCACATGTTTACATTTACTCCACATCTATACAGGGTCAAACACGTAAACTTGCTAGCATTTTGAGAGGTAAAAAAGGTAAAACATACTACAGAAAGAACTACAGCTTTAACTTTAGGTTACGTGTAAGATGAACAGTCACTTGACACATGATTATGAAGTACCATAACTCTTTGTTGAGCACCTACTAATGTAACAGGTTGTTGATTATGACTCTGACCATCGCTCAGAGGACCTCAGAGTACAACAAGTATTTTAATTAGAGCCAGCTTAATAACCGATGGGACTGGAAGCAAATAAAGGAAGATAAATAAATTAAATGAAAAAAGTTACTGTTATTAGATGCAGAGCTGCAGACTTGACCGATGAATGTGGCGCAGGCTCGTAAGTTAATTCATCTTTAATGTGAGTCATAATATCAAGCAAATTATCCAGTGTCATGAAAGAGGGCAGCTAGACCGACTTGTCAATTACAGGGTTGCAGTCACCAGATGTGGAAACGGGAACCGGGTCGGATGCTTAGTGACAAGTTAAAATGCAGTGACAGTTGGCGAAGGGCCTTGTCAAAGTGAGCATGTGCTGATTAAAAACAAGAAATACAAGGTTTCTTATAAGGTTTAATTATTTATTATGGAAACTGACACAAACCTTTTTCTGTTCTGATAGTGTCAGTTGAGTCACTGACGGAATAACACAAACAACTCATGCAGAAGATGAAACACACAAGTAGAAGACATCAAAATGATTTAGTGTGATTGTTAAAAAGAAAACAGGCATCTTCCAAGAACATTTTAGTACTTTTATCCTAAACTTCTCTGTGGTGAAGCCTGATCGGAGTGGCTTCAAAAGTGGTAGGAGGCAGACGCGAAAGACTTTGTTCAGGAACCAAAGGTGTTTATTTCTATAAGTAGCTCTGTAACATGTGTGCTCAAACAGATATGCAAACAATATAAAGAAACAAAACAAACAAACCATTAACTGAACAGAATAAATCTTAACTCATCTCTAAGGTAACTTAGATTAACTTCAGCAATAACCTCACATGCACCCAGCTACACCGTCAGGTCGCTTGTTTCCCCTGTAACAGCTGAAGGCATCTGGTTAAATAGAGCATTTAATTAGCCCGACCCGGCCTGCACCATAAGTGCAGGTGAAACCATTCACTTCCCCCCTAGCCACTTGGACTAGCCCCCATGATGTCACTGCCAACATCATCCGGAGTATAAATGGTTGGGCACCTCCTCCTTTGGACTCTGAATCCCCTGGTGGGTGTGGTAAGCAACAATAAAATATATGATTAATGAAATAACGCACTAAGTCAATAAATAAATATGGGGACAAATGGTGAGTTCTAAAGCACTTTGTCACATTCTCGTACAATACTTTTTGTTCACGGTATTGCTCAAGCAAATGTTCCAAGTGTGATTCAGCAATCAATCTGTACTTAATCACACATTTCAATCTAATGAATGCACTTTTTTACGTTAGTAGCTGCACATTTGTGAGACGTGATCATTTGCCATAATCAATATTCTCAAGTTGCTATGTAAGACTAATGGAGATTTGTGGTCACAAAATGTCACCCCAGAATAAAACAAAACATTTCTCACTTCAATGCTTGAAGTCTTGAACAATGACTACAGCTGCCAACAGCATGTCATTACAGTGCCATAGCATGACAGAAATTAAGAAGGTATGGTTTGGTGTCAAGTGAGATGCCACCAAATCGAAGCGGGTCATGACTTAGATGGGTCAAGAGGAAGTGACAGTCACATCTGGACTACTTAATTGACCCTTCACTAAGTCCCACCCTCAAACTGAGACTGGCCAATCATAGCATAGCATTGGCCAGCTCTGACCAGGGTCTGACAACTATCCAGCTCTGCTCCATAGACTCTCATGCAATCATTTCAGATTGCATTATTTTCAGGATGGTTTTGCATTTCCGAGTTAGTCATGGTTAAACGTTGTGTAATAGTCATACTCGTCACCCAGCGAGGTTGGAAGGAGATATACCTTTTGAAAATGTTAGGTTTCTAAATATAAACCTGGAGCTAACTGTAGCAGAGTACGTTAGCACATAATTAAATGAAGCTTAAGCAGAAGTTCAGTCAGGAAGACTCTCTCTACACTCATAATCTCTCAGCCTCTCTCTCTCCCTGTGACTTCTACTCAATCAGCTGATTGTGTTTCCTTAAACCAATCATATCGTTGCTGTCAAACTCTAAAAAATGTTCTCCTCTCTGCTGCTGTCAGTTGTCATTGCAACACAATCAGATGTGACCCTCCTCCACCTTAGTCACCTCCAGTCAGCATCACAGTCATGCTCCTCATTCTTCATCAGATTACAGCAACTCCCTTCATCCCCACCACCACCAGTGTCTGGACTCCTGGGGGATTATGCCTTATCTGACCTCAGCATCACTACCCCTCTTTTATCCTACTTCAGGATGGAGTCCAATTGCCCAAGACGTTGCACTATTCAAGTTGTAGTTGTGTCATAAATTGTCAAATTCTAATAAATTATCTCCTGATTGAACTAGTATTATAACGTTGATGCTATACAAGCAACTGAAGGTAAACGGAATGTATACACATGCTGCTTTTGCTTTTTAATGATTGTAACAGTAGATAAAGACCAACCCAGCTTTACAAGAAGTGTTGTTACTTAATGTCATTGTCTTCTGTCTCAACCTGTTTTCATTGTTGAATCAGTTTGACATTTTGATATGTCCTTCAAATTATTGTAGACCCTTTCACCTGCTTCTCTCTGAAATCTCTTTTTTGTTTTTCCCAAAAAATTATGTTTATTCAGGGAGTGCCATTGGTGATAGTTGGAGCGCCATGGTAACTACAGTAGCTTTATGGAGCAGCGGGGTCAAAGTGTCAATTCTGTTCATTGTAAATGCGTAAAAATTGGTGAATGTGGCAAGTTCCTCCTACATTTCACTTTCACAAAGTGAATCTGTGGTTTTTGCGTGAGACCTAATGATTGCCTTTTCAACCAAAATATAATAAATAATAATAATGAAATTCAGTAAATGTGCTATACTCAAATCACATTCTGCAAAGATGTATTGGTCCTTCATCATATTAACTCAAAAGAAAAGAAAAAAAGGGAAAAGAACAGCCCATCTGATGACTTCAACCCTGTTTTTTATACATTAATAACAGAATCATGTTCCCAGAAAGACAAAAGCAGTTCTGAGATGTTGTTTTCTTTTCTTTTCATCCGTTGGCGAGAGACAAGAAAGAAGGAGAAAACAAGGTCCTGAATTTCTCTCCCCCATGAGATCACTGACGTGGTCTTCCCCTGGTGCCACCAGGGACTTCTTCCATCCTCCTTCGCCCACTTCAGGGAACGTCGTCTATCCCAAAAGACTCCATAGCATCCCAGCTCCCTGGAAATAACTAGGGCATCTGGGAGAAAACTTCAGAGCATAATTAAAGGAGTGTTTGTGGCCTACACCCTCATCTCACTTTATGTGTGTGTGTGTGTGTGTGTGTGTGTGTGTGTGTGTATGTGTGTGTGTGTGTGCGTATGTTTGTTCATCGCAGCACAAAGATTCTTTTGGGACTAGAGTTAAGTGATTAGTCGCAATATGCCACCCAAATGTGGACGGCAGCCATATTACTACCTGCTTTAACTAGCATCCTTAAACCTTGATGAATAGTGCTTTAGATGATGGAACTGCACGTTTTATAGAATCCAAAAAGAACATCTCTCTTGGCTTTGACTGATACGAAATGCCCCCAAAACTAACAGAATGGAAAACTGTTGAAGATGATAGAAGCCATTTGTTTTAAATCAGGACTACACTGGCAGTACATTATCTTGTTATCATACTCCCTTCCGTCGCTCCCTTTCTTTTGGCCTCATTACCTTTCGTACACTGTTCTCGATTTGTTTTATTCTCACCCCCTTCATCTCTGCAGCTCGCTCCATCTCACCATGTGTTATTCTCTCTCCTCCTCGAAACCGTAATGACCTTCCCCGGCACTTTTTTCTTTTCGTTTGCTTTGTGAGGTAAAGGTGTGTAAAAAGAGGTAATAAAGGAACACTGAAAGAAAGAAGAAGTAAGAAACAGAGTAAGACAACGAAAGTGGGAGCAGCCTCAAAGAAGAAGAGACCTGTCGCGTGAAGCTCAGTCCTTTTCCCGGGCGGTCGGCCGTTAAGGTAGTCGCTCTGCCCGAACAGACTGTACCCTCACAGTGGCTTCCTCTTAACTCTCCATTTCATGGATGTAGACGGAGAGGTAGCACTCGCTTTGCAAAACATGAAAGAACACTTTATATGTCCCCCCGGATTCGTTCTTCTCTTCACACTTGCTGTCAAAATATTGACACAGGAGGGGGAAAGCAAGCTGCATTTTACTCTTACGTATCAGACGCTTTGTCCTTTTGAATTATTGATTTTCCTAGAAGGGGGGTTTGTGCTGGACACAGGGTTGCCCTCGGGTCTTTTTTACACATCTTCAGTGGTGGTACCTGCGGAACCAATCTATGTCTGCCTTCAGATTGCTGGCTCAAAGCTCTTTTCCTGTTAGAACTGTAGTGTAGCTCAGGGCTAAAAAAAGAGACTGAGTGGCTCTTAGTGAAACACCTGGCCTCAGGGCTTGCAGCTACTTTCACAGTGTTTAGCTAATGGCAAATTGTAGAGGTTGTAGGTTCAAGTACGCAGGATGGTTGTGTTGCCAAAGCGCCCTCAGGTGTAGGGACAGGCATTCATTCAAATCATTGTTGAGAAACATTTAGAGAGCGAGAGAGTATCTAAGGAGATGACTGAAAGTGACCTTAGACTTTTTCATGAAATGCTGTGTAATGCTGCGAGCAAACACATATTTGTGCACTAGTTGCTGACAGTAAATTAGTTTCCCTCCACAAAAGTGATATTTGAACTTATTACCATATTGTGTGGCTATTAGTTGAGGTTGTCTGCATTTGGAGTGGCTTTGCTCATACTGAGGGGTCCATAAAGTTTTGTTTCTGAGATTTTCATATTATTCTGTAGCTTCCCAGTAGTGTTCCTTATGTATTTTCGGAAGCCCTTCTAAAAATGTTTTCCCATGTGACATGACGGCGGTTTCTGAATGATGTCATTGCTACATACATACATACATACATACATACATACATACATACAGCACTGCAACAGAGAATAAGATATGGGGTGTGGTTATAATTCGAATTGTTGTACCTCGGCATAATAACAAATGTATCAATCTTAATGAATGACTGAATTAATGAACCACCTGACCTGTAGGCCTACTAAGGGCATTCTGTGTCTGGCTAACATGCTAAATGCTAACATGCTTGTTGTATATTCTCCATGGTGATTTTTGCATCCACTGAACTTCTACCTTCAATGAGGTGTGTGAGGACTTTCTGCTGTTTGTGACTGTTAATCCCTGATGTGACAGTAGAGCCTCATTCATTTGAGGAGCACAATGGAAACCAGAGAGGCTGATTGGACTTGTTAGACTGGGGTAGTGAGGCCGAGTGGACTGGTTATACTGGAACATAGAGGTTGAGTGGACTGGTTATCTAATGCTTTTAGGATGAAGGGATAGAAAAGTTGGACCTGCAGCTGATTGTTGAGGACTTTATGGTGCCGTTCAGACAGGTGAATACAACAACACACTGTTGAACTCTCCAGATGAGAACATCAACAACAACTTCAGTGTCTAACAACCTAGTTGCCTGTGCACACTACACGGTGTGTAAAGACCACAGAAATATGGTAAAAACTGTGCAGTCTTTTCTTTGCTGCAATGTTTTATTCTATTGTTGATACTAAAAAGAAGTTAATCATTTTTGTTTAAGTCTGTTTTGGTTCATTCTTGTGAGGCTACACTGAAGAAGGCAGTTGTATATTTATAATTGATAATCAGTTGTGAGCACAGACTGCAGAGTGCATATCTGTTGGCCAATCTGATGCTGATCTACTGGTGTATAAATTAATAATTAAATTCAAGAACATCTGTTGCATTAACAGTAGTATGACCCCCTTTTTTTATTTTTTTTTACAGTACATACAGTCCCAGAACCAGTGTCCCCTAGAAACAGTTCCCGTTGTGTTGTCAGTTTCTTGCAGCACTTTTTCTAAATGCTGCACAGGTATCATCAAATTGCTGAAGATGCTTATTCATTTTCTTGTGTCGTGTCTATTTGCATGTATTCTTCTTAATTTGTAATGTGTTGAGCGCTCAGGTCCACCATAGGTGAAGAATTATGAAACTTTATCTGAAAATTGCTTTAACTTCCAGTAATACTTTGCTGTTGGTGGGGTGGACAATCATATCTAATACCCATCCAATCTCCCTCCAAAAGAAATGTAGGCTGGCACTGCTTATTTGATGAGTGAAGAGGCACTCAGCCCTTAATCCCTACTGCACATTTTTTGTAGATATGTGTAATTTTGTTAAAGCATTGAAAAGTGCTGGTGTGAAATTTGCTATGCTTAAAAATTAATGAAGCAGGTTATAAAACACCTATTTCCTTTATTATTCACCTGAATGATTAAATTAAAACCTGCCTAAAAGATCCTCATCGAGCATGCAAACGCCACAGCTGCTCAGGTTCAGAAGAGTCATCTGAAAACTGTATTGCAAACAAGACCATTACATTAAGTCTGGCAAAAATCAATTTATGAAGCTCTCCTAACTATAACTAACACAGCGGATGTGGCTTTCATAAATTACTATCATTATCAGAAAGTTTCACATGCAAAATATGCTCTGGGGTGTTATGCATATTGCTATCTAGTTTATCAGGTGCTATCAATCCCTGCAGTTTTTCACAGTCTTGTGACCATGGAGTTCAACACAAAATAAACAAACAGCATTTATTTTCACGAGGAAAATTTATTTTCAATTTTATTCTCATAACCTGGAATTCTACCGCATACATATTGCATTCATTTTCACAACATTGAAAGCTGTATGGGAAAGAGAAGTCTTGAATCAAAATGCAGCACTCACCTGCTTTTTCCCTTGGGAAGGTGAGGAGGCGGCTTAGGAATTGTGTTATATAAACTGGTCCCGATGAATCATATATTGTGATAATATAGGTTAGCACTCGAAGTGAAGAGCAGACTTGTGCCACATGTCTTCACCCTGACCTTGTCCAGACGTATGCGCAGCAGTGCACATTTGGCATTACACTGACCGAGAGAGTGAGTTTGAACCTTTGGACCTCGGCTGTATCTCTGAGTGCTGCCTAGGGGTATTAGACAGTGTATGATAGGAGCCAGGTGGGGATCTGACATTTAGCTAACAAAGAGCACGGTAACGTTTCCCCTGTGGGGTTGTAGGTGAGTCGATCACTAAGCCATGTTGCAGTGTATCAGATGAGCCGCTGACATTTTTTATTTTTTTATTTTTTATCAGTATCACACCCGCAGTCGCTCTCACTCTCTCGCTGCGAAAAGTCAACCCCACAGCCACTGGCCGCTCAATGCATTCACAATGAGTAACAAGATCAGTGCTGAGAAACAGTTTCATGTGCTTTTATTGAATTGTATTGTGTTTACTGTACTTTATCACCCACGTGCCACGGATATGGCTGATTATATATTTTGTAATATGAAATACATAGATCAATATAGAAATATTAGTATTATTGTTGTTTTTTGTAAATATAATAAGTCAGCCATTATAAAGTGTCTATAAGTTGTAAATGTTGATTATTCAATTATAAATTGTTTAAAGATGCTTTATAGATCAGTTGTAAGCCATTCATAAACACAATTTTGGGATTGCCAGATTATCTCAAGCTGTTGTGGCACTAGTTAAATCAATAATTAGGGGTCAAAAGTTGCTCACGGTCTACACTTTCTAATAAGCCAATATCCCTTTAGTTGTTGTTAATATGTAAAAATGTCATTCTTAAATGGCATTAAACATCAAGTCTGCAATTATAAATGTTTAACTGCAAACTGTTTTACAATCATCAACAAGTATTATGTTAATACATTGATAATGAGGGAATTGTAATCCTGATGCTTCAATGTCAAACATTCAACTGGAGGGATCTTCGTGGTGATCTACAAAGGATGAATACCAAACACAACCTACAGCTAGTTGTTTTTATTGACTTATAACTGAGTCATTCTGCAGCCTGACGGTGCGTTCAAATAGAATTGAGAAATCACAAATTCAATACACTGAATTTTTATTCCAATAATATACGTGCACATGTCTGCAATCCACTCAAAACAGACTCTTGACCCACTTTTGCATCATGACCGTCCAGATAAGGACGAGGTATATAAGTAGTAAAAGAAAGCTTGCTACATATACAAAACAGTATAATCGAATCAGTAATTGCCTAATTTACATATACAGTAAATCGTTGCAGAAATAGATTTATTAACATACAAAAAGTACTTATATATATATATATATATATACACCCGCTATATTGCAATATCAAAGAATAAGTGCATCATCCCTCATTGTCCTATTACTTCCCCGTTTCCTCTTAGGCATGTGCTGACACACACAGACTTTGTTCCACCAAGCAGCAGCTGAATAATTTCCGTTGACTTCCTGGTGCATTGGCCTCCAGAGGCAAATTCATAAAAGCAAAGATCTAAGACAATTTACATGATTTCATTAAAGATGTGTGGTTGTATTAAGCCCATTCGTTACACTGCAGCCATGGTGTGTATACTGTGTGTGCGCCACCCCTGTTGTGTAATTTGATTCCGGGGATTTCCAAGCTTATTTCGTCACTTAATTAACTAGAGAGAAGTACCGCTTCTTTTCTCTTCCGTTTCAGTTTTGTTTATCTCTCGGCCACAGAGGTGTGGAGTCATTTAGAGGTCTTTGGCATTGTGTGAAGATTAACGCTCGTCTGCTGCTGAGGAAGCTTCCATTTCAACACTGATTAGAAGATGACGAAATCCTCCTAATGATGCCCCGTTTCTCAAACATCCCCAGTATGCCTTGGTGGTAACATGTAATATTCCCACGTGAAAGTGCCCATTATGACAGCAATTAAAGCCATTCCAGAGTTTTTTTTTCATTTTTTTTTCAAAGCCCACACGTTAGGAAATTTGAATATCGTGCCCAATGATATTTTTCATAATAACATCAACCTTCACAATTACCCCTGCCTTGTACTAATTACAGACAATTAGTTGCAAAGACAGGTAGAGCTATCAGACTCTTTCATCAAGTATTAGTTTCAGCTGATTATGAAGAAGGAGCACATTGCATCTCTGCACACAGCTCTCCCCAAAGGCCTAATTGGGTCTTGGATGATTCCAGCATTGTTTATTTAGCCCTGATTACACCTGGGATAAAGGCTTCAATTAAAAACCAGAGTTGTAATGATCTCGTCTCAAATGCCAGCCATGATGGCCTGTTACAGAAAGGTCACTAGCACTTACGGCAGCACATTGTGCAGTATCATTCTTTTCTTGAGATTCAGTGTTCAAGTATCTGAGAGATAGTGGCCTTGTTGCTAAACGCTAAACATCATAAATACTTAATCACAAACTTTCTTCTCAGAGCCATCAGGGAGGAAGACAACAAAGTTAGTCATTTAAAGGTTCTAAAATGAGATATTTATTCTATCTGTGTTTATATCGCAGAGCGAGCGCCTCAGGGCTACAACTATACCAAAGCCTGATTAACATGCTGACAACAACAGCTGAGAAGGTGTGTGTGCGTGTGTGTGCGTGTGTGCGTGTGTGCGTGTGTGCGGTGAAGAGGAAGAGTGCACTTGAATGTTTCCCATTTGTTTACCTTGTTTACCTGTAGGGCATTGCACTAGAGCAGGACCATGAATTGCTGGCTATCGACAAATCACCCGCAGCTGATTGCTGGATTAGCTCTGCTTTTAAAATCACTCTTCACTGTGATTGATTCATCATTTCTTTCTCAGAAAGCTCAGTGTGATGAATCTTGAATTTTAGATATTTATCCTTACATTATTTTGAGATGTCAGGGACAAGGAATGGATACTGCAATTTTGTTTGTCTCCTTTCTGATTTTTGTATGTGAGTGTTTTCAGAATTATAGGGTTAGAGAGGGCTGTGTCTGTAGCAACGGTGGCTACAGGCATACAGGAGCCTGATTAGGCCACACAGGAAGTGTGCTTCTCTTCGCCTATTTCTTGAGGTTGCATCAGTGAAGCTTGTCATTGACACATCCTTCCTTGACGAAAACACATGGGGTCAAAACCAACATTTCCCACCTGTCAAATTATTTCCTTTGTTTCTCGATAACATCATTGTCAACCTGACATCATGAATACACCTACAACTGTCAATTTAGTTAATTTTGACAGTGTATGCAGCCGTAAAGCAGGTTCCTTTTCTTCCCTTGTGTCACAGATAACCTTAGCAAAACCGTGTTACACTTCTTAATTGTCATTGGGAGTGCATGAAACATTTCCTGCAGCATGGTTAACCCCATATCCAACCTCCCCTTGCATCATGGGAGTCCCTTACATCCATTGCTGTTCCAGAAGCAGACACAGATTGACTTCTCCTGTCACATCTCTGATATGTCGACCTTAATAAAGGAAAATTAACAAAGATTTTTATTCCTTTCTGTCACATGACTTTTCACTGTATAATTAAATATGACATTCTTACACTGTTATGTTATGGTCGTAAGAAAATAGCTTTTTGTAAATGGCATAATTTTATACTAATTTTATTGAAAACATTCTTTTTCCTAATTTAAGGCATTTTTTTGTGCTCTTCTTACTGGTTTGAAGTGAGTCATGCATCAATCAGGATTGAGCAACATTTGAATACAAATTTTATTGGGGTTGTTTGCTGATTTCATCAGGCCAATGTCAATCAGACCTGATCAAACCACACCCACACAGTCCCGATGAAGCAGATTATTTTGTTTACAACTAATGTAAAACTCTATTTTACATTAGAGTTTTTTACTGTTAAACTCTTACTGAACTTTCACTTTGGTTGTTGCACATTTCGTAAAAATCTAACAGCTTTAATATTGCACTTCTATACATTTGAGGGATAGGCGAGAGATGATAAACATGGTCAAAATTGAAGGATCAGAGGTCGATACCATAAGTGACTCAAGCTAAACTTTAAAAAGAAAACTGAGACTACATTTCCCATAGTGCAATAATGCATATTATCATAGCTTTAATATTGCCTTATGTCCCACTTCTTTCAAATCATATACCTCCACTCACTTTATTTAAAGTCTCAGGCCCAATCTGATATTATCCTAATGATATCATCAGAGCTGTTGTTTAAATCTTTGGATTGCTAACTTCACAGCCGCATTAGACATTATAATTACAACTGCTTTCACAGTCAAAGTACACCTTGTGAAAAACTGAACTTTACCTAACTATGAAGCTAACTGTAAAGCAAGGAATTTCTGCATGTATCTGTGTGTGTGTGTGTGTGTGTGTGTGTGCATGTGTGTGTGTGTGTTTGTGTGTGTCTGTCTGTGTGTTCTTTGCATATCTCTAGAACCTTTCATCCAAACAACTTCACACATTTCTGGTTGCTTGCTAGGGACCCAAGGAAGTGCAGTGTCAATACTGGTGTAATTTGGACATGCAACACACGTTAAATATGAATAAACTTTGAAATAACAAGCGAACAGCACTCTGTTTAGCAAAGGGGGCGGAGCTTCAGGGCTTTACAGGCTACAGCTCATTGACTTAAGACATATTTTGCTGCTAAATGCTTGATAGACTAACGTTACAACCAAACTCTACTTCAGCAATCAGCAAACGGGTTTGAGCTCCAAATGGACACGCCCCCCAACAACGCTGCAAGCAGCAATACCGGAAGCCAACCAATCAACCCATTCCAAGCGGGAACTCCCTCTGAACAGGCAGTTGATAAATATGTATGACTATATTAAACCATATTATCAGGGGCTTTAAAATTGCTCATTGAAATAATTGCAGCAGATGAAAGATTCTCTGACAAATAGTCAATCTTTTTAAGTTGCCACTCAAACCTACACCAGAATTAACCTACACCTTCAAATTTTGGCAATTATTTGATGTGGCTGTTGCTACTATCTTGCACACATACTTCTGACAGACCCCACCCATCTGTTACTCCAAGCAAAAGCTAAGAATATTTTGCAAACACCATTTAACCCAGCTCTGATTCCTACTTGCTAAGCAGTGAAACACAGATGATTTGGTTCATGCATTGGGGAAGGAACAGCAAGGCATATTCCATCCAGATTGAAATATTTGTCATCATGCTCGCACTCGTGAGGCTATCTCTCTCTCTCTCTTTTTTTTGCTCTCTCCTTCTCTCTTTCTGACAAATGCATGCCATACTTAGACTCCACAAGTAGCACTATATGACTCAGCAAGTTAAGATTTATTACTTCCATTACCTCGCGCCCTTAGTGTCTTCATATTACAACTTTCAAACTTGTACCAGACCGACGGAAAAGAAAAAAACAAAAGAAAATGTCCTTCTTTTGTTTTCCAACACTCATATAATTTCCTATCTTAAAGCAAGACCCTCAAGATATATTGTGTGTTTTGCTTTCTGTAGATGCATTTCCCATCTCTCTCTCTCTGTCTGTGTCCCTTGTTGTCACAGCGTGCTTGGGAAATGCGACTGACAGGTTTGTGTTTCTGCTAATGTATTTTCCCTTTGCATATATAAATCTGATTCTCTACGGTGTGCAGGCTGAGGCTTTTAAATGTGACAGGTATCAGTGTTGAGATCAGCTCATCTGAGGGTGCGGCACTGCTCGCTTCATTCTGCTAATTCTGTTAAAGCCACTGGGACTCCTAATAAGGAACAACAGCGCCTTGATGTTTGGCCCTCGGGTGTGAGGTTTATTTGTGGGCGGGTGTGGGAAGACACACACGCATATCTACGCACACATATACACATATTTAGAAAATGCACATTTCCACTTGATCTTACACTCTGACAAACGCACACACGCAGTCACACACTGCCAAAGGCATAAAAGAGGTGCAGAGATGGTGGAGCATTCATAACAGGCTCACAACAGAAATAGGCCCTTTAATTTACTTGTGCTAAATGCAGCTTTTTAGTAAGTGCCAAAGCGACCAGCATCCTACTCTCCCATTCCACTCTCCTCTGCTCTTACTCCTCCTCCTCCTCCTCTTCCTCCTCCTCCTCCTCCTCTTCCTCGCCCCTCCTGCCCCAAATTGTAATTGTCTCCTGAAAGAGCACACGGTAAATAAAGCTAATGCAATATTTTCTCTGGAGTTCGTCTTGTGATGTAGTGCCGTGTTTGGCTTGCCAGAGAACTACGTTTTGAAATTGAACTTGGGGGCTGGTTAGATGAATAATGGCTTTGCTAAAATAGTGTGTCCTTTTCAGTGAATATAACCTTGAAAACTTTCACATCTGAAGTGCATTTCCCTCGTGTGGAAAATATACACATCTCCTCGAAATGGGGATTTTATTTTTCCTTTGCTTTAGTGATACTTCTCGGTTATAAAATAGCCCACACATTGACAATCTCTCCGTCTGATTTTGTCTCATTCTCTCTGGTTCTGTCTGTTTCTCTGTGTCAGAGCCTCTCTCACCTCCGTCACCTCCTTCCTCTCTCCCCAGATGCCCCTGCACAGCCACCGTGACATCTCCTTCAGCATTTTCTCCACTCTTTACTTTGTTCCAACCATCCTGTTCTCTACCTGCCATCATCTTTCTCTCATCCCTAAGTGCTGCCTTCCCCTCTCCACCCTCCCAGTCAGCTTCCCACTGCTGTATCCATGGTGTAGTCATGGTCACCATGGTAACTGTCAGGCAAATGGAGGGTGGCATACAGGACTGCATTGGGTGGGTGGGGGAGTGAAGGGAGGCTGAGGTTGTGGAGGTAAAGGTACCACTGTAGTATGTTGAAAGGGTTTGGCGATGGCACAGTGGGGCAGAATATTATTACACACCACCGAAAGCTCTCTTACACACACATATACACATGTACACATATACACATGTACACATATACACATACATACATGGACACAGTACCACCCTTTACAGTATGAATATACACATGCCCCCACTCTCTTACACACACACACACACATATGTACACACTTAACAGGCACAAAGAAGCTCTCAGTGCAAGAGCATTAGAGTTGAGAGGCTTACCACTGGAAATTGGGCTTTAAGACTACCTGTGGATTCCCATACAAAGAGAGTGAACTCATATAAAATTGGCTTAGATGGAGAGGAAAATGCAACATGTGATTTCATGAACTTCGACTGCATCAGAGAACTGAAAGTAAGTCCTTTTTGCCGGAATAAAGTGAAGAGCGAGGAAAGTGCCTATTACCTGTACCTGAGGAAAACTCCAAGCTATTGTTTTATTTACCAATCTCTCAGGCTCCGTCTCCTTATTTTTCCATCTGCAAGCTTTAATCTCAGTATGCAGCTGAGCTCCCTATGAGGAGACATTAGATTACATTGGACAGCTTGGTCAATGAAGGTAGAAGATGAGAAACACAAGCAAGAGATAAAAAAAAAATAAACAGTCGCTGGTGATGGGAAAGGGAGGAAGGGAGGGAAGTGAAAACCAGGCTGAGGTAAAAACAAGCACATAAGAGGACAGTAAAACACGCAGTACAGCCAGAGATGGACTGGCAAGAGTACTGACGAAAGCAACTAGGGACATGGCAGCAGTAAGGTAGGTGTGCCGAGAAGCAACCAGGTAGACAGAAAGTCCAAGAACGTGTCAGACACGTTCATAGGTGGTTGTCAGCAAGCCAAGAAGTCACGATTCATAATTCCGTCCTCATGCCATCTGAATGAATGTAATTTTAACCTGTTTTCATTAACCTTGTAGACCCTTGTGTTAGTGCACTGCATATATGCAACTGTTGTAACCCCCAGTCCACTCACACATATGCAGTTCAGATTCACTTGCACCATGTAAGCCTAACGACTGCAGTTTATGTGTGCATGGACACTTAAAATGGTTGACCAGCCGCTCCATAATTTCTGCAAGGCCCGCTAGTTTCTTGATAGGGAAAGTAGTGTACGCATATGGATACCTGAATGTGAATGCCATTTTTGAATGGCAAATATTAAATTAAGAAATAAGACTTAATAGAATAAATAATGACCCAAGGAAAACATTTACATACGCAACGTACTAAAGCTGAATTCAACTCCTACTCACATCAAGGCCAAACTCATAGTGACATTGTTTTCGGTCGGTGATCAGTTTTTTGCCAGTGACTCTATATTCCCTTTCCACAGCAGACATCACAGCTGAAAAATGGCAGGTGTTACCAGAGGCAGCTGAAAGCCAAACTGCATTGCTTGCCTAACTTTGTATAAAGGAGCAGCTGAAAAAGTTTTGCTTCTTTGTTTTTCTGTGTTCCGGACTCTTTTTGGTGTCGGCACAGAGCATGTGGACCCAATGTTGTGGTGTAACCCCCAGTCAATATGCAGTGTGTGCAGCCCGTTCTCATTGGCAGGTCAAACACCGCTCCTCACAGCCCTCACAGGCCTGACGCAGACGGACATAGAGAGCAGACAGAATTTTGAATGCTGTGTTTACAAACAACAACCGATAATGATGAACAGATTATACCTTTTAACAGGTTGGATTTTTTTAATTGCTGTGAAATAGTTTTCTTCAAACAACTGTATTCAAGTTTCCCACCCCAATTTTTTTTTTACGAGTTTACTTTTGAACAAATCATGATTATTTACTTTTGCGCACAACGCATTTTCACTGAATAGAGCTTGAAAGCACCCTAATGTAAATCAATCACCTCCTGCTAATGTAAGCTATTAGCTCAATGCAGAACTGTGCCGCTCATCTGCTTTTGTCTTGTAACTCTCAGACCACATTTGAAGGCCTTCGTTCCTGTTTAGAGCTTTTATTTTTGAAAATCCAGCTTTGCAACAAATGTTTGCAACAAGGCGTAAAATATTCCGTAAAGTGTGACAGATACAGATACTTAACGTTATTCCAATAATGAACTGAACATGTTGAAGTTTGAATGAAGTTTATATGTTAAAGGGTGTTGAAAGTATTTCTTTCAGTTTGGAGTAACATGAATGTGCCTAAAAATATAAACGAATACAGTAAGTGGTCACTTTGATTATATCCAAGCTAAGACAGGAGGAGCAGGGGACAGACAGACCAACAGCATCAAACAGACACAAATAAATTGAATTCAAGAGAAAATGAATCCACCTCGATAACATTGAAGACAGGTGTGAGAAAGGAGAGCGAAAATGAGCAAGGCGTGCTGTGCTCAGAATACAAGTGAAGCAAATGAAAGAGTCTTTGGTCAATCAAAGTCAAAGTTGACTGGAGTAACTGCTCTGCTACGGGGGCAGGTTAGATTCCATCTCTTTCATTTCTGTCTGCCAGAGAAGACAATGCAGCTGTAGAGTCAGCCTGAAATCCCTGTTATTATCTGTGAGGGCTGCAGTAAGGGGCAAACTTCCCAAATTGTGAAAGCGAGTGCATTGAATAAAGATTTGTTTAATAAGCATTAGTATTTCTACCATACTGATTAAATCTGATTCAATCCATTCCCAGTTTCAAGCTGTTAAATGATAATGATTGAGGTGATGTACGTATGTGCATGTGTTATGTTTATGTAAGTACTGAATATGTGCATTTCTTTGCTTGAGCACACACATTTTGGTATATATGCAGAGTTTTGGGGATTGAAAGGATTTGTGTGGCTGTATGGTTCACACTTTCATAAAGCTTGAGCGTTTTGCATATGCATCTGCACATTTTTGTACTTTTTTGTGACAACTGCCTGCACACTTGTGCTTCTTGAGTGTTTCTGGTTGTTTAACTTTTCTTAGTAGTTTTGTATGCCAGCATGCATGAATGACTCTGTATCGGTGTGTGTGTGCGTGTGTGCGTGTGTGCGTGTGTGCGTGTGTGTGTGTGTGTGTGTGTGTGTGTGTGTGTGTGTGTGAGAGAGAGAGAGAGAGTGAGGATAGGGAATGAGCAGTCTGTCATGCCTGAGAGGGAGCCAAGCCTGTTTAAATTGCCTTCTGGCTTCCAAGCCTCTCATCTGCAAACTGGCACCTCTTGTTCTCTCTCTCCTCTCTCTCTCTCTCTCTCTCTCTCACTAACTCTCTCTCTCCACCCATCTTCTCTCTTTGCTTTGTATGTCCGCCTCTGTCTTTCCTCCTATTTTGTATGTATGCCTCTATTCTGTCCTCCCCCGCTTCTTTTTTCTCTTCTCTCTTCCTCTCTCTTTTTCCCCTTCACTGTCAGTTTCTGTCAGTTTTCCTGCCATCATGCACCTCTGTACTGAAAACGATGACACTATCAACTTTCCTCTGCAAACACAAGCACATTCACACAATCACAAACAGGTGCTGTCAAATAGTGCAGTTGTCGAACCAAAGAAACTCTTAGTGAATTAACTCTGTCGACCGATCAATTAGTTGATTTAAATGGCATATCTGTAAAACTGACTTTCTCCCCAATGAACCACACAAAGCGCCACTCTAAATCTTGTATTTACCAGAGATGAGTTCAAAAGTTACTTGGAAATAAGTCATTAAGCACGAAAAAATGCATAAAAAAACAAAACTACTGATTAATCTACTAAGAGGGGGCAGCCCGACTGTCAAATCACACTACTAATCTGATCATTTGGCTGCAGCCTCAATTTTAAATTGCACAAAATCACAGATACTGCATGCCCACTTGTTGCCCAAACTTAATTTGTAATACAGTACCAGCCTGACAGAGCTATTTACATACCAAACATGTTGCAATTACACCAAAAAGTGGCAACGAGGTGCTAAAAGCAGTGGCCTTTTAGTTTCTGTGCTCTATCCTCCATCCTATTCATCACACATAGACTTTTGAACAGCATTTACCATCCCCTATTCAGCCTATATATATGTGCGTGTGTGTGGACAGTTTGTGTGTGTGTGCATGTGCATTCACATCTGTTGATTCACCACTAATAACCCCCATTTGTTTGTCCTTCAGTGTAATGGCCTCCATAAATCACATCATATTCTTCTAAGAGATTGTCCACTGGGCCCTTCTCTCCCTCTCTCCCTCTCATCTAGCCTTGTGTCTCCCCCTTCTGTTTCTCCCACACCTCACCTTTTCCCTAAACCGCCCCCAAACACACACACACACACACACACACACACACACACACACACACACACACACACACACACACTCACTCACTCACTCGTTCAAGGTCTCTTATGAGGCTTGATCGAACCTTGTTGCTCTCGAGGCCTTTTTGTTTATCAGCTCCAGCACTTTGACCCTCTGTTTTTCTCCCCCCGTTGATTATCACATTGGCGAGGCTTGATGTTTGAGTAGATTTTTGATTGCACGAAGGTTGTCATCGGGTTTTGGTGCTAAACGAGGGGAGAGGCCATATGTCAAATGCAGTGGTTTGCGACTGGTGGTTTACATCAAACCTAATCGCAAAGCAGTTTGCTCCAGGATCCTACGAAGGGTGTGTGTGTGTGTGTGTGTGTGTGTGTGTGTGCGTGTGCGTATTTGTGTGTATGGTGGTGGAGGGTATTCATGATTGTCCTTGGATACTTTAGCGTGACACAGAATTCTGAGTGGTTTAAAAGCTTCATGCTGTTTTAGCCAAGGTTGTTGCTCACACCGAGTATTTCCCTCTCTCTTTCCTTCTCTTTCTCTCTCTCCGATCTCTCTCTTCATCTCTGTCACACACACACACACTCACACATCTCTGTACTTCTTTGTCCCTTACTGTGAACTCCTTGTACAGAACTTCTTTGTACAAGAGACTTGCTACTGCATACACACACACACACACATACATACACACACACACACACACTGCTCTCACATGAATTTCTTCACAACCTAATGCTATTACTCAGCCCATTCAGGATACCCCTTATCAGTTGAACTGCACCCATAAACACAAAGAAGACACACACGCACCCACACACACACACACGCACACACACTGACACAAGATAAGCACATTTACAGTTTCCCATACGCATACTGAGTACCTTATACACTTCAAAGTGGGGCAGCCTATCTCTCAAGCAGGCAATCACTCGGGTTACAGCATTAGAACCTGGATAAAGAAATATTTACTGAACCTGAACATACGCTCTCAAATACACCTAAACCCTACAGTGGAGACGAGGTTGAGGCTTTGGAAGAACCATTGAGGGAAGCAAAAGAGTAAAAAGGGGGAACAAGCAGGGACGTGGTAGGGCATAAACCCACCCAATCTTATTTCATTCAGCTTCTTTTATTTGTTAAATAGGGTTTAGTTGGCTTTTCAGTCTACTGTGACTTTTTGTTGTCAACATTTAAATATTGTGACAAATATTTATATTAGTTCAAACAAAACAAAAAACTAAAATCAGACCTTATTTACCAGTTGGGTTTGTCTCTGATCTAATTATTGATGAGTGCTTGAAATTATGCAGATTTTTTGTTTTATTTAAAAATGAATTATAATACTTGTGCTGTTTTTTGACTCAAAATACAGTACAGACCAGCACAGAGCAGCCACCCTAGTCTAAACTTCTTTAACAACCTAAATGTTGTACTAAGCTCACATGTTTGTTCTCAAATAATAATCAGAACATTAATGAAATAAAGAAAAAATAAATAAATTGTAGACTTGAGAGAGTGTTGTGCCTTTGTTAAATTACATAAGCCTACATTGAATTACATTAGCCTTTAATTTTCATGGTCTGCACCTCTCTGGACTGTTGGTGCAGCTTGGTGCAGTTGTATGTATTGTTATCAGGAAAGCCACTCAACTGTACAAACCTGTTGCCTTGGCTTTGTCTAGGGAATCTACATTATTTGTCACTTACAATAATTGTTCATTCATTTCACCAGAGCACCTTCTCTGTATCTGACAGGGGCTTTCTTGATCACATCACATCGCATTGCACTTCAGCACATGGAAACACGCATGTAATGTAACCCCATATAATTTAAAATGTAAAAAAAAAAAAATATATATATATTTATTTGATGTTTCTCTTCAAAATCACAAACCAGTGATTGAAACATTTCAAACAAGCAAAAACAAACGGCTGTCTGTTCACCTCCATATCAAACACATCAAGATTAAATATTACAAAAGGTCTGTTTAGTCTTTGCTTCTCATATTCTCTCAGGGGAGATTGTGTAAATCATTGTCCCAGAAACAGGTTGTAAGCAATGTAGCAGACCACGGAGCTAACTCATATAAAAAATACAACATTGTTTGAAGTCACCACTGCAGACTGCCTCCTCGCAGTAAATGGGTCATGCCTCAATATTTCTTAAAGTTTCAAATTATTGCACAGCCTTGCCTTGTTGAACTCTCCCTTAATGTAAGGTAGAGCTGTCTGGGCAAGTGGAAATAAGAAGTACATGGAAGCTCATCTTGAGGCGCATGTTGTTCTGTGTGATTAACTTTCTTTCCTTTAACTTCCTTGTGTTTCTTCTATCTCACTTTTTTTTCCCTTTCCTTTTCGCCATGCTTGCAGAATGTCTCTGGGGATGGTAATGTTGGACAGTTGGTTAGTCCACCGCTTTGGTCCAGAGACCAAAATATCTCAGCAACAACTGAATGGGATGCCATGACATTTTGTACAAAAATTCATGGTTTCCAGAAGATGAATAGCCCTCACTTTAGTGATCCCTTGACTTCTCCTCAAGCACCAGTGTGAGGTTAAAAAGTACACAGCTGTGTGGGAATGGAACATACGAAATGAGATAAATCAGCAGGTGCACCACAGATGAAGCTGCTGGTGCAGCAGCAGGAGGACGGAGCTCCAGAGAGGTGACACTATGGACTCGGCAAACACTCCAGAAGAGATACAATATAAATGTTTACGTTCTTTGGCCCAGTGTCAGTGGTTACTAGGGGGTCTGGAACAGCGGTTGCACGCGGGCCCATAAGCTTGAGCGTACAACATGGTGTGAAAAATTGTGCTGCCTCTCCTTTTGCTTTAATATGTGCGTTTGTGGCAGCAGTCACTGTGGCGTTTGAATTGTTTCTACATTTCCATGTTTTCTGCTTTGGTGATGTTTCATTCTGCTGTTGATTATATAAGAAGCATCAGGTTATTTACTTTATGTAGTTCATTATTCCTGGTTTCATCTGACGTGGTGGGTGTTTTTATTCTTTGGCGGTCATTTTTTCTGAGGAACTGAGGAAGTCGGTTGTATATTTATAATTGCTGCTCAGTGTATGCACCGGCTGCCCGTCTAGATATATAGAAATGGAATTTAATGGTATGTTCCATTTGTGTAAAGGTTCACATTTAATACAATTTATTTTGTAGCCTAAAGATGTTCTTTAATTTAACAGCAATAATATCTAATATCACCCTCACAAAGGGGGCTAGAATTATTATAAAAAACTTTTTTTAGATCAGTTGATGACGTCTAATGACAATTTCTTTTACCTAAAATAAATATAAAAAAATTGTTTCGTAACTCATCTTCTCTTAAAAACAAACAAATGTAACAAGATAATAGACCCTATTTATTAGATCCCTGATAAGAAAAAATACTGGAACTGAAATTCAAAAGTATTGATGAGCACTGAATAATTTAATAAGGATTTTTACTTATGTACTTTAACTAAATACGTGTTTATTCGAATAATAATAGTTCAGATAATCACTGGCAAATGTATTTTTGTATCAGTTTGGGGCAAGGAAAATTATTGGAATGATTTACAGACTAACAACAGTATGTAATGTTAGTGAAAACCATTTTCTCACTCATTCATTGGTGTTAAAGTTGAAAGTTAGATGAGCACAATGATGGGACGGTTTGGGATTCAGAGGTGTTCGTGCAAGAGGTGCACAGCAGTCATACTGCTAGATAAGATAGGTTGATAAGCCATTTCCAATTTGCTGCGCTTACAGAGCACCACATTGGATCGAGGGCGAGATGTTTTAGTTGCAGCTCGTTCTCCTGGGGAATCCATCCTTTCACCGTGTGCAACCATTTGTTCGACACACAGACACAAGTTTCGCAAATCGACATATTTCTATAATTGATGACGTTGATTACCTTGAAGAATTGCCCCTGCCCTATAAGACAGAAATATTTACATTAACCTACCTTCCTCTTTACGTTTATTTAAGAGATGCTTGACACAATTAATGTTACTTTTACTTTAGTAAAATGTCTTTAAAGTAACAGTGCTTTTACTTAACAACAATATTCTGGTAGCTCAAAACACTGCTGTGTCTAAGTACAGCCTCACAAAGCCGCTAGTTTGGTTGTTGACATTTTGCTCTGATGTCTTTAAGGTAGAAAAAGCAAGCTCGTAAACAAGCAATAAATAAGCAATTTCTCCTTGGACTAACATATTTGATGTCAACAAGTTGGGTCATACAGCTGCCATGACTTTAATTTTGCCTTCTTGGAATATTCTTACCTACTGTTTAATATATTAATTTTGCTGTGCATTATGACCAGGTCAAAGTTCCGTGTCAGGTCAGCAACCGGCACTCTGACTAACAGCTGCGAGTGTTCTCCTTTCCCGTCCTCATGCTGTTTTTCCATTGCTCCCTTGCCTCAGCAGCAACAACATCGTCAACATAATACACACGCAACATCTGAACTATCAAATATTTATACAATATTACTGTATGCAGGGCTGCCTTAAGCCAACAAGACTGTGCCTCTTTGTAGGAAACGTTTACCGCTTTGTCATTTTTACTATGCTCCACAATGGCTGAGGTACAAGGCAACATTGCAGCTTATTGTCCATATGTGGATTGACTAGCTGTAAATCCGCTGTACAGAATATGCAAGAGCATCCAGTATGCATGTTATGGGAGTATTAAAGTAAAGGGATAAAACGGGGAAAATAGCCAGCGACGTGAGGGGAGGGGAAGGGAGGACAGTGAGTTTATGAATCCCGTTTTAATGGCACCACATTATTCAGAAGTCCTCCAGGCCAAATCCAGCTGTTCACTCGTAGCCTCTTGCTTGCACTCACTATTATTTTCGCGCTCTCTTTTCCCTTTGCTCTCATTCTCCTTCTCCATTGCCCTGACGCACATTCTTGTTTTTTCCCTATATTTTCAAAAGCTGCTCCAACCCACCTCGCTCTCTCTAACTCTATATCTCCCCCTCTCTAACTCTCCCCCTCTCTCCCTCCCTCCCTCCTTCCCGCTCTGTCTTTCCCTTAATCCCATCCACAGTAGTTGAGTGACAAACCTAATTGGAGTGCAGAGAGGGTCCAGTGGGAAACTAGACATGAAGCAAAAGAGACACTCACTTCTGTAAAGAAACATGCAATACATAGAGCCAGAGACAGTGATGGCCAGTCAAATAGACTGGTGGGAGAGAAGCAATCAAAGCAGATTGAAAGCGTGGTGTGTGTGTATGTGTGTTTGTGAGACAGAGTATGTGAGTGTGTGATACCCTGTTTAGAGCTGAAATGTCAGGTTCCTAAAGTAAACTCTGTCCCCGTGGAAGCCATCAATCATCCTGATTTCACATTTGTTGTTAATAATGTGTGTTAGATTGCTTGGTTCTGCGTGAAATACAACCCTACCTACAATCTTTAGTGACTTCCTGACAACTGTTGCTGCAGTGTACCTGAGCACAGATTCTTTGTCGGTGCTGCCTGTGTATTCATCCCTTCTTTCAAACGTTGCCGTGAAATGCTGTTGGAATTGCAGACAGATTGAAGAAATCTGCCAGAATATTGCATTTAGTTGGAAAAACATTTCAGGTTTGACAGATAGGCACCCAAAAAGTACATCTGCACCTTGTGTCAAAAAGTTAGAAATGTTTTAACTTTTAAAGCTAAAAATCCAGCCCAGTATCCCAAGTAATTACATTCATATTGGATGATTCTTAACCTCACAATTTACATCCAATGCCAGCAAGGCAATGCAGGAAGTAGCTTGTCTCTTATGTGGCGAGGCAGAAAGTAAGGGAGTAGAGGTCGGGTAGGTGGATGAGCATGTAGTTCATGCGTAGTTTGCATCCTGTCACACATGAGCAATTCATTTGGTTTTTTTATTCAAACATAAACACAATCTTTCCTGAACCTTACCCATACAGTAACTGCCATGCACAAACATCATTATTGGGCTGTTGTAACTCAGAGTTGGAGCGGGTCGTCCTTCAATCAGAAGATTAGGTTTGATCCCCAGCTCCTTCAGTCCATGCCGATGTGTCCTTGTCGAGACACTTAACCCCAAAGTGCTTCCATCATTGATGAATGGTTTTGAATGGGTGAATGACATGTAGTGTTGAAGCACTTTGAGTGGTCGGAAGACGAAGCAAAAACGTTAAATAACGTTCAATGCCAGTAAAACATTCTAGTTTTTTTTCAGAATCATCCAATATCTCTCTCTCTGTCAATATTCCAGGCATGGCAGGTGAAGACTGTTTTCTCAGATAGTATGTCTTAGTGACACAGCTCTCTGTTTTGGAACCAACGTACTGACATAGAGTGGCATTCTTGAACTGTTTATCTAATGTCATAGCTTTCCCACAAACACATGAACTATCTCAACCATGGTGTGTTCTAAGCCTGAGGAAGAGAGCGGGTTGCTTCTCCTGCAGTAGAGGCCCTGGTGTCCTCCTTAATTTACATGGACGTGGACAGCAGGACGAACAGTGAATAAGTTCTGTTTACATCACATGGGTTGTCTGTGTGCATGGACGTTTTCACACATGTGCAGTAAATGTAAATATTACGAATCAATTTGTTGATTGGTAATTGATATTGCTCTGTCACAGATGAATAATGACTGATTATGTGTTTCAGCCATTTCTATTCTAAGGTAAAAAAATATTTCACTGTACAAATGGGCTTTAGTTGCTAAAGCCAAAGCAATGGGTTTATCAACTAAAGTCCATTTGAAGCTGGTCCTTAATTTTTTTTTTTATCCTAGAACACTAACGTAACAGTTAGTAACACCATCACTAACGTCGGGTATATTTTACCCGATATAATATACCCGATAAAAAATACTTCTCATCAAAATGTATTAAAATACAACAATACAAGGCAAATTGAAGTACTCTTCTTTAATTTTCCCCTATACAACGTCTCATAAAAACGAAAAAAAAAAAAGGTTTCATGGGGGGACCCTATAAAAAGGCTCAGTTTCTTTTGAAAAAGTAGGGAATCGTGAAGAAAAAAAAGAAAAAAGAATGGAGCTGGGAACTTGTTCTTTGGGTCCACCCGTTCCTGGGACATGTGAGCATTGTCCAGTGAAGGCACAATCTCCCTGCAACAAATAAACTTCCCTTGCCTTGCAATGGTAATATCCACCCGAAAATATGATACCCTCTATCACTAACGTCGGGTGAAAATCACCCGAACACGTGCTTGTTAAAAAAAACAGGGATGGGAGCAGGGAGACACGCCCACCTTCAATGACGTCAGTGAGCAGACTGAAGCTACCCAAGGAGCCACGCAACTCAGACAGCAGCAACACAATGAAAATGACGTGACCACAATCGCACGGGTGAAAATCACCCAACGTTAGTGTTCTATACAGACGTTGACCGTGAGTTAAAAAAGGTTAAGTACCCCTGCTTCAGTATGTACAGCACTAAGTGAATACATCACTTTTAACGCCACGATTTTCAGTGCTAATTCAGACTGTCTTCACTTCTGTTGCTGAGCTCGACTCAGAACAAAACTAGATGTTTTGTTTGGACATTGGCTGTATGGATATGAATACTGATGACACGGTAAAAATAAATCACACTCATAAAGCATGGTTAATGATGCAGGATCCAAGATTGGGAGCATTCCAATTGCTGCTCTCAACATGGCGAACGTATTAAATAGCCAAATCAGGTTTGACTCTAATAATTCTGAATCGGGTACAGTCCTAAAAACTAGACATATTAAAGCACTTTTTCTAAAGTGAATAGCTCAGCAGCCAACTTTTTGCAACATAGTTAACTCGTCATGATTGTGTCTTTCAGAAAGCTTTCAACCAGAAAGTAATATTATGTGTATCACAGTTGAGATGGCATTGTGATCCCAGTCATCAGTGAGGGAAGCTGCACAGCTAATATCTACGGATTTGTTTAGTATAGCCTGTATGAGTTTGTACCTCCAGTGGGAAGGAGGTACAGGACTTCACACACTGACCAAAGCCATTTACACCACACAGTCCTTTGCAACTATGCAGAAAGTATAACTTGAGCTTTAGGAAGCTGACAGCGGTGAAATACTAATTTGCTCCTCTTTTATTCTCATTTTTAATATGAAGTGAATAGTCTGTATCTGAGTCAAAATGATTTCAATGATTACATGGGTAATTCAATTATTATTAAATGTTATTTACACATAATCTTTTGAATCTACTAAATAAGCTCATAATGAAAAGCTGATTTATTTGGTTATTTCCAGTCTTAACAATGTTGTTGTTTGAGTAGAACATTTCTGAAACCTCTAACACCAGACAAATTAGATCTTTAATGTAATTGGCTCAATCTTTAGCGTTCTAAACAATGTGTCTGAATGCAAGATGCTTTTATTATGTGTGTATAGTGCAGATCAATTTTGTTATTGTGTATTCTTGACAATCAAGCAATGACAAACATATCTGTTGGCCTGTGTCAAGGCAAAGATTAGAAGACATGTATGGGAACATTTACAGTCAATGGCACACAGTGTGTATGGGAGCGCCTCAGGCCTGAGCTGTGTTGACACCATCTTAGATGGTGCAAGCATCTTAGATGGTGTCAACAAAGAGATATGACAGAGGTTTCCTTTTTGCATTCATATAAAAGACACACACACACAGTGCCCCCTGCAAATGCAAACCCAAACAGAACCCCCTCATCCCCAAAAGCAAAAAGCAAAAATCAATGCCTGGTGACTGATTAAACCTTAACTAAAGTCCCATCAAACAAAACCAATATATTCTGACAACGCTCTACAATCAAGCTGCCTGAAAACAGAGGACTCTGTGCGTCAGTGGGATTTAAGCCAGCTAAAGTCATTGAAAGATAAATGAAAAGAGCCATCGAAAGATGTTTAATGAAATAATTAGCTGTCAAAAGGCAGGCACTGGAGCTGGCAAGAAATCCATCACAAGGAAAGGTAAAATCCCCCGGTTTATGTTATAATCCAAGCTTCCAGGGGCCTGGGTGATATGGGCCAATTTTTTTTTTGACTGCATTTTGGCTGGATTAATTGACAGGCTTGTCACAGGAGTGTAAGCTGTTTTGGGCAGCTGGAAAGTCAAGACCTAACTATGGCTTAAAGGTGCAAGATCTGAGATTGGGAGCATTTCTATTGCCTCTCAACATGAGCCGGTGGCTCCTAGCTAATGCTGCTAACAGCACTAACAGTACAAACTACGGTTAAAATGCTGACAGAGCTAACAGTGTTTAGCTGAGGAGGGTGCTCGACCCACACTGCTATGTCAACAAGGCAAGGAGAAGCTTAACAACACAGACAGAGGGAGAGCGACTTCTTTGTCTGCTCAGGATAAGACATTACTATATATCTATACATAGCAAATTGTTGCTTGCTGCTATATACATTCTTAGTTAAATACAGCTCCTTTAAAGGCTGCAGCACAGCCAATATCGTGGCCAAAAATAAAAACCCTGCGCGTTTGCATGAGTCCCGTGTGTGGCTGATTCTGTGTATTTCTGTTTTTTTGTAGGCGAACATTTTGGTTAGTTTCAACATAGCCTGAAGTACTGCACATCTGAGACGGTAGTGTTGGAATTGAATAATTATTACTTATAGTGTAGTTGCAACCATCTATTATTGTTTCATCCAGTTTCCTGTCCTAGTAAAGGGTTTTAATCATCTGAAGACTGAATATTCTGCTCTACATACTGTCCTTCCTTGAACTTGGTTTTAGTTCTCTGGTTTTTGAGGGTGAGTGGTAAATTCAAAGCCCAGGAAAACCTTCTTTAGCCTTTTGAAGTTCCCAGACCTGTTTGCGTGAAATCAATCGCAGGCACCTATTTTCAAATGCCTCACTTCAAAGTGCTGTCTTGCCCCACTGCTGCCGCTAAGGCCTCCTTCCATTTTCATCAGTGAGAGATTGGTGCCTTTCAATTCCTAAGTAAGATTCTGCTCTGTGATTACACTTCCCCTAGTTGAGGAATTGTTAATGGAACATAAAAATAACTGACCCTGAAACTGTGGATGGTAGGGTGCATTATTTAACTACTCCTACCATGGCCTCAAGGGAGGGAAGGAAGGAGAGGAAGATAAGAGAGGGAGTAACAACTAAACAGAGGAAAGATGGCAGAATAGTGCATACATGACAGTCTTGGCAAGACATTCCACAGCTGTGTTCAGTGGGGAAACTTTGCTTACCCATTGCAAGATACAAAAACTGTTTTGCAGCTGTGCAATGTCCTTGTCTGAAACTTCCAACCTCCTCCTGCCTGGTTATAGTAATTATTTAAGGGTCACACATCCTGATGTTGTTGTAATTGGTCTCCTGTGTGTAGATGAAGTGCCTCAAGGCTCTGGATCTCCGTGTCTGCATGTGTTACTGTACAAACAGGTGCTGTGGGAGCAGAAGAGGTGTAAAAAAAAAAAAAAACAACAATAGCTGGATGGAACGGGTTCACAGAGAACCATTCCCACCGTTGATGTAAAAGCTATTTCACGTCTGTTTCATGAATTATTCACGGCAAGGCTCTTTTGTGCTCCCCATAACAAAAACAATGGAGAGAAATGAGGAAAACTGGGGGAAAGATGGTCTCTGTGTGAGAGTGTGTTTATGTGCCTCATTATCAACAACAACCCATTATCTGTTATTTTCTACATTTACATGGGCACTATTGTCTTACATGTATTCATGTTCTGGACAGAACATAAAAAATGGGATTTTTTTACATATTCTGTATATAAGGTGCCTTAGACTCCTCAACGTCAAAGACAGTCTCTCTTAATTATGAATTAGTGACCTGCAGATAATATCAGTATCTGATGTACTGGTGTCATGGCCACATTTACTGCCTAAACATGGCCTTGCTTGCAAAAAAACAAGAAATATTTGGGAACTTATGATGAAATATTAACGGGTGAAATATTTGCACTCATGTCACATCCATGCATTAAATCACATGTGCACATACACACAGTAAGTTATTACCATTCAGAGCAGGAGTGTGTTAGCCATGATGAAGGACATCAGGTGTCCGGCAGTGTCTTCTACAAGTCTGAGGATCCTTGGGTTGAATCAGCTTCACACTCTCTGTGGACCGTTTATTCTGCTCCAAAGGTAAACCTTGAGCTGGAGGGCCTGGTGCTCCCAAACACAGACATGCACAGACTCATGGTTATGCATACAAGTCGACACGTCCACAATAGCACACATACATGCACACACTTGTCCCCCAGGGAGTAGTCTCATTCACATGCTGGACTTTGCTCCTCTTGCTTTCTTTCACTCCCACTTTCCAACTGACTTGTCTCCCCTCACTTTTCATTAAGAGGATTACATTTGTGTGTCTCTAAACATGATGTGGATTTCTCTGTGTCCATCTGTCTCTTCTCTTGGACTTAGGAGGTACATTCACTTCAGATAGAAATGGCTGTGATTTGTGTTTCTCTCAGTCTCTCTCCCTTTTTCTTCTCCCCTCATATTTGTTTGCACCTAAGCATGAAATCACATCAGCTATCTATTGAACCTCGGACATCAATATGACACACGAAGACACACGGAGTGATTTATTTATATGTATTTATTTAGAGTCTGCCACAGTGAGAAGCTTAAAAGGCTTAATGGAACAAATGAATAATCTATTGATTTATCTGAGGTATTTATTTTGTCATAAGTAAATAAAAAGTTATATTTCAAGCATTAAAAAAGAAGATTCCATCTGCTTCTGTTTAGCACCACTGTCTTTGAAAAAAACTATTGTTTCAGTTTGTGTAAACTTTTGCCAGAGTATTACTGAGACTGATAAACATAATATTAAGACAATGCCCTGTCTGTTCTCTCAACACAGTTGTATTATATTAAATTTAATTGAAACTCCAGGTTCACACTAATATTCGGAGGGAATTTGTAATGTACTTGCAAGAGTTTGGCAAGTGAACGCACTTCTGCCAGCAGGTTAAATTTCAACGGCAAATGTTTGTATATTATTGCTTTTAAAAATTTGAAACCAGACATGAATCGTGAGGTCAGTGACTCGGAAAACCATCATGCTTTTACAGCAAGCCTTTCACCTCAAATCGTAAATTGATCTCAGGCATTATACTTATGTAAGACACTTAGTTGAACACAAGCTCTCATATAAAAAAAAAGATATACACTATCTGTCATACAAGGCGCACACCTATTTAATGATTATAAGACAGAGCATTATGCAACTTTCACCACACTACAGAAAAAACGTTCACGTAATTAAACATTTTAGTTTGTTGGTCTTTTGCTTCCATCTACAACCATATCATTATTCTAGAGTTTTGTCTTTAGGCCTTTACACACCAGGTGCATAACAAAGTACAGAAAAACAGTACTAAACTGAGAAATACTTGGCTGCGAATATTTTGCCTCAAAACTCTTCATACCAGCAGTGATGCCAATTTGTGAAAGTTGCAACACTTTTTCACCACCGCTGCTAATTAAGCAGCACACTGTCGGGTTTATATTTATTCTATGGTACCATATTAACGGATTTATCATGACATTGACATTGCCACTCTCTTAGTCACTATCAGATACAGTATACTGTCAGCGGTAACAATAAAATAAATATATATACAATTAACCGACCCACTGACGCAGCAGCTCATTGGAAACCGGGATTTGACTTGGTTTGCCCAATGGTCTGTACATTCTTGATAAACATACCTGCAAGCGATACATACCTGCAAGAAGTTCTTGCCTCAAATTTTTTCAGAAACAGATTTTGGCAAACTGCCGAGGTGAAATGACATTTACTTTAAAGTTAACTTGCATATCTCCCCTGTTTCCAAATCAGGGTACACGAAATAAACATAGGATTGTGAGTGTGGCACGGAGGATACACACATGATACATCTTTCAAAACCCTCTTAAAGAGAAGACTCAGTCCTCGGTATAATTTGAACAATCTTCGAAGTTGGAATAGCCTTTTGACGCAATTTGATAACGTATCTTTGAGAGTCAGCAGTTGAAGGATCCTTCCTTGACTTTGAGAAACACCCACAGACATAATGCCTTATTTACAAACAGAAATTGTCCATCCATCCATTATGCTCTTCCACGAATAGGTCAAAACTGTATTCTTGATGTATAGAATGTATAATTGAACAAAGATTTTTATACATATTACTCCACTTTATCCGAATGTTAACTACCCCCACATTATTGATGGTTGGTGTTGAGTTGATGATAGGCATGATCCTCCTAAGTGAATCAATTATCACTTAAATATAAAACACACATAACACAAAACATCACCCTTCCGTTGCCTAATTTACATATAACTGGAACATGCCAGTCTTACACCATTTGGCGTTTGTACAGCAGGGGCCTAAAAATACCAAAGGAATTGGCAAAATATATTTTAAAGCTGCACTAATCAATATTTCTATATTAGCAATAGATCAAATTAATACGTGTAATGTGAAAGTGGTCTCTCGTTGTCATGAACCCACAGAGTTATTATCATGCAACTTTGTTTCTCTCAGCTCTATGGACCATTTGTTTTTGAAACTTTACTGTTTTGGATTTTTCTCACTACTTTAGTCAGAGTTGTTTTCAGACAGACCAGGCAGCTGTTTTCATTTTTTTTTTTAAAATCTGTTCCTTACCTGCCCACCACCAAAACATGAAAAAAGCTAGTAGCTGGTGAACATGGCGGAGCATTTGACAGCTAAAGAGCCTGATATTTCCCTCCTGGGGTTGGTGGAGACCAAATCAGAGTTCAAAGTAAAGGGAATTTTGGACTTAGCTTCATCACATCACCAGAAACACAACTCAAAATGCGTGCTAATGTTGCTGTGTGTCTGCTCTCAAGACTCTGTGGGTTTGTTAACCCTTCATGGGGTGATACTGTAACTGTGTTGTGTTTACAGCTTGTTCTACTGTCCACAAGAGGCCAAACAAATTTAGCTTTAACATCAAGGAAATTGTAACTTCCCATAAAAATATGTGTTGTGCATGCCATCTGTAGGTGTGTTTGTCGGTTGTAAGTCTATTCTGTATTGATGTGGGTGTGTTCCCATTCTCTATGCACTTACTAAATTAATTAATGCATTCTTTAATCCTTCCTAACTGTATGTCAACAAAGGCTGCCATTACAGGCAGATGCATCTCTACAGTAGGTTCAGAATACGTCTGCCATGTGGCACAAAAGCCCCAGTAAATATGGCTATTAGTATTTTTCATTTCTATGTCAGACCTTTGATAATAAAACCATAACCAGTATACGTTGTTATCAGTAAATCTGAATGCGCAATAACAGACAAAAAACACATACAATCTACATAAACACACCGAGAAAGTTTAGAAGATGTTTCAAGGCATAGGCATGCAAGAGCCTGCAGGGACAGTCACATAATTAGATAAATCTGAAATGTGTAAATCTGACAACAAAATCCATCAGTGCATTCTCAAGGCCCATCTCACCCCTTCCTCCCTTCTCTCTGACTATCTCTGACTCTGTTCCCTTATCTTCTGCTGCTCGCATACACACATACTTTATCTCATCACACAACAAAATATCAACTGAAACTTCTAAAAGTTGTGCCACTGCAGACACCCCCACATGATTTGTTGTGTGTGCACATGTGTGAACTTGTGTATGTGCATAAATATAGTCCGTCAGCCATGACCTAATTGCAGTATCTGAGGCGGGGGACACAGCGATGTGAAGTGCTAATTTGATTTGTGTTGGTGGCTCTCTGAGAATGGCTTGATGGAACTGATGCAATTAGTGGTAACACAATTGTGTGGTGTGTGTGTGTGTGTGTGTGTGTGTGTGTGTGTGTGTGTGTGTGTGTGTGTGTGTGTGTGTGTGCATTGCAGTCATGTATTCTTATGCTTTTTTTGTGTGGCTGTGTGTTTTTATACTGCACTATTTATGTTTCCAAAGTTGTGTGTTTTCTGCACGCTCAAGTTTATCTTTGGTTATTTCAGAATGATAGCGCAGGGAGGGAGAGCCAGTCTCACCACCCAAATAAAGTTTGCTGTCAAGTGGCAAAGTAAACATGGTTGATATCCTGTCTTAATTGATTTGTTTGTGTTTGTTGATTGAGATGAGAGAAGCAGCCATGGAGTGTAAATGTTCAAATTATGAAAAGCAGACTGCATAATTACATCTCTGAATATTTCCCTATGGGGAACTCCCTATGGGGGAAGTAAAGAGAGGTAGAGAAACAGAAAGCGAGAGGAGAAGGATACAGAGTGTGACAGAAAAGTGTCCTAACAAACTACCTAGTGAATGAGAAAATAAAACTTGATTAGGGAGATTTCAATCACTACACATATCATGGCTCTGTCTCCCGCGCTGCCCTGGAGACTAATGGATTAGATCTAAACACTGGATTAAATTAAAGAGCAGCCTGGGATTAGGATTATGCGAGTGGGTTTTGAGAGATTTATGGCATGTTGCATCATGGATTTACAAGATTTTAACAGGTTGAATCTAATATATTGAAGGGAGCCGAAAAGTACAGTAGACTAAGGGAGGAGTGGCAATGCAGAATGAAGAGTGGATTATTTTTAAATTGTCGTTTTAAGGTATGTACGTAGCACCCCTCACATGTCAGGTTGAGGAATACGCTGAAAGAATACCCATGTGTGAAGTTGGACTTGTATTTTCTGGAAAATATAATTTAGTCTAGGCAATGATTAATGTATCATTTCAAATTGAAATAGGAGAATGCCACCTAAGTGCCCAGAAGGGTCAGGCAATGTTGTATTAGTTACAAACTGTTTTTCACTTACAAGCAATCAAAGAATACGGAAAACAAGGGGCGGTAGACCCAGGGAGAGACAGGAACACATATAAATACATATTTAGGTTATGTATGGTCACCCTAGTTCTATGAACACATGCACAATCCTGTATCAGACAGAAACACATCTAATGTAACGGGTGTTCTGGGCTCGACTCTGTCCCAAAGTGATACAAATTCAGAATTTTCAATTTGTTTATTTTATTTTAATTTTGACTTTTACTTTAATTTAGTTTTAGTTATTTTTCAGAGTGAGATATTAGTATCGCACTACAGTGCACATTCTATCAGTGTCAGTTCTATGGCTTCAGTGCTTGTCCTCCATTCAGCGGTGCAGCGTTGCTGCTAAATGATTAGCACGGCTGCTATATAAAAATATCCCCAAAAGCAATAAACTTGCTATCTCTACTTTGAGCAGCCAGAGTCGGAGACAAGCGATGAATATATATCATACACCCCAAGACATTGCCACTGTTTAGCTGTCTATTATTGGTGGTTTGAAAGCTTTTGTTTCACAGAGTTTGGGGGGCTCTCCACACATGGAGCAGAGGAGGGACAGCTGAAGTGAAGATAATGTTGTTGTTACCCATTACAAACAGGCTCTGCAGCGAACAACACCCTAATGTGTTGACGGATTCTGTGTTTTTGTGTTTTTAGCTGAGCTACACCAGAGAATATTTGGTTAAAACAGATCGGTGCTGCTGTTTTACCCTCATTGTTCTTCGTTAAGTTTGTTGGATTTACTGTACTGTACTGTAGCTCGGTGCGTTTTATGTGGAGTGAGTACTGCGCCGGACTCCATTTAAAAAATAGCCTTTTAATTGCTACATTGTTTTTCAGCAACAGGTTGCAGCTAAGGAGGCAATTTTGCATTTTGTCTCATTAATTTGGCCTGCAGTTAACACACCAGACATAATTATGTTTTAATAAAAACTCAAGTCCTGAAATTTGCTCCTGGTGTTCTTCACCACTATTTTGGAAGAAGAAAATAACAGGAGTAACATTTATAAGTAAGTGCTGTGCTAAGATCCAATTCATGCCGATGTGAAGAGTGGTTCATGTGGATTTAGAAAAGTAACTGATACATATTTACAAAAAAACTTTAAACTTTAAAGTGTTAAATTTGACTCTGGGATTTGGTGTGGGGATTTGTTACCCTGTAGGGCTGTATATTTATTTTAAATTAGAGAAATTTGTTTGCTTGTAACTTGCAAAATAATGTTGAAAGCCAACATAAATAAGAACTGTGATCCTGCCTGAAAAAAACTATAGGATATGATGTGATATGATATTACGAAATCGCACAAACTGCATGTGAAAAACGATAGGAATTAATTGTGAAGAACTGCAGCATAATGGCTTCTCCTGAAATCTCAAGTCTGTAACATTTCTGTGGTTCAATGTCACGAGAGTTGATGTAAATCCATCCCACATTAGCTTTTAGCCGGGCAATATGGGGTCAAATCACTGTTAATATCCACAAGCACAAATTAGATCTACACGCTTGTAGAGGTCCTGTTCGTGCACCTTCAAAAGCTGTGCATGCAAATTACTTTTGTTCGCACTTTCACATCACTCTGCAAAATTGAAGCCTCCAAGGGGAAAACCATGTTTTGAGCGCGAAGAGCGTACTTTTAACACGTCTCTTCTGCTCGCAAAGCTTTTACTTGCTTGCTTACTTTTCTTTTTGACAGTAAATGGCCGGAACCAGTCACCATTGTTTCACTAAATTTAATTGGTTACAATCCTCGTCTAGGTGCCGGTATAAAGGTGGTCTGCAATTTGCCATTAAACACTACTCCACTACATCTCAAAGGGGGAGAAAAATTTACTTTGTACTCCACTTCATCTCAGAGGTAAATATTGTACTGTTTATTTAATTGTGATCTTAACTGATTAAAACATGATGTAATCATGGGGCTCCACGGTGGTGTAGTAGCTAGTACTGTCACCTCACAGCACGAGGGGCCCGGGTCCTTCTGTGTGGAGTTTGCAGCGTGAGTTCCTTCCGGGTTCTCCGGTTTCCTCCTACAGCCCAAAGACATGCAATCATTTTGACCCGGTTAATGATTTGGAGCCAAGGTTAGGAACCACTGTTTGTACATTAACTGTTTGCCAAGTGAGTTCCCAAACTTAAATCACTGACAAGTAATTAAAGGATGAAAAAGTATTAAGATACTTGACTGCAGTAAAAGTACTAATACCATACTGATGAAATAATCCACTACGAGTAAAAGTTCTGCATTGAAAACCTCAGTCAAATACGTTATCATCTGCAAAATGTATTTAAAATACCAGAAGTAAAAGTACCAGTACAGTAAAACATACCCTGTCAGTGTTTTACTGTTATATCTGATATTTCAGGATATATATTATTGCTGAATTAATGTGGATGTTTCATGTTTTTAACTCCTTTATTCACTTTTGGTTAGTGTAATCTAATGCAACGCATCATATTCTATGAAGTCATTGTATGTTTGTAGTGTCAGTACATTACAATATTTACTTCTGAGACTTAGTGGAGTAATGTTTAGTGGCGGAATGAAAACCACCTTTATACCACCACATATTGCTATGTTGGGAGTGATATCCGGCTAATCCAAAGAAGAGGATTGTAACCAATTAAATGTAGTGAAAGGATGGTGACTGGCTCCACTGTCAAAAAGAAAAAACACTTGTGCCGGAGAAAGCTTTCCGAGAAGAAGGGCAGTGTTAGAAGTTGTGTGCCTGGGGATGCTCCTCGTGCTGAAAGCATGGTTTTCTCCTCACAGGCTTCAAATTTGCAGCGATATTCTGTGCGGAGTGATGTGAAAGCACTCACAAAAGTAAATTGCATGCACGGCTGTTTGAGTTGCACACGCGGGACCTCTACACACGCGCGTCCGTGGATCTCATTTGTGCTCGTGGATATTGACAGTGATTTGACCCCATGAGGCAATATAATTTCAGTTTATCTTTTTCTTGAAGGATATGGTTTTTATTCAGTTTTAGTTTTAAGATAATATTGTTCACTTCTTATTTTTGTTTTTTTGTTTTAGTTTACTATAATAACCTGTTCATAAACTCATGTTCTTAATCAGTTTTTTAATCTTAATCTACATTAAAACAATTAGGGTTTGGGCAGAGTACCACCTGCTGAGTCTTATCTGAGTCTTATCTGAGTCAATCTGAGTCTTATCTACATACAAAGGGGCTTTTCTCCAGCCAAGCATAAAAGCTTCACCTGTCTGAGTCTCACAAGGTCTACACAAGAATTCACAAGGTCACATGGTAGGAACAAAATAGTGTGGAGGAAGACCTTATTTACTTTACACTATTTGTCATAGCCGTTTCCTTTACCTGATGTCTGCCCCCATTATTTGCAGGCCCCATGATTACACTATAGCACGAGCAAAGCATTTTCCACTCTGCCTTCCGAGTAGATGTAAATCTTTACAGCATGGTCATCTGTCTTAACAGAACAAGCGTCTTACTTTTCAAGTCAAAGTCCTGCAGGACAATGTCATCTTCACTAAAGTGATGTAACCGTCCTCCTCTGGAGTCCATTTATGACCTTTGTTGCACAGGATTCCATCAGGGAACATGAACAAGGGGCCGCTCTCTGCAGAGGTGGTATTTGTTGTTGGACTTTGGGTTGCCCAGTTGTCGAGCCCCAACTTGGTTATTGGCTGAATGATTACCAATCAACATTTGCAATTTCATCATCCCTGCAGCAATCCTGGTGCAACTACAGTGTGAGCTACTGTCACATTGTAAAGGATGTGCAATGACAGTCAGTGTTGTTAACTCCACGATGGCTGTCCGTCTGGGTTCTTACCTTGCCATGACAAAATACAACTTGGGCTACAGGTTGGTGTGTGTTAATCTTGCCACCCACCTGATTGTGATTTAGTCCTTAGATTGTTACATTTTTATTATTTTTAGTCAACAAAAATCACATTCTAGTCTAGTTTTCGTCTGTGAAAACAATTTATAGCGCATGATCTAAAGTGCATGGCCCAAATGCATTCATGGCCTGTCCAATTCCACTTTGTTACTTCAACATCGCATAATCTGGGCAAAACACATGGAGGCATATACCTCATTTTCATTTTTACTTGTTTTTCGTAATATGTTTCTTTACTTTACCTATGGAGTTAAAATGAGTCATGTGTTCAGTGGAATATCTCTTTTAATTGTGTAATACTGTAAAATAATTCTGCCACTGCAAAACACCCATAAAATACAGTGATATCAATTTTACGTTATATCACCCGCCCCTACTGCAGAGCAGCGAATCATTCAGAAGCGGATTGATTGTTCACTAAAATTCAGTAAATTGTCTGGGTTTAGTTAGGGAGGAGAAACTTGAACATTGAATGTTGTCAGAGGTTACTGGATATTTAGTTTTCGGCTCCTTTTTTGCTGTGAAAAAAGGTTGTCAACGAATATTGTTTGTCATAGTTTTAGTTCACGAAATGAACAGTGATCAGTCAAACAGTCCCTCACGTTTGATATAAAATTTAGTGCAATCATTTAGCATTAGGTTTAACATTAAGTTCCATTCGGTCCACGTACAGTATTCCCATTTTCAGGTGCAAACTACACCTGCTAATAATGGGAAACCTGTTCTACAGCAGTTTAGAGTGAAGTCCTGAGCACTTTATGGCCACATAATCACTAGCATGATCTAATCACCGCTGAATGTCTGCTCTTGCTTGAAATTACAAAAACAATTCTGAGTGTTAACTCAAACGGAATAAGAGCTTGTGCCAAATGACATGGATGTACAGAAAATGTAAATCAATTTTTGTTGGGCCACATCACAAATACTTTTTGTTGGGGCCCCTCTTACCTCTGAAATGGATGTGCACGTGCAAAACACACATTAGAACTGCACAAAATCAAACCAGCATATCAACAAAATGGAGTTAAAGCGGTAGTTCAGAAAGTAAGACTCTCTTTACACTCCTTTTCATTCATGAATCTCCATCTCTATTTCTCCCTGTGATTACTCAATCAGCTGATTGGTGGGCGTCCACTTTAAATTAATCAACCAGATGCTGCACAGTTTCTTTAAGCCAATCATGTCGTTGCTGTCAAACTTTTAAATGGGTTCTTCGCTCTGCTGCTGTCAGTTGTCATTTCAACTCGAAACCAGATGTGACCCTCCTCCACCCCGGTCACCTCCAGTCAGCATTCAGTCATGCTCCTCATTCATCATCGGATTGCAGCAACTCCCTTCTTCACCACCAGTGTCTGGACTACAGGGGGATTCTGCCTTATCAGAACTCGGTATCACGGCCCCTTGATCATCCTATTTCAGGATAGAGTCCAATCGCCAAAGACTGCACTATTCAAATGTTATGCATATGTAATAAATTATTGTTAAATTCTAAACAAGTCTCTCCTGATTTAATCATATTATGTTGTTTCTAACGTTACTTGGCGAATGAACCTAAGGCCCACTTAAAGTATTGCAATATTGATATATTACAAAACTGGGTGTCTGTGGCTGTATTACATTTGTTTTCCATTATATACACGCACAATGTAACTATGCACACAATTCTGAAAACCTGAAGGTCATGTATCAACAAAAAGACACCAGACTGATAAACTCTGAGTGCAATTCAATTGTTTTCACTGGAATTGAAATTATTGATCAACCAGGACGGAAATCTTAAGAATTCCATTCCATTATCTAAACCGCTTCTCCTATTCTGAGTCGCGGGGCGCTGGCACATAAAGAGACAGACAACCGTTCACGCTCACATTCACACCTATGGGCAATTTTAGAGTCTCCAATTAACCTAAGCCTAAACAACATGTCTTTGGACTGTGGGAGGAAGCCGGAGAACCCAAAGGAAACTGCTACAGGGAGAACGTGCAAACTCCACACATAAGGACCACCCAAGATTGAACCCGGGCCCCTCTTGCTGTGAGGTAACGGTGCTAGCCACTGCACCACCGTGCAGCCTACTTTAAGATATACTGCAGTCAAATGTGTTATAGATTTTTGTTCTTCTTTTTTTCATGTACACAAAGATGTTTCAGAGATTATTTGGTCATTAAAATGTGCTTCAACATCATTATTTATTTACGTATTTTAATCGTGTGATTGTGGTGTGTGATTACAACAGAGGGCACGGGGAAATCAGAAACCTCAATTTGGCCAATTTACAGTGTCATCTACATAAGCAGCATCTGACAGACCGTGTAACGTGCAAAACCCTCAAGAAAACCATTAGTGGATACTATAAGATTAACCATTTGATTCAGTGTCTTTTGTGCCATGCTCCTCTGCGAGTACTCTCTGATAATGTGTCATTAAAAAGAGGCTTGCTCCACTGTCACAACTCTGACAGATGTCACTTTGCTTGGCTTGCTTCAGGGCCCGGTCATACTTCCCAGGGGAAATTATTCTGCTGTGAATTTCAGAGACCAGAGTTTTGCTACGCTAACTTCAGTCAACCTACACTAGTTGAACGTTGCTAAGAGTAAATCCTTCAACTGTAATGACATATTGCTCACTTGAAGAAATATATAACGTGCCGCAAACCTCTTCAGTGGTGCGGTACATTTATTTTTAGATCAGTTTTGTTTTCTCTTACATGTGAACAAAACGCCAGCGAAAAAAAATAAACCACACCTGTGCCGCACTGTTACTTATACGCAGACACACACTCTCTATCTCTGACCCTAACCCCCCCCCCCTCTCTCTCCCCTACCATAGTGCATTACTCCGCAATGGAAGGCATAGTCTATTCCAGGGGTATTCAATTAAAATTCAAAGATGTTCAGTTAGAGGAAATTTTCCCAAGCAAAGGTCCGGAACTAATTGACCCTCCAGAACCATCTGTCATTGGAAAAGGGCAGGCACTTTCAAAAAATACTTGGCAGGTGGTTGGATAGATATATAAGAATCCGTCTATTCTTAATTAAAAGCTCTGTTTTCACTGTATACTTTTCTCTTGTTAGAGCACACCATGTGAAATTACTTTTCTCCATGACTCATTTATCTCTGACCCAAGCCGCAATGCTTAATCGGAATGCACGGATGTGATTGTCATCACGTGAGATGATTTAGAAAGAGCTACAACAATATTATTCTTAAGATGTCATGTAGAAAATGATCAGGGTTCAATTGCAGATGAAGTCAATGTAAATGGATGCAATCAGAAATAGATTTTTGTTGTGAAGATACACATGCTGCAATAAAAACTACAGCAGTTGAATTTGCACAAATAAAACGGAGTGAAAATTGCCATTCATTCAGTCTAAACACACCTTCCCTGACCTAGATCATCAGGGTCGAAGGCAGATACAATACAAACGCTACACTGTTATGTTCTGTCTTTCAAAGGGGAGATTATTTTTCACTCTCACATACTGTCAACCTGGAAGCATGTATTTGCAGTTTAATAAATCATTCTAATTCAACAGACTTTCAGCTACCAGGTGCAAAGTGAATATGCCCACCTAAAGTGAAGTCACTCGTCTCCTTTTTCAACCTCACAAAACATCAACTGAGCACCCACCCACGCACACTGGTGCACACACACAGCGACACCCATTTTTCACACAAACACAAAGTATGGCAGGCGGATGGTGTTTTCACAAACGGTATGAAACGGGTCATATTGGCCACGGCTTAATATGCTTAAAGTTCACGACTCTCTCTTACTGCTCTTCCAGTAATCAAACCTAAACTCCCAGAGCATTCAAAAGATGATAGGTGTTGACAGAGATAAGATCAGAGTATTCCACCTTAAGAGTAGAACTTCAAATGAAGCCGCTCACACTATGAGGTGAAAGTAGAGCTAAACCAATTACAACAGCTCTGGAGAAACCAAACCCACGTACATAAGCAGATGGAGGGCTCAGCCAGTAAAAAAATGCTTTTCAAAGTCATAATATAAGTGACATTTGTCTGTGCACAACTTAAATTTTTTTTTAGAACAACATGGTTAAGTATTGCACTATTTTGTAAACAAACAAATTACTGCAGAAACTGCATACAATGAATGTCCTATTAATCTATATGGGATTGGGACACAGCTGTTTGCAAGTTTGTTCTATTAAACTGTGAGACCCCTCTTTAATAAAATACTATATATGTCTGCCTTTTAAATGATATTTTTTGTATAATGTTGTTGTAATTAATTAATGATATATGTTTATTTGGATTTTGGCTCAACAGCATTTGTGGCTTTATTTCAGCTACTTCAACAAATGTAGTAAAGTCACAGAGCCATCGTTGAAATGCACACTCTGGTAAGGACTGAATTAATGAGGAAATAAAACAGTGGTATGTCTGGGTCTTTAAGAGGGAGGAGAGAGAAAGAAACTCATTGTTTGTTAAAGAAAGGGTTACCAGTCAGTTACCATGGTAACAGACCCGCAGTTTAAGTTGCCTCTTTCTGAAACTGAAAAACCAGACTTTCCCTCATCTCAGGATTAACTAATACATTTTTACTAAACCTGCTTTCTGAAACAGTTTATATATAAGTTTGCTTATATGTTAACTTAAACAACTTCATAAGGCCATGGAAAGTCAGGTCGGTGTGTCTGTAAGCTTGTTTTGGAGTTTATCTGCCCCCAATTGGCCATCAAATTGATCAATGCAGCTTTAAAAATATGTGAATAATCCATGCAGATAAACCCATGCTTGTAAAAAGGTTTAGGCTAAACCTTTATTCTATGCATGAACCCTGTGTGAATAGAAAATACTGGACAGTGAAAAATATGGTGCATTCTATAAGTTTACTCTTGTATTATAACTGATCCTGAAACATTATCTGTAATGGACAGTCATGTGGGCAAAATGACTGATAATGTTTCTTTTATAAGTCAGAGACACATTGTTTGAAGTTGAAAACTGCACTGGCTTACTTTGTGTATTATTGTTAATTACATCTCACTTGTCTTCGTCATGATCATGGGTAAATGTGAGATGACTAACACCCAAAAACTCACACACTCTCTCACAGCTGCAGCTCTGTCTCCTCATCCTATGCTGACCCCTCTCCCACCTCTCTGACGTGCACTGCATCTGTCACAAGGCAAACTTTGTATTAGCTTTGAATTATCTCCTCATTCTCTAAAAAGTATGATATCCGGGGAGGGGGAAGATATACAGACACAGAGAGACATGATGTCCAGTAGACATTGCGATTTGGTACCAGGGGAAAATAGAATTAATATCGTGCCAGCAATCTTGTTAAAACTCCCACCCTGGCCCCACCCACAACTCAATCACACACACATACACACACAAACCGGTCCTTGCCAAGCATTTCTATTAAACAATGAATGTGGCATTTAATCTCTTAACAAGGGGTCTGGCTGCAGACAGACAGCAATATTTGCTCTTTCTCTCCCTCTCTTACTTTCTGTTTAGTCTCCACCCTTCATAAAGCATCGTATGTCCTTTCGTTTGCACTGCAGCTTCTCATTATGGACTCACTTTATTCAAGGTGCATGCTAGCGATAACTCATAACAATGCTTCAGTAAGGTAATGCACAGTAAGCGCAGCACCCTGGCCGCCCCTTGTATTATACAATGAATGGATCTACAGGGAACATTTAAATGATATCTGTTCGAAGCTCAAATAATCTGGTCGAAACAGCCTGTAATATCTGGATCCAAATACACAGCCTAGTGAGTGAGTGATATGTAGTTAACACACACTTGCACACGCACCAAACAGCATGCATGTGCACACCCACCACCAATCTATCGGCCTAGTTATCCGGTACCAGAGTTACCACTACAGCATTGTATGCATACAGCCTCTCGCAGATACTGTTCTGTATAGGATGTATGATATGCACATGCACATGACAGCAGACCTTTTATTATTTTTCATTAATTGCTGCACAGACAAGTTGTAAAAGAATGGTGCAAATAATAATACAGCAAAACAGGAAATTATAATATCCTCACAAGCAACACACAAAATCAGTCACAATAATAATGAATAGAAAACAGCCAACAACAATCCACATTATTCTAGCAGCTGAGTGCGCTGAGCCAATGTCAATGTAATAACAAGCTTTCAATGAAAATGCTGAAATGCCTATGCATATAATGTTTACCATTTTTGGCTATTAGCATCCTAACATTTAGCATACTAACATTTGATAATTAGCGCTAATCACAAAGTACAGCTGAGACTGACACAAATGCCATTGGATGAAATTTTCCCTGAGGGTTATATGAATCTCCGTACCAAATTAAATGAAAATACAACCAATAGTTGCTGATCTATTTCACATACAACAAAAGGAACATCAGCGTGGTGCAAGAAGAAAAGTCAGGGATTACCGAAGTCAGTAAGATTCATCCTCTGGGAACCATGACTGGCACTACAATAGTGGTGGAACAACCAACCAACACACCCTCATCGTTATCCTTAAAATCCCCAATACCCAGTACAGGATCATGCAATTAAACTTCATGCGTTACTTATTTTTAGCCCATATTCTGTAGAAAGTGGGAAGTAATTCCCTTTCATACAAATTGATGTGAAGAGAAGTAAATAACTATCTGAGTATTTTGACAAAAGATGAGTAAGCCTTGGGCAAAACTGACTCAATCACATATTTAATTAAACAGAAGATCTCTTCAGAGAAAATTGGGGCATGTGAGAACAAACCTACCAATGTGAAGGTCAGCTTTAGAGTAGGCTAGTGTGCTTTTTATTCCATCTTTATGTCTTTAGATATAGCGCTATAAACTATTGTGACTACATTGAAAGGATAAATCTCTCTGTCTGAGACTCCATAAATCCCTGTGTTGCACTTAAACGACCATTTTTGGAGTATGCTCCAACATTTCATTATTATAGTCTCTACATTCCAACTTCCACAGACTCTTATCTTGTAACTCAGAACCATCGTCAGAATTGCAAAAATGTCTGAACCTTAAAATATGACTTAATGACTAAAGTCTGCCAACACCCAAAAGAAAACTATTCTGGATAATACAGGATGAGGAACATTTTATGGGTTCCTTTTTTAGAATTAAAAGGTGGTTCATTTACAGTCTCTGCCTCCCCTATGTTAACAGCAAGACGCAATTCAGTTCAAATAGCATCATTGCCTTATAGTTTACGATCCAATTGAGTGTTCATGTTTTTGTCGATGCTCCTTATTCACAATAGACCCATAATTATCTTCGTGCATTAAAATATCCTATTTATATTAACTATTGAGCTGCTTTAAGGTTTGAAACCAGGTCTGCAATGTAGAAAAAGGTATTCAAATCCTTTATTGATGATAAGTCAAAGGAGTTATAGTGCAATAAAAAAGTATCCCATTACAATTTAATACCCTGCATTCAAAGTGTTTTTAAGTAAAGGTACATAAGTATTTTCAGCAAAATGTACTTAACTATTCAAAAGTAAAAGTACTAATTATACAGAATGTCCCCTTTCTAAATGTTATATTAAAATACAGTATGTATTATATTCGAGAATTAATATTACTGATGCATTATCTTTTGTCGCAGACTGAGAACTCATCTTTTCAGACTCATATTGTATTAACTTTTGTGTTTTGTAAGTAAAATCTTACTCTGCAAAGTATCTAATAGCAAGCTGTACCATAATGTGGCAGGGTACATACAGTAGTACATTTCCCCTTTGAAATGCATTGAAGTAGAAGTAGAAACTGGCAAAGAATATTCATGTAAGGTAGAATTACTAACTACGGTACTTCATAATAATACTTGGATAGTGGATGGACTTACTTTTGACCACTGTAATTCTGTAGGGAAGAGCTGATAGTAGCAGAAAAATACCAACAGTCAAAAGTAACTAAGTATATTTAGTCAGCTGCAAGTTATCAACTGCAACATTTAAATTATGGATGAGTTAATGTATCCATTATTATACTCCAAGACTATAACATACTGTGCATTATTCTGAAATGGGCCATTCTGAATACATTTTGGTAAATCTTTGGTTTATTTTTATGCTTTTGAATCATAGCGTTGGGAGATCTTGTTTATCATCATAACTTACCGCACATTTAATAAAGTTATTAAAGCAGCTTGGAATGTTTTCGACTACTCGTTTTGATTTATAAGCCAGATCTGTAAGACCAAGTTTCTCCACAAATAATTACACAAAAACACCACTTTACATTTTGCGTTTACCAATAATATGTTAATAAATTTCTTGGAAATTAGTCATTCAGAAAGAAAAAGCAACAACAAAAAACCTAACCGACTACAGAAACTGAAACTATGGTCAACTAAGACCGAAGCGACGGATAAGTGAACTAATTGACTAAGAGAGAGCTGCCCTTCTAAATATCCTAAAGTCCAACCAACTTTTCTTCTTCTTCTTTATTATCCTCAAGTACACAGAGGTCCACTGGGAGATTTAATCCCTCCAGCATGTCCCAGGTCGATCCCAGGGTCTCTTCCCAGTCAGTCATGCCCAGAAAAAATGTCCACAGGGAATGACCAAGAGACAGCTGTATCATCCACACCTCCCATGGCCCTTCTTTGTTCCAAAAGAACAATGGCTCAGTACCCCAATCCCCTGCTTTTTTTTAACTTAATCATGTAAAATTACACCTAATTGTCTAAATCTTAACCCTACAACAAAGTCCTAACCTTGGAATGGTCGCAAAAGAAGTGAGAACTGCTCAAACTGGCATGACTTTGCAAAAATGTCCTCGCTAAAATTGTCTAAAACTCAGGTTGGTTCTCACAAAGACATGACTACAGGAACACACTAAAACACTTAAATGCTGTATACAACCTTGCACATAATACTTGAAGGGAAAAAAGAAAGGGAAGAAATATCTATGAAAAGGTGAAAGAAAACAATTTGTAGCCCAAAAGGCCTCACAGATCGATAAAAACTGCTGATGTCTTAACACAAGGTTAGACAGATAGACAAGAGGCTTGTGTGACTCTCACATTCAATCCTCATCATCTCACTATCTCATTCTCTCCCCCTCTCACAAACATACACACATTATCACACACATACAGTCAGAAGTGATGAAGGCTTGGGTGATGTAAGTGTGCTGAAACTGAGCACGAAGGTCAGAGGGATGCTGGAAGAACCCAGGCCCACATTACTGAAGTGACAGGAAAGAAATTTCCTTATCCTTCTTTCTTTCTTTCTTTCTTTCTTTCTTTCTTTCTTTCTTTCTCCCGAAATACACACACACACACACACACACACACACACACACACACACACTGCATGGGTGATGGATGCTGTTTGAGTTGGAGTGGAAGTATCCTGTTGTTTTCTACTAAGCACTTTCTGTTCAGCACTCATTGCCAAGAGTAATGGTCAGTGAAGAGCCCCACTGCTCTGTGAGTGTGTATGTGTGTGTGATAGAGAGGGGGAGACTTCTTGATTCCAAAATCTTTGTTGTATTTTCACACAGACTTCACACTCTAACTGGATTGGTTATGCTTGACCACTCATCCCTGCGGCCCCACACACTGAAAATTTGCATGTATGTGCTCAGCCGAAGAGAGTATGCCCACTCGACTGTAAGGCAGCAGGCTTGATGTAAAGACTGCATTCCCACTTCATCCACTGAGTCTCGGGTGACTAGTAGGCTGGCACTGGCAGGAGCAGGTTCAGCCTCATCTCATTCCCAGGCTTTGCAAGGCAGCCTTTAACATATGTATGAGACACACCAGGCTCTCAAGTAACTCCAATGTAAACCCATCCACGTCTATATTAGATGCTCAGAGCAAGTTCTCCACAAGTCAGGTGAAGTAGTATAGTCCACGAGAAAGTCCGCAAAGGGAGACGGATGAGGTGGATGAATGGGTCAAACGTACATATTGATTTATTTAATTTATTTGATGATTAAAAAAAACAGATAATACTGCACTGCAATCATTACATTCATTAAAAGATAACCAAGGATGGCAAAACAATAAGGCTTGGAGGCTTATTCCATTTCGGCCCGCTAGTATACAGGTGCGTTCACACCAAAAGCGTTGCAAATAGCGTTGCGGAAAATTTGCGTGACGCTGAGTTGCGAAAGCCAATCAGCGTTGAGAAGCTCCGCCCGTCATCACCGCCGTCCTGCCGTTGCTGATCAGAAACTATGGAGGTGAAGTCCTCCAGACGCAGCTCCTGGAGAAGCTGTGTGCGACTACGGATAATATTATGAACCGAGACATGAGGGCGTTTGATGTTCCAATGTTTGTGGGACATCCACAATATGTACAAAGCAGAACTAGTAGTTATTTCTTCCACGGTGGATGGCAGAAAGGAACTATTTCCACGGAGATAAGCCACGCCCCCTCTCCGGCAGCGAGTCGAGTGCGAAAAAGCGAAATAACCACAAATAGGCCGGCGATGAAACTCACGCGAAAAAGCGTTGCGAATATTCTCAACACTTTTGGTGTGAACGCACCTTTACACTTCATCATAAACAACACACAATACAATCAACTTATAAATAGCAGGCGGTAGGGTAGCTGTGTCAACATGTTCTTGTTATCTTGATTATAAAAAAAATTTGATTTAAAATTTTAATTGAATATACTACATGATACTATATAACCATTTCTTTCAACATGAAAGAGACCACTGTTTGTGTTCTGGGTGAAACCATGGGTCAACGTTGATGTTGACTCATTTAAGTTGACTACTTTGTTAACGTAGCCTGCGTAACATAACTATCATTACGAAAGTACCACAATGTTTTTCTAAACTTAACAAAGTAGTTTTGTTACTTAAACCTAACCATTTAGTTTTGTTTGAATCCACAACATTAACCACATGTTAAGAGTTACACACGAGTTAAGAGTTACACACGTTAAAGTCTGACCAATGTGGAGTGTCATAGTTTGATACGTAGAGCTACAGAGCGTTAAAAAGTGATGTTAAGGGGTCCTGACCAAGCATCCATATGTGACCAATGTTATCATGAATGACCATCAACCAAAGATCTAATAGTGGTTTTGTGTACTTCTGGTTCAGAGTTGTGATCATATTTTGGCCTCTGCCTTTTTGTTCCAGTCAAGGAAACTCTTAGTGCTACTGTCTACAATGGTATTTTTGATAATAGTGTGTTTCAAACGTTTTGACAGTTTCAGGAAGCTCTTTTCAAACTGACAGTGTCCCCATGCGCTGTAAGGGACATAGGTGAATCGTTTTCTGAGTTTGGTGTGGAAGAATTTGCCTCTCCTTCACAGAGACATGACTTCATTCTCATCCATCAATTAGAAAGTGGACTGTGAGCAAGGTCTTTTTCTGGTCACCATCATTGTCCAACTTCAGTGTGCTCTTATGGGAACAAATCCCTACAACCATATTTCCAAATCTTGTAGAAAGTCTTTCCAGAAGAGTGGAGGCTAGAATAGCAGCATGTTGATGCCCATGGAGTCCACAACTGTAGTGTAGCATATAATACTATACAGTAATGACCTTTAGCTTTAGTTTTGTCTGGCTTTTCTGAATGAAGAAAGAATGGTAGGAGTTGGCCATTCATAAGCAAACAAACAAACAAAAGACATATAATAAAACCGTTTTACATGCACAGAGATGGTTCTTGTTGTATTGTTAAGATGACCGTGCTTGGTTAGCTTTGGCACTAGACTAATATTTGGGCCAGAGGAACTGAACTCCTCACAGTCCACAACTTAGGCTCTTTTAGTAGGCTCTTTTCTCTCAACTCCTGAGGTAAATCACTGGCTCTATAGATTACTACACTACATTCACCAGCTAGTTGTTTTGTCTATGGGCAGGCTGTGAACAGGGTTTGTCAAAGTAGTTTTTTTCTCTCCATTTTACTAAAAATAGCTGCCTACTGAGGCTGGAAACAAAAATGGTAAGGGTGAATGGAAACAGTAATCTGCAGGCCCTACAACCAAAACAAAGACCTGAAAGATGCTTAAAGCTCTGTAGAGAGCACTGAGAGGAATTGTGAAGCTCAAAGTGAGTGGCTTGGCCTTCGCAATAGTGGCAGACACAGCATAACTCTCACTCAAAGCAGCCACAACCTCAATTATGTGTAACTTTATATGATAAATACAATATCAATATAATTTAAACAAGTGAGTTATATAATACAATACAGTTGTCATCAAAGGGCATATTAGCAAGAGAGGAAATTGTATTGTACCAGGCTGTAAACATGTTTATTCCTGCTGTAAAGTTTGGGCGTTTTAACATGGGGGTCCATCGGGACTGACTAACTTTTGGAGCTCAAAAGTGGTCATTTGAGGAACTGCAGTTTTTGGCACTTTCGCTTTGCCTTCATTTCTCAGGACCAGAGGTTGCAGCTTGATAACAAATAATCATTCTTCCTTTAAGCAATGTTGTTCTTCAGTGACATTTGTCATGCCAGTTGCATCAATCATATAAGCACTCCTCTTTGCTCGTACAGTGGTAATTTGTCTCTGGACAGGTTTGTTTTATCACCCCCATGGGCTCTCTAATATACAGAGAAGAGAACAAACAAAAAACGTCCTCGTCATGTTGCTTTGTAAACACATATGTATCCACCATCTGCAACTAATGGGTTCACTTTACCCTAGTTATCGTCACTTTCCAGTGTAGTAACCAGGCTACACTGTAACAAAAATGACATTGCTGTCAAGTGACACCTTAGCAAGACAAAAACAAGCATAATAGGCTACAAATAAAAACATGCAAGCTAGCTAAAGTTACATCCTTCACTTAACATAGATCAGTGGTGTAGATGTTTGTCTTGGATGGGGATGATAAAAAGCTGGTAGATTGCGTGGTAGCAGCAACAGGTATTTCTCCAATGACATAGTTGGTTACCTGGCTGCTCAAACATGATTCCCTTTAGGCTGTCTTTGTTTCTTTCACAGGCATCTTTGTGTTTTTTTTCTGCATTCATTTAATGACTGCTTAATCTTGACCGTTCTTGTCCAGGTCTGAAAACAGCAAACAGACCGAATCTTCTGTTTAAGGATCCCGCTTTTGTCTCAGTTTCGTCTTCCAGCTCTATAATTTCTCCCAATTATCCACACTTAACCCATCCAGTAAATCAAAATGCATAACAAAACCTGACATTTTGTTACAATTTCTTTGGTGCAGTAATATAATGTGTTCACAGCTGCGTGTTGTATTTTACAAGGGGTTCAAACGTAGCTCAGCCAATCATAATCAAGGAACGGAACTATCCAATTCATAATATATGTTTTACTATGTGTCACACCTTGCACTAGTTTGTGTGTTCAATATGTAGAATATGTAATAAGACACAAGCATTTAACACCCACAGACAGATCTGCCAGGCCCCACTACACACAGGGATGATCACCCAAGAGTCAGCAGTTAGCTGCCTCTTCCAGCACAGCAAGTGGTGCAACGTGGGTACTGTAGGTCTGAAAGGTTTAGCAGGATCTTAAGACACAAGCCGAAGCCTCACACAGAGAGGCCTAGTCAGCCCTTCATCCACCCTTCTCTGCTTCACAGTAAAGTGACATCAAGCAGCCCCTGTAGTGCTGAACACAGGACAGAAGCGAGACATAAACATGGCGCGGGACAGCCAGTCTGACACAAAGCGCCACACCTAACTGTAGCCTAGCAGAAGTGAGAGGCAGGCTGGAGCAGCCCTCTGTATGTGTGTATGGGTGTGCGTGTGTGTGCTTACGTATGCGTCTTTGTGTGTGTCTTGTTTACAGAGCTTTTCTGTCATATGTCTTCATCTCCACTTTATATCCCCTCACTGTTCTTCAGCTCTGTGGCTAAGCCAGCATGAGGCAGAGACACACTGTGTAGGTTTCATCGCTTAGCTCAGAGGTGAGTATTTATGTTCCTATGTGTGCTAGGGAAAGAGAAGGAGAGAGAGGGGAAACCTACTGTGTTGCCCTCAAAAATGAATGTTTCCTCTCTGAAATTGTACATTTGTGCCCCTCAATTTGCTCTCATTTGCCCTGTAGGTAGGTGTGTGTGTGTGTGTGTGTGTGTGTGTGTGTGTGTGTGTGTGTGTGTGTGTGTGTGTGTGTGTGTGTGTGTGTGTGTGTGTGTGTGTGCGTGCGTCCGTGCGTGTGTTTACCTCAACAGTGGGATCCTGAGCTTATACTCTAGTGAAAGGCAGCCACCACATTCAGAAGCTTCTTCTTGGGGCATAATGCATGGAAAAAACAAGCTTAGGGGCACATCAATTTCACAAGCTTAACCGAACGACGGGGTTGTGCGTGCGTGCGTGATTGTGGGCTTTCTTCAGATGCATTTTTTTATAGTGCTCCTGTTTCAAGACGGTGAGCGACACCTGGGGGGGTCTTTGTCACATGTTAAATGGTGTCATAATGAATGTATTGAACCAAATGTCATATAAAAGCAGAAGATTTAAGGGGATTTCAGACATTTATTAAACATTTGTATTGTTTTCCCACATCTGACAACTGAGACTAAATATTAAATACAAATAGATTTGTATACCCCTAAATTAGTATCACAGTCATGAATAAACGTGATAAAGATATCAGATAGAATATGTTCATTTAACATGTATTTTGTCTCTTCAGACAAATCCTTTGACAGCAGTTATTAAAAGATAGTTTAGACTACTCAAAGATGAGAGATTGCTCTGTCCTTTGTACATTCCTTCTGTTCCATTAGTGTAAGCAGAGCATGAGGAATATAGTATTGATATTTAAGACTTGCTGTTCACATTAGGGAGAAAAATGAAACCACATTTGAGAGGCCTCTGTTTATTTTCTGATTTTCCAAAAGCCTTTTTTAATGTCCTACAAACAAAAAACGCTGCCTGTGGAGACTGTGCAAAAGAAGAAAAACAAGCAAACGAACAAAATGCCAAAGCATCATAGAGAGAGATATTTGTACATTTCACCTTTTAATGTTTCTCTTATCCTGTGTCTGCTACTGAATCACTTTCATCACAGGCCAAATGTATATATTTCCCCCTATCTTGAAGCTAAATCACATACATGCGATGAGATTAGTTCCCCTGACTGACTCTTACTGGATTTGAAACCCACAAAGCATTCATTTTGCAGAACATCATCATTATTTCATTTTCCCAGGCAAGTGAACAACACAATTCTGTTTGATTACAAGCCGTGCACTCATGCATTATAAACAACTGAATCATTTCATTATATTTTAAGTCATTGCAAGGGAGCGGCACATGCTAAATCAGTATTCATATAAGTCCATATTTCTTGTTTGATGATAATTTCTCATTTCACTAGATTAAACAGCATATTTGGGATAAAGGGCCCCATAAAGCATTCAGTGTGAGTGGCAGAGGAGAAAATAAAGAGGAGAGAGAAAGAGAGATTATGGGTGGAGAAGAAACCCATGAAGGGCATTTTAAAATATTTGGTTTGGTTGTATTGTGAACTCATTCACTTTTGTTCCTCAAGAAATTGAATTACACAAAGGACAACACTTTGAATATGCATGTGTGTGTGTGTGTGTGTGTGTGTGTGTGTGTGTGTGTGTGTGTGTGTGATTTGAGTTTGTGATTGTGTGTGTGTGTCTAGGAAGCAGGAACATGATTGCGTGTGAGAACTTAGTGCTCCTCCCTCAGAATCCACCGAGCAGACACCAGACAGAGCGCCGTCCAGAATGGCAGTCAGTATGTCAGTTCCCTGCGAATGATCAAAGAGCTCCGTGGCTCTGTGGTCCAACCACCAAGGGATTTACTGTCCCTATGATGAGCGGGGAGAGAGAATTAAAAGGACGGACTAGAGAGAGGAAAGGGGATGAGATCGAAGAGAAAGAGGGGAAGCAACAGACAAGGGCCATGCAGAAATGAAAGAGAAGCAAGGGAGGAGGAAGAAGAAGGCAAAACTGAAAGCAGAATGGCTAAGCATGGCTGAAAGGAAGCGAGAATGGAAGAATGAAAGATGAGAAACTGATGGAGAAAAAAGGGGCTGAGGGAGACAGAGATGAAGAGGAAACGGGGGTAGAGAGGAAGAAGAGGAAGGCACCATTAGAGTGAAAATGAATGGAGAACTAAAGACCTCTGGGCCGAAAGCTTCTTAGAAGCTGAAGAGATGATTGCAACTATCGCATTGCCCCACATCTTCCCTCTCTCCACATTGTTCCCCTGTTCCAACAATACAGAGGGAGCTGAGTTGGATGTCTGTGGGGGAGACAGGAGAGAAGTGGGCCAAGCAGGAGAGGTAGCTGAAGACCTGAGGCTTCAAAGGGCTCGGGGATCTGTTAATCCTTTTCTCTTTGTCTAGGCATCTCTTTCCTTTCTACTCACTACAGACACATCCATCTATTGTATCTCCTCACTGCTTTTCCACCACCTTTCACCCCTCTGTGCTTTTGCTTCATAATCAAATTTGAATCCTTAATCACTTAGCAACGGCAACAAAAGAAAGTATGTAATAGTTAAATGCTCATGTTATGCTGAGATAATCCCAAGTAGAGTATCAGTCCAGCCAAAATCTTTTCAATAACTGTCATTATTAAGGAATAAGACAAAAGGACAAACACAATTTTGTGTGAGACTGATACCCCGATACTCAGGTTGTGTAGTTGTCTCTCTTTATAGCTGTAAAAATCTGCTTTCCAGTCACAAGGAATTTAATGTGGAGAAATGAAGAAAATGTTAAGTACCTCTCTGTCATCCAATGCCGGTTTAAGACTTGGCTACTTTACTCAACCCTCGACAGGTTTTAAGATAATACCCGGACACTTGTCCACATCTACTCTTCACCAAATGAGGATTCAAATTCAAAGAGTAGCCACTAGATCTCAAAGGGTATTGGCATGGAATAGAGAAAGATCAGAAGATGGCAGTTGTCTGAAAGCAAATTGAAATTGCCACTGTCCTCATGGATCTTTATGTATTTGATGCATCTTTGGCAATGGGCAACTTAATTTGCAGTGTACCTATCTGACTCAAGAGAGTAATAACTCTTTCCTACAGATGTTAACAATGTGCCACCTGAACAGATGGTCTAAAATTCACATTTGCTCTAGAGTTCTCGAGAACCCCTTTAACGGCCAATCAACCTTCACTTAAACACATCCACCTCTGACAATCAAACACGACTTCACAAAACATTAGCTTTTACCATTATACAGAGAACCTGGAAATCAAAGATGGCTCTATCCCCTTGTTGCCATTTCCATCTGACAGCTTATTTGCTATGGATTGATTATTTGCTAAGCCATACAATGGTTTGTTCACGCTCCATTGCATTCTTAGCATCTTGGCTGCCTTCCATAAACCCATGGAATGTAAAAATACAAAACATCAACTTGAGCATACCTCGTTTGTTTGTAGGGTCTCTTTTATTCTTGAACTGTCAGTTCAAGTAACCAGTCAACAAATATTGTCTTGATAGGATTATTTGATAATTAGAGAAAACAAATGCTGTTATGCCTTTTTGGATAGCTGATAGTAGAGAGATGACAGAAAATGGTGTATAACATGCAACACAGTTCAGTGTCAGCGATTTAACCCCTCAGGCACCCGGGCAGCTGACCAAAATACTTTTTTCGCTATAATCATGCAACTCTATATGCATTGGAATATGACACATTAGGGAATCATTTATCATTTTATGTCATCCTTTATTGATATATCTCAGGCATGTGAGGGGATCGAGGCCATTCTACCTCATTGGATAAGAATAGGCAAGGAACATCCTATGGTTCCCAACTTCATTGTCTTCTTGCTATCCCTTTGTCACTGGTTTGATATGTCTAAAATATGATCAGTTTCGTCAGAATGTTTAATTTGACTGACACAAAACTATCCAACAGTTCACAAATAATCAAAAACGTCAGAAAAGATCAACTTAATTTAGATTCCCGTTGATCATCTCCAAATAATTTTTGGGAGGGTCCAGACCCTCTATGTTGGAAACCACAGTGACAGTGCTCACACATAGTAAACCACTGACAGTCACATTCACAACTACGAATAATTTAGATTTATCTGTATACCTAAGGATTATAGGGGGGCAGAACGATCCGGCATGGAATCGGCTTGTAGTGAAACATGCATGCTCACAGACAGACTGGGAGCCTTGGTTGGTCAATGTAGATAAAAGTGACATGTTCAAAACACATATGCAGCGGATATTGCGGAAGTGAACGGGTTAGGACTCACAGGGATATTACTATGATGGCTTACGATATGATTGACAGGGTCCCTTTAAGAGCGGCAGCATAACCATGTTAACGCAACGTCATTCTGGGGTTAAAGGTGAAGGGATGTCAGCGTTTGGGATGTAATGTTTGTGAGAGTGTGAATAAACGGAGGTGTGTAGCAAAAAAGAGAGGCTTGTTGACTTCGTTAATCCCTGCGCTCCTACAGCTGTTCCATTATCTGTTAGAAGAGCAGCACCAGTGATGGACGTCAACAACGCTTGCTATGTGGATTGGCTGTTAAGGTTCCCCCATCTGCTCAATCCCACTTTATCCCATGAGTTTACTAACCTGCCTGTCTTTTCTTTGGACTTTGGGATGGAACTGGAGCTCTCGGAGAAAAAACCCATATTGCCAGTAACTACAAACAGTTTACAGTTTATTTTATGCAGTCGCCCTCCCCCCCTCCCCCCCAACATTCTATGCATATGTCCAGGGCCCCTCTGCGCTCTCTAGCACATCCAGAGGCGACCTGTCACACACAACATCATAAGCATAATCAGAGAGCTCAAAGCTGGTATATATGAAACAAAACACCCACATCCCCACACCCACTGCACCTTCAGGCACTGTAGATGTGTGACATCTATGTGCAAACTAAGACATTGCCAACTAGAATATCGCATAAATACACATAGCAGCCAAAGCACACGTACATATATGTCAACACAACCATCACACATATCTGTACAAATATAATTTCCAGGATAACATGACACGGAACCAAAAACTAAATGAAAATTCCGACTTTGCGCACCCCTGGTGTCATGCTGTATGAATATTTACCCAGTATATTAGCATATGCCAGACCACTGTGTGGGAGCCGGTGAAACATGATGGCTATTTCAACAGAAGAAATAAAATTTTCATCCAATTCTACAACCGAGCGAGACGGGCTTTCATTGCAATGTTTTGACCTTGCTGTGTAGATGCTTAACATCCCAAGAATGAAATTGGCACTCCCAAAATGGATTTGGACTGATGTGCAGGGGCTTATAACAAGTGCCAACTCTAGTATTTAAGAGGGTACTGGCTGAGAAACATTGTATGTGTGTGTGTGCACGTGCAGGCGTATGTTTTACTCCACAGAAATCTGCAAGTGTTTCATTGCTGGCTAAATATTTATAACAGAGAAAGACACTAAGTAAGTCAGACACACACACACACACACACACACACACGGACAGACATAGGGGAGAGAAAGTGAAGGTAAGCGAGACACAGACAGACAGAAGAAGGAGGAAGCTTATTATTTAATGTCCTACTTGGCAGAGAGCTGTCAGAAAGCAGGAGTGGAGGCTTGCCAGGTACTGAGTGAACAAAATCACCATTTGTCTTCTTCTCTTCAAGACATGGACAAGCTTAATGAATTAAGATCAAACTCAAGCCCCTTCTCTCGCTTTCCTCATCTTGCGATGTGCGGGCTTCATATTTGTAAGGTGTTAGACCAGTGACTAGCGAGAACCAAGCAACATGGCGTTCAATCAACACAAAGGGCACCATTCATTCTTTCAGAGCCTCATTACATGAAATTATCACTCTATCAAGACTCTAAACTCTCATTATTTCAGGTGCACAGACTCACACAAAGCCCATTACTTCTGGTGATAGCACCACCAGCTTTCCAAACAACAGCTGCAAACAGCAAATTAGCAAACAATACGCTGTGCTCCCATATATCCTGAGTGATGAAAACAGTACAAGGCGAGCTAATGCATCTCAGGCAGGTCAGATTCCTGCCTCCGCTCTTATCTTCGCCTAACACGCTATCAGACAAATTAGCAATGGGGTCCACTTAAGAGTGTGAGTGTGTGTGCTCACCGGTGTGTGTAATCTTGTGTATGTCTGTGCATATAGCAGTGGGGTCCACTCATCGCCTGCCTCCTCTCTTGATGTTATTTATGGCTGTTTAAATGATCTCAGACACCTCTCATTTGTTTAGACAGCTCCAATCGGCTTTCTGTCTGAAGGAAGAGGAGAAGAGGAGGGCTCGGGAGCGGTGGGGCAGGAGGGAGAGATGTGGTGAGACATAGGGTGAGGTGGAGAGAGGAGGGAGGGTGACCAGGCAAACAAGGGCGGTTTTGTGAGAGACGGTTGAGAACAGTAAAGGGTGAGGAGGGAGCCAATGGAAATGGATGAAAGGGGAAGAATTTGAAGGGAAGGAAGAGAGGAGACAAGAAGGGTCGATGGGCAAAATCAAGATAAGGAAAGGAGAGTGAGGAGAGGCAAGTAAAAAAGAGTTTAGGATGGAGGATATGCAGGAGAGCTGTGAAGAAGAAGGGGAGTGGAAGGGAAGTAGACTAGGCAGGGCAGCAGGTGAGAAGACAGAGAGAGAACGCTTCTGTTTTCAGAGAGATTCATTATGTTCATTCCCACTGAGTTACTTTTCAGCATCTCAATTTTCCCCTCTTGTGACGATAGGTATATTCCTTTTCCTCTGCATGTGTTGCCCACACTGCAGTGACACAGAGCCGATTGAAAATTGGTTACGTTTTTGCTGGAACAGACATATTCAATGTAATTTTTAAGGTAGCAAGTAGACGACTGCATTGCTTGCACTGTGGCTCAGTGGAGAGCAGGGTCGTCCTTCAATCAGGATCGGCGGTTTGATCCCCGGCTCCGCTAGCCCATGTCGATGTGTCCTTGGGCAAGACACTTAACCCCAAATCGCTCCGGTAGCTGTGTGAATGTTGTCAATGAATGTTAGCAACTCCTGATGGACAGGTGGCACCTTAGCCCCTCCCATCAGTGTATGAATGGGTGAATGATGTCATGTAGTGTTAAAGTGCTTTGAGTGGTCAGAAGACTAGAGAAGAGATATACAAGTACAGGTCCATTTAACATTACTTTATGAGTATATTTGGCAGCTACAAAGACAAAAGATAATATAAAAAACATAATTTGGTTTAACATATTGATGTAAATATTGACATTGATGTAAATATTGATATTGATGTAAATATTGACATTGATGCCTTATTGACATTTTCAGCGTTGACGTCATTGCTTAATGCTGACTCATCACGACCGGCAGCCCTAGTAGAACGTATGGAGTATGAAAGACTGAGAATATGCAACTAAGAGCAGTGGTAGTGGAAATACTACCATGGAGTTACTTCCTCCACTACTTGTAGCGAGTAATTTACTGAGTTCATCAGTGTTATGTGTTCGTCGCAAAAATACACCTATTCAACCTCATTGTGCTGCCGGAGACTCACGGGAGTAACGGAGGAGTGCTACACATGCATTCCCAGAACTATATTTCCGCAAGTGATCCAAAACGTTCTGGTCTGGAAAACACATGCAGTAAGAAGAAACACGAGGCAGAAGCTAGAACCAAAGCCTTATTGGCAAGCTCCATGTCACAGGTTATTACGGTTTCACCGTGAAAAGGGCCTCAAAGTGTATGAGCAGTCACGTCTCTAGGTTTGCATGCGTGGAGGTACATATATCTCAGTATGTGTGTGTGTGTGTGTGCGCGTGTGCGTGTATTTACATGCATGTTTGTGTTGCTCAGTGAGGAATCAAAGTGTACGGTCCAGGAGTGAGAGAAGCCTTGTTTGTCTGATTAGGCCTCTCCAGGGAATACAGAGGAGCTAGTAAGAGGGAGGGTTCTCTCTGCTCTGATTGTTAAAACACGACTCTACGTTCACACACACACACACACACACACACACACACACGTATACACAAAATATAGAGTTGAAATATTAAAATGTAGCCTCAACTGCAGACACACTCACACATGCTCAATTATATTTGAACGTTTATGATGTAATTTATCCTTAATTGTGTCATGGTGACATGGTCTCTAGCCATGCAGGCTTGTTATTGTTTGTTGTTTCCGATAATTTTGGGTTGTTGAGCTGCGTCAACAATATTGTAAACACAGGGTCAGCTCACAGGGCGCGTGCAGCCTGGAGTCTTTCAGCAGTCTGATGGAAATGGAAATGAGTTTGACTGTACGGTGCTATGAGGTTTCTTTGAGGAATCTTACAATTTACACATGCAGAATATGACATATAAATATAGTCATGTGAATCTAGTGTATTACACTGTATATATTACTCATACGCTAGAGAAAATCAACATAGAAAATGAATGAAAAATAAATGAAGTTCAATTCAAAAACATGTTTTTCTAAATGCTGCACGTGTTCTCAAATTGATGAGGATGTTTTTCAATTTGCTTGTGTTTTGTCTCTTTGCATGTGTCTTTTTGATTTGCAGTGGGTTAAGCTCTCAGGGCCCCAAGCTAGCCTACCAGTGTGATTCAACATCTCTTATTCAGACTGGGCAATATGGTCAAAATCTTCTATCACAATGTAGGTCATTTGATATCTCGATTATCATGTATATCCCAATATAACGTGCTTTCTATTATTCAATAAATGAATATTCTTCATGAAATAACCACATGATATGTGTGAATCAAATATCTGATGAGCATAGCAGACTCAATGAATTATAGATAAATATGTTGGGACTTCACCATGTGGTTGAAACAAAGGAATTGGGCCTACCTAGCAGTTAAACAGCCTGACTTGAGTTAAACCACACCAAACCCCCATTAGACGTAGAAATCTTACCTATGTGTGAGATTTGGTTGAAATCACATCACTGGGGTCTCATTGGAAGAGGGCCATAGGCACCACGGGGGATCCCTGCGATGCGGCCATGACGTCACTGGGACTATAAACATCAGCGCTACCTTCAGCTCCATGCCATCCCACACGATTCAATTCGTATGTAAAGGGATAATAAGGGAGAAAATTCTCTTAACCTCTGAAGAATTCCCGCTGCCATACGGAAGATTTACAAATACATAAGTAAGAGGCTTGTGTCTGGGCAGTCAACTGTAATGTTAACGTGCAATTGTGTATGTTTACGGACCACCAAGTTCCGTAAACACAAATTACTGTTGTGTTGTTGCTGTGATAATTGTCTTGTTTCAATGCTGTTTTTATGAGTGCTGTTCCAAGCGGCTGTAATAGTGTTATGTTTAGATCAGCCACCGCGAGTAAAGTTGGTAAACTGAACTTTATTATTTAAATACCCAGTGCCATGGCTGCAGAACACTGAGTTTGCCTGTCGGGTTTCAGTGTAATAAAGTAACAGTTGCTGTATTTTACTGCGGCGGTGAAGATCTGCCTTGTTTTTCTTCTTGTTATTGTTTAAACTAACCCACACACACGTACGCATACTCATACACACATAAGTTGTGCAGTTATGCTCATCTCAGATGCATGTGGTGTGTAAGCGCAGCCTCTAATGTGTGCCCCATTACTCCATTAAGTAATCGTAGCCTTTTTGTAATTTTGCGTAGCATAATCAAATACGAGAATGTGGCCGCCATTTTGGTAGTTTTCTTGCTCCTCTGCAATTTTGTAGTCTCATGTGGCGTGATCACTTATGAGATCACATCCGCCATTTTGGTAGTTTTCTCTCTCTTACGCCATTGTTAAGTCTTGCGTGGCGTAATCACTTCCGAGATGTAGTATCACTAAAATCCTAATGATACGCATAAATGAAAGACATTTATATATATTTTGCCGATATCGCACTATCTCTGATTGTATTAATTTACTGTTCCTTGTCTTCCTTACTCTTCCTTGTCTGAGAGACATTAGACAAACACTTGCATTGCATGTAATTAACGGTATAAGATGTCATTTTATTCCTGTGTTACAACACAGTTTAACTCAAAGACATGCTTTCTTCTCTCACCTACAACTGCACCAAGCGCATCAAAGAACACACCAGCTTGCAAGCTATGCACTAATTATTAATACAATGAGACAGGTTTAAAATGCATGCATATCTGGAACAGTGACCTCTGCCGCCAAGTAGATTTATCTTTGTGATGTATCTGCTGTGACTACAGTATGGGAAGGCAATAAGCGGCACAGTTTTAGAATGTAAGAGGGGATTTATCTGTAGTGGTGGTGAGCAAGTCGATGATAAATGGGTTAAACAGATGCTTTCCTTTGAAGGTAAATTAATAAAAACTAGGGGAAATGTGTAACTAGGGCAAAGTGGAAAAGAACTTAGCTTCATGGCAAAATGTATATAAAAAAGGAAAAATAGTGACAGCGACGCTGGTATTGTTTTTACCTTGCAAGCTTGTGTGTGTGTGTATGTGTGTGTCATCATGTGGTCTTAGAGACACCTATTGTAGCAAAATACCATGGAGGTGAGTTATTTAAAGATATTGTGACTGCAATAATGCTGCAAACATACAAGATACAGTCAAAAAAATATTTCAGATGTGTAAGTGAGTTCAAAATGAAGGTCAAGTTTGAATATGGGTGTAGTCCAAACAAGGGCACACACACATACACACACACACACACACACACACACACACACACACACACACACACACACATACACTTTACGACATTGGCCCAATTTGGCTCTATGGATGGTGTGATCCCAAATTTGCAAGATGGTCTCTAGTTATACATGTAGGAAAAAGTGTGCTAACATCATAGAGAAGGGGAAAAAAATACTTAATCAGGAATATATTGTGGTGACATGCCAAATGTAGTAAAGGTAATTAAAATGTAGGCTGAGAAATGCAGCCAAACATAAGGCCTATCGATATAAATTAAACCAGTTATAAATTAGGTGTTAAATTAAACAAAACAAATGTTTGTATACATTTGTATTTGCTGGTTTATATAGAGGCCTGTACTGTGCTGTTTCATTATACTGCAGTCTGAGCAGTGCACGGGTGATAATCGCACACTGCATTACATATAAAAATGCAAATTGCGATGACTATGCAGAAGGTTAATAAGCAGTTTCAATCACAGGCACGCTACCCTTTCATATGTGCGGCTGTAAATAGGATATATGAAACAGATGAAGGACAAAAAGTTCAGTACTGCCATCCTGTCCTGACCCATCCCACTGCTTCAGCAATCAATTCAGCTGTAATTACCAACAACGGCATCTGTCAGAGATCTGTATCTTATCTGAATGGGCGATTTGATAAAAGGGTTTATCAGTGGAAATGACTGCTGAGATCTTCACCACGTCAAGGATACACAAGGGTATTTGAGGTCAGGGTTCCACAAGAACAGTAGCTTATCAGATTAAGTACTGTTAAATGAAAAGACAACAATGTTGGACAAAGTTTGCAACTACTGTGTAACAAAATAAGCTAAATAACCAAAGTGAAGACATTGTGAAATAAAGTTAGGATGAATTGATACATTAATACGCCTAAAAAGTTGAGTATATAGTCCGAAACACACCGGTCCATATGACGCACATCAAACACACATAAAACCCACCGGCCAGCCCAGTTGTCAGGATTTTTTTTGCCGTTCAGCAAACCACAGGTATTGATGACCTTGAATGTAAAACATTTTGCATAGGGTCAGAGCAGGTGTACAACAAGTGAAATTGTGAAGGTTAAATAGAAAAAGCGCTCCTGCTGTGAACTATTTTATGCCATACAGCCTAAACTATTTTATAATTACCTTGTGTACAAATTATGCCAAAGCAGTTAGCTATGATAAAGTACTGTTACATGTGTTATGCAATAGTGGGAGGTCCCTAAGCTGAACTCTGAACTCGCCATAGAGGCGGAACAGAGCATGATGACATACTGAAAGTGGGATGACTTCGAAGCGATTTACAGACGAGACTTTTCCACGTGACAGGATTTCCGGTGTGGTTGGCGGATCGCAGCAGGACTCTATCTCATGAGATATCTAGTTTTTATTATTTTCATATCGTGTGTTTAATGTGTAAATGCTTTCGATCAAAGTAAATACTTTTTTACTTAACCACGTTGCATTGTGCGTTTCTGCAAGCGTGATAACAGGCTGATATTTGAGTCTCAGGCCGGCACATTCAACGTATCCAGTGGTTTACAGAAACATACAATAAAAAAATTAAAATAAAAATGCCCATTTAGCCTTAGCTGAAGCTTTTCAGTTCAAGGAATAGTTTGACATTTTTGGAAATAGACTTATTTTATTTGCTGCTTATTATAATTGATCATATCAAGTAACAAAATTTACTTTTTTTCCCAAAATGTCTCACAACCCCTAAAAGGAATTATTGTGTTCTAAATATCGGGCTGCCCTCCAAATACACTTAATACACGACATAGCTTCATATGCTGTGTTCTCTCATTGACATGGACTTCAGATGAGCACAACCTCTCTGATTGATACAGTAAATCAGCTCCTTTAAAGAAAACAAAAACACAAACATTCAAAAGTAATACTGCAAATACTTGGTGAAAGTAGCTCGATACTAGATCATCTATCCATCCATTCCATTTACACACTGATCATGTAGGTCCCAGCATGCCTTGGGTAATACCTGAATAGGTTGGCACTTTATCATCAGGCTGACATACTGACAGTACATAAACAAATGCATTTACATCGATGACAAATTTAAAGTTCACCAAACCTGCATTGGTTTAGACTGTCGGCAGAATCCAGATCACCTGAAGGCTGCAGGGGATTTAAATCCAGGATCTTTTTGCTGTGAGGAGACAGGGCTAACCACTGTAGGGCTAACCACTGCAGTCCCTACAAAAATAAGATCAATTAATGCAAGACTACACACCAATAAACAGAAAACTAAATACCACTATCATCTTTTCTCTGCTGAACTTAATATTCTGTCTTTCTTCATCAAACAATGCTACTATACCATGTATTCCCTCACTGCGTTCCCTTTGACAAGCGTTTCAACAATGAGGAGTTAGTTATAGATATCATACAGTTATAGCCAGCTCAACAATCATATTTTATGTGCCCTACAGTGATTCAGGTGCAGGAGTGACATTTTTATAATAATATTTATCATAATATTTCAGCGGGTAATATTCTACTTTTCACTTCACTACATCTATGTGACAACTTAGGTTAGTAGTTAGTAAGGTTCTACATGCAAAATATGAGCTGCGTGTTTAAATTCAGATTTGTGGGAAACGGTGGCTTCCATGCTCTGTTTTGAGTGTTGATTCTGCAGTGATGGTGGTTTTACCACATATCGTGACATAGAGTGACAATATTAAAGTTGAGAAATGTTAAGTTTTGAGCATGCAGGGATAGCCACATCCAGAACAACATGCCTCCCCCTTTCCCCTACTGTGTGTGTGTCTTTCTCCCCTAATATTTCAGTTTCTCTCTCCTGGTGTCCTGCCTTTTCTCACCCTGGGTGTCTTCAACTCTCTTTGCTGGTGTCTGTCCCTCTCTTTTCTCCTAAATCTGACAAGATGTTTTCTCTTTCAGTGTTGAACCATTTGATACTCCATCAAATGATTAAGACAATGTGCTCGTGTTCATGCCGAGTTGCTCTCAGCTTTGCAAAAAACGCGATGACACTTTTTATTGCCACCTGCACGCTTGAACGGTAGCTCTGAAAATTGTGTAGCTTGCTCCTCAGTCAATCCATCAACCAGGGATTATCAGTTTAGGTTCACAGTTGTTATGATGGGAGACACTACAGACACCCTGCCTGCATTATCTATCCACTTCCTTTTTTTGTGATCAAATTTGTATTGATTTTCTAGATATGCATTAAAAAACAACAAGTGACAGTGAAGAACAGAACAAAAATGGATATGTAGTGTGCATGTGCACACACATATATACATACATAAAGATACATATACACATATACACATTCACACACACACATATATATATATATATATATATAGTTAATTACCCCTCTCCCACTATTTGCGATGCCCACCATACACCCATACATCTCCAAATATTATCCAAGGGAATGTATTATATTATGATACAATTACATAAATTGTTAGATTTTTCTTAAAGCCGTAGACCAGGATAAGATTAGTCGTTTTTTCTTTAGCACCATGTATTCTGGCTATTGAAAGTTCCCTGTTCACAACATCAAGATAGATAGCTAACCACTGGTGTTTTGTAAGAGTCTGTGGGGGACTCCAACGCATTGCTAATCTTTTTTTGCGGCTGTTAGGCAAGTTAGTAAATGCGTTTTTGAAGCTGAGATAATTCCAGTGCGGAAAAGTCGTTTAGAAGCAGCACAGTAGGGGTGCATTGAACTACATAGTTCAGAATCTTTGTAAAGAAATAGACCATTTTTCAAAAAAGAGTTACATCTTTACAAAACCAAAACATGTGCATGAAAGAGCCAACAAGACCTAAAGGGTACATATTGATGATGTAGTTCATTTAATTAAAAAGCTCTTCCTAGGTGTGTAATAGGTTTGATGTAAAACTTTTGGTGAATCTGCTGATGGTTGGGGTTTTTGGAGGTTTCAGTCATACCTTTCCAAATATAATCCCAGTCCAATAGCACATTCTCCGTCATGTGTTCGAGGTCTTTGGCCCAGACCTGTTGAATATGTAAGGGTTTGTAAGAAGATACAGAAAAGAACGAGTACAATTTTGATACTGATCCCAGAGGATCATCCCATGGTACCCAAATGCTTTAAGTAATGATCTTAGTTGTAGTTATAGAACAAATCATGAGCCAGGTATGTCATAGGTGGTATGTATATCATTAAATGACCTCACACCATTCTCATTTAAGATATCTGCTAGTTTGTGTATATTTTTGCTTGACCATGTTAATGATGAAAATGGGACCCCACCGGTAAGTAATAGACAAAATAGGGGTGTCGAGATGTCATTTGAGATTTGTTTTGGTCTCTTTTTCAGCCATATGCCATGTTGATAATACGAAAGATATAATTGGGCCATGGGAGAGTTTAGAATGTTTGAGCTGAATATTAGAATAAACCAGGTCCTCTAACCTGTGTGGTGAGGCAAGATTTTCTTCGATTGGTTTCCAAGATACCGATGCCTCTGGATTCAACCAGATTGAGAGTGGTCTCAAAACAAAAGACCAAATAATTTAATTTAAAGTTTGGTACTGAAAGACCACCTTTAGTTTTATACCTTTGTAGTGTGGACATCTTAACTCGTGGTTGTTTCCCACCCCATATGAACTTGGAAATTAAGGAGTGAAGTTTATTTCAATAATTAGGTGGTGGCGATAAGGGTAACATAGATGCAAAGAAATTAATTCTCAGTCGAATATCCATCTTCACAATTGAAATCCGAGTCTGTAGCGATTTTGAACTCTGAGTCCATCTGTTAAGGTTAGATTCAATACATTTATAAATGTCCATATAGTTTTTTTAAATTAATGTATTTGGGGAATTGAAGATTTCAATTCTAAGGTATTTAAAATGTTTAACAGTGGGAATATTACAAGGTAGGGAACTTAGTATTAAATGTTGATTTAATGGTAAAAAGGTGATTTGATCCAATACATTTTATAACCTGACAAAGAACAAAAATCTGCAAAGGTACTTAGAATATGAGGAATGGAAGTAGGGGCTTTGTCAACATATAATAAAATGTCGTCAGCATATAAGGAAATGATATGACTGGTGTCATTGAAAGTTATTGGAAAGATAGATGGGTGTTCTCTTAGAAATGCATTATCATGACACACCGACTGTCCTTAAAATGTTGTGCTATGTATACACCTTCCCATTACATCAGGTTGCTCAGCAAGAAAGCAAAATAGGGTATTTTCGAAATTTCTGTTTTGTTTACCTCTTTAGGCATGTGTCATATTATATATTCATATACACACATATAGCTAAAGATGATCATCTTAAAAATGTAAACATAAAAGTAACGCATTAAGCAAAAAAAGTTTGAATTCCGATTATAGAGTTCAGATAAAAATACCCTTCTTCTGGCGATCATCCACAGTATTTCCACATAAGCAAGCTCACTAGCATTTATTTTAACCCGCCTCCCAGCCGGAGGTACAGCCTTATTATATATATATATATACACATATATATATATATATATATATATGTATATATATATATATATATATATATTATTCTCAGGCTCATTCACATGAACGGAGGAAAGAAAATAACTTTGGCTATTAATGCATTTTTTAACTATTTGGACCTTATAATTTGAATAAGGGTGTTTCATGTATTCGGACTTGGAAGTTGAATAACCTCAAAATACTTATTGAGTTACAAGCATCTCTTTCCCAATGTAAGTCTATGAGAAAAAGTGTTTTTGGGCCCAATGGCATCACCTGACGGTTCCGGAAATTGTAATTGCACCATTTGGCTGAATTTGGTTGTGTTGCGCTAAAACAGAGCATTTCTGACAGAGGGGGAATACAGGCATATTCAGACAGAAAGCATGAGGAATAAGAGTTTGTCGAACATTTAATCATGTAAGTATGTTCGAGTGGAAACCCAAAATAACCAATGTAAGAACCTGGAAATTATCAAATGTCTCCTTTTATAGTTTTGTAAACCACATGCTTTTTTATTGAAATAGATAATATGATCAATGATGTGAGTTTTTCAGTCAATCAGATATACAAAACCCAGTCGCCTCTGCTGTGACTCTGCAGTTTGCTGCAGGAAACAAATGTATGACTAATTTATGAATTTATAAAACATGCATATATATTGTGTTGACGTATTTATTAAGCTTCCATTTGGGTGCACATATTGTTTGATTATCATGTCTCTGCTATAATAGCGCACTGATTATTAACATGCAGACTGTTGGTTTGATTACCAAGCTTCGGCTCGCTCCAACAAAACTTTCCCCAATGTAAATCCAATGAAAATAAAACAAACAGCACTTCTTTATTTTTCTACTGTCTGACTTTCAGAAGAACAAACACTTTTTATCCATCATCAGATCCATCTATGCAGCACATCTGTCTCTCTCTATTCGCCCTTCCCCGGCCTGATTTGTTTTGGTCCTTCATCATTTCCCCACTGCTCTTGTTCTTTCTCCCACACTCTTATTTCTTTTTCCCCCCTTCCACTTGTGTGGAGGGCTTGCAAACAGACATCACTGACAATGAGAGGCAATTCACTGTCAAGAAGGTCTTTGTGTGTGTTTATCTATGTGCATGTTTGCGTGTGTGTGTGATTCTGAGTGTTTGTTTCAGTCAAGAGTAATGCAAGGTTAGAGGGAGAAAATATTTGCATATTTGCTATCTAGTTTTATACAATTGCTGGTCGTTCAACAATTTTTCAAACAGCGAATAACAGGCAGAATAGACAGAGAGGGTTGTGAGTGGGGATTACTCATTTTTTTGTTGAGGTCAAGTTTATTTACTAGTAATATGAGTGAAGATGAAAATACCTGAAATTCAAGTTAGATTAAAGTCCTGTGCAAATAGACATGCATAAAAGATGATTGCTTTAAGACACCCACATGCTTGCACACACAAACATAATTGTAGATCTACATGCATACTCTATTTCATGGCTGCCAATCCCTGCGCCACCAGCTATGAAGTGTATTAATGTACACATTGAGATTCTTTTTAAATTAAAAATATTGAGTGTCTTCATTACTGTATGTTATAATCCAAAAACCTCATTATATTTATCTTTATTATTAAATTGATATAATGCATTGAGGAAAACGGCTATTACCACTTGCCTTGCACCACATTTCTACTTAATTGTTATGAATATACAAGTTTTTATGTTAAATCAATGCATAGATGTACTTGCTTTCATTTCCACTTCATTTATTTTATCTCACCGTAGAAAACAATTTCTGTCAATATTAAATCCTAAAAATCATAAAGTGAGGCTTTTTAGGGCTAATACTAGTCGTCGATTTAATGTATAATTAGACGTGTTAATCACCCTTTTAAATGTTATCAGCCAATTGAGAGGGTGTTATTAGTGGTATTCTGCTCTTGCTTGTACAGGTTAGCTTAGCTGATAGCTAACAGTAGATCTATGAAATAAAGACCCGGAGCTTTTAGTAAGAATCTTTATTTTCGTTGTTTTGTAAAACTGTGGATACATACTATGGATACAAACTGTCCATATACATATACATGAATATAAAGCTATCATTCAGCATAGAGCTATCATGCCAGACAAAGTAAGTTGTCATTAACATTAGACTCGCCTGACTAGTTAGCATCTAAGCTAACTTTAACACTGAAGTTAATGGCGAAATGCTAATCGCGATTAGCATCTATTGCTGTAAAACACAAACGTTATACTGAAACAGTAAATACACTGAGAATATATCGTAGTAGATATGTACATGCTACATGAAGAAATACTTACAGACTTAGATCTTCAAAGGCTACCAAACAGTAACAGTGAAAAGTAGCTGCAGCATGTCCTCTCAGTAGAATCACAAACAAAGGAAGGGATAAATCAAAGAACGAAAATACAATTACATTCTACACCACTTGGCGTCTCTGATTCAACACATGAAAATATGGGGCAGAACAAGTGGTAAACCAATACTATTCTAATGCTTCAGACAGGCCAAACAGCAACATTGTAAAAGTGAAAGTGAAACGTAACATTGTAACCAGTTTAGGTTTAGGCAACAAAACGATTGGGTTAGGTTTATGAAAAGATTGGGGTTTGGAAATTAGTATGCTTGTTAAGTAACGTAAGGTGCCGTTGGTGAAACAGTTGTCTTCAAGGTGAAAGTCCTATGCTTGACACATCCATTGCCCTCTTCATACTGAATTTGTTCTTTGCTTCCTTCATAATTACTACGGTAACCAAAGGTTGGCGTCATCTTCCTGTATGCAGTGATCAACAATGTGAATGGATGATAATGGCCTTCTGAACCCAATGGCCCCTTCTAAACGATATCTGTGAGACTGATAATGCCCACTCAATCAGCTGATAACATTTGAAATGGATGCACCAATTCTGGCAGCTGATTTTGATTGAGTTTTGGTCTTTTGACAACAATGTACATTTGTCAAATTGTAGTTATTTGAGTTTGTTGGTTTTTGTCAACAAAAAAAGACATGTTATATCACCATCTTTGTTGTGTACCCTTCCCAGTTAACAGTCAGATAGCAAACATGTTAGCTTAGCTTGGTCACTGAGTAATAAGTCCACAGAGTTTATTCAAAGGAAAAAATGTTGTTTGTGGGACGTTTTAATCCTGACAGAGGAGGTTAAATACAAGGGAATGGTGCAACATAGCAAGCTATGATGGGCTCCTCTATTTTGGACTCTCAGGCTCAAATTCACATGTCAAAATTCACCAGAGTAGAGCTCCTACAGCAGATCCTCTAAGCCAATACATTGGAATTAATTGATTTTGGAGTTTTAAAGCCTAGTGTGTGGCCTTTACACTGTGGTACTGTGGTACTTTTTTATGGTTGAAAAAATTATTGAGATGTTATTTGGGTTACATGTTGGCATCCAAACAATTGCTTACAATTAATATTTAAATATTGTGGTTGGCTAAAGTTAAAGAGAGATAATTTCAGTCACAGGTTCACCTGTGTGTATTCATGGATCTGTTTGTACTAGCTTTACCTTTGGCTCAGTTTTGTAAAAATTCAGTTGAATTATTCTTTACGACCAATTTTTTCCCCAAACTTGCTGCCTCTCCTAGACAAACATTTGTATAGAAAAGAGAGATCATTTTTTAGTCTCGTGTGGCTCCAACCGCAGAGAGCCATTTCCTCTGGAAATAAACACTAATTTAAAATGCTTGGACAAGACAAACACACTTTGGGTGACACAGAGGGACAGAGAAAGAGGCATTATCATTCACTAGTTGCCTTATAAATCTTCAGCCAGTTGTTTTAGTGCTGCTGACTAGGAAGGAGGAATGTAAGCATTACCACCACAGACATGCTTTATGTTCCCTATTACAGTGACTAATTGAATGTTTGTCTATATCTAATGAGGTGGGTTGCCCCTGGAGTATTTGTATATCTGTGTGTGTGTGTGTGTGTGTGTGTGTGTGTGTGTGTGTGTTTTCTATTGAGTGTGCAGGGTATCTTTTGTCATGGTAATGAACAATTTTGGTGATCACTGCAGTCCAAAAAAAATGCATATTAGTGCAAACACAAGTGCACTGAGCTGATTTAGTTCTGTTGCTTTGTTTGGTGGAGGCATAGTCGTAACCACTATTGAAGTCACCAACGTCTGGACCTTGGTATTTTCTGACTAAACAGAACTTGATTCAGGTGTGGCACAGATACTGTAGTGTACTACATCAAGATTACCCACTTGCTCATCTGTTCGTCGTCAATGCTTGACTGCATTTATGTGTGTGTGTGTGTGTGTGTGTGTGTGTGTGTGTGTGTGTGTGTGTGTGTGTGTTGTTGACATAATCAAAGAACCACTGTGTTGAGTAAAGATTTCTTTAACGACAAGATCATCCACTTCACCACCCACATAAGATGCCTCATGTCTTTCTGTGTCTCTATCAAATTTAAATACAGGTTTTGTAATTATTACATTTGCAAATGGTGGTAGCAGCTGTTCAGTAAAGAAACGCTTTTTATATTTATGATTAGTTGCATGGTAATGTGAAGGAAATCTATTTACAAATGTTCCATGCTGTAGCTAGGGGAGTTGTCAGGTTTGACCTTGAAGTGTGCACCACTCCTGCTACTTATCTTTAGATCAATTAGATCAGTAATACATTTTCATTTTTGATAGGCATTGCTCCAATCGATGAATCTACAGAGAATTATCACTTAACTCACCAGTTTCTCTCAGCTCTGCAGCGCCTTAAAGTGTCTTTTGGCTCATTGTTTTGAATTTACGGTCAGCAACTTTAGTGTTTTGTTTCTGTCTCATGGATCTCATCAACCTAGAGCAGGGGTCAGCAACTTTTGTGATATCAAGTGCAATTTTAAAATGTTCTTGGTAATTAGTGTGCCATATCAACTTTAAGGTTAGCATTCATTTTAATTATGACACCTGACTCATCAAAATTTTACTCTTTAACAGATTTGTAATTTTATTCCATCCATCCATTATCCGTAATCACTTATCCTGTTGAGGGTCGCGGCAGTGTACTTGCTGTGAGGCGACAGAGCTAGCCACTACACCATGTAAAGCCCCATATGAAAACATCCACATCTTAAATGAAATCATTAACCCACTTATCTTGTTCATCAGCAATATACTATTCAAATTATGCAAAGACTTACTACTCAATCAGAGAACATTTGTACAACCATAGTATTGGTTGAGTTCAAGATCATGGCATAAATCCACTACAGCATTTTCATCAACTGAATTCTTGCTGCGACTGCAATAAACAGCTCTGCTCAAGTGCGATTCACGCTGAGTGACTCTTCAAGGAAAGCCCTGGGTGTGCAGTCCAAAGTGGGCCTGAGCCATCTGATCTGCTTGGGTGAGATTCAGATTTGGTGTAATTTTGTTTTCGCCTCACTTGTTAAAATTCAAATATAACTCTTGGGTTATGTTTGAGTTCCATTATGTGGCTCAGTTCAGATGAATCGTAGGTTTGAGTCATTCATAAACCCACTCTGATGTTTAGAAGCACAATCCCACACCCTCCAATGATATTGATTTACTTGTCTCACCAACAAGGTGCTCGTTCTTAGAGGACATTAGGACTGAAAATGGTGTAGAGTCATTGAGAAGTTGTGAGGCATGACATCATACAGTGAAGTGTTGTGCATATGGGTCCACTTCAATGTCCACAATTTACGTTTATTTGCTTATTTCATCACTCAACAGTGCATGAATGCATTTAGCCACATATGAAGTATTTGTCTGTTATGTGAATATGTTTGTGCAAAATGTGTCCCTGGCTGAGGGCTGTCAAAGGACCCAGGTCATCTGAGGACGCAGTTATTTCTTAACAAGAAGGAAGTGGAGGAAAGCGCTGATGTTAGCAGAGTCTGAGGGAGCTCCACCACAGAAAGATTGCCTGGTGTGTATTTACAGCAGTACTATCTATCTACTCCATATCTATGGTCTTGAGTCTGCATAATCATATCAGCACTGATCTAAAAAGCTACACATGTTGCAGTGCTATCTATTTAGAAGCTGGATTTATTGCATCTAAGTTATCCCCTAGAGAGCTGTGTATATCTGTGTGTTTGTTTGTGCATGTGCATATGTGTGTGTTGGTTTGTCAATACTTATCTTAAATCCCTTGTGTTCCAGGCCTAGTTGAGGTGTAATTCAAACTGATCTTAATCTATTTTCTTCGCTCTCCTCTCCCACTAAAGAAGAAGTGAAACTACAATGATAGGGGTGGGGGTCATTTCCTCCTGCTAATGGCGACTAATAGGTTTCGTTACAGATAATCTGGGTCTAATGATGTGGTTAGCGGCCTCTCACACTTGCTCTGGTGTCAGACTCACTATTGGAGATTCTCCTGTCAATACGTGTTCAAGCTTCCTTTCTAGTGAAACTTCCCGAGACAGACAGAATTAAATGAATCGTGCAGGGTTTGGGCTAAGCTAAATTACTATACCGCTGATCTCAGATATGAAACATTCCCTTCTGGAGCTCAGTCAATTAAATCAAATGAGAGGTCAGAACAGTTTCTACTGAGGATTGTGTGATTTGGATGACGTTAAACATGTGTCTCCCAAACTTTTTTTCTGGGGACCCGCTTTTCAAAGAATGACAAACTATCATGTCTCAATTCACAATAGGCCTTATGAGAATAACGACTTTGTGTGTAAATTAACATTAGCGATCTGTGTTAAATCAGGATACATTATATTGTTCCTCATATAAATACATCAAAACAAACAGAAATGCTCTATTTACATAATGTTTTCCATATTTCTTCCGACCATTTGAGGTTTGACTGGTGCTCTGTATATTATGTCATCTGGTTACTTCCTTAGTCACAATTGCATAATGGCCTATGACAGGCGAATTAACGCAACCTACTACTTATCTCAAAGAACCAATGGCTAAAATTCTTATGAATTTATTTTACATTTTAGAAACTGCATATAAACTGTGAATTTTCTATGTAAACTGATCATTAGTTGTCAGATTCTTTTTTTTCTTTCTCTTTTTTAAAAGAGGCAGCCCTGCTGAGTTTAAATTCAGAGCCTAGACCAGGGGTATTCAACTATAATTCTGCGAGGTCCAGTTAGAGAGAATTTCCTCATGCAAAGGTCCGGAACATTACAATAATGTCTAATTTGCGCAATATGATTTTGTGTCATATGTATTGAAGTAGCCAACAGTTGTATTAACGTCTGTATGTAGTCAACAACTGACTGTCAAATTAAATAAAGAAAGTTAAATTGAATAGCATCTAAACAATATTTATTATAACAGATTTCGAATTGAACTGGATTCATTATAAATAATACATACTCTGATAATAAATAAATGATCTTCTCTCATTTCAAGTAAAATAAAGGCTGGATTTAAAAAAAATACATAACAGAAAGCTTTTGAAATATGTGACTCTTAAAATAAAGTACTTCATTTTGAACTGTCCTGCAGCTTTAAATTCAGTTTATTCTGGCGTCAAGCGATGTCAATCAAAAGAGCCAGGATATTATATTCTTGTCATCTAAAAAGATAAATGTGTGTTTCGGGACTTTATCTGTGGTTATTAAAACCTTTTGTTTCAGCTCTATTCTCTCCGTTAACATTATTGTAGACAGTGAATTAATGTGTCAGGTTTCTGATCATATTTGGCTCTTTGGCTCCAGCCTTACTCAAAGATCTGAGCTTTGTCTCTTAGTGGCGCTTCACATTACTGCTTTTAATATCGCCACGGTCTCTGAACACATGAGACACACTGCTTTTGAACAGGTTGTGGAATAATGAACATTAGCGTCTGTCCATTCTTGGTTAAAGGCTCTGGTTAAGCCGTCCACATTGCTCCCTGTGGAGCGCCAAGTGAAATAACTTCTCAGACTCACATACTTTTTCTAACTGTCGGGTCTCCTGTCTCTCCCGTGTGTGTGAATATGGCCCTCGATAATATGCCCCCCCCCCTGGCCTAGACCCTCTAAAGTCTCTTTTTCTAAACAGTAAAAAAAAAAAAAATCCCTTGTAAACTTGTCAGCACATTTAATAGAGCATCCAGATAATCCTTGTCAACTCATAAAGCCAGGGGCAACTGTGGGTCAGTGGTAGAGCAGGGTTCCTTCAATCAGGGTTGACGGTTCGATTCCCGGCCCTGCCACTCCTGGTCGATGTCTCCTTGGGCAAGACACTTAACCCCAAATTGCTCCCATAACTGTTCATTAGTGTATGATGAATTGTAAGTTGCATTGGATAAAGGCATCAGCTAAATGACAGGTTACATTCACCAGAAATTTGCATGATGACCAAAGAGTAAGAGTAACCCCAGGAGCTAAACCAAACAAAATCCACTGTATGATAGCAGAGTAGTATTTAGGACTGGGCAATTAATCAAGTTAATTTTCAATTACGATTTTGGCTTCCAACGATTACAAAAACAAGATAATCAAGATAAAAGGATTATTGTGCCACATTCTGATTTGCATTGATGCTCTGGTTTTGTCTTGTGTTATAATTTCAGCATACCCGTTTCCTGCTAGTTTCCATTTGCTGGGCACATTTCCTCCATGGTGTGCTTAGGCCCGGGAAGAAGGTGACTAACGAGCCTTGGAGAACTTTGAAAATGCCCTTTCACCATTTGCGCTTCCTGTATGTCATGTTCACCTTCAGGTTTTGGGATTCTATTAACTTTGATCATCTCTCTCTGTGACTCAGGTGTTAGTTTATTTGTGATTGATAACTCACTGGTGGGGCAGAAAACATGGTCCTCCCCTGTGCAGTCAGTGCCAAAATACTCTCCTCATGCACAAGCCCCAATGCCTAATCTGACCCCTCCAAAATCATCATGGCAATAACACACAACCGCAAAACACTGTGTATTATCTGTGCTACGTTTGGAAAAAAAGTTGACCTGCTACAGACTGGGGAGTAAACAGTGGTAAAGTTTTGTGATGCTTGAATCTCGAGAGTAGACCACGATGATTCATGAGCTTTGTCTGAGTGTGTTTGTCTGTTATGAACCTGTGTGTGTGTGTGTATGTGTTTGTGTAAGCAAGGTTGTACTATACTTTTAAAGTCATGCCAACAGCTGTCCATCTCTTGCTTCCAGTACTGAATCACACAGACGTGCATACGTAATCAAAAACACCGAAACACTCACTTTAAAGTCTTCCCTAGACACTAACTAGTTATGTGTTATTATTGTAACTACTGCTACTTTAGGGATCAAAGGACCAGGCTCATTTCCCCAACAGCAAGTGTGGAAGTTAAATCCACTTTAGGTGTTTTCTAAATGAAATTATGCACAGGCTTCTGTAAGCACTGATAAGAGAGCTGTGGCTGTGTGTGTGTGTGTGTGTGAGTGAGGGAGAGAGAGAGAGAGAGGGAGAGAGCGTGAGACGATATTTAAATTGGCTTTAATTGATTGTCCATTTTCCTGTAGCAAACTACTGTCAGATATTGGACAGTGATACAGAGATACAGAGGTGTTTTCACCTGTCTGTGAGTCTTTCCCTTTGCAGTGTTATTAGACCTATATCCATTATAGGCGGTATTTTAGAATTGCAGTCAAGAAGCCACATATCTTATTTTGGTAATTGTGGTCATCATTCATATAAGAAGCAGTAAGATGATCAGACAGTCTGTCTGATAGTCAAACTTAAATTTTAAACTATCAATATGTCTGTAGTAAACACCAATCACAGTTTACAGACATTGGGGTTCAACTTTGACCTTCCGTAACTACTATGGTTGTGGGCACAGTTTCCTTGTGTGATAACAAACTTGCATCTTACAAAGTGAAGCGTAGTGTTGAGCGGAGCACTGAAGTTGCACTGATCCCTGAAGGCAGGGTTTGTTCTCCCAGCAGAATCATTTATTGTGGGCTCCCTCATACCAAATAGCCACATTTGCAAAAAATAGTTCATTCCTGAAAGTAATTGTCTCTGACTGACTTACTTTGGTGAATACAATGTAATTATACATGATAGAAATGATGACCTGAACTAAAAAAAATAGATCAAAGTTGTAATAATCTGGAATTACCCTTTAACACACACTACTTTACGTTAGATGAGTGTGTGATTTAAGTTTTCTTTAGTACAAGCAACATTGCGTGCATGAGTATGTGTGTATGTACTTGTGGTTATAAAATGGATCCTGTTCAGTTGCTGTGTAGTAGGTGGATGTTGAACTCGCATGGCTTTGGTGAAAAGCATACCAGACTGCTCAATTACTCCGTGTGAATCCCTTAGGTTTGACTTTATACATTTATACCCAGTCATTCATTAGTGTTCGCAGCATATCTGAATTTAATCCCTTCTCCCCAGTGTTTTCGTTTTCATCCCGAGCTCTGTATCACTTTCCCTGACACTAATGTTCAAGTAATAAGTATTAACAAATAGAATCTCTTTCAGCAACGGACTCTCTTTTATCATTTTTCCTCCCTCAACACCGAGCTACACAAGCTAATGTTTGTCTTTGGCAAGTGTCCTATCCTGAGTCGATACAGCACTCAATATCAGCAACGAAATGTCATTCACATGATGCTCATGAAATAAAATCCCTGAGAATTACCTCAGTTGAAGTGGTTGTAGCTTAAACCTGAAGTTGGTCTGCTTAGTTTCCTTTAAGTGATGAACTGTTTTGAGATATGAAAGCATTAAAATTGCTAAAAAAAAATAATGATATGTAACCATAAGAATTAAAAGAATACAGTTCTAAACAGCCATCACTGCGTAAAGTAGTAGTGTATTAACACGGGGGGAAAGAAAACAGTGAGAATTGTATCATCGTCTGCACTCCCCAGGCCTCCCCATCATGCAACAGCTCAAGAGGAGCAAACATTAGTTTGATTTAGTTTGTTTGAGATTTCAAAGGGGCGAAAGATAAGTAAAAGTTTTCCTAATTTTGCCATTCTTCGCTGAAATATGTGGTTGGACTAACTTAGACAAACAGGAATTCTAAAGTTCTGTATCTGTGGTTGAATTTGTCGTGTCCAATGTTTATGAGTAATGACTGGGGGAGAGAGAGAGAGAGAGAGAAGCAGTGAGTTAAAGATCTTATGATTAGGAGGAAGAAGAGAGTTTTCTTTTCTCTCGCAAGCTGCATCACTAATGGATTGTAAAACTTTGCCGTTGAAGCCTTAATTAATGACCGATGTAAGTGTGAGGGATGCTCGCCACAGCTTCTCACAGTAAATCCACTCACACATTTCCGTGTCAAGAGAGCACATTTTGCTCTGTGTTTTATAATATAATGAATGACAAGACTTGTTGTTGTTGGACTTCAGTTTAGCAGTACTTTTTGCTTGCATGCTGCTCATGAAGTGTTTTGCTAGATATTAATTTATTCATCCAAAGGTTTTGCATGAATGAAAATTAACAACAAAGGGAGAGATTGTTGTTTGTATTACTGTTGAAGTAAGACTCCCTTCAACAGCTCAGAATTGGATCTTACACAGTGTTTCATAGTTTATTAAACTCTTTAAACTTTTGTTTTTTCTTTGTAGATAAGAGGTGATGAGTATACATTTATTACAGTGATGTGAGAAGGTGGTGCAAGATGTGCATTTTCCTTCTTTTTCTTCTTCATTTTGTGTTGCTGCAGCTTTTACATTAATCAGACAGCATTAATTTCAGACTAGTGTTGAAAGTAATACGGTAATGTTACAGTGGGTTGCCTTTGTGACTTTTTCGGAAAAGTGACGAGGGGGCTTTTTCAATTTAAATGGGTATATGTCTGAAAGGGGCTTTTGTGTGACTGTTGCATCAATATGATCAACTACCTTAATTTGTCAGGTATATATTTCCCAAGGTTAAGCCTCTATTGAGAAGTCCTACATAAATAATCTTGCCTTGCCGTGTAAATGGTAAATGGACTGTATTCATATAAAGCCTCTCTACCTTACAGGACAAAGCGCATTACAATGTGTCTCTTATTTCCATTCATATACCGATGGCATGCAAGGCGCTAGCCTGCCCATCGTGAGCACCATGGCTTCTTGCTCAAGGACACTTCGACATGTGGAGCCAGGGATCAAAACGCCAACCTTGTGTAACGAAAACACAGACGTTACCATCTTTTCGATTTTTTTTGAATACATAAACACTTCAATTGATTTTCTGAAAATATTCTTAATCATAATATATATCTATATATAGATTTATAGAGATATATATAGATATGTATATACATGTATCATATCTATATGATATATAGATATCTGTTTTTTTAGTTACATTGCACTGCCCCACCCTAACCTGCCCTCGGGGCCTCTCGTGACATTACTGTGTGTGTGTGTGTGTGTGTGTGTGTGTGTGTGTGTGTGTGTGTGTGTGTGTGTGTGTGTGTGTGCGTGTGTGTGTGTGTGTGCGTGTGCGTGTGTGTACTACCTACCCATATCAGACACTCCTAAGGTTGAAGTGGTCCTCCGGGAAGGTTGATGTGGTGAGAACATTCAGAATGCATAATACGTGCATAAATATTACAGAAACACTTGATTAGTTAAATTAGCATTCATTCTTGTGATTGAAATCCTTCTTTTATTCATTCATTTCAGTATTTACCTGGTAGGGAGGAACAGATCGGAGCATCACATTTATTATGTGTCTCCATAAAGCTTTACATGCATCCTGCTCAGCTGCTTTGGTATGGATGGAACATCAAGAGAAGAAAGAGATGTGTCAGCATTATTTAACACAGCCATTTAAATGCACATTCTGTCTCCGCCTCTCATAAATACACACATAAGACACACCGGCACATGCGCACATTAAAATTAATATCTCACATAACCGCATAGTGTTTTGTCTTTTTGTCTGCCATAACTTTTAGGAATAATCCTTTGACGATGTGTGTTTTTGTACACGTCCCTGAATGACTGTGCGTGTGTTTGCATGTGCATATATATGCACAATTGTGCTTGTGTGTCTACGCATATTGTGAATCCTCTGTCAGCATATCGTGTGAGGGGCTGGCTAGGACTTTCAAAAATGCAGGCACAAGCATATCTTATTTGGATTATGTATAAAACACTGATAGAGGCCGTCTGCTTTCATCAATCAGGACAGCGGGAGGAAGAGAGAGAGGGAGGCAAAAAGACAGGGTGGCGGTGTTAGAGAGAGAGAGACAGTAAAGGGATGTGTAAGCCTCTGGGGTGAGATGGGAAAAGGAAGTAAAGGTGTAGGGAGTTTTCTACGAGTACAAAACCATTTAAATATGCAGAGGGGAAGAATAGGTTTGTGAAGAGAAGGGAGTTTAAGATTCATAGAGAGAGCGGAGAGAGAATAGGTGGGAGATTAACAAAGGTGAGTCGTGCATTCGAAATTTGGGATACAGAGTGGTAGATTTATTGGAGAAATAGAGAACATGAGCGAGAGGGAGACACGGAGGGATGGGAAAGAGAGATGGTGGAGGGAGGGAGAGAGGAAGAAGAGAGGGGAAGATAGCCAGGAGGGTTTGATTGATGGGCCGTAGACAGGGCCTGCCGTTCTCTAGAGCAGAACCACTCCAGCACTGGACACCCGCCAGACACTGCAGCCCTGGAGAACTGTGTGTGTGTGTGTGTGTGTGTGTGTGTGTGTGTGTGTGTGTGTGTGTGTGTGTGTGTGTGTGCGTATGCATGCATGCTTATGCAAAACTCTTCTGTTACAATCTGATGATGCAGACACATGCAGTGAGGGCAACATAAACAGGTGTGGGTGACAGCTGTATTTTTACCATTGTGTGCATACTAACCTACATACTTGGATCTGTGTTTTGTGCCCATGCATGCTGTGTGAGTACATTGAGATGTGTCTGTATATGCCAAAGCACACATGAATGTGAATTTATGTAAATGTGTACAGCTGTGTGCAGGTGTGTGTTTATGTGCAGGCGTACTCTCCAGGAGGTGTACTGCAGACAGTTCAGTGTTTTACTTACTGTAATCTTCAAGGCTACGTTCAGACAGGAAGGCCATATTCCAGTTCTCTGGCACATCCCCTGTGGAAGCAGATTGCCTTGATCAAGCCCAGGCAGAACAAAAAAAGACAAATAAATCAATGTTTGGAAATCAAAATTAAACTAGAGCACTGTTGGTTTAAAATCTGATTGAAATTGCCATGCTCAGTCTCAGTTGGGATGCTGTAGACTTAATTATGGGAACTGTAAAGTAATTATAGTGATGACAAGCTGACTATACACATACATACAAACAAAGTAAAATGAATCAGCGCAGGAAGCATTATAAACGTGTGCATGATGGTTAGATTCAAACGAGCTGCAGTTCTACAATAAATATAACACATCAGATGACTCTTCTCTGTATTAGAAAAAAATTATAAGTTGGACCTACAGATAAAGTTGTAATGTCTGCAGTCATCTGTGCCCTACTTCATGAGAGTAGGATGTACGACCACAAATTGTTGTTGAGATTGAGCACCTTTACATCCTCACACCTTTCTCTCTTGGAGGCCTGACATTCATCCATCGGTGTCTTAACCCCTGGACTTTGGCATGTGACCCAGCAGGATATTCCTGGCAGCTAAAATAAACCTTGTGTCCCCCAGTATCCTGCTTGCTCAACAGTACTGTGTTTCGTTAAAGTATGTCATTCCACAAGTGCACTCAGAAAACTCTTACCACCCTCATGCTTATAGCCAGTTACATAATCATAAAAAAATGTAATCTCATTCCCTAAATCTCCAGCACGGCTAAAAGTCGGACTTCAAATTGCCCTTAACGTTACTCACATGCAACACTGACGTTGCAAGAGTGCGATCAGTCAGCCATGACTGCTGCACGAAGCATATATTACCCTCCTCTGTAGCTGGTACTTGCTGCTGAGCAGTCCTGTTCCCTGACTATACTGCTGAGGCATGAAGTGCAGGGGGATACCTCTCAATTCCTTATTCAACCTGCAGCATTCTTCTCTGGTTCCTTATTGTAAAAGGTTTGGGAAAATTGACATTGACTCTTGAGTAAATATCTGCTTGCAGTCTTGTAGAGGGCAGCAAAGATGAAGAAGTTAGTGAAACACCCCAGAACTCTGAAGCTGAGTTTTTAGGAACTAGATGACATCTGCAGAATCATCAAATGAATACGGCAAAATAAAACATTATTGAATCCAAGCGTTCTTCATTGAGAGTGGGAGGAGTACAAGAAGGAAAGAATAATGAAGGTGATAAATGATGGTAACATGAGAGCAGGAATTATTATTTTGAGACCACAAATGAATAAATTGTTCACACAACTTTTTGTCCTCCATGACATATCCCCGGCCTTTGGAACTGTGTCGTTCAAGCGAGGCAGTGGAGGCACACCACTCATAAACAAACGGTTGCCACAGGAGTTTAGTTCAAATTCATTTGAATTTAGCTTCTGCAACTTCATTGAAATTCGACACTTGACCTCATGTTTCTACCACTTTTTGTTTATTATTTTGTTGTTGTTTTATTCTCCTCTCTCAAACTCTCTCATCTTAACTTGCCATCTCTATTGCATACTCGTCCTGCTAATGGTTTACAGATATTCAACATGTTTTACAAGCTTTTAGCCATTAAAACATTACCTCTTTGAGCCGTTCATGACCAAAAATCACAAGCTGCAGTAAACAGCTTTGTGAATTTAAGAGAGAACAATGTTTAATCAAAGAAAAAACAGTGAATAAAATACACAGGGATCAGATTTGATTAACATAAAGATAAAAAAAACTAAGTAGTGCTTTCTCTTTTGATGTGCTCTTCTTGAAATAACACCCATTGAAAAAAGGCCTAATGGAAATGTCAGTGCTTTTGTATTTTGATCAAAATGAAAGCTGCTAATGTGTAGCAATAGCAAATGAGAGAGAGAGAGAGAGAGAGAGAGAAAAGAGAGATAGAAGAGAAAGGAAAGTGCCCTTTGATAGCTAAATTAAAATTTTAAGTGCTGCTAAATGCATTTCTGTGACCACCCGATGAGCAGGCATTCCTGTTAGTAATTATGCCCTGACCCTTTAAGAACCACGCTTCAACCTTAGATTTTATTCTCTCTCTCTCTCTCTCTCTCTCTCTCTCTCTCTCTCAGCAGAGGTCACTCAGGAAGACAACTTCATTTTTATTCATGTGCTCATTCATGTGAGGAGCTCTCTGAATCCACTTCCGGGAAATTGCAGCTTTTGTGTTTTGGTAATTACTCAAAGATAGATGGCAACATTTGCAACCTTCGTTAGTGTTACTCTGTTGTAATGAGACATTTTTTTTCCAGCTGAGAAAATAGAGAAAGGAAATCTTCAAAAAAGGAAACAGAACTGAATGCGTAGCCGCTTTGCAACAAAACAAGGCAATATGGCTCTACGGCATATTAACACATTAGTACTGAGTTTACACTATTAGCAGCCAATTTGCTTAAACAGACTTTAATGGCTGGGGTAAGAGGTTAACTCTCATCATTCATGCCTAGGCATATACTGTGGCAGTTATTGCTGCAAATTAAGAAAAAAAAAAGTAATGAGATGTATTTAAAAGCTATAATGTATGCTCAGAGGTGAATGCCCACTGTCAGCAACCATTAAAACATTCTGAAGAGTTGGATTCAGCCAAATTATGAACGAGTCTCATCTGCGTGAGCCACAAACGTACTCCCTAGTATGGTATGGGATGCTAGGATGTTTTTTAATGCTGCAAGTGACAATTATTTTTCATTCACGAATAATCTGTTAATTAGGGTCCGAGCAATACAAGCAATTTAAAGACATCACCCTGGGCTCTGAGGAAATTGTCATGGTTTTCTTTATTTTCTGACATTTTATCTAAATAATTAATCGATAAATCAAAAGTAATTAGAGCTGCAAGCAGCGATGAACGGGTCCGAGCACCTTTGCGCGCGTCGGGGGACGAGAACATTCGACCACCAGTCAGACGTTTTTTTACCCGCGTGGAGTGTGTGACGCAGGAAATTACTCTTTGCAAATACTTAACCAGTTCCTTCACCACGCCACGCGGGAAAAAAAAACGTCCTACCAGCTCCCCCGACGCGCACAAAGGTGCTCGGACCCGTTCATCGCTGCTTGCAGCTCTAATTACTTTTGATTTATCGATTAATTATTTAGATAAAATGTCAGAAAATAAAGAAAACCATGACAATTTCCTCAGAGCCCGGGGTGATGTCTTTAAATTGCTTGTATTGTCCAACAGTCAGAGCAAGCCCTGACCAAATCAGTGCCTGAGGCAAGATTATAGCTTGTGCTCCTTGCACAACAGCCAATTCCACCACCAATCATTGTGTTCATCAACTCACACAGAGACTTGGCTTTATATGTTAAGGATTAAGCTATGCAGATCACACTTAATAAAAAGAGTTTCTCAAAATGAAGACGAAGGTTATTCCCCAAACACTTGAATAGTCTTCAAATTTCGCCATGCATTCAAGGTGGGAGTAACTGACGTTAATGCTGGCTATTTATTAGCTATTATGGATACTATTTAATGGGCCACATAGTTATGTTGTTGTGGACTTTTCTTTGATCATATTTCTAAAGAATAGTAAAAGGTAAACATATAGAATTTTTTTGTCTTGCATTATTTGAGGTGAGATTGTCATCTGCAGTTTCAGTCAAGTAAGAAATGTAAAACCCAACCTGAAAACTTCTTCAAACAAAGAGTTTGTCTTTAAAATGTGTAACTGAATCAATCAATGTGGAAGTTCAGATGAAGGAAAGCACCGTGTCAGCACTGTTGCCCATGCACCGTTAGCTTCCAGCCGCCGGCTCAGCCATCGACACTTTGAGAGCCTTTGAGAGGCAATAGAAATGTTCTGAATTTTTATTTTAGCACTTTCAAATCCTGTTTGGTGGGTGGGCTTTTTCCAGAGCCTTTAAATGATTAAAAACTTTCAATCATTTTCAATTTTATTAATCGACTAATCATTTCAGCACCATCATTTTCACTGTCACGGGGTGTGGTGGCGGACTCAAAACGCAGACACAGACTAGAGCGTATGAAAGTAAGGGTTTTATTTCCAGGAGGACATAAAGGGAAAACTGTCATGGAACAGCAGGGAAGCCGAGGACAGGAGGGCGAGGGTGGCAACCGGGCAGGACAAGGCAGGGCAGGCAGACTAGGGAACCGGGAGGACGATCCAAACTGCAGGCACAGGAAGAAAAATGTAAATGCAAGGGAAAACACTTGGATAAACTCTGAATAAGAATCTTAAACTGAGCAGCCGCAAACACGCAAAATACCACTTACGTTGTAACAACGCTCAGGCGAAGAGTAGATGACGAACCGGGGTAGATATACTGTTGAGTGATGAGTTGATGGAAGGCAGCTGGGTTGACTGGGCAGGTGAGGTGAATCGTAATCAGGAGGAAGCCGGGAGGAGACCAGGTCGGAGCCACACCCACACCACACACACAAGACATGCAGGGAAGAACAGGCGGCACGGCCTGGCCGTGACAGCGCCTTTGGCAGAGACAACTTTTTTTCTTTAAAAAACTGTTTTTCTGAGTTTAATGTTAAAAATGTAAATGTCATGCGCATATCACACTGAGAGTGACAGGTTGTAGAGTGTTGAGTTATTTTGTCAATCTGAACAGGCTTTCAGTGACCTTCTCTATTCCTGAATGGCAAGTTCCATTATATGTTCGGAGTTTTCTGCGAGATGAAAGAAGGGATGACGGAGGGAGGGAGAGAAAGACACGGGGATGTAGAGGGGTTGTGGCAATATTTATGGTGTCATGAATGGTAATTATATAGCACAGTGTTACTTTTATCAGCCTGATCTAATGATGTCACAGCCACTCAATAAAGACACAGTGTAATAGCCTCAGTCTCCATAATTCACCCAAAAGCAATTTTAGGAATAAAACTGTCCACTTTTCTTGACCTACAGGTGCTTTACTAGACTTTTGGCAGCTGGGAAGGACTTAAAACTTTAAAAAAAACTTTTCAAAATACCCCAAATCAGTTCAGGTAGGAGCTAACTGGGGCCAACCAATCATGTGTACTTCAATGATGAACAACCAATGCATTTCCAAGTCATCTTATTTTACTATTTCATCAAAATAAAACTTCACATCGAGGAATGAGAGTGAAATGAAATAGATCCACAAAGAAAATGTGAAAAATGAATATAGAATGAAAAAAGTGTACATAATGAGGAAATAAAGAAGGGCGAGTAAAAGAAATGCAAAGGATAGTGAAGGCTATTGGCAACTAGGTCATCCCACCCTGCAGATTTATTATAGGAAAGGCTGGCTTGTTACAGGCTTCTGTGCTTCTTGCTTTACAGAGCAAATAAAAGGCACACATAATTAAGACTACCAAAGGTATAAATCTTGTATGTGAATGGCCCATTGCACATATCGACCGCACAAGTAATTTACATGGCCCTTTGAGAATTCGCCTCAGAATTTTCTCTGACACTCACAAAGGTAGTAGTGAGAGCGAGTCGAGTTTAAAGAAGAAAAAAATGATTCAACATGAAATACACTTCATTTCAAAGCTTCATTTCAATGATTCAACTCAATGAAACCAGTGACATTTTAATTAGTTTGGTGCAAGGTTACATGATGTGTTAGTACAGATCATCAATACTCATTTGTCCTGAAGAAACTACTGACAAATAAGTGGATGTGCCAGTGAATATGTTTTACTGTATCTTGTAAGATTTGCTTTGTAAAGTTTTAAATCTGAAGTCAGGGGTTATAAACAGAGTATTATGCAGTTGTTTTAATATAGAGCTTCAATTGATACATTTAGTGCTTTGTTCTGTTGTTGTATTCTTTCTGGTTTACTTTTTGTTTCTTGTATTTTCTAACATACTCATCTTTGTTTATTATCCAAGCCAACCATTTACATAAGTTACTACTAGCAATCACAGACACATTCAGCTGAAAGTCAAACATTTATCTTCAGTAGGCATTGAACAAAATAATAGGATAGTTACCAACAGTGGTAATTATTAATTCAGATGTATATTGACAATATCTTCATTGTGATTTCTGGTAATACCTGCAAGTTGTAACTATGGTAATCCTTCTTGTTGTTCCATCCCACATTATGTGAACACAGCTTTCGACACAGGAGCCCTGTCAAGCCTCATGGGAGCTGTAGTTGTTGAACTGAACAAAACATTTATTGTTCAGATCTTGTAGGATTTGTATTGAGTGTTGGAGCTGAAAACACTGAGAACCTGACTATAAGCAGAAAAATGACACATTTCTGTCACATGCTTGTATGCTTAAACCTCCTCAGAAAATGAATTTGTACATTTTCACTGTGAATATGTGTTCCAAAAAATAAATACGATATACAAAATAACAGAAAAATCTCCAAACTCCCTTTCAGAGCCTGATGGGACTTACTGAAACACAAACCCAAATATACAAAGGGATTCCAGCGTTCTCTCTCAGAACTATTGCTTTTATAGCATTCCCTTCAGCCTCATTTCCCTATTGTAAGACTCCTCCTCCAGTGGCAGGAATAAGCAGCATGGAAGACCATGCCATGGTTCAGAAAAGAAACTACATCTTAACCCACGCTAAAGGTGTTAACACACACTCTTTTGAAGACGGTCTTAATTGGGTTAGGAGAAGGTAGGGGGGGTTCTAGTGAGCGTGCAATCCATCGTTTGAAATCCTCCCCTCCTGATTTGAGGAGGTGTAAAGAGGAGAAAAGAGAGGTTTAATTGATCCCCTAGTGGTGTATGTAGCTTGGCATCCCTCTCAGATGAAGGTGGGGGAGATGTTATGCAGGACTGGCTTCGCAATTGTACTCAAGCATCACTACACACTGAAGACTAAAGATTCACAATTTTCTACAGTTTTAAAAATATTTGTATTGTGTATAACTTGGCTCATTCTGCCCTTTCCATTGTTCTAGTAAAGGCTCTTTACAAAACGTGTTATGATATAAATTAGGTGTTTTTCAGACACTAGAAACCTGTAGTTTGCTCTGTGAGTACTGTGAGAACCAGCTTTTCAACAGAAAGCATTGGATGAATATGACAAACCTTTTTTTGTACAAATATTATCCTATATACATATAAAATGTGTGCATATGTGGGAGGGAGGGGTGGTGGGTCTTCACACCACGTGCGACACTAAAAGTAAACATTGACATTTTGTCACGCGAGTTGGTAGTCACATGAGTCGTTTGTCACGTGAGTTGTTGGTCAAGTCTACGTCGACCACGCTCTTTCTCTTCTTTCTTCTCTGACTACGTGGCTTTGCTGCCTAAACCTAACTTCCCGTGAAGACATAAGTTTACTTTGAAAAGACACTACATAGTGATAACCGACTCGTTGTGCTACCTAGAGCGTCATAGCTTGAGGATTAGGGCCACTGACCGAGACTTGGTATTTGACGAGTTGGGAGTGAGAATATGTCGGATTTACTGGCTTTTTTGGGAAGGTGAAGAGACAACATTCTATACATTGTGGCGGAGCAGACTCATTAACGGAGTCGTTTTACCAAAGCAATCCAATTAGACATAAAATACTGGTGGGATCTAACACAAAGACAACTCATACTCTTCACGTTTGGCTGAGACATTGAGGGGATTTTTATTGCCGATAGAGACAGAGGGGATTAGGTTATTGCTTAAAGTGAAAGAGTTAAAAAGTCTGGTTTGTAGGTGTCAGTATTGTGAGCAGAGGGAAGGTAAATACAAAAGGAGAGGTTGTGTCTGTTAGTATTGAAGATAGAACAGCAACGTCAAATTTATTTAGGAAATGTATTTTTGTAACCTGCGACATGCACTCTCAAAGTCACTTTCTATTTAGATGCTTGGATTGATAAATCAGTTAGTTTGGTTGCTCTCTTGATACTCAGAGTTTCATGCAACCTTTACTGATGTACTGTAACACACACACACTCTTTCTGTTTCTATTTACCTGCGCCTCTCTTTTCCCACACACGCACTCACTCAAGAACACAACACTATACAGCACCAAGTAGATAATAAATGAATCCTCAAATAAATAAAGTCCCTTATTACCTCGGCCTATGTGTCTCAATGCCTTCCTATTTTTCTATTCTCTATAGAACTCAGCTCTAATCATCCACTTAAGTCCCCCACAGAGAGGGACAAAAATGACCTTTTTCTTTTTCTATCAAAGTCAAAATCAAACGAATGAAGAAAGACCTTGCTCCGGTGGGGATTGCAGCCATGTGAAATCCCATCATGTGAAATAGGTGCTCATCTGGTCTGGTCTCAGTGGTTCCGGTGAAAAATCCCATTACGGGTGAAACAGAAATAACCAAAGCATTTCTTCCCCAAGCCACTCCACTTTTTTGTTTCCACTTACACCTTCTCATTATTCTCTGCCTCATTCCCTCATCCACTTGTCAGAACTTTTCCAGGTGGCTGCATCTTACCTTTCCTTAACTCCTCTTCCATGGCTTAATCGACATTGATATTCTTATCACAGGTTTTTATATCTAATCCCTTTGAAATACCCCCCTCTATATCTACCTCTCTTTTTTCTGCCATCTACTCTACTCCTGTCCTGCTCCTCTGTGCCCTCTCTCACGTCGTCATTACTTTCAATAATTTCATCATTTCTCCCTCCTCTGCACCTCTGTCTTGCTTCCTTCTTATGTTGTCCTCCTTACATCAAGACATCAAGAACATGAATCTTTTCTTCCGAGAGATTTCACTAATCGCTAACTAAAGCTTGAGCATTATATTTTTAATTAGACCATCAATGCCAAAAACTGTGCAAAGTTTTCAAGAATCATTCATTGATGGAAAACATTTATCTTATTTTATTTATAACTCTTAAACACCTAATAAGGAGCATGGCTTTTTCTATTTACTAAAACCTATCTTGTCAAACTCTTACATTTTTTTCAGTTTACAAATGATGTAAATAAAGAGCCAAATAAAGAAATCAATTTAGCTAGCCGGTGATGAAAAAAGAAATATGCTAGATGCCAGCGCGCAATCCATAGCAACCTGCCGTTCAATAGCAAGCGACTGTCTTCTGTAGCTCTCATATTGCCCTACATGATGACCGTTTCATCAAAGCAAAAGCTCACTTCAATCCGTGATATGATATGATTATATTACAGCTAAGGGGGTAGTCATCCCTCCACTTCACATCGGGCTGAACAACACCCGTTAGCTGCGATATAAACACAACATACCACAGCCTGTCATGAGCTATTGATTAAATGTATACTTTGGTGTGTCTTCCACAAGGTCCTTGACTCTACCTTTTGTGTCGTTTTCCAACAATCTGTAAACAAGCAGTGTACTTGAACGCCTACAATTGCCACAATTGTTACTCTCTATTGCTGTTCATTGTGCCTGCACAAGGGGGGGTCAAGTGTTGTGTGTAGGTGGGCATGTGTAAGCGTGCAGTTCTGCGTCGGTGCTTTTAATGCGCATGTGCTATTCAACCTTATTACACGATCAGATTATGGCCGTGTTTATCAGTGGCATGATTAATGGACTTGGTCGAATGGAAGCAGAGAGCACTAAGGATTCATTTGGGTCCCTGACAATTTTTTATGTATAGGCTGTAAATTGTGGTCCTTCTACAAAATGTAATTGTATTATTGAAAAGGATGCGTCCACTCTAAGCATCAGTAATAGCTACGGTGCGTGAGATGTATATGTCCAAAAGCCTTCTTTTTTTTTTTTCTGAGGGTGTGCGTGTGCGTGTGTGTGTGTGTGTGTGTGTGTGTGAGAGAGAGAGAGAGAGGGAGGAATGATGGCAGTGTGGGTGGAGCACATGCATTTTTAAATTGAAAACATGACACACCCGCAGTGATGATTTAGTACTGGGCTAGAGAGAGGTTTTAACAGTGAATGCTGCCTTTGAACATAAGTGTGGAGAGACAGAGAGAGGGCCGCGGTGTTATTCAGCACTGCAAGTATAACTGCCACTGTGAGAGAGGCACTTAAAACAAACAGTTCGCTGCATGCCAAAGCTTCTCATACACAAAGTTGAACAATTTTAATCAGCCCTTTATTAAAGGCACAATGAGATGATTTCATAGGTTGGCATTTTGTAAACACTACATTCAAAGTTTAGGCTCAGCGAGGGTTATGTCAGGGTGGGATTTCTGAAAAGAAATCACAGGAGGGGGGATGTTTTTTGAAACCCTTTTATTCATGACAATAAATCACAAACCACAGTGGACTATGAAGCTTATTAGGTAGCTGTTAAAGTTACATAAATGGAATAATTGTGAACTTTAAATAAACAGTTTTGGAACTTGAACTTACTCCATTTGCAGGATTTATTGTAAATAATCACAAAATACTATTACACGATGTGTAAAACTTTTCAGGGTGCTGCTTTGACGACAGACTTCTGTGTTCTTGTTCTGATTCCCTGCGGAGGGCTCATCTGCCGCGTGTCGCCCCTCTTTCACCCACATCTCTACAAAGCTCAGGGAATGATCAACCACTGGTACATTTACTGAAGTGAACAGCAGCCCTAGGCTATTGTCACACAAGCGTGAGAGCTAGCTAGAAAGTCCATTTATGATTTTATTGTTTGCAATATGGACTGCTCTCATGTTTAATGCTTTATTTGGATATATTATAGACAAAATTAGCATCACGCTGTATTGAAGAAACTAGCAATTGACTAGCTAATAAACTCATGTTTACAATATTTACTGAGGCAATACATCAAGAGAGAAGGAGGGTCTCATTTTCTCTTACGCCTCACTGTCCAAAACCGGAGGTGGCCGCTACGAGATAAACTGAACAAGTTTGTTTCTGTTTTGTCATTAAGACATGGACATTTATTAAATATATCAGAAGCATGAATTGTACACACTTGGATTTATCAATTTTAATTAAATTTGATTTACATATATATAACTTCAAGCCTGACTTTGTCGAGTGATTTTCCAAGAACGGGGTCCAGTTAGATGACTCGCTAGTCTCTCAATCAAGTCTCCTGTAAAGTCTCTGTGTGCAGAGGACACAGAGGTTAATTAGCCTCCTATAGAGTTAGCGACAGCCATTCTGCATATCATAGCATCCACCATTAAAGCTGTCTCGGCTCTCATAACAGACTTTTAATCCAGGCGGAGGGACGTCTGATGGTTGACAATAACGAAAGAGAGAAAGAGAGAGCGAGAGAGCGAGAGAGCGAGAGAGAGAAAGAGAAAATGAAAGCCATAAAGCCAGAGAGAAACGAAGCCTGTGCCTGTGTGTACATCATATACCTCGGGGTAGGTCACGTTTTATTGGCTGCCATCCTATAGATAAGAAAATACTTTGCATGCAGATGAAGTAAATGATGAGTGCCCTTGGTAAAACCAGCTAAGACATGGGTCATCTGTAAACTGGGATTTGTACATCCTGACATATCCTCCATTAATGATTGAATGAAAATGCATTTTTTGGATTGTTGCCTTATTTGTTTTTTCTTCTAGCTCTCCTGGTGAATTTTCACAAACTGAGTTCAGTTACTACATTCAAATCATGAAATCCCTTTGCCGCCGATCACTGTCTTCCTCAGCAGATGTTGCAGTACCATCTTGTCACATGAATTAATGAATCTGGTGTTGATGATGTTCTTCTCAGCAGATGCAGTTTGGCTTGTTAGGCCAAAATAAATAATAGAAGCTGACAAACTTCAGCTTGCATCAAGAGGGGACCTTCAAGCATAAAATTGCACCACACTTCAACTAGATTTTCTATCAGCAAGTGTATGAAATATGTAATAATTATACTATTAAACATTGGTAAATTCAATAATGAGCTGGTTAAGATTCTGAGCATGCGAGCCTCCAAAGTAAAGTAATGATCTCACCAGAGACAGGCACACTCTAAAAACTATGAGGCCATCTAGGGACTGAAAACCTTGAATAAAGTATTTGTGTGTGAGTTAATGGTTGATTGTGAGTAAAAGCTAGAGCCTGTGTGTTTGTTTGTGTGTGAGAGAGAGATAGTGTCTGTGGGTGCACGTGCATACTTATGTCTGTGTATTTTGCCTTTGTTTAGGGTAATTAAAAGCTAATACGCAGCAGAATCAGCTCTGTGCTCTCTCCTCAATTAGTAGTCATCTATTAAAAGACACGCATTTCCATTCTTTATGCTGCCGCTTAATTATGATGGATTTCCTTCTCATTTTCCTCCGTTTATCCCTCACTTTTTTTGTTCCTCCTTCTTATTTTTTCTATAATGGAAACATAACTAGCTGAGTTATTTTTAATTAGCTGTTATTATGGATTTTGATCAAATTCATTTTTTTTTTTTTAGCTTACTACAGAAGCTTGATTTAAGACTGGTTTATTTTTTTTCAATATTATCGGTTTAACTTATTAGGGCTCATTTGCTTCTACGTTGAGACACAGAGAGACAAATGGTGTAAAACAGAGGATTTCTTTTCCTCTGACACGGCTGCAATTCAATAGGGTATCTTATCTACAGATCAAACATGCAAGGATGGTGTTTGGATGATGTAGTGTTCTGGGGAAAGTAATGCATTAACTGTAAAGTATAGCCCAAAGCTCTTTAGTACATAAACAAAAGCATATTTAGCTTGGAAATCATAATTTGTAATTATGAAAAAAAAACTCAGAAGACAAACAACACTTAAAATTATTTATATATATATATATATATATATATATATATATATATATATATATATACACTCACCGGCCATTTTATTAGGCACACCTATTCAATTGCTTGTTAACAAATAGCTAATCAGCCAATCACATGGCAGCAACTCAATGCATTTAGGGATCTAGACGTGTTGAAGACAATTTTCTGAAGTTCAAACCGAGCATCAGAATGGGGATTTAAGTGACTTTGACCGTGTCCTGGTTGTTGCTGCCAGATGGGCTGGTCTGAGTATTTCAAAAACTGCTGATATACTGGGATTTTCACGCACAACCATCTCTAGGGTTTACAGAGAATGGCCCGAAAAAGAAAAAAATATCCAGTGAACGGTAGTTGTGTGGACTAAAATGCCTTGTTGATGTCAGAGGAGAATGGGCAGAGTGGGTCGAGATGATAGAAAGGCAACAGTAACTCAAATAACCACTCGTTGAAACCAAGGTATGCAGAATACCATCTCTGAATGCACAACACGTGGAACCTTCAAGCAGAAGTGCAACAGGATCTTCTGATGGCTATTTCCAGCAGGATAATGCACCATGTCACAAAGCTCAAATCATCTGAAACTGGTTTCTTGAACATGGCAATGAGTTCACTGTACTCCAATGGCCTCCACCGTCTCCAGATCTCAATCCAAAAGAGAACCTTTGTGGTGGAACGGGAGATTCGCATCATTGATGTGCAGCCGACAAATCTGCAGCAACTGTGTGATGCTATCATGTCAATATGGACCAAAATCTCTGAGGAATGTTTACAACAGCTTGTTGAATCTATACTACAAAGAATTAAGGCAGTTTTCAAGGCAAAAGGGGGTCCAACCCAGTACTAGCAAGGTGTACCTAATAAAGTGGCCGGTGAGTGTGTATGTGTATATATATATATATATATATATGTATACCATTCAATTGGTACATTTACTAATTTTTTTATGTTTTTTTTCTCTTACTATGTCCTCTGTTCTAATGTCCGTCATTACTAAAATGATTCATACATTCATACACAATGAGCACAAATTGAAGAACCGCTTCAATTCTCCTCAGTAGTTCCTTTTGTCTATTAAAAACCCAGTGATGGAGCTACACTGCTCTTTTTTTCCCAATTCTGATGGGATTCATGATTGCAAGTTTGCGGTATTGATTCTTTACGAGCCGTGGTTCCATTGTTTACATACACAGAATGTCAAAAAAAAAAGACACAGGGAAGCACCTTAGCTCACACTGGCGTCACACACCAACCCAAGCTCAGGCATTGATCTGAGGTACACAGGAATGAAAGAGATGACGGAGTGATGCGTTTTCTCTGAATATGTATATTGGTTGTGAGGAAACTCATCATAGTCAAAGCCAGTCACTCAGATCCACACACACACACACACACACACACTGACACAAACACGCTAATGCTTGACAATTTCCAGGTGAGCTCGCAACTTAAGATTGATAGTGTAGACAGAGCAGCATATGTTTTGTCATCTCTCTCTCTCCTTACTCTATTTCACTCTCTTATTGTCACCGTTTTAGTGCGGTCTATCTGGATCAATCATCAATCTCTCCGCTCCTCTTCAGTTCTTCTTCCCCTCCCCTTCGCTTGTCCTACCTCCCCTTGCGCATCCCACTCTCTTTCAATATATTACAGGCAATCTTTATTCCACGTGAATCCACTTAGCACAATGGAGCCTAAACAAATGTGTGTGTCAAACCCAGATGGTGTGATCCCAATGCTGTGGAGGGACAAAGAGGGATGAAAGGGACTTGGGCAAAGGAGGAGGGGATGAAGACAGAAAAAGACAATCAAAAAAAGGTGAATACCTATGATGCTGTGGTCAATAAAAACAGAAGGTACTAGCTATAGTAATGTCAAAGTCAGCATAATGTTAGGCAGTAGGGAGATTGAGATATAACTGGTACAGTACACAACACGTCGATTGCATTTATAGACATTCTCATTCATGGCAAAAAAATGTTCTAGCTGAGCACAAGAGAAACAGAAAATCTGCAGGGAGGGAAATGACTTACATTCAGCTTTGACCAACAACTTATTAAATTCTACAACAGATCAGATTAAAAGGAAGATATTCCATGGCCATCTGCTGATATTCCATAATGCGTCCGTATTCTTGTCTACCTGCGTCATTATTGCATCCAGTCTTACTACAAGTCATGCCAACTTTGCACTCCAGCCCCATTGTGGAGATTCAAGGAACGTGGACTCTGATATGGATGGGATATTGACACAACACACACAAGTCTCACAAAGCTTTTCAAATGAGACAGATTGAAAGTAAACAAACAGAAGTATCCCTACCATTAACTAAACTAGCTGCCTGCACTGGTTTGTTCAAATGTGTGGGGCCGTGGCCCACTGACCATTACAAGACAGGTAGCAGCTTGGTTAGCTGGAAAGTTGCTGCAGAAGTAGGTCCATGTGCAAGTATTTACAAAAGCTAATCCAGGGGGCTAATTCCTGTGTATACTTTCAGTCCAACTCAGAGAGTAGCATCTGAAATGTTTTATTTGAAAAGCTTTAGGAGGCTCAAGCCGCTTGCCCAGATTTGTTTTCCAGTAACTAGACAACAGAGTTTCCGAGTCCAAAATAAGCATTACCCATTATGCAGAATGGCCAACACAATAAGAATCAGACGCAGCTTCGCACTAAATTATGGTGGGAAAAAAGCAAATACCACTGGGTGCACATGGGTCCCAGCCTCGCCCCAAGCCTGGAGAGCCTGGGTCATGAATTGGACCTGGATCGGTTCAGGGTTAGGGAAGATGTTCTATTGCTGTTGTTTGCCAATATACAGCATTTCATCCACGTGCTGACATAAACCTGGAGGCTCTGACTCTGCTGCTTTTGTGTATCATTCTCACTCACACATTGTTTTTGCCAACGTGTATGTTTACAGTACACTATGTCACAGCCTAGACCACCTGTACATATACCACGCATTCATATGTAAATTAGCTTCAAGTTATCGACACGCATATAGCCCTCGAACTGAGCATCATAGGCTTTACCAGTTGTGTGTCTGCATTAATTGACAGCATCTAATGTATATGGTTTGTTATCGTTGATGCTTTTTTACAGTGACGGTCATCAAATTCACTAGGCTCACCCTGATAGCTGCGGTGTAAGGCGAGTTGTCATTTATTCAATCCATGGAGAAAAGGTGTCCATCTGCGTTTACAGATTTAGGGTTACAGTATGTAACCATGCAGTCATATTTTCATTTAGTATGGCAAAAGAAGAGGTGTGAGGGGCAACCAAGTAGTTGGGGCACATACCACATAGGTGCATATGCAGCGAGTCCCCGGCAGGCCGGAACATTTGCTGTCATTCTCCTACACTGTTCCCCCACGTTCCCTTTCTCTCCCCACTGTTGCTGACAAATGAAGGCATATAATGCCCACCCAAAAAAGCAGAAAATAATAACAGGTGCACCTACTCTAACTAGGATGGTATTATCTTCAAAAAGGCCAGCTGGCACAACACTGCTACACCCCTGTCACCACTTGTTTTTGGTTTGTTGCTTAGCTTTGCTTTTGCCAGCTAAGCGAAGACTTTCTGCTTTCATTCCTTCGTTCTTTACAGTCTTTGTGATAATCTATCCCAGGCGTCTGGACTGAGGGATGAGTCTATTGTAGAGGAGGAGGACAACAAGGAAGAGTAAAAAGAATAAGGAGAGGTGAAGTAGATGGGTAGCTCTGAGTGAGTCTCTGCCTCCCAGTGAAATCTTGAGTTTTCCCTGTGAGAGCGCGTTCTCTATTGACCTCTACCCCTTATCGATCCAACCCCTCTTAATGTACTTCATGCGTGTGTGTGTGTGTTTTACGCAGAGGCAGGGAGAAATAGAAAGTAGCAGGTGTTTTGTGTGTGTAAGTGCAAATGTGTGTGTCGGTGTCTGATAATCTCCACTAAGTGCCTTCATAACCATAACGCCAGTGGGGAATATTCTTTTTTATCGGGAGCAACTTGCTAAAAAAAGGAAGATAGCTGCCTTCAGGAAGTACTTCACAGTGTGTAATGTCTGCATGGAGGTGGGGTTAATAATAAAGGAAAATATGGACAAAATAATTAAGCAGGGTGTGAGGATACATGCAAATTATTGTTGAGCTGAAGGGAAGGAGGGAAATACCAAGAGGACAAGAAAAGAGGAGAAAGGTATGGAGATAATTTAAAGAGGTAAAAGGCTCATGGGATCACCAAGCGTTTATCACTCCCACTCTCTTTACTCACTGCCCTTCTTTCTTCATAAACACTTGACAAATTCACACACGTACACACATGAACATCCATATACACCATTCCGCCCTTCATCCGCACAGCTGCATTTTTTTCTTTTTTTATCTCTGGCCTTATTCCACAGCTTATGAATTTTAATAGGCCTCAATCAGAACACCTCAGCAGTGTTTTTCTATCTCCCAAAGTAATGGACTTGAACCACCTGAGAGTTCTTAGACAGCTCTGTGTTCGTAAAGCTAAGAAAGTCAGAATGAAATTGGGAGGAGAGTAGGGATGAATGATAAGGACGGACGGGATGTGGATGAATAAAAAAGCAAAGGAGGGTTGGTGGGAAAAAGAGTGCGCCTGCGTAGTGAACTCTGATTGCGGGTAGGGTGTCAGAGGGAGACAAATTGAGAGAAAGGAGGGTGGCCTTGAATGAATTCCTACTGGAAGTCAACATGCATGTTAGTATGCATGCGATCTCACACGTAAACACATACGCATGCAAAAAAACACACTCACACACCCTAAATGAGAGTCTGATTGTTTCTTGGTTGCCTTGCTCCTAACCTCTCCCCCACCCACCCTCCTTTAATTACAATCTGCACTGACAAATGGGCCTGCTTGGTAATGCAAAGCAAGGCACACACACACACACACACACACACACACACACAAAGTGAAGAAGAAGAGAGAGTGCACTGTTTTTGCTGATTAGCGATGTAACTGTTCTTTTTTGGTCTCAGACCTTGCATTTAGCCACACAGCTGCACACACTTACACTTTATTTCCCCAGCAGATCTTAAACAAAACTGCTCTGCATTTATACTGTTGGAAATTGTCCCTATTGTACCATCCCCGCCATGATGTGTAGCCATTTGTCGAAATCAATGGAGCCCTGAAATTGGTATTATTCTTTCAATGGTTCATTCTCTCTCTGGCCCGCACTTTCCGTCTCTCTCCCTTTGCTCATGCTTGAATGAGAAAGTGATTACCTGAGAAAGAAAGGGGTTAGAACGTTAGTGAAAGAAGGCAGTTGTGTGTCTGCCGTCTCTGTGAAAAGACCTGTGTATAGCTGTTGCACCTATGCACATCTCTTGACTGCCTTATCTCGCCCCCCTCTTGTCGCCACGCGAACATAACTACACACACATGCACATCATAGCACAATGAGCCATCGACACAATGAGGTACACTGCAAGTGCTCACAGGAAAGACAATCCGCACATTACATGTGCCAAAGTTGATAGCCAGAAAACAATGCTTCATCAGCTCTCGCCATAATCGCAGCACTTTTAAAGATCTCAGGCTAAAAGACAGGAGAGCAGCACAAAGCATAAACACAGTCATAAGCCAGCTCTATTCACAGGCCATGTAGTTCTACCAACTGTTAAAGCCATTCCCATTTCGACAAAGCAACAATAGAGCGCAACAGAGAGAGACTGAGGGACTGTATTGATATTGAGCGCTGCTGAATGGTCGACTGACTAGCATTCACTGTCACAGCGGATAGATGGTTTAATTGTGGATTGGTGTGAGAAAAAAGGAGTGAGAGAGTGTGTATTTCTATGTGTGTGTTTGTTTCTGTGTGTGTGTGTGTGTGTATGTGTGCGTATGTGAACGAGAGGACCCGGGGAGGTGACAGCCGTTATCTCAGGCCTACAGACAGACACTTAGCCCTCCTCCAACCCTCAACCACTCGTCCCTATGGCATGCTCAGAAATGTCAGGAGCTGGCACTGTCAGTACACTCTGTGTGTGTGTGTTGCGGGGAGAGACTGCTTGTACTGTGCAATTTTAGCCAGAGCCCATGTGTCCATGAAAATGATGTCTAATATACGTCTGCTGCTTTGTGAATATATATATATATTTATATTGTTCACACATACAAACACCAACCAACACATTTAGCAATGATGGGAAGTGCAAAGTTTCCCACTATCGCTGCCAAGATGTAGATCATTTTAATTAGATTTAGAGTTGTTTCTACTAAAATACCACAAGATATTCCTTGGTTCAACATAGAGAGTTGTACAAGTATACATGTATGTACAGGTGCTGATCCATTCTCCTGTACCTTCACTTCACCGTGCTGTCAGGCTATTTGCCATTGTTTCTGACTCATCCCAGTCTTTTTTTGTCTCTGCTCCTTTGTGTCTAAGGGCCCGGTCAAATCAACATTTATGACAGCAAATTTTTGCACACAAATCTATTCTTTTTAATTGGATCACAACAATTAGGTCATATAGGTAAAGTCATTTTGTTTGCGGCTTTCATGTGAAGTTCATCTTTGCTGAACTTTGGCAAGCATTTGCACCATTAACCAACTGCAAACTGTCTTAACAGCACTGACCTTGAATGGAATGGAGAGCAAAGGGGATCATATTAGCTGTGTGGCGCCATTAGATTTTATAAAACAGTCTGCATAAACATGAACCTGTGAGACTGTACTCAATGGTACAAATACGTCTTTTGTATAAACTGTTAACGCTGTGTTCCTTTTAACTTGATTGGTTATGTGGCTGAGTAGCATGTTACCAGCTAGTGCTAGCATGTCATCGGATAGCTAACTAAGCAGCCACATTAGCTCAATTGCCACTTAGCCCCATAGGGCTGTCATCCAAAAGAAACTGGCCTCTGTGAAATGTGCTGCAGCACAGCAACTTCACTTCAGTTTCCATCGGTGCACATTTACCGCAGCAGTACCACGAGTTCTCGTTTCTTTCCTCACCTGTTGTCAGTGCGTGACTCTCAGCTCTGGTGGCCTCTTCCTCCTCCTCCTGTATTCTGGCCCATACAGCCTCCCTATGTAGCTGCAAATGTTTGATTCCAGTATTGAAATAGCTTTCTTCAATATATGCCATGGTCTTCCAGTAGTTATTATAATTTTAGAGTGGTTAGGAGCAGTGGGGGCAAGCACACAAAAAATGCGGACGTGCAATCTATAGTTCGAACAAACAGCCCAGGAGCTGGCAAAATTGCCACCCGGTGTATTTTTGCTGGTGTGTGAGAAGGGGCCTTTTGGTGCCGGCAACATGGAGGGAAGTTCAATATTGTTCATTTGCATTTTTTTATGATACAAACCTGGTTGAAAATGATTTAGGTATGCCATGAAGGTTCGTTACAGGTTGAAAATGCTTAACGGCACCAAACACATGCCTGACCCCAACCAACACATGTACCGTAACACCATGCTTAATGAATTTAGTCTCCACCAGAGATAGTCTAAGAAGTTTGCACTTTCCTCTTATATTGTTTGCATGAATGTAAGTGTGAGATGTTAAACCGCATGCAATGAATGTTTGAGGCAAGATGTTGGTCTTTACCCCTCAGCTCAAAAAAGTGCCGTGGAAAAGCGATGTTTAACATACTGTATATATGCCAACAACAAGATTTTAAATTTTTTATAAAGATATAATATTCTCACATCATTGCGGTTGGCTCACTCAATGGGGTTTCGCAACACAAGAGATGATGGAGCTGTCACTCTACAGCATGTCTAGAACACCACCCACATCTGGTTGCGATTTTTGTCGTGTGGCCATCTGTTTTGCAATACAACCATGCAGAACCACAGGAAGCTGGAACAGAGTTGAAGCCAGTTTTTCAGGAACTTCCTCCAAAATGTTCTTCATTATTATTCATTGATATTAGTATAATTACCATACAGCATGACAATAGCATGTTGGATGAATGTAAAGCATGCTGCCTACTCAAATAGCAGTTTTAAGCAGATTACCATTTCCTATGCCCCCACAAGGTATTGTTTGGATGAAATAGCAACAGCAGCATTTTTTCCATACAAACCCAACAGTTGTGTTCTGAGAAATGCAGCAATAACACATCTTAAGTTTGTAACTGTAGTAGTGTTTGACAATGTTGCTGCTATGATTTTTCCAACCAATTGCCATCACATTTTGTAAGTAGTGCTTCAATTTTCTATGATGATTGAGAGAGAGGATGCTCTTCATACTCTTTGGAGTTTCTCTCTGTAGTGGGTCGTAAAGAGTCCTCTTTAGCTATTGAAAAAGACTCCATACCGCTAAAATCATAAAACTCATTGTTGATGCTGCTGAACAAGGTTAAGCAGGCAAAGAGCAAGAATGTCAACAGCAGAAAGCAGGGTCTCATTGGTGTCAGTTGCAGAGAACAGTTTTAATGGCAGGCAGTGGCCTAAAGTAGCTCCTTACTTACATGATTCACAGTGGTCAGAAACGCACATAGTCATACAAGCTGTGTTTCCTTCGAAAAATACTTTTATACCTTTTTTTCATGTCTTTAGCTTCTGTACTGAAGGGTTTTAAATAAAATCCTTAAAATGTGATCGGACAGGAGGGACGGGGGTGTAGAATGTAGTGCAATACGGAGCTACAGAGGACTGTGGCTCCACACACACCTCCCTTGTCGCTGAAAGTTGCAGACTGATTAATGGATGGATAAATGTTGTAATATTATTTGTGGGAATCTGGATCTGGGTTATGTAACCACATGTCATATTTTGTTTTACAGGAAGAAAAGAAGATTCGATTTTTTTTCCTCATTAAAATACAAAAAAATTGATTTGGGTTCTGTTTGCACTTGATTGTTAAATAGATGCACAATATCAGTGGGGATGTGATCTACAAGGGTTAAAAAGGCATTTGTCATTTTATCTCGACTTTGAAATATAATTTTATTTTCACCATGAATTTGTTGATAATACTTACAAGATAGTTGTAGCTATAATCAATATGGATCACACATATGAATAATGGAAAAGGCATGAAAACTTAGGATGGACCCATGAAAGGTAATGAGTTTAACTACAATGCATGGTAGAGAGATGTTTTTATCCCTGCATGGTGTTGTTAGACTGTTGACCTCATAGTTGAACTGGCCCAACAGGAAATCTCTCACTTATTCAGATGGCCAGTCCATTCCTGCTGGCATTTCAAACCTCTTTGTTGTATGATTTAGCAACTGAGCAAACCTCAAAGGGATGCAGAAGTTTATTTTGTACTCTTTATAGCTATAGCCCCTTAAAAACATTTTGCTATTTGAGTGAACTTTTTTTGACTTTGTTGCGGTTAACTTAAGGATCAGCAGTGTTAAAGCTGGCACTGGGGATCCATACCACCAACCTCAAACACACAAGATCCCTCATCCATGCAAGATCTGTGTCAAATTTCATGCTAGATACTAATTGTATATAACATGTACCATTGCACCAATTGTCAAAGTAAACTGTTTTCGTAGTTTGTACACAAGACATTTATATACTCGACTTTTTTGTACTTACAGGAAAGGAAATCAACAAAACTGTTACTGAGACATTTTGACATGTCACTGTAAGAAAAATGTAAATTATTAAATCAATGATGGCTGAATTCCATTTAGCTATTTCACTTTCAGAGTTTAGCATTTGCTGGCTCACTGTCACACTATACAGGCTTGCCAGGACATTTGAAAAGGACAACGCCATATCTGTTGTGTGATATAAACAGCTATGCTCTTCCTACTATGACTTCACAAAGTCAAAAAAAGCTGTTCCTCCGTTTCCCTACAACGGTGTATATGAACACTACACAGAACTAAGGGTTTTAAAGACAGTATAGTGACTTGATGTAATTAATGTTGGGTGTAATTAATGTTAGGCATTTCCAGTGTGAATACACTACATACTCAAAACCTGCTTTGAATTACTGTGTATTATGGGATTAGAATGCATCTTAACTTCAAAAAAGTGTTGGCTGTGTGCTGTGCCACAGTGTGGTTTCAATTAAAGCAGAGCAGATGGTAAACAAGATACTGGAGATGGCACCAGACACCCCTTGCACTACTGCCTGTGGTACCTTGGACATGTGTATTTGGACACCGTGACCATCACATACTACACATAATTATTCTTCATGTTACACACCAATAACACACACACACAAACAGTCTATGAAGAAAAGCTCTACCGAAGTACCTATTTGAAAGTAGTGTGGTCATATTGTAACTGGTAACTGTAAGTTTGGTAAAAAATTGATTAGTTGAAACATTCTATTCAGAGCAGGCTCAGCCCCCACTTACACACACAAATATGCATGTTCCCCTTGGCTTGCATCTCTCACCACTTTATGCCACAGGCCCCAAACAAGCCATCTGCACTAGTGTCTGCCTCTGCCAGCCTGGCCCTGAGAGATGGACTTTATGTGTGTGAGTATGTGTGTGTGTTTTTGTGTGTGTGTGTGTGTGTGTGTGTGTGTGTGTGTGTGTGTGTGTGTGTGTGTGTCTGTGCGTGTGTGCGAGTGTGTGTGCGTGTGCGTGTGCGTGTGCGTGCGTGTGTGTGTGTATGGGGGGTAGACAACAAAATGCATACATTCAACCCTATTGCTGTACCTTCAAAAAGCACAAGAGTGCTTTTAAGTGTGCCAGTCTGTGCCCCACTGGCTAGCCAACTGCAGTTGCTCTGCACTCTGCTCATACGTTGCTCATCTGGCAGTTACTGCTGACAACGTCTTTCTGACCCATGGTGTCATAGCTGAATCGTACATAACCCCCACCCTCCAGTTCCAACCAACACTGTTAGCCCTGTCGGTGCTGTTGCAGTTGTTGCCATGTTGAGAGCCGTGTGGAGGCAATTCCTAAATCATAGATATTAACGCAGTGCCCGTTCAAAAATGCCTGTTCAGAACAGGCTGAATGCTTGGCTTGTGGTGTTGCTGCTTGCAGCGTTCTTGAGACTCGCTCAAACAACTTCACACTCAACACAGTGGCTACTCATGGTCCAAAACACCAGTGAAATACATTCTGGTTCCAAGTGACAGAACACCGGTGGTTGGGCCCAACTGAAAGGGCCTCAAATGTCTTTAGATTTATCATGATGTTTAGATATGAAACATATTGACTTATATTACTATTCTAAATTATTGCGCACTAAATTAACATACAAAAGGCCCCTAAGAACTTACAGAATATGCAACTGACCTGTATATTACTTACTGTGTACTTCAGAAGAAAACATTGTAGTACTACATTTACATGACAGATAAAGGTTACTGCTTAAGTAGCAGATAAACATACAAAATATAACAATTAAATTATGATTGCATTATTATTAATGAAACTATCCAACTTTATAAATTGAAAGCTGTACTGTTAATAAAAATCGGTTCATCTATGTCACTTTATTAAGATATAAAATGTTTTCATGCAACAAAGCTGCTAGATTCCCAATATGTGGTAAGTTTATCCAAATAATGCAGGTTTGGAAATTGTTTAATCGCTGCACGGTGTGCCACGAAAAATAGAAGCCTGGCTGTTGTTTTGCGTACTGTGCTTCAGTGAACCCATGCTGTGAACAGTCTGCTGGTAAAATCATAGTTAATATTTCATTATACAGCAGAGGGACTCACAGGCAGCTGGGCCCGGATTTGCAGAGTTATTTTGCCCACGGCAACTTTATTAGCGTTATAAATTGGTTTGGCAAAAACTTACACAATTTGATTTGCAATGACAGAGTGGCACCGTTCCTGTGTCCACTTGTGCTCTTTGACTCCATGGCAGAGGAGAACAGTTTGGTTGAAACATTGTCCAGCTTTCATGTGGCGCCAGATTAAACTGCAGTCAATGAACCCCTATCTGGTCGCTGCGGACGACATGCTGGACTGCAGAGGGCTGAAGCTCAGTTACTAATTAGCACTAATTACAAAGTGCAGCTCAGGCCAATGGGAATGACATCCATTTTGCAGGTGTTTGACCTTTTGTATGAGCTTTATATCAGACAGTGCAATTTTGACCTGATGATGACAAAGGTGAAAAGTAACCACAGTTATTACACCAGAGTGCACCAGAACTATTGGATGGCAATCCATCCAATAGTTCTTGAGATGAACAGACGACTGTTTCCATCCTTCGTACCACGACACAATATGGCTAAAAAATGTACAACTAATGTACTACTAATATCCAACCGCAAATATGTTTTGAAAGAAGCGCAATGCTTCTTTGATTCCTTTCTATCATACATTGTAAAGGAACATCTGCAACATTTTAAAATGTTTGCAAAACTATTTCCTACCACATACAACTCTCATTTTTATTAGACTATTTTCATCTATTCAAATGTTTGTGCGACCTATGAAGTGGCTGTTGGTTGCATGTTGTGAGTAAAATTAAAGGTTTCACAGAAGTCTTTTTTCCAAAACTATTTCAACAAATTAGAATCCTTTTTTACAGAAATGATTTCAAAATTATATAAATTGGAGGAAGGGTGAAATGAAAACAGGAGAGAAGCATTGAAGCTAAAGTTCAATGCTTCTCCAGTGCTGTTGCCCAATTAACGAACCCAACATCCCCCCACTCAACAACAGTAATTATCTAGAAGATAATCAGTTGCTTTTTATGTGTCAATCATGACTAAAAAACTGCACATAAAAACAGATATCAACTTCTAGACACACTTAAACATGCGTGGACACTCCCACACACAAATATCATGACTGAACGTTGCTCCCAGCTTGTTTCCCGGTATCTGATATGCAAACAGCTATATCCAGCTATATCAAAACATGTTATTTGGAGGAGCAAAAAAGAAACACATCTTGACTAGTGTGCCCGCCTGCCCCTCCCTTTTCCCAAATACTCACCTGCTTTATTTTTTTAGGCAGATAAACATTCACAAACATTCCTTACCCATCAGGGTTTGAATGTTTTCTTAGATTGCACCAGCTCCATAAAGAAAGCTTAATTGCATGTTCTCTCGCAGTTACATTTTATGTAATTACAATCCCATCATTGCAACTTCTAATCTGGTACAAGAACGAAACAGGTGCTGCTGCAAACAATGGCATTTTGTCATGTGTGTCAAAGGTTCCTGAAACTAGAGGATGCAAATATAGTTGTTCATGCAAACATACATACATAATAACACTGAATTACATGAGATTTGCTGATTTGTTTCTTTGCGAGAGTAGGATGAGAAAATTGATACCATGTCGTGTCTGTAGGTTAAGTACGGAGACTAGGACGAGCTTAGCCTAGCTTAGCATCAATACTGAAAGCAGGCAAATCAACGAACATTTAAGAGTCATAGTTTCTTTCTGAGTTGGAGGGTATGATCCTTATGTGTTCACTGTGAGGACAGAACCTTTGTAATGCTGCATGAAGTCACTGGGGTTAAGCTAGATTGTCTGTAAATATCCCCAAAACCGTAGGCTGGCTGCTCATTAAACCACAATGTTTCTTTTCTATTTCTACAGAAGATTAGGCGTGCGTGCGTGCGTGCGTGCGTGCGTGCGTGCGTGCGTGGGTGGAGGTTTTTGGAACTCTTTTGAAGGTGGAGTAGCGAGTGATTTAGCTTATAACTTTTGCTATTAATAATTCTTAAAATAATATAGTTTTTCAGTCAGTATTATGTAGTGAGTAATTGATCACATTTGTTGGTGGAGCTTGACCAAAACTGGTGCCTATACAGAGATCAAAACTAAGTTAGCAGACATTCCATTCAAAGTCTTGTTTTGGCGTGCTTGGATCTTTGTTCAGGGCAGTACACACCTGCAATTTGCAGTTATCTATCTATCTATCTATCTATCTATCTATCGATCTATCTATCTATCTATCTATTTATCTTATCTTATCTCATATTTCATTCTTAGCACATCGCTAATGTTCGTCATATGTACTTTCTGACCGCTCTTAATTTTTTCTGATTTTGCATATCTGTTCGTATATGGATTCATCAACAAATTACCTTGTGTAATTAACACAACTTTAGAGGTGTTGGTAGTCATGTTTTTGAACAGATTCAGGTTGTTTCCACTGTTTTCCCCTGCCTCCAGTCTTTATGCTAATCTAGGTTTAACACGTCTATCTCCAGCTCTGTACTTCATCCTAGGCAAGAGGCTGATATCAATCTTCTGAGTTTACTCTGGGGAAAAAAAGCTAATCTTCTACAAAATGTAAAACTGATAGTCCTTGATTCCGTGGAAAATGATGATGTCCAAGTACAAAGTGTTATAATAAAAGAAATGGTTTCTTGAGTCTGATTGGCGCTCAATGAACTTCAATGTCATAGTTATATCTAATGTGGTAATACCTCATTTCAATAATGATAACTAGGTATAGATTGTAAATATGGTATCATATTTTTTTAGGTTTGTCCATTTGTGTGGATGTGAGTGCATGGGCGTGTGGTTGTGCATATTCCAGTCTTATGTTTGCATGTGAACATGTGTTAGTGAAGCCAAAGTGGCAGAGCTAAAGAGTGCATCCTGAAGCACAAAGACGGAGACAGAGAGGAGAGAAGGAGAGAGAGAGAGAGAGAGAGAGAGAGAGAGAGAGAGTTTGTCTGTGTGTGAAAGAACTCTTTCATCTTCACCCCACAATCCCTGGTGAGGCCTTCCATGCCAATCCATTTCCTGGAGTTGGCTTCAGTCTCACCCAATGGGACGACACACACATATATTCACACAAACTTGGCTGGCTTCTCCCCACTGTGAAAGCTCTGCAATCTTGCCTCTACCCACAGACAGACGCACACGCTCGGCCCGTTGGGATGACAGCGAGGAAATGGCAAGCAGCAGCTGGGGGGTCCCTTTGCTCCTCTTCAGAAACTGTAGCACCCCAGAGGCATCCCCTAGCCCTATCTTAACACTTTGTGACTGCTTGTGCACTTGTGTGATGTGTGTTGAGCTGCGTGTTTGTGCGCTTGCAAATTTGTGTGTGAATGGGAATGTGTGAAGTTGTCCCCCTTAATCACCACCACACTACCTGCCGTGCTTGCCTCATGCTCCTAGCATCCTTGCGTATGAGTGTGTGTGTGTGTAATTGTGTGTGTAGTGACTCCTTTTAAGTTTCCAGAAAGAAAAAGGAAAGGGAGATAAACAGAGCTGAAACAAACCACACTGACCTAAAGGCTGCCCTGCACGCTGGAACTGCTTTAGCCGCATGTCAAGGGGTTGCATTTGTGTTGCAGCTTTTTTATATCTGTGTGTGTGTGTGTGTGTGTGTGTGTGTGTGTGTGTGTGTGTGTGTGTGTGTGTGAAATGTCAAATCCACAGGCATTTTTGAAACCTTCCTTTGTGCATTAATATATGTGTGTGTTTGTGTATTCGTGTGTGATACTAACCGCAGGCGTCCAAGTCTGTTCATTAGCAGGCTTAGCTAGCAGAGGAAAGCATGTAAAGATGACTGCTATTAATTTAGCATCTCACTGGCGTCCCTCGCTATTGCTCTCTCTCTCTCTCTCTCTCGCACACACTATACTCGCGCGCACACACACACACACACACACACACACACACACACACACACACACACACACACACACACACACACACACACACACGATATGACTGCCAATTCATTAAGTGAATGTTTGGAGCCCCAGACTGTACCAACTGGTAGAAGCTAACTAATCTGCACTGCGCCAGTGGAGAGAGAACGAGCCAGAGAAACAGATAACATTCACCGAGGGGGACATTCAGCCTCTGAAAACAACTATTAACATCAACATTTGGGAAGGCCTCAACTTCAGGAAGATAAACACACACTCACAAGCGCTGGCATTTGGTTGTGAATACAAATCGGAAAACATACAGTAAATCGGAAAGAAGTAGCTAGGTGTATAGTGGCGCTATGAGGCTTCTGTCCATTTTCCTCATGAAGTGCTGTCAGAGAAAACTCACTTGGTCATTAATGACCCTCTGTTTCTTAATCATTGTCATGTTTGCACTCCTGTGGGAGGTTCTGATTGGATGGACAATACCAGTCTGAGGGCAGGCTGTGTTTGTATGTGTAACCAGGTAGAGAATTTGAGTTCCTAATATTTTATTTTAGGATTTTCTTTTTTTTATGTAACCAGACTGATAATTTAAGTATTTAATGTCATTCTAATCTAAATGTAGTTCTGTTTGATAAACAAAGTGTCAATCACAGCAGTTTTACCTAGATACGCTTCTCATTGGTTATTTTGGGAAATGCAGACTCCCGATTGGGTAAAGGAAAATAAGTCCCACCCTCCTACCAGGAAGAGGATGTGACGTTACCGAGTGAGAAAATACGCGAGTGAATGAGCGCTAATTCTTTTACAAAATAATTCAGCAAATTGTGAGAGACGCATTGTGTGTGTTGTGAGACTGCACTTATCCGACGTGAGAGAGGTGATTCAGAGACCTTTGCGCCAGGAGTTACAACTTTTTGGCAGTCTTGGTGAGTTTTGCTGAGTTAAAGTAGCATGCTAACTGTGTTAGCCACGTGTGGCCACGTGCGACGCGAGGGCATTGATATGTGAAGCTGCCATTAAAACTACAGCTGTGAAATGGAGTGTTACATGTTTAATTAAAGCAGAATATTTTTCATTGATCGTTTGCTGGAAAAGATGGATATGGGTTGTTGCTAATTGAATTATTCTTGGTTGTTTGATACTTTTGTTGGTGTTATAATGTGCATGTTGACAATGTGACTGCTCTGTTATGCACTGCCAGTGCTAATACGAATACAAAGTAAGTTTAAGAGAACTACTGAATATTTGCATTGAGGTGATCTTAAAACATGAATGTGAAGTAGGTAAATGTATTCTTTTTGTTGTTACTCAGTTCATGATTCAAAAGAGAAACATATAATGTTAACCCAGGGTTAAATAGCTCAAAATAATTCCTAATTGGTTAAGGAAGAATACAATAATGTGATAATTGCTGTGTGTTCATTTGATCATTTTGATGTGACATTCATTATGGTCATAACATAGATAGGAATTTCATGATAGTAATAGCCTTGTTTTATACAGGTTAGGTTTTTGAGGTTCCCTGGATACCTTTGATACTGGATATTGAGTTATTCTTTTGACTTTGGAACTGAAACTGACTGACTATTTGAACGGACTGCGGAAGGAAACAAGGAAGGAACTTGAACTTAAAGGAACTTGAACTTAAAGGAACAAACTGAAGGAACACTGAAATTATTCAGGGATACTTTTACCATTTCAATGGAAATGTGTGGGGTAATATGTCAATAAGAGCATTGTCAATGTTGTGCAAGATGTCACTTGAAAGTATGTTATTTCTTCTATTTTCACAAGGTTCAATATAATCGTTAAAATCAAACCATTCAGTGGCTCCATTTCCCCCTTGTGTCTATTCTTTTTTTCTAACCTCTCCCTACAAACCTAGACCCTGGTCCAATCATTTATTTGAGTATCCTGCGAACACTAAGCGGATTACATATGCAAAACCCATTCAGGCCTGGACTCTTTGGGGCAACAAATGCAGATACTAGAGCAGGGTCAGAACAACTTGCTCAAAAGTTAAGAGATGACAACCACTGGTTAAACACTGTCTCAAAGAGTTTAAACTTTATAAGTATACTATTAATGGCTAGTGACCCAAAGGGGTGTACCCAAAACAAAGGTTATTTGGATTAAAGGACTATATCGAAGGTTAATTGATGCATACATGAAATATGCCTAGAAACCTGTTTGCCCATCTTTCAAACTGAAACTGGGACACGTATATATTTTCTAAATACCTTCCAGTTCATTCAGTCTTTAAATACGAACGTGACCAGAACTGTGACTTTTCTAATGGATTTGCAAAAAGCCTTTGGCCATTCATAATGTGCTGAAGGTTATCAGCCATTGCCTTTATGAAATATCAATAAAAAAGCACATCTATACTACTTTACTACATAAACGCTAGGTCACACCAAAATTCAAAACCGTAGAATTTTGTAACAAAATCTATTCATAACTATTGGTCAACGGCACACATATTTGTTCAATGAATAAACATCAAGACCGCGCTGACCTTTGAGGGAATGGGGAGCTTGGTAATTGCTGTTAGAAGCTAGCTAGCTTGGAAAACTTTTTTCCCTCTTTATCGGAGGGCATAAACAGAACAGCACAGAGCAATTAGAAGGAAGCTTGCAGAGCTTTTGTGACTCAGTAGTGCAAGCATGTTACTAATTTCCTAACTTGTTAGCCATGCACATTGCCACTATATCAAGCATTTAGCACAACCTATTCTGTAGGGATTAGATGTGACTGGTGTTACTTTGTTATTTTATTTTAGAAAACCTTGTGAAATGGCAAAACCAACAATTAATTCATCCTTCTAACAAGCATTATTTGTAGCCAAAGCCTGATACAGCTTATGCCTCTGTGTGCCACAGACCTCCAATATCATCCATAAATCACTGCATACACATAAAGGGCAGTACCATTCATTATGACGCACACAGGAAGTGTAGTTTAGTCTTTCCAGTGTTTCATTTAAAAAATCAACTGCACTTGCTGTCTTCAATGTAATAAGGGAGTAGATGGCTCTTAAATTTGTTCTTAACGGTGTTCCATAGCACATAGGCATAAACTACTGTATACATCAGGCTGTGGCGGAAGACAAAACTTGAAGATTAATTCACTGTTGGTTTTGGAACTTAATAATGATAACAGTTACAATAACAGCAGCCATATCCCTTGGAGTTATAAACACATTAAAAACAATGTGACAACCCTCCTGCTCTAAGAATACAAGAAAGTATTTTTTGTCACTATGGCTGCATGTTTTTTTTTTTTGTATAACGCTACATCACATATTGACAAAAGCAACATCACTTTACTTTGTTTTCCGTGAATCTACCAACACTGCTGTCATGTACTCTGCTAACTCGTTGCTGCAGTTACAATTATGGGATGTAAATCCCTTAAGAACATTTGAGCATATCCAGTCTTGATCCATAGCAGGGAAGCTGTGTGTATCCATGTGTAAGTCTCCTTCACCATCTCCATAGCTGTGCTAATCACCCTCGCTGCCACTCACTCTCAAGGTCTTAGTGGCCCTCTGTTGAAAGCTGCAATCCACAATTCAAATAGAAACAGAAAATGGTGTTGCAGACACATTAAGCAGCTCAGTGAAGCCAGGTCTTAGACTGAAACAGGCACTCTGATTTCAGAGGGCTAGGTCATTACTTTGCTAATCCTGCTGAAAATTAGTTTATAGGTTAAAATTGATATTCAAGCTACAAGAGCATTAACGTTTAGCAACAGGGCTGACTCATGGCATGGATATACAGCAACATTAAAGGTGAGAAAATAAGGTGGAGGAGTTAAAGCTAAGACAAAGGTTATACTGTAATTTGTTCATTTAGGTTTACACACTAATTCCTTTTACAGACAACAAAGATAGAATGGCAGAGCTGCAGTGGGAAAGTTTTACTTTCCCACTGCAGCTCTTTATGTGATAAAGAATGAGGACCAGATCTTCTACAAAAGCAAACTTTGACAAATGTCATATAATCATATCTAATAGTAAGGGTATTTTGCATGACATCTCTTTGATGCTTCTTGGTTTAAAGAAGGATCAATGGCAATGGCAGATCATTGATTTATTCTCATTCATTGTTTATTATTTATGTCTATGATAAAGCCATAGAAGGCCCCCACCATGACTATCTGTTTGAATGATTGGCTCTTCAAGTTTCCAGTTTCACTGTGGGTAAACACGTTTTTCACCTTTCTTTTTCGAGGAGCAACCTGATTGAGCAAAGCATGAGAGAAAGTCAAGTCAACGCCACTTTGATTGGCTGACATCAGAAAAATCTGTTTATTTGCAGTGAACCCGACATGAAGATTTGCATCATAAATACGGCATTTGTAGCTGCTACTCACACTCAACTTGACCTCCGTAAACCCACTGAGACGGCACTTTTCTTTTGAAAAATCATTGCCATAGTTATCATACCAAATACTCTCTTCTTTCAAAAGTATCAACCATGAGAGTGTATAGGAAAGGACCGTTATTTCGCTGTGTGTTTGTGTATGTGCATGAGCGAGATGGAGAGAAACAGAGAGCGAGTGCTGCGCATATGTGCATTTTGATAATAAACTGGATGAGGCTGAGAGTCACATGAGGGCAGGGCAGCTTTAAAGCTTTCTCAGACCATACTGACCTTGGTAACAAAGGCTTTCCGCCCAAAGTTATTAACAATAATTGGACCTAATTATGTGATATATAAAAAGAGGAGGAAATTGCAGAGGAGTGTTTCAATTGAACAGTCATTACAAAGACTGAAAAATGGCACAGTAACAGGTCAAGTGGAACCAGTGCTCAATGTTTCGTGTGTGTTGTGTACGTGCGTCTGTGCATGTCTTTGGGTGTGTGCTTTTGCCACATGTCCTTATGCCTCAGGCTTTTGAAAAAAAAACATTTTTGTCACTATTAAAGCTTAGCTTGTCATACAAATATGTCCGCTCCTGAAAGAAAGAACAATAAGATGGAAATAACAATAATTGAATAACAGTCTGTCATTTAATTTAAGCCCTAATCAGTTTCATTGTAACACACCTTTGAATTTTCTATTGTAATGCATGAAAATAATACATTTTGAGTTAATTTTAAACAGAAGTTCACAATCTAGGAAATAACAAACACAGTTTGAACCACAGCTTCTGAGTTGTGTCCCACACTCTCTGTGGGAATATGAATATGTTCATACTTGTTCAAACAAATTTTAGGTAAATTCTGTATTCCCCATTATAAGAGCCCATCTCACATAAAATACCCCTATACCAGAAACTGAAGGTCTGCAGCTGTAAGCTTGCACCCCAAAATATAAACCTTCTGTGTAGCAGGTTTAATTTGATCCTAACCCCCTGTTCAACCCGTACTGACTCCCAACTCGTCTCATACTTGGTCAGTGCCTATGGTAGTATCAAAATATGTCATGCATTTAGTATCATTACATGTTATAGCCTCATGTCTCTTTCACACTTACAAACAACACACACCTCAAGGACCCACGGTCATGAAGACATTCCAGAGTGTGTCAACAAGCCCTCTTCCCAGAAATGATCAACTAGTTAGATAACATTTAGTTGAGCCAATATCTCACCATTTTAGGTAATATTTAGTTGAGCCAAAAGGTGCACGCGTAAGTGCACATGCACACACTCACAAAGAAGGTTATAAGAGTATGGGCACCATAGCAGCAGCCTTTCTCTGCAAATAAATGCTCCTCAAGTGTAGCACTGTCACCTCACCCCACAGCAAGAGGGGCCCGGGTTCGATCCCCAATCCCGTGTGGTCCTTATGTGTGGCGTTTGCGTGTTCTTCCCGTGGCAGCGTGGGTTCCCTCCAGCTTCACAGTCCAAAGACATGCAGCTTAGGTTAATTGAAGACTCTGAATTGCCCGTAGGTGTAAATGGTTGTCTGTCTCTACATGTGCCCTGTGATAAACTGACCACCTGTCCAGGGTGTGCCCTGCCTTCGCCCAATGTCAGCTGGGATCGGCTCCAGCGCCCCCACGACCCTAAATAGGATAAGCGGTTTAGATACTGGAATGGAGATTCTAATATTAAAATGTTGTTGATGAAAGGCCAGTTCTGACAGCACAGCTTGATTATAAATAATTTTTGAAAAAAGATAAAATAGCATCTATTATTTTCACCTATTCATAACAACTGATTTTCAAAAGTCTAGAAATGGGGTGTGTTCACAGGTCGGTGGTGAGCTCCAAGATACAAAGTTAATGTTTTGCTCATTATCTTGTCATTCTATTTCCTGACAGCAAAGCCCAGCAAAATAAACCTGCCAACTCTCAAAATATGTGAAGTATTTCGTGAAAATATGTGCCACATTATCGAATAGTAGCAGAATGATTGTCTTCGTCTGCCCGTATATAAAGCCAACGCATATTCAGAATAATGAGGAATAAAAGAACAAGGAGAAAAGGCAAAGACTGTGTGATGGGGTAGGAACAGTGAAGGTGTGCAGGATTACCTCTTGAATATCAAAGAGTGCCTGCATCAGAAAGCAGAAAGGGTTAGGCCTTCCGTCATTAAGCATGCTCTCTTAATGATGAGGCTCTCACTCCTGCACTGATGAGGGAAAGACAGAGACCAGCGGTCTGTTAATTGGAGTCAATTTCTGCATGACTGAGTGTGTGTGCACGTGTATTTATGCATGTTTGTACATATGTGCATGTGAACTTGGGGTGTTTGTCTGTCTGTAAGAGACTATGTGAAGTGTGTCTCCATTTCATGCTGCTCCGTGCAAGGAATACCTGATTCCACCTCATTTTACTGGATTTTAAAAACACCCTTTCCACCAGTCTCAGTCAGTTGACCTAAAGGGAGAGACAGACACCAAGCTAACAAGATGAATTTAGTCAGGGAAGCAATTGAAGGGCGGACATATTGACAGACACCAAACACAATTGAATCAAATTAGTCCATGGTGTATTTATTTAGTCCAATTAGTTCCAGGACTAATGTCAGAAAAGAAGATTGCCAATAAACGGCTCACCTCCACAGCACCTCACACCTTTTTCAGGTGAGCTAAAGGGCAAAGTCAGATGCATCCTCCGCCTGACAACAAATAATTGATTATACCATTTAAAAGATCAAACACTGTAAATTCCTTGGTTTTTCAACTTACCAATTACCCCCCCAAAACAGTGTTACACCGATGTTCACCCACACAGATGGCCATCCCGTACAGTGAGATTCAACTTATTTGTTTTTTAATGCTGCAGCATTTCATCACATTCTCAAAAGGCAGTGACTGACCTCCCTTCTTGTTCAACTGTTAACACTGAAATGCATAGATAAATATCTCAGCAATGACCTCAACCCAACAAGGGTGTTGTTGTTTTCTTCTTGAATTCCATTCTCCACACAATAGAGTGCTGCAGGGATGACATATTTTTGTAGGCCGACCCGGAAGTTTGCATCGCCCTGGTTCCCTCGACAAAAAAACATTGGATTTTTCCTTTGGATTATTGCAGCAAATAAGCTCTGAAAACTAGGATGATGTTGAGAAAATAACAATAGTTGGTCCATCTTAAAAGCCAGCCCACCTTTCGAGGCTGAGCCAAAGTTGTGGCTGACCCCTTCCCTTTAATCATCAGCAATTGGCAAGCAAGCAAGAAATAGTCTAAATTCTACACACGCTGCACTGCTACGTTTACAGCTCACTCCCCCCCTAAACTTGCTAATGATACGCCTCACACAGCAGGTACTGGTAGTACCAACACATCAGTGGGCTGAACGAAGAGAGTTCACAGAGTTAAATAAAATAACTTCGCTATAAACTGCTTTTGTAATTTGAAGAAGACCAAACCCAAAACCTTAATTTCGCCATCTTTCAGTGCTCAGTTGCCTGTTTCATCATAGAATATGGTTACACTGCAATCGTAATTGGGGAAGCCAAGAGGCGACCTCACAATTGCAACCGGGTATTTCTCACACTGAAACTAACACTTTTGTTTTGAACCCGCAAATCAGGAAATGATGATTAAAAACCCAAATACCACCCAAGCTAAGTATTTACTGATGTATTTTAAGTCATAGAACAAAACCTAGAAATCTCTTAAAGTTGTGTTAACCACATATCTTATTTCAGAAATTTTACCAAAAACCTTTTTAAGGAATTCATTGACTTTGAGGTGAGGGAACCTGAAGTGCAAAAATCCTAACTAATTTACGGGCCTTAGGACTCATTCTTGCACCACTTTATAACGAATATCTAGGCATTTATTTACAATGCATATATTCACAACTGGATTTTTGTTATTCACAAGTGAGTAATTACCCAATTTAGAAAGACATCTTTGCTATATGCCGATCTTTATCTTTTTGTGATTACCATGGGACCAAATTTGGCTATTTTACATAATTATCTGAAGAAGATTAGTGCTGGATGTTTTCTTAACAAAATAACAAACAGAAATTGAAGTTGCTTTTGCCCCAAATCAGGCCTTGGGTTCACTTTTGAAACAGCTTATCTTTCAAACAATTCAAACAAATTGTCCGTTGCTTTGTATCCTCATGTCTTGACTGTATTCTTGTTTGAGCCAAGACTCAGTAGCAGGGTTACAATGACTTCAAAATTGTGCTGCACTATACTAACTAAAACTCCACAGTGTTCTTATAATACCTTAGTGCTGGCTTCACCACACTGGCGTCTTATGGACTTTAGGATTGAATTCAAAATCCCTCTAAGTACTTTTCAGGCATTGAACAGTTTGGCTCCATCATTTAAGTTGCTGTTCCCATACAGATCCACTAAGCCTCCCTGGTCATCAGATTGAGGGCTCCTGGTTGTTTCTCGCTTGGAGTTCAAGATTTGTGGTGATGACGCTTTTGCTTTTCAGTTTTTTTTTATCAGTCTCTCTCATGGGGTCAGGTCAGCAAACTCAACAAAGGCATCTTATTCATGATTCCTTGCTCTGATTAGCTTTTATTTGTACAATTATTTTTGCTCATCTTTTATTTAAATGTTCAATTCAAGAGCTTTTTTATCGTCTTTTTGTCACTGTAGAGCAACCTTGTTTTGCAAAGTGCTAAATAATTAAAATTGTACTTATATTGTATCCCAACACGAAACAATTTGCCCACCATGTCCATGAGTCGATCATCTTCAGGAATGTGGTGATTGTGAAGCATTTTTAAAAGCTGTGGCATAATTGTATACAGGTTAAAAAAGAACACATTTCATTTCATATTCTGTGCCTGCTTGTCTTTTTGTTTTTCTGATGCTGTGGAGAAACATTATGAAAAACAAACAAAAAGATGAAAGTGAAGATTGGCCCGGTTGTCATTTAGTTAAGATTACATCGCCAGATTGCTGGCATGGTTTGGAAGACCAGAGAAGAAAAAATCTGAAATTGGAGGAAATTATGCAGAAGACACAGTAGTTTTATTGAAAAACAGATGGGAAATCTAGAGACTGAAGGCAGTGTTGCCTAGCTTCCTCTCTTTTGTCTAAGCTACATCCTCGATGCTGGCCTTAAATCCCATCTCAAATATTACAGGATCATCATTCTACCAACTGAGAAATATGGCAAAAGTAAAAAAAAATCACATCAGAAAACTGATTCGGAGGTACTGGCGATGCATTCATTTTGAACATATTGAATTACTGCAATGCTTTTTTCACTGAATTATCAAAACAGTTAAAAGGAAGACCTCGACTCATACAGAATTAATTCGCCAGAGTTCTTACCGGTCCAAAAAAGCATAATTACATTACTCCAGTACTTAAATCCCTGCATTGGCTTCAATAACTCACTTAAAAATCCTTCTTTTGGTTTTGAAGGCACTACATGGTTTAGGGCCACAGTATATTTCTGACTTGCTCACTGACTATACCCCCATCAGACATCTCAAGTCCTCAGATAGTGGCTTTTTGATTGTATCCAATGCAGCCCTTTAGCGTCTCTGTGAGCCGCAACAGGCTTTACTAACTCAAGTGTTAACCCATCTGTGTCATTGTTAGATGGTCAGATCAACTGAGGTAGTTTGAATTGCGAGAAAGTCTGAATGGGGCAGGTAGGAGGGGAGGATAGACAGGTCAATCAAACTCAGGACTTTCACCCAGGTAAATGCTGTTCGTGTCTCATGTGAAACCAAAGCCCAGTCCACATGTATATTTGGGTATTTCTGTTAATGTAGCTTTTTTTTATGTGTTTTGTTCTTTCAGCTACACCAAAATGGTGTTTTAGGCTAATTAAAAAAAGAGCTTTTTTAAAACTCTGGCCAGGGTGAAGATATTCAGATACTGTTTTCAGTTTTGATGCATAGAGTTTTGGCTTGCAATGCCTCTCCTTTTTGAGGCTTCACCAATAAGGCGACATGTTGTGACAGGACGGCATAAATACATCCATGAACAGCAGACGTGGCTAAATAATTAAACAGGACGTTTTAAATGTTTACACATAAATGTACATTGAGTCTTCCACTATATTGAGAAGCAGAGGTGTCAGAATGCACTCCCAAAACTCCACAACACAGACTCCACCGCCAATGTCGCCAGTGTGTTTATGTGTGTGTGGCTCAACCAGCCAACCATGACAGCGCTTAAACTGTATTGTTTTTTTTTATCTGGTCGAAGATTTATTTAAAACAGTGCTATGAACAGGATTTTTTTGGGAGAACGAAGAAGGAAAAACAGCTCTTGCTAGGACAACAATAAGTCAACAATGAGTTATTTTACTGTAGGTTTGTTACATGTCTTACAGACTTTATTAACAGCATTTGCGTACCAATTGTAGTTACCTGTAATTAGAAATATACTTATTTTAACCTAAACCACAATCCCAACAAAGAGTTGGAAGTAAGAACATGTTGGTACAAGGGCAGACTAGCGAGAAGGGGAGGTAATGACTTCTGCTTAACTGAGAATTGTTTTCAGAAACAGAAATTAAATGCACTGGTGGTGAGTGATTTTATTTTTTATTTTAAACAGGTCAACAATAAAGCAAATGTATGCTACGGTTCTTTCGGGAACTTATTTAGGGACAATGAGGACATGAGATCCACTTATACAGTAGTTGACTGTTGAAAGGGAAATTGTTTGAGGAAATGTGCCTGAAAAAATCCCAGACTGCTTGAATGTGAAAGATTCTCAAAAGTTCCCAGATGATCAAACCCTGCATTCATGTCATGAACATCCTCTGAATGTGTTGACAGCTAGTTCAGCCTGAATATGATACTTGAATTTGATATTATAACCTGAACGGAAAATTGTATTTCAGCTCCAACAAAAGTCAGAAAGAAAGGCATTGCTGGTGTTGCTGGTTGGCACGTATTTCACATACCTGCGACATCCATAGACAAAAATAATGAGTTCTTTTTTATGCTATGATGAATCTGTACATTTGAGTTGAAAATCAGACTGAATGAGGATGTTAACCAGTTTAATTGTTAGTGACATGGGGCTGTTGCCCTCAAATGTTTCATTTAAAAAGCAGGGAGTTGGCCCAGGTTTGTTTATTTTGAAACCCTTCAAGACAAATCTGTCTGAGGAAGCATGTCTACCACCTGTGAATGACACGGGCACAACTCAGCCCTATTACTACAAAAGGGAGGAACAAACCTATCCACAGCATAGGTGACATGAAATAAACCCAACAAGGCTCAAATAAAGCAGGTTATTTATTGCCTAGTATGTTACTGGTAATTTAAAGCCAAAATCAGTTCCATGAGTCGACCAGTTTAAAGTATCTAAAGGTCTGCATTTATGGTGACGAATCAGTTTGTGACAAAATACTGGCTCAAGCAGTTTTTCTCTGCTGGTATCAGTAACAGCTAGACAAGGTTGTATCTTATATAAAAGCTTGGATTCATCACGTTTGCAGAGTGAAATTGGAACTTGCTTTATCAATGCTAGATCACCATATGTGCATAATATATCTGTCTGCAGCTGAACTGGTTTTCTGTCTTTTACATCAAAGGTTTTCTGTCTTTCTTTCTTAGGATTCACTAGTATAAACATTGGTTATTCTTCCACATGCTGTCAAACACACTTATGTGTTCTATAGCCACATAAACACAACAAACAAAACAGCTTATTTCATTGAAATAACAGTCAAGTACAAAAAGGACCAACATTTTCATTTCAAAATATAAATCAATCACAATTCCTCAACTCGATTTTTTTTTCTCCTCATATAAATACAATTCATAACAGTAATACTTTGAACTCATTTTTAACATTCTCTTGAACAATCGGCAAAGAGTTGAAGCATGACGTTTTTTGAAGCATACTTGTTTTAGCTATAGGTAACATTACATTTCTTTCTGTTGCATACCGTGTTGAGAAAACAACTTTTCACATAATATCTTTGTTGATCGTGTCACCAGAGCATTTCTAACTAATTTGAACAAAGCATCTGGATCTGCCTGACAGTTAGCTAATTCAGTATGTTATACATGTTTTGAATCTCTGAAGTTCAAACAATGTTAATGGAATTTAATTTCTCACTCTAGTAAAGTGTGGATCTAAACTTTCTGTAATGCATTGTTTATATTTGTTGGTGCAATGGCCAGTCTTTCTCCTCCTCATGGGCTTTGGGCATTCTGTAATTCAAAGAAATAAAAGGGAACAATAACCTTTGCTGCTGTTGTAATTTAACTCTTTTTTTAGTTTGTTTTTTGGTAAAAAAACAAGTGCTAAAATTATCCAAATGGCTGCATCTAGACATCAATACAGTACTGATCATTATTGGGTTTGCCCAATAGTACTAGGAGGGAATTTGATCTCACATAACTGTTATGATACGGGGCTGCAAGACAAAAAAGCACATGGCATACAGTTCTGAGACTGTCTGTACAAGTATAAAATGTTCACCAGTTAATGTTACATTAAGCATAACAAGTAATTACAGATGTAAGCTATTACGAGCCTTCAATCACAGAACTATGATCAAATAATAATTTTAATAAGACATAAATCGCCAGCCTAGTTTTAATTACTTAAACTAAACTGTTATTTGTCAATTCTTTTGCGTTGGGCCGTGTGAGCTGAACCGATGATAATTCAACATAACGTAATGGCAAGAGCCTACTTCACATCCAGTTTTGTTGTCAGTAACCTTTATGTAACTATAATCTTGCCTGAATATATTCCATTCATTCATTATTTGACTGGCAGTTTTACGAACAAAAGCAAACCGCATTGAAAAACTGAACTTTTCTTTCTTGTATTAAACACGTTCATGGATTTCTTTTTCAGCAAATAAGACAAAAGTATTTTTTTCTGAAAACAGCCCAAAAAGTCCAATAAAGAGTGTATGGTTTCAAAAGTTTAAAACAAGAATTATTTGTACTGAATAAAATGATTTAGATACAGTTTGCAATAATGAGTCGATAACTTGACAGCTTTCCATGGCATCATGGTCCTAAACTGAACAAGTTCTTTATAGTTTTTAACCTTTTACTTTTAATCTGTTGCCTTGCTTTAAAATATAACTTGGTTCAAAGTACATGACGTCACAAAGCCTTTGTACACTTGTTACTGAAACTATTTGTAAAAAAGAAAAGACCTGCTGGTGTGGAAGTGGGAGACAGCTGTTTTTGGAAAGCTGGTTGGACATTTTAATGAAACTGCAAAACGTAATTGCTCGTGCTTTTGATGCTAATAGCTTCATAGGTATTAAGAGCTTTCACTTACTTTATCAAATTAATTGTGTTCTTTTTTTATAGTGATATTTACTCCAGAGCATTTGAAAAACACTGGCACATTCTCAAAAGTCCTTTAGTGACTTGTGACATTCTGAATGATGAAGAGATGGTGTTCTTTCTGTCCAAAATAAATATGTTTCATTTCATCTTGGGGAATATGTGATAATTTTGGTTGAAGGGTGTTTATTTATTCAGTATGCTGTTAAATATAACCGATACATCTTTGTAAGTTTGTCAGTTTTAGGCATATATTCAAATATTCTAAAAACACTATTTTTGTTTGCTTGTAGCCAAAACCTGCTTATCTGGCTCTTGTGAAGGAGCTGGACATAACATCTGTGTCTTGTTTTCTGAACTCTCAGGGGTGATGACAAAGCGGTACATGTACCACAGTGCTGTGGAATAATTGGGCTACAGTTGGGCAAAGCCTGTCACTCACCCCTGCATCTGAGAAAGGCTTGTGTCACATATTTTGCCTTTATGTAAAAATTGAAGTTTCACCACAGGATAAATTGCATTACTTTCCTTTTTCTTGTTAAAAAAAAACAGAATACGATTGGCCCCTCTAATATTTATGTACTTTAAAATGAACTTCACCTTGTCTCACTTGTTACCACAACGTGTACATGAGAGGAATTGACTGGTTTTGTCAAGTAAGTAGTACTGTTACCGCCAAAATTAAAAACTGAATTCAGCTTAATTTTACATTTACTGTTCCATATACTGATGCTGTAATTTGATCTGTGTGCCCAGGCACTACAATGTATTTGTCACATCACCTTGGTTCCAGCGGCTACGCAGGCAGGGCACCAGCTGGGACACCGCTATTGTTAGCTGTTGTTTTCTACCATCTGTGATTGTTAGCTGAGATTACAGGACTACCTGTTGGTTTTGAGTTATGACAGTCTGGCCATTTGCTGTTGCCTCAACTGGACCCATGGAAGACAGAGAAACAGCTAACACTAGCATGACCTATGCTGGAGTTGCAGACACCTCAGAAAAGGTATTGTGGGAATCCGTGCTAATGTTAGCAAGGTAAACTAACTAGCCTCCACTTTCAGCGTGGAATGTTGTTGCTCTTAAAGTAGACGAGGCAAAGGTACTTAAAGATGCCACGGAGCCTATGGTACCAGCACTACGTGGCACTTTTGAAAAGGTAGACAGTGTCTTAGAATTCTTTGTATATGTAATTAAGCAAGAATGAAAATGTCAAGTGGATTGTGTGGTTGGTTGCACAGGTACTAAAGAGGATTATGTCAAAACCAAGTATCAGAGTATCTTCTGCAAAATGTATCTCTTAGCCAAAGTTGCACATTAAACTAGCAAGATTTTTCTGACCTAAAAATACAGCCGGATAGACTTTCTGTGGGGCTCAGGTGCAGACAGAGAGGGAGCAGTGTTGCAATTGATGATTGTCTGTGTACTCAGGGGAATTGCTGATATTACAGGGTTTTATACATATCAGCTCACTGTCGCCTCTGTTGTTATTTTGTAGGCCTGATGGATGGTTGTTTGCAGCGGTCATTTTTTAGCCTTGGCTTTCACTCTAAAAGCAGCATATGTGTGGAGGCGCATGTTTAAAGGCGGGTGTGTGAGATAGTGTGTACGTGTGCCTGCGTGCTTCTTGTGTGCGAATGTGCTAAAAGCTGAACGACAATCCCCATGATTGATGCTACATGTAAAACTAAAACTGGCCCCGCCTGAACACTGTAATACATTACACTTGATGACAACAACGTGTCCTGAGATGACAGCAGGACGCGCCCCAATACCAATAAATCCATATTTCCCCTTGTACTCTGCTCATTTACTCTCTTTTCTTCCTGCTGAAGCATCATCGCCAAGTCACACAAGAGCAGGTTTTATCCTGCTTTACAGAAGAGGGAGAGAGAGAAAATAAAAGAGAAAATCTTTCTATCGGGAGAGAGGGAGGCTCAGAGTGAGAGAGAAAGCGCTGGCGATATATCACTAACCAGGGCTCATGGAAACCAGTGGTTGTTCGATTTTTCACTTCAACTGTCAGTATTATTTACCAAAAAATCTGTCCACACCGAAAAGGATACAACAAAGAACAGCTTCTCGGCCAGAGTTTTGTTCCTTTTAAATGTGGGTCAATAGAAGGGCAGCCATATAACATAAACACAAGTACAGTGCTGATGTTACATTTTGGCACAGACACCGCTACCCTCCAGATAATGCTGTTCCACTCTCAACTGGCAAGCTGTTGTATGGTCAGAGTGGATGCAGGTATATGTCAGCTCATGCCATGCAGTTTCAAGCTCGCCTATCCGTGTCTGAACACACAAGTTTAGTCTCACACTAATGGCTTATGGCTTTCTCAAATCTGATTGTGTCAGTATGCAAAAGGAATACTGTTTTACCTGCACTCGCTGTGTGCACAGCATTCTTTATCTGCCTTTCTCTTTCATCCGGCGGCTCATTTTAACTGACAGCACACTGAGTGTCATTTGATGTGAAGCTTTATTCTCTCCAACTTCTTGCTGGGTTGCTCTTTTGTGCGTTAGAACTGTCAAAATTATATTGTAAGCATTGTACCTCCAGTCTACCCTAAAATCATATTCACACAGCACTTTATCTTCAGTTAGGTCTGCTTGAGTAGGCAAGGGCCCTGAGCAAAATACATTAAAGTACTGAGCCTTGTGTTTTCACTATATACTGAGAAGAACTCAAACTCTTTGGACTTACTTTGAACTTTAGTATGTGAACTTTAAAGGGACATGACTGGGGCACATTTAAAAAAAGTTTTATTGTGACTTGGACTGAGACTCATGCCGAGCAGAATCAAAGTTTTAATTACTTGACAACAACACTTTACTGCCATAAAAGACTTCAGATATACTGGCAAATGGCTGTCTCTGAACATGCTAAAAAGGTTTCCTACACAAACATACATCAAAGCTTTCATATCTACATGGGTGTAGACATGCAGGAACACACAGGTAAATGCAAAAGCAAAGCATGAAAGCCCCAACAAACACACTCAGACACATCCAAATGACAACTTAAATATGCATACATTCACATGTTGGAGGGAAGATTCCTTTGCGCACAGAAACACAGAAACACACTTAGACACATGCAGTGATCTGTCGTCCTTGTTGTTGTTTTTCTGCCTTGCCTTTCATGTTCAAAGCTTAGTGTTTGATTCCTGCATCTCCGCCGAGGATAGAGGGAGAGAGCATAATCTGTGTGACGGGGTAGAGGTGAAGAAAGAGAAAAAGAGGTGGCAGAACGAATGAAAGGCAAGGGAAACTGTTTAATTGAGCAACCGTGGCGATCTCGCATCCTCATAACACGATTAAGACTAACCTAGCATCTAAATATGGAAGAGGGATATGTTCCTGTAGGTTACTGTTGCCACAGGCCTCCGTATTTAACATCATAATATTTCATAATATTTGTTGATTGCTTATTCCATGTAGGTGGATCAAAGCAGGGGATTTCTGCAGCTGGTCAGGCATTCAACAGAACGAAACCACAAGGCCACATCTAAATGAGAAAAACTCCGAGCAACTAAAGAAGACCTTTTATGCACGACTAACAACGTGAGAGAAAAATGCCCCAGCAGTAAAATGTTGGCGGAGTATGGATGTGAACGTTCAGTTTCACCTCAGATTGTAGCCATCAACACAACCATCAGCAGAGATGATGGGTCAGTAGAGCCTGTATGACCATAATAAACAGAGTCAGCGTGAAGTACAGATGATGCCCGGCAGATATTAACAGCAAATAGGCTCCAGATTCATCTCTCTGTCCTCACTGACACACACACACACACACACACATTCACACAGACGCTCGCTGCTCCTCTGGCGCGAGGCCAAACTCAGCAGCGACGGGGCAGAGTGACAGAAGCAGCAATTGGCAGAATATCAGCAAATGGCAGCACGTGTATGGAAGAACTTCAGTGTGTGTATGTGTGTGTGTCAATGCCTGTGTGTGCGTGCATGCATGCCACATGCTACATGTGTATATGTGTGTGTGTTTCGACGGAGACAGCTGGGCTTTAAACAGGAGCGGGCTGTTGGATAAATCAATGAGGCAGTGGGGTGGCCACCACCTCCCCTGTTACTCAGCAGAAAGGACCCATATTCTTGTGCCCAGGACACATCTCAGTGTGTGTGCGTGTTGGTGAATATCGGCCTGCTGAGAATTTGCCAGCAGGTGTTTATGGATCCTGCTGTGGACCGCAGCATAGTCCACTTCATAGCGATCAGAACACACTCTTTCTCATCAAACTTTTACCGTGTCTGATCAACATCGCTGTTGTTTTGGTCTTTACCCACTCTTTCTGTTAATGTCTTCCCTTTGTTGTTTGTGTTTGACCATTTTTAAGAGAAGTGTTCAGGAGCCAGAACCAGAAATAAATTGCGAAACAAAAAAGATCTGGAGGTCTGTTTTGAATATAAAGCCTGTTCTCACATAGATTTAACCTCGGTTTTAGGAGTGCAAACAGTCAAGGAATAATCCAATGTGAGGTTTAGGTGAGCATCCCAGTAGTACACGGTCATAGCAGCACTATTATAAATATATTGGATTTCCGTAAGACTGCTTTCACACTCCAAATTTGGAACTTTGGTTTGGTTGTATAGAACTTGGGTCCGTTTGCCTGGTAAGTAAGGTTCATTTGGGTTACAACTGAACTGAGACCGTCTGCAACGTCGGGTCTCGGTCCTCGTCTAAGCGGACTGTGGTATGTTTTTTTTGTGGCGTGAAAGCTAATGAACCAACCACAGGATTTTATGATAGCATCTGTGTGACTTTAGCATGATTTCAAAATCTAAAACACTAATAAATCCATTTGCTGATCGTGAAATCTGTTCAGGAAACTATTTATTGATCTGCATTTAAGGCCATATAAGCACGTTGGGTGTTTTCCCAGATTATTAATTCAAAAGCTGTTTTTCATATGCGCACTATCCAGTCATCTGGGAGCATGCAAAGGTACAGTTATGTCTCTACCATTATCCATCATAAGATGCGATAACTTTGCAGTCCAATAATACCAATAATACTTTAATCAGTTATTAATCAAAGAACATACATTTACACACAAGCATTAAAGTGCTGAATTACTTCAATTTGATTTCCCCTCATGGGTCCTGATGATGCAGAGCAATCACTAAAACAGTCTGGATATCTTTGTTTACTCCTCTTTGTTCATTTGTTAAACAGTGTGAACAGGACCTGAACTAAGATGCACAATGCATACATTTTCCCTTGGTTCTGACCAAATTAACCAAACATGGGAACCAGGCATCAAAGCATACTAAAAGTCTACATTCATGCTAGCGGTTCTGTGAGCTGGACTGGCACAGCAATGCTTTAAGCTCAATGCTGACAAGATTCATTGTCACTGACTATGTAATTTGTTTACTTTTGAATCCTAAACTAAGCAGCTGAATTACCATATAAATGTAAATTAATACATACATTAGGGAGTGGTTGCATTACCATTCAAAGGCACTTAAGTGTTAATGGTGATTCAGTAACCAACCGTTAGTTCCCTTTGACAATTTGTAAGATTCATTCGTATATGTTATGAACACTTCTAGTGGCAATATTAACAACATGCTGATGTTTTGCAGGTATAATGTCAATCGTGTTCTTGGTTTAGCATATTAGCATGCTAACATCTGCATGCTAACATGCTAAACCAAAGTTGTGGGCAAATGGAAATTTTGATAATTTTACATTAAAACTCAGGGGATCACAAACGGTATTACAATTCATTCTGAGTGGGACATGAATGTCTGACCAACAATAATCAACAAACCCTTGCTTGCAATTTGTATTGCAATTGTTTTAATGATCAACACTAAGAGTTGATATAACGTAATAATGTTTAGTGAAAACACCCACAAAAAAACCCCACCCCCACACCCAAAAAAAAAAAACAATGGCACCTCTAGACTTTGTAAATGTTATTGGACGAAATGGATCACATTCTTTTAATAAAACGGGTAATTTCACGGGGCTTGTGACAAAAAAAAATGATATTTATTCACCATTTTACGGCAACTCCTTTTCCAATTATTGTGTATGGGTGTGTATACCCCATCTTGTTTCCTGGGGGGAACAAGGAGAATGACTATCTACTCTCGATTCATCCCATTTGTTGAGATTGATATCCATGTTGAATCAATGTAAATTAAACTCACTCAAGATTTTCTACTGTCTACAAACCCAGGACTTATTTTCAGTCAAGGTTATAATATGTAAATTCATCACTCCAACATTAAAAGGTGACTTTGTACTACAGAATGTGTACAGCTATAGTATCGTCTCAAAGTCTTGCAGTATAAAGATATCGACATCACACTACTTGCATGTAAATTTAAGCATCCTGCCATATCCTTGGCCAAGCCAGTGCAACTTGTTACAAAAGCAGGGTTCTTAGTCAGCCACCTGTTGCTATGGTAACATAGACTGACTATCAGATAGGTAGTATACTGAGAAATAAATTTCCTCTCGGCCAGCATGTACTCTCTTTTTTTGATGCCAGGGACATTTCTCTACTTGAGTAGATGATGAAAAGCAGATCCAAGGTGTAAGAGGTTGTGGGGAAAAGTGATGCAGGTTGCCACTGAAGAGCAGGTTAGACCACCTAAATAGATACAATATGGTTCTTACTACAATAAAGAAAGAGTCACGTTGAAAGGCACATGTTCTCCCTCTATAACTTGCTTCGTTGTTATATTATGCCCATTCACAAAAAAAAATGTCTCTCTTTTCTTTTCTCATTCCTCCTGTCCTTTAACTGAAGGAGAGTGTTATGATGTGCCATTGCTGAGGTTATTGATGTCACCTGCACTCTTCCTCTTCTCATCTTGGCTGAATCTCTCTCTTGTTGTCGCTCTCCATCGGCCTCACTCTCTTTTACAGTTGGGCCAATATTTTCCCTCTCCAAGCAGTGTGATGTTCATGCTTATCTTTAAGTGCTTCTTTTCCTCTGTTTTGATACCTGCATGCTGTCAAGGACAGGCAAAAACGACAGTGGCAGTGGTAGCCAGTGTTAAGGAGCCAAAATGCTTTGATGGTATGTCATGTAGAGCTCAAAACGATTGGCAGACCTTGCACATCAAAGAGACAGTAGCGATACTTCAGATGGACCAACTCAGGTGCCTGGAAACATCAGAAAAATAGGTTGTTTACTTTACCACTTTTACTCGCTGCCACGGAACAAAGTTTCCCGTGTTACCTGGTGCTGTGGGCAAGTATTTAATATAACTGATTCATGAATACAGGTTCTTTCTCATTCATGACTCTATCTTTGTCATGCCTCTTGGACCACATGCATTTGTTTTTCAAGCTTCCCACCCACCTCCCTCCCTCCCTTGTTTATCAGGCTCTTTATATGCTCTATACATAACCATTCAAATCACAGTTAACAAGCTCTTGGTTTGATGTCTGCTGATGTTGGTTTTTGTTCTTTAGAGGAATAGTTAAACATTTTAGGATATACACTTTACGTTTATTTACACAATCTATTTGCTGTCTTTCAGAAAGTAGGATAAGAGTATTGACACCATTCTGATGAAGTCATGTAGGTAAGTAAGAATGGAGCTAAAGCCAGAAGGCAGTTTGCCTTCTGGCTTTAGACTAGAAGCAGAAACAGTAAGCCTGGCTTTCTCCAAATATGCCAACCAATGCATCGAATACTCATGGGGAGTTGCATGCTTTAACTATATCTTGGCGAACCACAGCTGGCAGCAGTGACTTCCTGGAGGTCTTGTTGAATTTGAAAAAAATAAAAAACAATAGGGATGCTACCCAGAAGGGCTGGATGGATGGATACATTGTTCAATAAATAGTTACATTATCTAACTTCCTTTAAAACCATAAATTGTCAATGTTGTTGATAATGGGTGAACAGACCCATGTTCCCAATTTTTTTTTTTAATGTGTGGGCTTTAGCAATACTAATAGGCACAATTTAAACTTTACTCAGTCAGGCTAGGAATGTCACAGTATAATTTGATAGTCGATACCAATACCAGTGAAATTCCACAATGCTTGATACACAATTTGATACCACGGTAAAAAACGAAATCAAAACAATAAATCCCAAATACATCAACACACTCCTTTATTACTGTTTGCAAAGTTATTAATAATCCCTCATCATCAGCCTCAAGTTATTTGCCAAAAACTAAATTTTACATACAACATACAGTATGTTGATAATGTTATGATTTACCTTCGCCCAATACTCACTTTCACTGAAGATAACTTGAAAGTATCATAATGTAACTCAATGTAACATTAGCACTGTTGGGATCTGGTAGAAGAAGGTTTGGTTATTAGCAAATATTAATTAAAACATACCGTAATAGATACCATATGCATATAAGCGGGGAAATCTGTAACTTTTTGTAAGATTCCATACGAACTGTTGTATAAGAATACGTTGCTGTGGTAGCATAGGGTGTTGTCTGTGTTTTTGCCTTTTACAGTGTGTTTTCATTTTGTAAAAGTTTATTGTAATATTTTGGTTGCCTAAAAATCACGGTGACTGCATCAACTTCTTATATACATACTTGCAGTCTGTGCTACGTCCCGCTAGAGTTGCTGATGGCAGAAGGGGGCCGCAAACTTTAAACAAAGTGACGAGAAACAATGGAGGACCTGGTTTGCACCTCTGTAATAACTCTGTGGCATGGAGCAAAGCTAAGTTATGCTACTGTACAACGCTGTAGTTGTGTGTGGGTTAGTTAAAGTAAAGAGAATCCTAACTGCTGTGGAAAGACACAACAACTGTTCCTTATCACTGAGTTACCCAGATAGGGAACTCGGGTTTTTGTCGGCTGTGGCACTGCTCCTTTAACTGATAAAATGCAGCTTACTGGCTCTACATGAAACTAACACAAGCAGGGACCCATGGCCTGGGACATCACAATCAATGTAAATGGAATGGATAGCGCTCTTCAAGTCTAGAAATTTGGGGTTAAGTGTCTTGCCCAAGGACACATTGACATGGGCTAGTGGATCTGGGGATTGAACTACCGATCCTCTGATTGAAGGACAACCCTGCTCACCACTGACCCACAGTTGCCCAGGTGCAACATGTTAAACACAGAAACAAGCAGCAAGCACACTTTTGATTGAGGTAGTCTCCACACTGCATTTAACAAGACTCTGTGGTCCGTTAAATTCACAACACACAGTAAAGCTTACAGTACAATAAAGCTTACAGTAAAGTCATGACCATTAACCTATCTCTTCCCAGACAAAAGCCTCTCACTTGAGTTTGCTTCACATAGCAATTAAGATATGTTTTAGTCCTCTGATGTTTCCACAAAACTCGAACAATAAAATGCCCGTTGTATCGTTAACGGCGGCTGGTTATCGAATGGCAGCAGAGTAAAACAGCAAAGATCAATTGAATTAGAAGAGAACAGGTAATAGAAGTTATCCTTCTCTTTCATAGGGAACAGTGATGTCTTTCTTCTGCAGACAGCGTGAGACCTGTGGTTGCACAGGGATCTTTCAAAGGATCCAACAATGATCAGTGAACATTAAAGTCGGTTATTCGACCAGCGAGGTTGGGCCTAGGTTATCTTCAGTAACAAACATTTGAGTACCTCCTGTAGCAACTGATCACAGTCACAGTGGAAAGGCAGCGACCAGAACGTTGCTCTCTTTTTTGATTGTTTGTAGAACTCCTCTTGAGTTGCTTTGGACTCAGAGGAGTGTGACATCCTGTCATCCTATGTCAGGCTAGCTGTATCCCCCTGCTTAACGTCTTCATGCTAAGCTAAGCTAATCACTTCCTGCAGAGTGGAGCGATAACATCAGTCAGACAATCAATCACAATAATTTGAAATCCAATGTTTGTTGTTTTGTTGTTTCTTAATTTTTCTAAATAAAGGTCTACATACTATATTTTCTCTCTTACAACAACGTACGTGTTTGTTTAAGGAACCCTAACAAAATCGAAGCCAGAGTTTAAAATGGATCATTCCAATTGTGAAGCAGCCCTCTGCTGTTTCCTGTTAGAAGAAATATTTGCCGGCTTAAATACAGTAATTCACACTGCTGAACTACATGTAACTGCTAGTGATGATGTCTACTATGATCTCTTCTTTAAAAGAAAACTTGTGAATGTTGTACACTTGAAATTTAAAATGCAGTGTTTGAGTCTAATTTTCTTTAATGCAACGTCTTGCAATACTTCAAGGAGTTGTTTATGTTGAGTGTGGATGAACAGGTGGATCAGTTTGAGTGCAAAAGCCTGGGGCCATTTTTTGTTATTCCTAGTCTGTCCTTGAAGTGATAATATAACTATTCAGACAGTTGAGCTGAAGTAAACTGAGTATGTTCTGTCCATATTTAAACCGTAAAAGTCTTAATAGTACACCTATTTGCATAGATAAATTGAGTAAAACATGTTGTTTCTATACTAAACAAATTCAAGCGAGCAGTTGGGTTGCTTTCTGGTGGAGGTGTAAAATTTTGTGAAAATAACCACTGAATAATGCACACACACACACACACACACACACACACACACACAGTCAAAAGAATTGTTGTCATCAAAATGATACATACACACAAAAAAACACTGCATCTCAGGAGAAATGTTTATTTTCAGAAACTGTCTTTTTCGCTTCCTCTCGCTCTCCTTCAAAGATCCTTGCCTCACCCAAGCTGAGTGAGTCGGTGCCTTGCCACCATGGAGAGTTTGAAAGTTAAAAGACGGTGTTTATTGTTTCTAAAGGAATATGAGAATACACAGACATTTTTTGCCACTGCTGTCTTTTTGAAGTGCAATCTTTGTTTATCTTTCTGCAGGGTTTTAGTTTACATTGGAGAATACTCAAATAGAATGCGCTTACGCTTTTGTATGAAATAAACATCAAATATGATATGCTGTGCTCTCATCATAATTGCACTGTGCTGGACCCCGGTCTTATTTTTTTTTCTAAGATGCTATTAAGGAAAATAAAGGGTTACATAAAAACAACAATACACTGGATTCACAGGTATACCAATAATACCAATTGTTTTACTGATCAAAACAATGTTCCAATAGTGTGTTATGGAAACAGATTCTTAAACAATCTCATGATGTTCCAATTGGGAGGCAGGGACTCACATGGTGGGGAAACTCCAAAATGAGATAAATATTATCATTTGTCTAAGCTCTTACTCAATAAAATAGTAGCATTATCAACTGGATGCTTGTTTTCTTAAAGATAATGAACCCTGAATTTAACTCAATTAAGATTTTAGATTTATTTCAGAGACCAAATTTTTATAAACAATTGTAAAAATCTGTGTGCAAAATCGAAGTTCTGTCTGTTTTCAGAAGGAAGTTGGTATGTAGGAGGAAGAGGAGGAGGAGGAGGAAGAGGAGGAGGAGGAGGATGAGGATGTAACACCTGTGTTTGTCGGTCTGCATTTTGACTTGTCAAACACAGATGTACATATTAATATTAATTAGGCTGCACTTCAGAGTTATGGCCCTGGTATTGTACATGCTGGCTCAGTGTAATGGCTTGAATTAATCAGTGCGTTGTGAAATACACCTGTGCTTTTTACTAACAAATGAAAGTGGCTGCCTTGAAAGATTAATAATAGACGGCGTTCACATTTACAAACAACTGAGAATGTGCCTGTGTCAGAGAGGCAGAAAACAAATTGCTCCAATGTAGCTGCTCGGCGGTATGGCCAAAAATTCATATCACGGTATTTTGTAAGATTCTGGCGGTTTCACGGTATATCACGGTATTTTTTTTTCGAGTAAACACATTCATTCATTCATTCATTGACGCCGAAAAGGACCCCAGCCAACTGAACAGCTGCTCACCGCTCGTTTGCTCACCGCTCGTTGCTCACCGCTCGTTGCTCACCGCTCGTTGCTCACCGCTCGTTGCTCACCGCTTGCATGGCTCTTCCTGTTTTTTTCACCTACATTCCCCTGGGTCCTAAGTCCCTCCATGTTTAGCTTATTAATTGTTGTTATAAAGTTATAACCATGACTCCATCTCAATACCCGTAAGACAAGTAGCTCTGCCCGCTGCGCCCTAGCGGTGAGCGGTGAACAATATATTTTGCTGCCTGCCGAAGAGCGATAACAGTTGTTACGGCTATGCACCGGTATGACGGTATATGAAAAATGCATACTGTATGGAAATTTGAAACCGGTACACCTGTTGAAACGGTATACCGCACAGCCCTACTCCAATGTCATGATCATAGACGAAGAAGAGGACGTAGTCATGGTGACGTCACCCATTGTTTGTGACCTGCTGTTATGAAGCCTCGAGTTCGTCAATTTCACGGTCGCCATCTTGTTTATTTTTGCAACCGACAAACGAAAGTTACCAAATTTGGAATGCGGAGGAGCGACGTAGAGACGCCGGATACGGTAATGCATCAAGTGAGAAGTAGGGTCATTTTCTCAAAGACTTCCAAACAATCTGACTTATTTTTGCAACTGGAGGAGACGCGTCCTGCTGGTTAGTACAGAGAATGCTTTCAGAAAGTTTTAAGACACTTCCGCATCGGCTTCACTCGGTAGAACCGAAGGTGACGTTGCTTGGAAACACGACAATAAATGCCACCTGCTTAACAATAAAAAGTGTATTCAAATCACTCTATATCCCCTGAAAAGGCCTAAGACTACTCGTTATGGAAACAAAAGAAAGAGAGAGAAACTACTGATAACCTTGTTGAAAGTGAGGATGAACAAAGATTGCAGGACACAAAAGATACATCAGTGCCACAGGAGGGGGGAAGAGTTCCACTTCAGTGTCATATGAAGATGACAGAATAGCAGTAATCACTAGTGAGACAACCATGAATAACATCCTTCAACCATATATATCTATATACGTTGAAAATGCATATATATATACATATATATATATATACATATATATTGTTCAGACGGGCCAAGCTACACCTAGAGCAAAGTGAAACGTCATGTTGGGATTTGAAACAAACAACTTTACAACAACAAAACTACTTGGTTAGGTTTAGAAAAATATGTGGTTTGGGTTAAAATAAGTATGCTTGTTATTAGCCGATAGCAGGCCCCTTCTAACACCCATTCAATCAGCTGATAACATTGGAAGTGGATGCCTGAAGGAGCTACAGCTGTCTGATAGTTTTTCCATAGAGAGCAGTTGGGCCTGCTGAAGATAAATGGACAAGTGTTTCTAAATTTTACTGTGACATGAGTCCTTTAATTCTCGATATATTATGAGGACGAAAGCGGCTGATTTTATAACTGTCTTAATGTGGATATTTTATGGTCTGAGTCGATGAATCCTCCCAAGATTCCTGTGCTGGTTGTGGTCTTCAACGTTGATTGGTGGTGAGCGCTGCCTTTTATTGTTCTTTGTACAATGTACCAGGAAAATATGTCACTAATGTCACTTAAAAAAAAATAAAAGCGATCCTATCGCTGTAGTTATCGACTCAATAAATAAACCCAGGGTTTCTTGCTATGAGTTTATTCACATATAAGTGGCCGTGTCTGCAGCATATGACTATTCGCAAACATGGACAGGTCTACTGGCAGCAGGGGGACATATTTTAGGAATGAAGAGCAAACTAAAATATTAGACAAATAAGAAAAGTTAAACACATCATCCTGGCTAAAACCAAACACAGTTGCAGCTGCCAAATGCAGAAAGTGCAGTCCGCAAAAGTAATCGCTTACTGTGTGATTGTGGAAATTAAAAGGCTTAGAAACAGATATCACTGCATTTCTCACGACACTGTCCTGCAAATATTGTGTCAACAAAAAAAGATATTCTGTCCACAGAAAGAGTAGCAAAAAGGGCATGGTCAAAAGCCTGACTGGAAAATACTGAAAAACAGCATTTTCTATGATTTTTCTTACAAATGGGAGGTTTGACAAAGGCCTGTAATTGTTCATTGGTGAGTTTTCTAGATTGTACAGTTTTCAGGGCCGGTGGGAAATAGCCTGAGAGTAGAGAACTGTTGACTATTTGCAGTGGGTTACCCTGTGTTTATCTGTTCATGGTCTGTCTTAGATGAGCAGCTTTATATTGTTTGCTATTGCTCAGGTAATATTGCTGAGCTTTAGTTTGTCTTTGAATTACGATGCTCTTCCCTTGTAAATGTGTGTGCGCCTGAGTCATGAGGTGTGCTCACTTATTACCTCCAGACATAATGCAGTTTGTCATAGGTTAATAGAGCTAGAACTGTGTGATATTTTTGCATTATTGTTGTGGGCTTTGATATCAGACCTTTGTCTGTGTGTCTTTTAATGATTGCCTGTATTATTTTGGTGCACGACTAGATAGACTTATCTGGAGCTGACTCATCTATAATCATCTGGTCAGGCTGCTGTGAAAAGACTACAAGTTCTGTTGACGGTCACTGAAGGACTGTGTGTCTGCAAATGAATGCACAGCAGTGTGCTACGTATTTTTGTCTGAAAAAAAAGCAGAGAAGCACGATGCCATCAGTGATATATGTTGGTTTCAGTCCACATAGTAAACTAAACACACATCATCCCCCCGTGATAAGGCAATTATGTAAAACAATGATAAGCAGTGATGAAAAGACTCTTCCAGCCACTAGCTTTAGTCTCGAGCCTTTGATGTTGCCAAACTCCAGCCTCATTGTGAAACTAGGCAATGACACCACAAATGAGCCACTATCTCCTCTCAAAGTACAAACACATTCACACAAACGCACATAACTGCACACTCAACTACAGAGAGAAATACGCAGCAACAGAAAATGCTCAGCATGCACACAAACACACAACCATGTTCTATCAGTCTCCTGGAATGGTTGTCATCTAGATTATTGTGAGACAAAGCGGAGACAGAGTCACGGGGAATGAACGCATGCACATCAAAGCCAGCTTGGTTGATAGTGATCGTAGCTCGTGGCTGCATGGAAATGTGCAACGCGACACATCACTCTCAGTGTGATATTGGTCCTGGTGTATGCGTATGGGGGAAATTTGTCATCCAGCAGTCCATCCATCCATCTATCCAGTTCACCGTTTTATATCTTATGAAGGACTCTGTCAATGGTGTGTGTGTGTGTGTGTGTGTGTGTGTGTGTGTGTGTGTGTGTTGTCTCCAATGATTCCCCATGGTGAACAGGCCAAAGGCAAATGTGATGCACCAGACATTATCCTTGATTTCTTCTTCCCTCTTTGCATCCCCCTGCTTCCTCCTGACAGACATACAAATATGCATATTAAACACATTCACACATTTACAAATATATCACAGAATATATCACAGAATCTGCTCCAAAACCTGCCTGTTTTAGCTCCCAGCTAAATTAATTAATGGATTAAAGAGCAGCCTTTGGTGAAAAAAATTACAAAATGACAAATTGTTTGGTGAAGATTGGACGTCGTGGCAACAAGTAGTTCTTAAAGGAGCAGTTGGATATTTTGCTGAGAGCTAGATGAAGAGATGGCTACTCATGTTTGTGCGGTACATTTGAAGCTGCAGCCAGTTAGCTGAGCATACCAGCTCGAAACAGGAGGAAACAGTTCGCCTGGCTCCGTCTGATGATACCACCACCTGTTATGCTCACTAATTAACAAGTTGGAGCTGGAGTATGGCTATAACAGAATCACCTGTAAAACCACAATTTGTCATTTTGCACTTACAAAAAGACAGACAGACGGAAACTCTCAGCAAAGCAAGCAATACGCATATTTCCCCAACTATTCCTTTAAGTTGCCTGTTTCTTATTGATTATCTGGCTGATAATCATTATTTTTTGTTGATAAAGTATTGCAAAATCATAATAAATGCAATAGTTAGGGTTAGGGTTATAGTAATTTTCCCATGACACATTGACTTCATTAGTCAAGGTAAAATCATTGTCCTTTCAATTGTTGGTAGACAGACATTTTTAAAATGTACAAAATGGCAAAGGAGGCTGGATGCTTTCATGAGTCTTGAGCGGAGTTGTTCTCATTGCTAGGAATTGACGTCACATCAAAACGAGAAGAGTACAGTGAAATGTAAGCTGGGTCACTACCCAATGCAGTACACTCCAAAAGCAATCTGTGATAGGACTCGTAGACATGCACACTTAAATGGGATGTCAAAAGAATCATGACTTCTTACGGATAATGGAGATGAGGCTTCACGATCAGTTTTGGGCCGGTTGTGCAACAGTGACACAAATGAAGAGACTTGTGTCAGACTTTATAACGTAAATACTGCTAACCACCATCTGTCAGAAGTTCTGAGCAAAATACCAATGAAAAGTAAGGACTAGTAAAGGTACATAATGGTAAAATATTGAGCAAAAAAGTGTTAAAATTACAATTCTATTTGAATACTTTTTCTCTGAGTCCTCAAAACTGACAATTGACAGTAATCATATAGACAAAAACAAGGTTTTTGCATTTTGTTCTTGGCCCACTGAATGGAAGATAAAAAAGAAGGGTGTTTCTACTTCATGAAGTTGGGACTTTTACCTTGAGAGAAGAGAAAGGTTTAGGACAATAAGGAGTGGAGAGTAAAGGATCAGAGAGAAGTAAAAAGAGCTTTTAGAATGGGCTCATGGCTGCAGATGAGGAGGAGGAGAAGGAGGAGAGGTGGAAGGAAAAAATGAAAGGAAACCTGCCTTTTTCAAGGATAAAGAAATCAAGAGGGAAATATAGTTTGCTTTCAAAAATGTTAAAGACATTCCCTCCTCTGCTCTCGACTAACACTCAAGGTTCCTTTAACATATGAACGAATAAATACAAGGTAACCAAAATGTGGGGTTTTATGAGGGCATGTATGTATCAATAAAAGCACATTTTTACACGTGATAGAAAAACTACTCTCAACAAACATATATATATATATATATATATATATATATATATATATATATATATATATAAGAAAATAAATAAGGTCAAATAGTGGTTAAAGTGAGGCCAGGAGAGAAAGTCGAGGGGTGAAGGAGACCAGCAGTCATTGCAGTACACTAACCACTACAACCTGTCATTGAAAAATGGGAGATGGACAAAAAAGATTATCTGTGTGAAAGAGCAGAGAAACATGTAATCTGGTGCTACAGTATTTCATTTAGCCCCTGTTGTTTGTTGATTGTATTCACAGTGACAGAAAAGCATTTGGATTCGAGAGATAGTTTGGGGAAATAATACAACAGACTTTAGTGGATACAGTATACAGGGAAAGACTTGCAGTATTTGACTACAGTTGGAGGAACTTTTTGCATAGAAAGAGAATGTCAATAGGAAGTCCATAATCCTGTAAATGCAACATCTGAACATCAAGGGGACAGTGTGTATTTGAATGTGTGTGCATGCAGGAACATGTGAGTGAAAAGACAGACAGAGCGGTGAGAGAAAGAGCTGTGAAATCGTGAAAGGTGATTTTCACACGTCGCACATTATTCAGTGTCTTTTATTCATTGTTATTGCCACTGACGCTTTGTGTGTACTCTTCATGTATAGGTTCAAGTGTATAAGTGTGTGTGTGTGTGTGTGTGTGTGTGTGTGTGTGTGTGTGTGTGTGTGTGTATTTGTGTATTTTGTGACAAGGGAGACAAAAGTTCCAACTCCATTCATGGGCTGCATTCTTCAAAGGACGCAGTGTACCCTGAGGAGAACCTGAGGACCAGGCTGTGCCCCCACCGCTTCCTCCCTGTGCTTGTAAACCTACTTACACTTGGGGAAGATGCTGATTTTAAATGGTGTAGTTCCTATTAAACACACTTTTAGTACAAGAGATGTAGCTCAGTGCTTTGCAAAAAAAATGTAAAACCAACACATTCAAACAAGGGCAGATGGACAATAGAATTTGAAACTAAATAGACAGTAGATTCTAAAATATTTAAGTAAAAAATAAAAAACGGAGACCATCATGAATTGTATTATTCAATGTGTGTATATAAAAACCCAGCAGTGGAACACTTGAGAGCTCATGAAGGTTTATAAAATGTTGAGTGTCTACAAGGTAGGCCGTACCCAATCCAATAAGAATCTATTCTAAATGGTAGTGCAAGCCAATAGAGTTAGCTGAAACCGGGCTAATATGCTCTCTCTTCTTTGTTTCGGTTAATAGTCTAGCAGCACAGTTCTGAATGAGTTAAGCTTTTTCAATTGAGTTTGGAAGGCCAAAAGTAGCAATGCAATAATCTAATCTATTTGAAGTAAAAGCATGAATATGCTTTTTAGCATCTCTATAGGCAAGGAACAGCCATACTTGCAATGTTTCTTAAGTAATAAAGACCTTCATTTTATGTAAAGTAGAATTTAACTCTGAATCTAGAACAATGCCCGGACATGTTACTTCTGACTTAATCTCAGGAGCCAAATAAACAAGTTTGCAGGAGAGTAGATATCTTTTTAGCTTGAAAGCCAACTAACCAGTATTTCGGTTTTATCTTTATCCCTGGGAACACAGGGCATTGTCATTGCCAGGTTCGAGCAAAATATACAGCAGCGTGTCATCAGCATAACTATGAAAATTAAGTTTATATTCCCTGATGATATTACCTACCACCAAGACAGCTTCCCCTTAGCAGCACCGAATGGCAAATCCCATTTTCCTGATAAATGATCTCAAATAGTAACAACAAATGGAACCAGTCTAAAACGGTTCCTGAGAACTCATTTTAAAAAGTTTGTTTTCTTCCAGAAAATAAAATTAAATGAAAGATTTGATATACGTCTATATTTACTTCAAACTTCACTGTCAAGGGATGTGTCAATAATATATCTTACAGAGTTAAAAACACAAGATTCTTTTTTTTTCAAAGTGCGTTGGGGACAGAAAATAATGTCAGCACTAGGATTTAAATAGATACATGGGTCCATGAGGTTTGAATCATGTCAAGTCTATCTTAATATAATATTCACAAATTGACAAACATTGAGAGTGTTATTGGTTTGCCCAATCATCCCTTATGTCTTTTCTGCCCACGACCTGGGTTGTAGCCAGGTTTGAAAATTAGTGAGGGCCCGAATTTTTTCTTTTATTCGATAATATTAAGCAGTGGGTCTGGGGCTCCTCCCCCAAGGGATTTGGAGCGTCAAAGAAATGTCATGCACTCTGGTGAATTTTTATCCACCAATTTATGGTGGAAATGTCTTTTATTATTTTCAAGGTAAACACAAATTTCAGGCAACAAGTGACTATTGAAAACATTAAATATGATAGGCTACAGTTAGGTTCTCAGGCATTCTGTATTGCTTTCAAATATTTATTTTCTTGTGTATTAACTTTTCTCATTTAATGTCATCCCTGTTTAGTCAACACACATGTAGACATGATTTACTCTTCCATCGTCCTTTGTGTCTGTTTGAGGAAGTTCCCTCTTTAAAAATGCATGTGCCACCTATTCACTTTAATGATACGTGAATATTTTTTTTGAACCACTGGAACATCTAGTCGCTAACTTTCTCTTTTTGTCATGTGGTGCCAGACGGGTAGAATATACTGGGATTTTAGAGTTTTGTTTAACCGTCAACAGCTGCCTTATGTTAATGAGAGTGAACCAAAACAGTTGTGGCCCGTAAAACCAAAACAGGAAAAGATGCCAAAATGCTCAATCAAGCAGAGAAGATCTGTGAAGTCTGGTGTCTGGTGCACACTGTTCATATTACACAACAAATAAATTATTAGAACAGCTGTCATTTCAGCCAAAGCTAATATCAGCCAAAATATCAGCCAAATCAACTTAACTGTTTAAAATCTGACTCAGATTATTGTGCAAGAGGAAATTAATCTCAGTGGAGATGGCAGGGTAATAATTGGAAAAAAAAGGATCTGTATATTAATGTGCATGCATGATCATTTAATCCTGATCTGGCATTATGGCATATATGTTCATGTATACATGTAGGCTCCATGGTTTCAGGCTGCTTGTGATCTGTGTTGTGGCCCTGTGTCCATCTCCTGTTTCACTTTTACTCTGTTGTGAATTTTTAATGAGAAATCAAGATTTTGAAAAATGAGCCCTGTAATGGCTCTTTGACCCACACTGCTGTTTCTGCATCTTAAAAGAAACCTGCAGTATATACAGCTACCCATAATTGCATAGCGAATACAAGCTTTGGTTGAATGCCAATTAGTTGCATCTGTCAGCGTTGAAAAGAGTTATGGCAATCAGCGCGTTCCTACAGCCTATTCCCAACACATGAGACAGAAATGTGAAGATTTTCTTAAAGTTGCCACTGAAAACAACAAATTTATTGATTTATTTAATTTTTTTCTCAGTGTCCAACATTTATCAGTATTAGTCTTTACTCATTGTTTTATATTCATCATGGTAAAAAAAAAAAAAAGAAAAAAAAATGAAATCCATTTGTCTGTCTCAAACGGAGCACCTGTGGGATGCAACCAGGGGAGACGTGGCCGAGGCAGCGGAGTGTGGTGCATCTGTCTGGGCTGGCATGCAGCTGTAGCTGTAGCTGCAGTCGCAGCTGCAGGTAATTGGGTCGTCAGTAGTAATGTCTATTTATCTCTCCTGCAGTAAAGCTGGCACGGCTCCCTGCTGATGTCTTCATGCACTGGCAGAACATTCTCTGGACCAGACAGCGTCATGGCACACCATTCGCAATTAGTCCCAGTAAATAGTATATACAGGACAGCAACACTCTCCAGGTGTAAATTCTGGACTAAATACATATGCCTTCTGATGACCATCTGCCTGTCTTTTGACCAGCGTGCTTGCCTTGCCCCACTGATTGCCTGCGTGGTCTGCCCACCATTGCTAACTACATTGACCATGTAAAGACCACATCTGTTCTCCCTCCTGAGTCAGCTTTTTAGGTTCTAGATCTGTGTGATCCAGTGCGGTGATCACAGACAAGAGAGTGTAATTTAAGATGTCAGAGAGCAGGAGTTATTATCTTTAAAAGGTTAAGTCCAACTGGAATCAAACTGTATGTTTCTCTGCTACAGCTTTGCTTTATAAATAAGACGTCCGGTCCTTGTTTTGGTTTGGTTTCATGGTCGTGTTCCCTATGTGCATATAGCAGTCAACTGCAGTTGCATCAACCACAGTGTCATTATTGTCTTATTGGGTGTCAGTGTCACTCACAACATAACACATGAAGAGCAAACTTAAAAGCCCAATGCTTTCTAGCTAATGTCTCCTTTGCATGTGGCAAATATGTTTTTTGTTCATCAGCTTGTTCAAATAGTTGCTAACCAAAGATCACCAGTGATGACGTCAGTTTGCGGGCCAGAGACAGCTAATTGACTAACCAGCTGTTGTACATTCAACAGCTTAAAAACTGTAGCTGCAAAAGTCAACATTCATAAATTTAGATATGAATTGGTGTGGCCTCTGATGTGTACATATGAGTGATTCTAACCTGTTTTTCACACACAGGCAAACTTAATGCGGTTGTGATTTTTCATACTTCTGCCAAATGGGAGCTGCACTGTACTGCTGTACAAGTTTCCAATCCACTGTGTGGTCGAGAGAGAGAGAGAGAGAGAGAGAGAGAGAGAGAGAGAGAGAGAGAGAGAGAGAGAGAGAGAGAGAGAGAGAGAGATATTCTCCCTCACTGGCAGCTATTGATTGAGTCTGTGGGACAAGATATCACATAGCAACCAATCTCAGTTTGGATTATGTCATATCTCTCTCTCTGGCTTTTCCCTCCACTACACCTCTACTCTGGATTCCCTTCACTCAAATGGACAGATCCTCAAGGTGGAAAGAAGCTCAACACACATCCCTAGATATCGAACTCCCCAGTGAATCACTAGCAATCATTTTTAGAGGCTGCCAATTATACAGAGGGACTCTAAACTTTGAGGACTTCAAGGACTTTTTAAAAGTCTAAGATCATTTTAACTTAGCTCAAGGAGACATACCTCTGTAACATGTCATTAATAACCAACGTCAGAACTGGCTCCATACACTTTATGCTCTTGTAGTCAGCGCAACTTGTTAGAAAATCAAAAGCAGGTAGTGTCATTCACTCGTTAGACCTGCCCTGACACAGTAGATAAACTTACCATTTGGGTTGTTTATGTTTTGTTTGCGTTTGTGGAAATGCAGGCCTGCAGTGGTTATGGCGACGTTTGTTTTACTGTCACCCTGCAACCAGAGCCACATTGTTTATTTGAGACATCTTTTGCATTTATATGTGTGGCCCCCTTTACTTCATATGTATGTAAAGGAATGGCCCTACCGTCCTAGGCTGGCTGAACTTCATTTGAACTTGCGTTCAACGACACAATAGATGAGGCACTGCCACCACAAAGCAATTTGCATGTAAAGATGCGACTGGACAAGTACCAACTGTAATTTGGTGTAAGCATTCCTTTGGACAAGCACCAACCGTCCAACAGGCTTTCAAGAATGAGTGAATAAAAGCAATTTACAACAGCCTTACAACCAATAATGGCAGTCTGCAGTTTCATGCAGTAAAAAACATAAAGTCTGCCCTGTTTCGCCACCGGCATCTTTACAGTACTTATAGAAACAGTGGTGCTTTCAGGTAATTGCTTACCCTAGTATGGCAACATGCTCACAATAACAAGGCTAAAATGCTGAGCAGGCATAATGTTGACCATGTCCATGATCATAGTTAAGTGTGTTTGCGTGTTAAAATTAGCAAATTGGCTCTAAACACAAAGTACATAGAATATATCAGTGTTGCATGTATTTAGCTATAAACCAAAGTATTCACGATTTCGAAATGTTGATTTGATACTAGTGCTCGCTGAAAAGTTAAGGAATCATCAAAGCTGTTACAATTCATCCAGGAATGTCTGCAATAGGCCTGTGACCCTGTACAACGTTTATTATGACCCCTCATTACAGGTTAGCACCTTAAAGATTGATTTCTCCGTCTCAACATTATCTTGTGTCGCTGATATCTGTTTTCTTCCCTGTGATCCCACATACTGCACGGTCATTGGAGCCCTACGTTGGGAATCACAGGCACACAATAAACTGTTGCCTCACAGCTGAGATAGTATTGATAACATGTAGTAGTTAAATAAGCCAATGATTCATACCAAATGCATGGACTGCAATTCTAAGACGACAATTAAGAACTACTCTCATATGTATTCTGTGAATAAAGAGACTTTGATAGAGAAATCAGTCTCACATGTGTGCACAATAACCAGTGTATACTACTGTATATTTAATGTTGCACTAACATTAAAAAACATCTGTAAGAATTAGTGGTGAGACTACAAAGGCATTAAGTCATTTAGTATGCTATGTGATGTTAATAACACTCCTTACATGACAAGAGATGTCATATCATGAACAATTCACATATAAGTAATGCATGACATACTGTTTCCTGCAGGTTGTTGTGCTCAAGACAGTGTAGCTGTTTCTTGTTGCTTAAAAGTGAGATGTTGTTTGAAAAGCTGTGAAGAAAATGTGCAGAATATGAAATCACAAGATTCAGATATGTATCAAGATGGATGTGATTTCATTACGTATTCAGCTGGGTACATAAGAAAAAAACATCTCTCTGTTGTGAGGCCTGTCAATGTGGTTTAGTCGTGAGGCAGAGGAGGTTTAAAGGATCTCTTCAGATCTCTGGCTGCATTTGTTGCCATTGCATTAAAGACCACGCTTTATGCCAACGTCCAGTGGCAAGAATTAAAAAGTGGGAATAGGGGAAGAGAAGAATAGGAGATCAGGTTGGAGGCGAGTCTTGTTAATATTGATACATCTCTTTTCTTCAAAGGCTAAGCCTGCCGGCCTCATCATTACAACATGTCTCTCTCACTCCTTCACTCTGACAGGCAAGGCGCATAGATATTTTTATTTAATCAAGATCTCCTCACGGTTTTCAGGAAAGGAGCTTTTTTTCCTTTAATAAGATTTTCTTGAATATTAAAAGGAAAATGAAGCCATGTTAATATTATAAGGGAGCTTCCCTCTGCTCGTATGTGGCAATAATTAAGTCCCTGGAGTGGTGTTGGGGGAAAAAGTGTGTCTTTGGGTGTGTACATGTGTGTGTGTGCAAACTGTAAGCACATGTTTAATAAAGTAATGTCAGTTGTTAACTATTTTTAATGAGTTTTGCACAGAGCTCTTCATCTTCTTAAAATCACAATTCAGCCTTCACCGTCTATAATACAGAGAGTCATTTCCTGATGAGGACAGTGTGTATGCTCAGTTGCAGCAGCACCTGCAATTAATGGTAATCAATTATGAGACTGCAATAGGAGGAAAGTTTCAAGTTAATTGCTGTCTTGGTAACAGAAAGTTTCCACAGGTCATACATGGAGAATATTAACCCTAATATGCAGACTGCACTAGCAATGCCAGTTCCAATGGCAAAAGCAAGTACAGGTACATACAGGTCAAATTTAAGCCAAAATTAACTGAGCTGCTTATGGATATGGGCCCCACTTCCAAAATGAGGATAAAACTGGTCATGCATAGGTAATCCTACCTTAATTGGGGTTTGGCAGAAATGTAATATGGCACACATGGTAATGATCTGTGGGCTTGATTATGCAGACAGGGTGCAGTCACAGAGAGAACGGGATTTTACAAACAATGTGCCTTTGTGATGTGACAGACCGATTGTTGTAGATGCCATAAGCCGTAAATTTGGCCAAAAAAGGTCATTTTGACAAAAGGGAGTACAGCAAATATTATCATTTTGGATACTTCCCAGTAGAGTCCTTGAATTTCAAATATCCTTACTGTCATAATACATAATACTTATAAAAATGCCACAAACGTAATGTTGATTTTAAGGCAGGATCATTTAAATCATTTAATTCAAAAATATTGTCATGTGCGTTATTCAGATTTAGCCATTTAGTGTTTTTACTGAACATTCTCTTTGATCTCTACATAGTAGCTTTCACTGTTAGTGGCGGAGTCCGCCATTCCCATGCTGTTTTCAAATCGAGAGATTTCTGTTTGTGTGTTTTTGTCCTGGCTTTTCTCTCTGGTTTGGAGTGAGCATAAAAGATAATGATGTGTCCACATTTTCATAGCATTATTTGTGTCTGTCTGTATGTATCAATTGCACTTGCCGTGTGGTTTTCCTATTCGATACTGGTCTGCAGTATTCAGACAGTATTGGATAGTTTTTGTTATAAATACTGGTATAATAGAAGTACCCGGCACTCCCCAAAAGAACACTAAATGTTACTGCCCAGTGCTGTGAATCAAAGCTGAATCTGGACCCCAAGTGGGACTGGAATGATTAACAGCCCCTTTGAATGTGGCTCTACTCGGTGCATGAAGTTTTGCTTTGCAATACACACCGAAATCATAAGTGTAACCAAGCTTGGTGAGGCTCAAAATGTAGGAAATTAGATTTTCCAAACATATGAAGAAGGGAAGCCTGGGCACTAAGACATCCAACTGTGTCAGTAAACTTCAACTCGGATTTCTACAAGTTTGAACACATTTTGCTGGTTTTTGAAAATCAATTTGGACATATGCTCATTTTCAGGTTAATACTTTTAGTTTGGGTTTCTACTACAACAACTTTGCATGCCTTAATATGCTCATGCTGTCTGTCTGAATATACCTGTATTCACCCTCTGAAGCAGTCCGCCTGTCTTTTCAAGTCCACTACAGAAAAAGCCCATCTGCTCTGATTGGCTTGTTAAATTATAAATTTGCTGATCTAGGCAGCCCACAAAAACTTACTGGGTTTTCTCAATTCACAGTTTACCCAAATACCCAAATGCATGTGCACATTACAAGCACTGCAAAAGTGAGTTTTCATGGTATGTCACATGTGTAGTATTTTTCGAAAATGAGATGTCCTGCCGTCCTGCAGCTTATATACTGATTTGTAATTTTGAAATACATTTTTTTAGAACTAACATTTTTGATTAACTCTTTTTAGTCCCTCAAAGCTTACAGCTCTTTCTTTTTTCTGTGAGGCTTATTATCCTAGAAGGAGAGGGGCTGTTTAATACTAAGTGCCAATTACTAGCACTCCAAGGTTAGCAGGCCAAGCTACCCCGCACTCCGTCTGCACTTTCTGTTCAGCAGGCCACAGCCCTCTGACCAGGCACACTCTCTCTGTCTGTCACTCTGTCACTGTCAACCGCCCTTCCTTCCCCTCTTTCTCTTTCTCTTTCTCCCTCTAGCTCTGCTCAAATGATCAACTTTTATCATGCTTTCATCTAGTAGCTATCTTACTGGATCTTTCTGGTTGATCTCTCTCTCTCTCTCTCTCTCTCTCTCTCTCTCTCTCTTTCTCTCTCTCTCTCTCTCTCTCTCTTTCTTCTCTCTTTTCTCTTCTCTCTCTCTCTCTCTGCCTAAAAGATGAGGATGGAGAGTGTTCATTTAAACGCACTGGAGCATTGCTGTAATAGAATGGATTCAGGAACTGAGCCGAGTTCCTCCATATGTGCGCATATGTATCTCTGTGTCTTTGTATCTGCCTGGGTCTTTGTTGGTCTTTATGCATGCTGCCGGTGTGGTGTGTGTGCATTCAAGAGGATCTGACATATTGCAGGAATAGCAACTTTCTCTTCCCTCTGTGTGTGTGATATAGTGTTACAGGCCGTATGCTTCCCCTCAGCGAACAAATCAAATAGGCCCTCATCTCCCAGTGAAGCTCATGCAAAAACGACAGGGGTGATTGACAGGTGCCGTGGGCGCTGCATGCGCACACAGACGCACAAAACCACAACTCGGATTTATCTGTCACAGGGAGACAAAAAAGCATGGCTGTGAGTTAGATCTCGACTTGGCTTGCATTATGCATCCAAGCATGTGTGCACTCGAGTGCTAAAATGAGGAAGGGGACCAGCTCTCGTTAGAAGGCATGACATCCGTGATTTGCAGCAGTGGGATGCAGGTCTCCTCCCGACGAGCATGGCCTTTGTTTCCTGTTTCTCGCTAGACAGGATATGACCTTGTTCAAGGAAAATTAGGCGCCTTGCCCTCCTGGTAATAAAACAATAGTGTCACGATGTAGGCATGAATGCACACAGGCTCACACACATCTACACACCCTTACCAGAAAAAAAAGACGACTGCGCCAGTGTGAAAGTGTGTGGGTGTGAAGTGAAACGGAGATAGATAAATGCTCCGTGCTCTGCTGAAAGAACATTGACATAATACCTCAGGACCTGCATAACCATCAGTGTGTGTGTGTGTGTGTGTGTGTGTGTGTGTGTGTGTTGGAGGGTGGAGGTCTTTCAACTTAAACAGTGGACATAAAAAAAAAAAAAAAACTTAATTCACCAAGACACATGATGTGTACTTGTATGTACTACATGTAAACACGCAAGTGCAAGGGAGGTGGAGTAAGAGGGGTGTTCTAGAAAGGAGGGTAAGGAAGCAGGGATTATTGGGAAAAGCCGGATTTGGGGTTATTCAAAAAGTTGATATAGGTTTAACTTAAACCTGCAAATACTGATTATTATACTCATGATATATATTTTTTGCTCGACTTCTCAGGGAACACGTATGTGGGATATGTTTCCAACGTGCAAAAAGTTTTGAACATAAGAACAAATTTAAAAGGCATATAAACTATTAAGTCCAGAGCTTTATAAATTAAGTTAAATCAATTAATGTAGTCTCTTATTGACGTACATAGGTGTACACATGCACATTTGAAGAGGTTACTTACCCAAACAAAAGACACAAGCGAGAACAGAAGAGTAAATCATGCCTACATGTGTGTTTACTCAGCAAGGATAACATCAAATGAGAAAAATTGGTCTACGGCAAAAATAAATATTTGGAAGCAACACAGAATGCCTAAGATCTATACTGTAATCTATTCTATAACTTGAATTGTCAATCTGCTGCCGGAATTTTGTGTACAAAGACATTTCCACTATAAGGTGCATAAAAACCAGAATGCAGGAAATTGTTTGACTAGGGAGTTGTGGAATGGGATCTTTTCTGTGATCCCTGTTCTTGGAACAGAAAATTCAGGATTTTCCTATATTTCGGTTAAATCATCTGTTTAACTCACTAATCCTTTTTTCTGGAGTATCACTCTAACCCAAATCTCCTGGTTTGTCTCACTTATCTCCTTCCATTTTTCCTTTCTATCTGCTAACACAGACACATTTGTGCATTCATGCCCAAACAAACAAATAAACACACAGAAAGCATTGGTGGTGTTTTGTTGTTATCCAGCTTCCAATGTGCTGTTGTATATCTCTAATGGCACTACCATACAGTTAACTTAGCATGTGGTCAAGTAAAGGGTGGAATTTAGTTCGCCATGGGATTTCTTACACCAGCTGTGGCCAGTTTGTCAATTCAACAACATATAAATCAGTAAAAAAAAATCAATCACCACACAAAATTAGAAAAACTTAGAATAGTTTCACAAAGGCTAGCTCCAAGACGTACTGATCATCTTCATTGTACAGCCACCTCCTGTCTAAATCGTTGTGCTATTTTCATTTTCTAAAGAACATCACTGAATCCTCCCCTCAGATTTTTGCAAATCAGAGAAATTCTCTAGTCTCACTCTCATTTAGTCATTTTTAAAAAACAGAAAACATGCAAGGAGCATTGATGCACATACAATTTGATTCAGTAACTGACCCACTGGTATGCCTTTTTACTGTCCTACACTGTGTGACAGAATAACTGAGACTTGGCCTACCTGGGGGAAGCATTGATCTCACAACTGGAGGTTGAAAGTGTGTGTGTGTGTGTGTGTGTGTGAAAAAGGTAGAAAGAGAGGCTAAAAAAGGCGAGGAAGAAGATAATTCTCTTTGCAGTAGGAACAGAGGAAATGGAATACAAGAAAGACTTGAATAGACAGAGGCTGAATAAACCAGTGGAATACAGACAAGTGAGGGAGGAACATGCAGAAACACAGGCAGCAAAGAAAAAATGAAAACAGAATAGTCTCATATATATATACTCAATAGTTTCATCACAGACCCCCATCCCACCATACATTTCTGATCACTGATAAAACATATATTTTGAGTCATGACAGCGATGCAACTTTGTGCAAATGTGAAGGTTTCCAACAAATGTTGCAAAGCCATAACTAAAGAGGAGCAGAGGCTTTCTCCCTGCAGCCTGGTCTACTAAAAATTATGATAATACAGTACAATACCACATACAAAAAAACAGCATTTACAATTACATTTATAGTGACACAAGTTAGCTCCACAATTACGTTTGTTTTTCACAAACACGTTTGTAATCAGTCCCCGGAAGTGTGCGTAGGGAGGAGGTCGGGGTGGATAGGTGGGTCAAACACAGGGCTTTCACACAGGCGGTCCACTGTTTGTGTCCCATGTTAAACCAAAAGTCAAATTTCACTTACTTTAATTTACCTATGTAACTTAAATAACGCAGCTAACAAACATACTGTTGAAGCCAAACCATGATGTCTTACTAAACAAACAAGTTTTGTTCGTTGCTGAAACATGACCAAGTCATTTCTTGCATTTTTTTGTTTAACTTTAACCACGTGTTTAAAACTGCTGCCAAATTCAAGGGGAAAATACGTTAACCTCGAAATACAATGTGAGCCACTGCAGCTGGTCCAGAGGCAACCTACAGTATAAAAGACTTAAGTGGGAAACATCACTAGGCCAAACCTCAAAACTGATTTACTCAACAGCAAACTTTACTGCACCCAAAAAGTCCTTTCTCACCGCCAAGGGCGGGGGTGAATGGGATACTATTGGCAAACTTATCCAATGATGGTGCAGAGAGGTACACAAGGAAAACATTCTCTTCAGTATTGTCAACCTGCTCTGAGCCATCCTTATTCTCCATCAGAGTGAAAGGGAAAGGTCTGGGACGAGAGTGGCCAGGTATAACGGCCTTAGTGTTCTACAAACAACAACAGTGTCTGAACCCCTTTTCTGTTCGTGGAATCAGGAGAACTGTCTCTGATACTTTTTGTGACTTTCTGAAGAAAAAAAAACAACTGACAATCCAATCATGCAGACTGACAGCACAGTGAGAGACCACACAGACTGACAGAGCACAACTTTTCCACACAACATGAAAATGTCTGAATTCAACACAAACCGCCTTGTTTAGACATGCAAGTTAGGAAAATCAGGGCAATCAGGTTTCTCTAATCCCCTACAGAAAACCAGGTTTCTGATTTACATGAAATTTAGAAAATCAGCTTACTGGAGAAAGCCGACTGTAACCTGGTTTAGTGCATTTAAACAACAATGATGAACACTTCACGCAGAAACTGGCCAGGTGTGCGGGGGAGGGAAAGTTGTCAGGGTTTGAACTTCTCTCTCAAGTTATTTTTTTCATATTCCACACAATTTCATCATTGTTTGTTTGTAGTAGCAAGTCAAATACTGTTAAAAACTTTTTTTTTTCAATTAAATTTGAGATGAGACTTTCATAAGGCTTGCCGTTTGTACGTCTCTTTGCGTTGCGAAGAGACTCGAAAAACACAGAATGCCTTTTGAAACAGTGTGTGATGCAACCTGCGATGGTTCTTCACCCACCTTCAAATGTGGCCCTTTGGAAGAGCTTCGTTGACAATTTTACTTAAAATGTGGGGAGACAACATCTTGTATGAACTAGTCCATTTGAATCACACTGAGACAGTAAGGAAACTGCTGCAACACTGGTCACATAGCAAGGCTATCATCATTATTTTGTCATCAATGTAAGCAGCAGTTTGTTCAGTGCTTAAGCTCAAGGAGGAAGCTTATGTCAATGATAAACCCATAACAGGATCTAGCAAGTCAGTTAAGTCAGCCTTGACTGTTTTGCCCTGGTGGTGCAGCTGAAGAGGGCTGATACTAATTGGTTGAAATCAAAGATGTTTTTTTTATTTTATTGTTGTGTGCTCATGTCATTTTCTGTTCAAGGAAATTCCAAGATAAATGCTTATAAAATATTATAGAGTCTTGTAAGCCTCACGGAGGCTAACTTAAGCACAAATTCCAGTTTCATGCAGTGGAAATGTACATTGATAATGCTCCTTACCCAAGAAAATATATATTGAGCCTTGCCAGAGCAGTGTAGTATTAGTAGCATTGAATAATCAATTAGCCTAAAGTGGCTATAATCTATATCTTTCTGTGAAAAACAAAGTGGCAGTGTAAAAGGGTTGTGCTGAACCAACAGAGAGTCATCCCCATCTGCAGCTTTATAGTGACTTTCAGGTCATTGTTCAGCTGACCAGTCCGCTCCAAATGAATGCTATGTTGTTGATTAACTGCTGGATGTCGAAAGAAAAGTCAACCTAAAAGGTGATTTGTCAATTGTGTGTTTCCCCTGCCCCCAAGTGACCAAAACATCAGTTATTGCAGGTTTAACAATTCCATTATCCAGATAGCCTTTTCGTCTTTTGTCCTTCTTAAAGATGTACAATATATAAATTGCATTTAGCTATTAAGAGCTACTCTACCAGATGTAACACTGGAAGAAAGCGACAGACTTCTAAAGGTAATTTGCTCGCAAGAAAAATACATATGTTGCAAAGGTTAAAAAACACAAATATATAATTGTGTGAATAAAAACATTTTGTCCCTCCCTCAGATCCTCCTAGATCATCTCATGAACCCCCAAGGTAACCTGAGATACTGCTCCACTAACCACGGTAAGTAAACCCTTTTGTCACGACTCAATAGTCTATAGAGACAGCGGGGCCATACATGATAGACTTTGACTTCCCCTTGACTGGGTCATTATGAGAATATGACAGCAACGGAAATACACACAGAAGGGTCAAAATAAAGGTTTGGTGAGTGGGAGAAGTGGTGGGGGCAGACAGCGGAAGAGAGTCATACTCGGGAAATGGAGGGAAGCAGAGGCCTCCCCTGTCACCATCTGTAGTCTTGTAGAGAGCATAAATCCTGCTATCTGTGTCATGCATACTGTACCGCTGCTGCCACTGCATGAGAGATCATCAGCTAACACACAAGCATTCACACACGTACACACTCTCTCACAGATGGACACGACACACTTATTGTCTTCCACCCCTCTTAGCCCCATCTGTCTACGTCTGTTCCCCTGCTCTTCTCTTTCATGCGCACATAAACACTGTTGTCACTGTGACAGAGACAAACAAACACGGAAATACACAGTAACCGAGCATATCGATGCACACACACACACACACACGCGCGCGCACACGCACACGCACACACACGTTCACCCACAAACCTACAGGCACATGCTTACGAAGAATGTCTTTTTTCATTTTTGCGTCCAATTTTTTGTTTTCCATTTTCCACTTTTTTTTCTCATTCATCGAATCCAATGTTTGATATGTTCTACGTCGGCATAGTAATCGGCACTTTTTAAGTCTTTTCATCATCCACTTTCTCTCCATGTCTTTCCACCCATTTGGTCATCCTCCCTCAGTGTCCACTATTCTGCCACATGCAACGGAGAAAAATCTTGATCAATGACCACAGGGTGAACTTGTATCTTGTTAAACCTACCTTCGGCTTATTGAAGTGGCAAGCATGGCATAATCTCTCTCTCTCTCTCTCTCTCTCTCTCTCTCTCGCTCTCGCTCTCGCTCTGATTTATTGCACTTTTCCATTCAGATCTGGTCTTACCTCTGCAATTTCAGAGGTTTTCATTCCTGCATTCATTTATACCTTTTCTTCCTTCGCTTTCTTTGTATTGTAATCACCCTTTTATCCATATACCCTCTCTTTCTTAGTGCCTCCCATTTCCATCATGTTTTTATTTCATCCTCACTATTAACTTCTCTCTCTCCTAATTTGCCTGGCAGCCTCTTCCTTCCTGAACAATCTTTAAAGCCAACACTCTTTATTTTCCTCGTCCTCTCTTCCTTTTCCTTGTGTTTACATTCCCTCAATCCCATCCATTCTCACCTCTCTTCTCCCTTTGCAACAGCAGATCAGGGAGATTTACATTCAGTGCCACGGTCAGCTCCTCACACAGAGAAAACAAAGAGTTGCAGTGCCACCTGTTGGCTAGCCTCAGCACTGCATATACGTGACATAATCATGAAAAATGATTGTTTTACTCATAACACAGGACAGATAACTTTCACATGCTAATACATATGTGAATAAGGCTGGAATGTAAGAGCGGCCTGCGCCCACAAAAGTCAAGTTAGAGAGAACAAGCTTTAACTCTGAATACTACATAGAGGAGATTCTGCTGGGAGATCTATGAGAGAGGTTAAGCTGGCAGGCCTTGGTGTAATAGCAACCATATATTACCCTGTAGTTTCATTCCACTACATGTCGGGGCTCATAGATGCAGTGCAACTGTGAGGCGGTTGAGCCAGAATGGGGATCTCAAGTCTCATTCCGTTCAAGGCAGCCAAAGGGAGGAAACAATAGCATCTGCTCTCCTCGGAGACAAGGAATTTAATCACAAGCATAGCCAAGGTAAGATTTGAATGTAAAGTAGCAGAGTGAAAGTGTGTCTGTGTTTGTGCGTATGTGTGTTAGAAAGTGTCTATATAAAGGAATAGAGATGTTTATGTTGGCATTTAAACTAATAGCAAATGTCAACAAGGGAGGTGGATGATACTTGTTGTGCGTAAGTGTGGGAGAAGTGGATGTGTTTGTGTGTGAGCGCACAGTCATTATTGACACCAAAAGTTCAGCAAGCCTCACACAAATCAACACACACATGCACACACACATTTGTTTACACAAACACATACAGGGGCACTGATCCACTGTAGGGATTACCAGTGATCCATGACTGGGCTCACACTGGGCTGTACTAGTTTGTGTCTCTGTCTCAGGGTCCCATCCAACTGGGATGCCAGTTTTTGTGCACAAACAGTTTGTGCTACAGTGAAGTTGTGTTATCTGTGGAGGTTTTGAGAGAAAGAAAATGTGGAAGAAGACAGGGGAAAGGAAAGAGGGGGAGAAATCAAAGCAGAGCGGTGACAAAGAGGAAGCAGAGAACAACACAGACAAGAGAACGCGCTCTCTTTCTCTTTGTCTCCATCCCTACCTTACTCGCCCACACACAGTAGTAAGTACAATGATCACAGAAAGGTGATCTCAAAGCTTAGCCAGTCAGAAGACAGTGAGCCGACAGAGAGCCATAAGAAAAAACCCAGAGACACAGAGAGGGTTTTGGATAACCATTTTCCAGTTTGTATGTTTATAGAAATGAGCAGTTTTAATGAGAGCGAGGAAAACGTGACTATAACACATAGGCACCAATTACATAGAAGCTGTGTGTGTGTGTGTGTGTGTGTGTGTGTGTGTGTGTGTGTGTGTGTGTGTGTGTGTGTGTGTGTGTGTGTGTGTGCGCGCGTGTGTGTGTGCGCGCGCGTGTGTGTATCCATTTTGGTAAGAAATCTTAGGATCCCCAAGAAAGAGTCATATTCCTGGGAAGTCATAATTTAAAATCTTTGGAAAAACCTTCAGCCCAAATCAAAGTATTACATACTGTATTTGCCATCATCCAGGGAGAAGTATAATGAGATATCTAACTCTCGTTGAAATTTCAAAAGCGATTGAGAGCATCCAACTGACTCATTATTGTCATTAATTGTCATTATTGCAGTGGGAGTTCATTTTGAATATGTGAAGGAGATATTTTTTTTTTGCCGGTGTGTGTGTGTATGTGTGTGTGTGTGTTTTAGTAGTTGAATTTATTGGTTGCTGTTATTAGAAAACAATCTAAAATCCGAATAAAATGTGAGGCTAGGTTTGATGCAAACTTTATACCTCTGCACACTGGTAGGTACGGTAACTCCATAGAGGCGCCTGGCAAATCAGCAGGAGAGAAGAAAAAGTGTCTGAAAATCCATTCAGCCACCTTAAAATATGACTTACACACACAGCTGTGCACAGTGAGACCGACACACTCTGAGGGCAGAGGAACTCTGTGTCGGCCTGTCACAGAGCTCTGACCACAGTGGGGCTCACACGCACTCACATCTACGCACACCTTGACCACCCATCACTGCCCTCTGATTACCACAGCTTCCACAGCCTCCCTCACTCCTTCTCTCCATCCCTTCTTCACACTCCGATGATTCTCCCTTCTTTTTCTGCTCGCCCACATTCATCCAGTCCCCCCTTTCTACAGCCCCCTACCTCCCTACAACCCCTCGCCCCCCCCCCCCCCCCCCCCCAACCATCCCGTCCTCGCCCAGCTTCCACCTTTTGTTTCCGCTGCTTGCTCTCTCATTTCTTTTCACACCACATTCTTTCCTAACTTTTCTCTTTCACACATTAACATATAAAATGCCTCAACTGCTTGCTAGGCTTAAGTGCGTAGAAAGCAGAAGTGCTTGGTGACTCAATCAGTCAGATGCATAGTCACTTACCTGCTCATTCACTCACTTGATTAGTCTGCTGCTCGCTCACTCACTCATTTACTTGATTACTTTCTCAGTCTCACTCATTTACTGACTCAAAAACTCACTCTCTCACTTACTCACCTGCATGTTCAGTTTGTTTATTAAAGTGTTGTTTGCATCGGCCATCCAATTGACTGTTTGCTAAAGCTCTAAACTGTGATTGTCCAATCGTAGCTCAGTAACCGTAACTAGGCCCGGCTGGCTTATAGCTATCTAAGGTGGCGTCATTATTCTAACTATAGCAAAACCAAAAACACAAGCGCAGAATAATAAGCTGCAAATGTTTGTATGTCTAGCTAACTATCTTAAAAGAGTGTTATTTCCAATGCCAAGGAGCAGATACTAAGCACTAACTACATTAGTTTGCAGTAAAAGGCAAAAAACATTTTTTGTTATCAAATCCATTTCATGGAGTTCAAATGGTGCGGTCAAAGTCATGGTTTTGTCAGTACGTGTGTATTTGTGTGTTTCCATGTGGATTGTGAGACCAGCACCATGGTGTGTGTGTGTGTGTGTGTGTGTGTGTGGCCTGGTGTGTTCACTGATACATGAACCGACACACAGTCCCACTAAGATGTGAAAGGTTTTTCATCCCTGATGCTCTCCTCGGGGTGTCTGTGATTATACTGTGTATACTATGAACACAATCCTAAATTGCCTAGGAAGAATTCTGACCCAAATTAAATTCACTTTTCAAACCTCCCACAAATACACTCAGTAGATGCGCATGTAAACCCATTATTTAAATAAGACAACCAGGTGCACTTACTAAAACAAAAATGACTGAAACATGAAAAAATATACAAATATACACATGCCTTGAACTTCAGAGCATTTTACTTTCTCAAGGTGTAATTAATCACCCAGCATTTATACTTCCACCATCTTGACTCTTCTGCTGCAATGCTCTGCTTGTCAGCTTGTCCATCAGCGTAGCATAAACTCTCCAATGTTTAGGCAGGTGTTCAACAATTTGGGATCTCACATTCATCCTCACTGGAAAGAAAGAGAGAAGAGCAAAAACAAAAATGGCTGAGAAAATAAACAAATAAGCACACCATATCACAGTGAATGTGGGAGAGCAGAGGCATACAATACAACAATACCCACTTGTCCTTTCCTGGATTGTGTGACGTGTAAGTGCATAACAAGTAGGGATTTTAACTAAATTTGAAGATACACATTCAATTCTGGGTTGAAAAACTTTAATTCACTCGCTGTGATTTTAATAAAAAAGTGCCTTTGTGTGCCATCTATGGTAATAGATTTGCTATGAATTCTGTTTCGAGCAGCTTGAATAAAACATTAATTTGTGCATCTATTTGTTTGTCTATTTTTAAGAAAACAAGCAAACAGAGCATTGCTGCTAAGGAAACACATACTAGTATTTCTCCATCAATCTAAGTGATAAAACACTGCTCTCCAGCATAATCTATTTTGAAAAAAAGCAGAATAAAGCAAGTCTGTTGAAATTAAGTACATAATTGAAACTGAGGTTTAGAATGACCATAATCTTTTGTACCTGTTGGTTATATATTGAGAACAGGGGGCCTTGGAATTGTAACTTGTGATTTCAGTTCAGTATCATCAATTCTGCTTATCGTCTATTGAGCAGCAAACTTTTTTTGCTTTCCACAAATTAATGTCTCCAGTGCAGTTAATTAAAATGTTCACTGGATCCAACTCTTGAGGCAAAAATGCAAAATAAATATATTACACCTCATTGCTTTTGTGCAGTGAAGCAGTGGATGGATGATACGGTACAGACTTCTATGAACAATAAGTGTGAGTTTTATCTGCTGAACAGGGTGACGGTCTTGCTGTTCTGTTGTCTTCCTATTTATAGTTTATTGCAAGTATGTTCTGTGTATTAAAAGTTAAGTGTTAAGCATCTGTGAGTGACAATACCAACCGATAAATCCACACAATGGGCTTCATTTCGGGCCTTCCCCAAATAGTGACAGAAATTATTTTAATCTTTTATTAATAATATAACAGTGTGTTCTCATAGTTTACTGAATCCTCAGTTGGAGTTGTGGCAGTTGAAAATCAGTATATAGAAACTTTTTTTAGCTGACAGGGCAAACCTTGTTGATAGAGCTGTGTGGGTGTGAGATTTACACAACTTGGATGTTGGCGATGTCAACAAACAACATACTAAAAGAATGTTGGATCCCGCCTCACACTCTGAGAGGTGAGAGAAAGAGGCAGACACAAGGAATATGGGAGGGGGTGTATGAAAGGAATACAAAGAGTGACAGGGTGTGGGGGACAGTGTAAAGGAGACTGGGACAGCGAGACAAGAAAAGCGATGACAGTTGGTATTCAGACTGGTGTGTCAAACCTGACAGTCTTGAGTCTGTGAATGTCCGTGTGTGTGTTTCTGTGTGAGCGCATGTGTGTAGGTGACTGAGCGTACATGCATGTCGGGCCGCTGAAGCTCATAATGTTCCATTTGTTGAGTCATTCAATGAATGTAGATGTTCATTAATAAAAATGTTTGACGTTTTAATGCTGTTTATGTGGTATTTATGGCAGAGGCTCCCAACATGAAGCCATGTCTACTTGTTATCCCTCATCCAAGGTGGGGGGCCTCTGTGTGGACATTGACTGTTGGTAGTACAAAAAGTCATTTAGCTCGCTCAGATGGGTGCATGTTAAGGTTTTTTGGAGGATTTTGTACTAATTGCAGGGAAGATATTGGTAAATATCCAGTTAATTATTTGCACTGTAGGTCAGCTGAATCTGCACAGAATGGGAAATTTGTCTTACAAACATAGAAATTTAACATTTTATAACAAAGTTTCCAATAATAAGTGAGACGTGAATATTTACTTGGATTAAAATGTATTTTAAGGAAATTACTCTGGAAACTGTTGCTAAACTCAATACATTTTCCACATAATTAGTACCAAATGACATGGTTCATCAAAAGAAACGTCGGGAAAAGACGAGGGAAAAATAAAGATTTAGATACAATTTTGTGAGTTCTATTCATCATTATTATTTATTTAATGCCAAATCCCTTCTTTAATGCTCTGCAAAAAAATAAATAAAATGAGAACAACTGAAAACAGCTCTATTAATATAAATTAATTTATAAAATTATATAATACTGAAAATACGAAATGCCTGGTGAAAATCACATTGTCAAAAATAAACACACAATAACTGTGTCCACCAGCCTTATCTCCTCAGGCAAGGTATTCCAGATTCAACTGGGCCTCCCAGCAAATATCCGGTCACATTAAGCCCTCAGTGTGGACTGCACAGGGATCTCAAGCTTTACTATGGCTCATAGAGGGTCAAGAGCACAGCCACAGGGCTACTGTTTTTACCAGCAATATTTGTGAAGTCATACAATATTAAGTCAGACAGGTATGAACAAAAACAGACAAGCAGCTATTGTTGAGTCTGTGGTGGCTCTATATAATTGCATCTCTACACCTTTACAGCAGAGCTACTTTTCCGATTCAGGACACAATAAGTTAGTAAGTTAGTACTAGAATTACAGTTGTTTTTCATTTTTTTTAGGATTGTAACATATGGGGCACAGAACATCCTTGAACCCAGAACATGACACAGACAGCCAGAAGTGAGCAAACGTTTTTCTCAGCTTTAATCCAGAAACAGGCAAGCTTAACCTGGCAGGGGGCAGGCAAAGAATCATCAATTTGAAAACAGGCATTGGGTTCAGGCAGACAGAATAAACAAGGTTGGAATGCTAGGTCGGATGCAAACAAAAAAATCTAATGTAGTATTACTACTAATCACCATGTATACTACTGTGCTGATTAGGGGAAGTGGGAAGCAGGTGAGTGAGTGAGTGAGTGAGTGAGTGGGTGGGTGGGTGGGTGGGGAAGCTTAGGTGGTGAAAATGTCAGGAAATGGGATACTGCTGGGTAGGAGGGAGTGGCTGGTCCTGGAATAACAGAGCAACAGAATGAATGTCATGATCCAACTCGATCTCATGGGAAGGCGTATAAATACCACACCGATTTTAAGGACATTTTGCGCCTCATCTCTGCATTTTAAGCTTTTTGTGTGTCCTTTAACGGCCCATTCCCCAATTCGTCTCATACGGATGCACGATCACAGGTTTTTATAACGTGGTTAAAGTTTTACATGCAAACAAAACTACTTAAAGCTCTTGGCTTGGGTTCAAATAAGAACATTTGTTACTTAAATTAATTACCAGGCTGCATTTTCACACTGGAGTTGTGACAACGATTCTTGGTTGCAGAATTCTCGGCAGCAGGATTTCCAGCCTTTCACTCCAGCTAAACAGTCAACTATGCTGGACAACTTAATGAGGTCACTGAGCTTAACAGGTACAACTGGCTATCCTGAAAATAGAGGGAGGGACACTGAGCAATGACCAAGAGCAAGGATGGACAAATAGAACAAAACTGTCTCCAGAACTAAACCTTGTGGCACACATAATTGTGATAAAGCATAATAACCTGAGGGATAATTTGGTCCAAAAAATATCTCCGCTAATTAATACACAGGTAATTTGTAGACAGGAGTGGAGAAGGATCAAACACATTTAAAAATGCAAAACATAAAGGTGAGTTGATGTAGGAATAACTTGAAGTGAAATTTTCAAAGGCTTTATTTCTCATCGTCTTTGTAGCTCAGTTACATTTATTTTCAAATTGACAGAGGTCCTAGCTGTCTGCTGATTGAGCTTTTTTGTAAGCTTTCTGATTAGTTCGAGGGTCAAGCTAGTAGTGTAACGATTAGTATGCTGCTGCCTCTGTAACGTTTACTACCTATAATGTAGTCCTACACTACCTAAAAAAGAGAAGGAAGCCATCAACATTACTGATATACTTGAGAGGATAAGAATAGAATGGGAGAAAGCAGTTTTAAAAGAGAAAAACATTAAACAGGTAATTGAGGTAAGAAGAAGTCAAGGCAACAATTTCAGGGTGGAACCCCTTGCAAAACTTCTAGTGTTTTGACTTCTCACTTGTCATCCTTGTAGCTCAATCACACCATTTTTAATTGATTAAACTAGTGGCTATTACTGCTTTTTTCTAAGCCCAGGCTCATTATTTTGGTTTTGCTGCTGGTAGACTTAGTAATTTCTTTCTCGCTATATATAGTGCAACAGTACCTGAAAGCAAGTCAAAGTTTGGTTTAAATAATTAAGTAGGGGGCTATCAAATATTGACACGACCAGAAATGTACAAGCTAGATGAGAGCAACATTGCTGTCCAAGCAGAGATATACTGCTTTTAGGGTGAACAAGAGGAGAGCAGGAGATAGCTTTTTTTAAAAACTGAAATACATGAATGTGAGTTGAGAGGAACTAAAAGTAAAGTGAAGGTAAAAGAAAACTCAAAAAGATGAGAAAAAGCTTAAAAAGTAATGTAGTTGACTCTAAAACTGGTCTCATAATGGGGAATAAGAGTCAAAGAAAAATATGCTATTCCACTAGCTACTTAGTACTGTGTGATAGACACAATTTGAGAGGAGCAAGGAGTCGAAATGTCAGGTTTGGCAAGAACGTGCTGAGATTGAGATTCACTGCCATCCTTTTAATCACTAAGTCATGCAATACTGAGTGGGACACTGCCAAGCTGTGTACGTACCAGTGCGAGTGTGTACTCTTGTGTATATCATAAAAAGAGAGAGGCACCTTTAATAGAACCCTACATCCATCTTATCGCCGCTCCAAATTTAAATGAGACATTTTCCCTTCTTGCCTTTTAGCGATGAGGCATATTAATAAGCTGAGAAAAGATGCTGAAAGGTTAGGCGACTTTTTTTTTTATTTTTTATTTTTTTCATACCGCGGGGAGACATTGAATGTGAGTTGTCTAAAGCGCTAGAAGGCTTTAGAAGTAGTGTGTGTGTGTGTGTGTGTGTGTGTGCGAGGTGAAGCGGGAGGGCATCAGAGATTATACCAAGTTGTGTGGATCAAGTAAGAAAGGTTAATCAAACACTAGTTAGAAGTCCATTCCGGTGGTGACAGTTTCAGCAGACAGCTTCTCTACGAAGTATTTCTACGTGCTTGAAAACAGCTCGGTGTCCAATCCAGTCTCATGCGCCCTCCCCCCCTCTCCTCAGTCTTTCTCACATCTACCTCCTCTCTTTCCATTACAGTCCTTCTCTTCCTTGGCGTCTCTCTTTGTGTCTGTCCCCCTGCTTCTCTCAGTCCTTATCAGAAGGTGACAGAATGGTTTCGCTGCACAGCTCAGAATTACTCCGTAAAGGCCATGAGTGACTCGTTTCCCATTTCAGAGAGCGCTTGTCATTCCTTAATCTCTTTTAATTCTCATATTCCCTCATTTGCAGGTGGAAGCGGTGGCGTTTGAAGGCAGCAGTATTCTCTGATGTTGTTGTCCCTTTTACAACAGATCTCGTTATCACCTTGGCTCAGTGTAAGAAGTTGCCTTCCTTGGCAACTTCTCACATACATGATTAAAGCTCCTGTGTGAAGTGTGAAGCTCTTTGGTGAGTTGTACAGTGATGATGAGATGGACTCATGCCTGTGTGCAGGTGTATATTTTCATGTCCATGTGTATGTGTGGGCATAATAGTGCACCTAGCATGTGTGTATTTGTGTGCCTGATCATTAATATCCATCCAAGGCTAGATTGCCAATCAGGAGGGCATCATGTCAAGCAGCTATACTTCAATCAGGCTTTTCAGGGCCAAAATACACTATTTCCCTCGTGTCTAAATGTCACCTGTGATTTTCAAAGTGGGAATCAAACACTTAAATATATATTCCACTATACAACTACTTTTATTTGATCTTCTTCCATTGCATTCATCGACTGCGTCTTCACCTTCAAAACTCTGAACAGGTCTCCTCCTCTTCACGATTCTGAATGATCACAGACTGGGTGAATAGAACCTTTTCAGAGACTTTGTACAGCTGCCAGTCGGGAGATCAAATCACAGGTGCTGTTGTCATAAATCCATCTGGCATTGAGGCCAACAGCAAGAGCCCAGAAATTGTTCCATCACCTGTGTGACTGTGGTCTGGTTGTTTGGCTGACATAAAATGTAGTGTGTGGGATAAAGACGTACCTCAAATATGAATTTAATGGAAAACACTGATACTGTAGATTAAAATAACATACTGAACATACTTTTAAAAAGTTTTAGACACACTTGCTTGCTAGGCACTAGCCTTCCCAAAGACTGTGCTATGTCCCTCTGTGGTCAAGAGCATCATATAGATTCCATGTGGGCCAGAAAATAATAAAGTGTCGTAGACATATTTGTAGCCTAACCTTATGCGCCAGTAGGTGAATGAAACCGTTTGGAAAAGTGCAGACATTTTCACAAAATATTTGGCAGGATGAACTATCTGTCAAACTCTTGCCAAAGCCAGTCGGGAGAAGAACAAAAACATCTTTCCATTTAGAAAAACCTTCAACGTTATTTGTTTTTCTTTCAATGAATAAATACTCTGCATCTCTGACAGAACTGATACTATTACAGCATCTACGCTAACCTCTTTGGGAGCCACCGTCGTTGTTTTGATCGAACAGTCGCTCTCCATGTCGTGCCACACACACCTAAACCATGCCCCTTGGCAGTAGCTCCTCACAGGAAGCTGATTGCTCCATGCTCTGGTGGTCCAGACGCAAACACATCACTTTAAACCTGAAAAAAAGGGATTAAAAGAGTAAAGAAGCGAAGAGACAAAAATCTGGTGCTCTTTTGACAAACGCCATGAAAAACGCTAATGAGTATGTATAAAGACAAGTCTGTAAATCTGCTGATCTTTTTTTTAGGTACATCAACTTTACAGTAAGAACACTGAAAAAGCCCTCATTTAATAATTATTTCCTGAACGTTGTAAAATCCACTAATAGCTGAATCAGTTTTTTCCTCAGCATAATGAATGTGCATCAAACCCACGGGACTGCACTGCACTGCACCGCACCGCACTGCACTTTAATATGGCATGTCCGATTCTGCCATTTTTCTGCTATCTATATGCTGGATTTGTCTAAAGTCCAAGTAATATCCATTGCTCATATGCTTCTCTGGGAAGTAGGAATGGACCCAAATATTATATACAGCATAGCGTCACAACCGTGCAAGATGCAGTCATAAAACATAGGTGTTTGGTTGAAATCAAAATAAAGGTTGAGTTCAAAGGTGGGTGTGATCTGATCAAGAGGCGCCTAAAGTACGGGATGGGCACGTTACACACCTGGCACGTTTTGGCTGGTGTGATCCCATTTCAAGATGCTCTCTAGTTTATGTCTGTATTTTCTTGGTCAGTGTTTTTTTATTAAATGTCTTTAAAGGCCCTTTGGTCAGCATTTGCTGTAATTAAATGTGCTCTAAAAAACTTGACTTGGTTAAATATCTTCAATTTAGAAAATCCTCATGTGTTTTCCTTTTCTTCCATTTGTCAAACAGTAATGTAAAACATAATTGGTCCACATGCTGAGCTGACTGATGTTACCAGAGTTCAAACAAACAAACGCTCCTCCAATTAGCATCACATTTTTAGCCACTACTAGCATGCTTCCACATGGCTAACATACAGACATACGTATATCTTACACATGCATATATATATATCTGTCCAGTTCATAATGTTGGAAAGGCTTTTTTGCTTGTGCAAGCTGAAAGGGTGTGAAAGCAAAAGCAATAGGAAGATAATTATGCATCTTCCACTTGGAGAGCGAGGTGGTATTAGGGAACAAATGACAAGCTGTGAAGAAATTGGGAAGCAGAGGGGAGCGGAAAAAGGCAACAGAGAGAGAAAAAGGAGTCAGTAGACAGAAGTGAGACTCCCATGCAAGAGACTTCTGTGAAGTATGTGAAGGATGCGCCTCCGCTTCCTCGCTTTTCCATTTATTTAAAAAACTGACACATTTGAGAGAGATTTTTAAATCATTTATTCCACATGGCATCATGAATAATTTTCTCTTTCTACACAATTTGACAGATTATTGAATCTACACACAGCTCTGTGCTGGCTGTTGAAGAGATTCTAACGATGATCATCACTAATATTGATTTTTCTCAGCTGGAGAAGTCTTTTTTAAAATCACAGACGATATTTATATAGGGCCTTTTCCCATCCTTTTCATTCGGTAAAGACAGAACTGTCTAATCTGTACTCTGGGATTTAGATCTATTTTTTTGACACGTACACACACACACACACACAGTGTGTAGAGTACTTGACAGAGCTAGCAGTGGCATGGGATTTCGATAGAAAGCGGTGGGGCTCTGCGAGAAAGCTTTAATGTGATCCTCAAAAGATGATGTGACTGAGATTCAGCTGTGAAGCCGATGAAAACAAAGACAGCGAGAGTGAAGAAGCGAAGGCAAAGAAAGAGGTTAAATGTTTGTTGAGACAGATGATGTGAACTTGTTCGTCTTGAGAGACATAGACAGAAAGAGATGTGCATGTGCAAAGACTGACCCAACTGTCAGAGAGGATGTGTTGAGAACAAAAAAGAAAGCTGACGGAGAGACCTATTTCAACGAGGAGGATTTAATCACAGTCCCAGCAGTTAACCAATAACATCATCATCCTTTTTCTCACCCTGTGTCTAGTTTTCCCCATCCAGCTCTGTGGTTTCCCCCTGACACAGACTGTTGATTCCAGGCAGCTTTCTCCTTAATGGAAAGCTAAAGGTGTTCTGGCTCATTCCGCATTCGTCTGAGTCTAATGCAATAACACTCCAAACAGAGCTTGTTATTCCATTATCACCGGTGTGTGTGTGTGTGTGTGTGTGTGTGTGTGTGTGTGTGTGTGTGTGTGTGTGTGTGTGTGTGTCTCTCTCTCTCTGTCTCTCTCTGTCTCTCTGCGTCCCAATGTAAGTTTCTTTTTCTTTTTTTTTTTAAACCACCCGAATCATACAAAGGATGAGTCAGTCCCGGCATGAAAGCTGATTGGAGAGACACGTGTCAGACATCAGCTCTCCTGACCAAGTCAGCCTCTCTTACACGGACCCTGAAGCAAGCCCCTCAAATAAACTTGAAATATTCCCATTAGAGAGATTCTCATTCCTATAAAGGAGGAATTGCAGGAATTTCTTTCTTTAGAAATATGTGTCAGTAGCTTGTAGCAAGACAGAATTAGGCATCTGTATCAAGAAAATAACATGTGATTCTTCTTCATTTGGGTTTGAGTCATAAGCTAGGTGGTTTGTCCCAGTGGAGATGCTTTGCAGTGTACCTGTGAGTAGTGACACAGATGAGTAAACTGTCAAACATGAAGCTTAATTGGAGTTAAAGAGGGTAAAGGCATCTCCTTGGTGTTTGATTGAAGTTGAAACATTTACGGGGCTGAACAACCAAAGAGGAGGTACTTCTTAATTTTTGTTTTACAGGGGGCTGTTATGTAAGGTTCAAGGTCAAATTTACACCCAGGAAATTACAATTATACAGTTTGAGAGTTTAGACAAATAAGTCCCTGACACTCCAGGAGAAATATTTTCAATGTGAGTGGGACTTGTTTGCGAGTATGTTTGTATGTGAATGTGTTTCTGTAAATATGACTGTCTCAACTAATGTCCAGCATTCTCAATTACTTGAGAACCTGTTAACGTAACATATGCAATGCTAAATATGTCTGCCATTAGTAATTAGTAACATTAAGCATGAATGCAGGCTTTAATGACTTTCTGTGGCAAAGAAAAGTCAACAAATGTGGATATCATCATGTGAAATTCATACTGTAACACTACAATATTTAAATACACTAAATGTCTTTCCATTTCACAGACATCAATCATTAGATTGATGTCGGCCGCTTGTATCTCGGATACAAACGGCCAAAATGAGTTTCCTCCGTAGGGTGGCCGGGCTCGGCCTTAGAGATAGGGTAAGGAGCTCGGACATTAGGAGGGAACTTGGAGTTGAGGCGCTACTCAGGAGACATCTAATCAGGAGGCCTCCTGGACGCCTCCCGTTAGAGGTTTTCCAGGCACGCCCAACTGGTAGGAGGCCCAGGACACGCTGGAGGGATTATATCTCCCCGCTGGCCTGGGAACGCCTCGGGATCCCCCAGAACAAGCTGGAACGTGTTGCGGGTGAGAGGGAAGCCTGGGTCAGCCTGCTGGGCCTGCTGCCATGGCGACCCGACCCCAAATAAGCGGATGAAAATGGAAATCATTAGAGCCCAGAAATGACAAAGTAACTACTTTAATCTTGTATTTGTAGGGCAAATTAAATAATTAGGTTACAGTGAAACCAAACATAACGTGTCAAAATACAATGCCAACAACAGTGTTTTTATAAGGGACATATAGTGTAATGATATGGTCATAATAGGATATTATAGGACAATTATGGGACTTCCTGGTAAAATAAATAAAGGGAGTAACAATGTTGTAATTTTTCAGGAATTTAAGAATTCATTAATTGGTATAATGAGATGCAAAAGTGTGCTTATTACACAGCAAAAAGTATTTTAATTATCCAATATTGAAAACTATTTACGTAAAAAGTTGGCCACCATTACTCATTATGTATTTTGTACATAGTTTAGTTTGAGTCCATAAACCCATATGTGTATTTCTTTTAGACATTAAATAATACTCCTGGGAGAACACAACAGCAACACAGCTGGAAACGGTTTCGTCAGCATCTCCTGTAGTTAGTTATTGGTAAGAGACATGTTTTAGTGTATCAGTTTTGGGTATCAGGGTTTGAATTTAGCTGGGCATCAGCACTCTGCCATTGCATGTGTTACATTCTGCTGGTCTGAGCCTGTCCATTTACCAGCTCATTCCCACATTTCAGAATTTGACAATTTTCAATTGAAACACTCCTTTTCATTTGTTTTTGTTGCAAATAAAGATTCCATAAATACTAAGTATACTGGCCCCCCCGGGAGGCAGACAGACTCCTGAAGCTCTTCTACTATCCAACATGACTGCCTCCCTACATCATTCTGAGAGAGAAGCAAAACTAAGCCATCATCAGTTGAACTTCACTGTGACTGAAATCACACCAAGAACCAGCCAATAGAGAATGCCAGCTTATGTCAGGCTTCACATATATTTCCGCTTGGTGCTGTATTACTCTTCTAAGTAACATGCACAATTTCTACTTACGTGACTGAAGCTATCAATAAATTGTTTAGAAAAACTTCATCTTCGAGTCTTACCCAATGTACATACAATATGATATAACACACCTGATATCATATGAAGTGTTTCACACTATGCACTTTGTGTCTGTGCATGTAGGTGCACACACACAATTACATACATACCTATACAATTACAACAGATTACGATTATAGCAAATCAGAAAGTTACAGCACCTGCAATAAAGAAATTGCCAACTGATCCAGGATGTATTTCAATAAGTCCTTGGACATAAGCTGTCCCTCACATCTAATGTATGTGCACCTGTGCAATTTCGTATTAAAAAAGGGGTCAGTACTTGATATTGATTTACAGTTCTGTATGTGGAATCAGAATTGGGAATGAGGACAGGGATCATGAGAGCTACAGCAGAAACCTTATGTTATTATGAGCTTTTCTGCTCTGTTCAATTATTTATGAGACATTTTGCATTTGTTGTTGCAAAAAACAGACAAAACAGACACGTAAGACAGTGGACAGAATTTAAAACCTTCCTTTACTCTATACATTATCCATGAATCTGTAGCACTACATATTTGTTTTGCCTCACAGTGAATAGGTTACTGTAACTCAAAAGTGAGACATAACACCCTTGCAGTTAAAAGATTATTCCCTAAAATACACATTACTGTACAGCTATATGTATAAAAAAATTGTCACACCATTGCATCTGTTTTGTTGCTCTGTTAATACGCCCCAAAATTACTTTATAATGCCTCATAATTGCAGAATAATCACACTGTAATTTGTTGACTGTGATCTTAAAATATACAAAACCATAAACTTGAAACAACCCTAATAACCAGTATTTTCCAAACACCATATTCCTTTCTTGTTTATTTTTCTTTTAGGTGAATTGAAGGCCCAAGTATGAGCCTGAGGTGAATGTAAATGTAATGCTTTATCTTTCTTCCCGGCAATCCATTGTGTAAATGCTGGAATAAAGTCTTGATTTCTCCAATCCAGTATTAATATGCGTTTGGAGGGTTCGAGGCAAAACAATCCCTTTACCAGCCAGCCAAAACACATTGAATTATCTCCTCTTACAAGGGAGAGTTTATATAATATCCCCACTGCTGGGTACAGTTGAATTTATGCACTGAGAGAAACTGTGTTCCTCTGTGTTCCTCTCCTCTCTTCTTCTGTCCTCTTCCAAAGGCAGAGTCTGTTCATCTGGAGGAAGATAAAAGGATGACTTTTGCTCATTGATATAAATAAATGGAGAGAGAGAGAGGAATGAGGCGAGGCCGTGTAGGAGGGAAGATATCCTTGGGGCAAAAGAAGGAGTAGGAGAGAGGGATGAGCCGACCACAGGGAGGAGAGGAGGTGGAGGGTGAGGGTGAGATAGGAGGTTGAGAATGAAGAGTGGATATGCATAGAGAGAGGAGAGAAGAAAGAAAGGGAAAGAGGAGCGCAGGGAGACAACAGGGAGCAGGAAAATCTGAAAAAAAGCGAGCGAGTAGATAAAGAAGCTAGAGGAGAAAAGAATGATGGTGAGAATGCACCATATGAAAGAAAAACCTAATTTTGTTAAAAAGATTTTCCAGCACATATGATTACAGCTACCATCAAAGGGTCCATGTAACTGAGTGTGTTTATACTGTATGTGCAGGAACATGCATATGTGTGTGAAAAAATTTGCACTTTTTGTTGCTGCCTACGCGACTGCACATATTTGCATGCATGTCTTTGACTGTGCTTGAATTGTCCGTTAGCGTTTCTCGGTTTTTATGAGCTCATCTGTCATCTTTACCTACAAGCCTGCATGCTTTTATGTGTGTGTGTGTTATAGTATGTGTACTGTATGTGTGTGTGTGTGTGTGTGTGTGTGTGTGGGTGTGTGTGCGTGTGTCGTCTTTATCTCCTCCACCTGTGCTTCTTGAAGTACATTTATATGAAGTACCAGTTAACCTTTCTTTCCTGTCCAAAACTATGGCATCGTGACATTTTATTAACTGTCAGGTGATATATTACCACACTTCTCACAGTAAGATTACATCCTCCCTGTGCTTACTCCCCTTATTCCTTTTTCCCACCACCTATCCTTATTTTTCCTCTGTTCTACAACTTCTTCTCTACTTCTCCTGCCTCCTTTTTTCTTTTTTCCCTCCTCCTCCTTCCTCTTCAATGTATATTCCTCCTCCTTCCTACCTAACTATCCACCACAGTAATTAAAGTGGACAGGGGACAGCAAGGAGGAAAAGGAAGGAGGAAAAGGGCAGCGAAAGAGAGAGAATATCTCAATATAAGCCATTTTTTTGAGAGAGGCACAAGAGAAAAGACGTCCGAAGAGAAGCCGAGAATTGAAAGTGACAGAGGAAAAGAGCAGAGTTCAGAGAAAGGGAGACAGTGAAGTGGTGCGGTGGGGTAAGGGAGGATTTTAATGCTCTTTAGTTTCAGTGGAGTGCTCCTCGCCAGGTAGGCAATCCCATCTGGCTGCCAGTGATGGCTGTGTCACCATGGTCTCCAAGACACATTGAGGACTTTAATGATAGCAGAAGGAGTGAAACGGAAAGATGTACAAGAACAGAACGATGCACTTACTGTTGCTTTCATACGGATGAGACATGGTGCTCAGTGTTCAACAACATTATTTCCCCCACAAGGGTTAGTGTGAGCGATGAAGTCGACGTGATGACGTCTTAAGGGACAGATGATGGCTTAGTGGTAAAGATGGACAGGTAAGATGAAAAAAGAAAGTCACTTTTTGGTGTACCAAAAGTGTGGTCTCTTTTAACATCAGATAAAATATATGGTATGTATAAAACACTGCATATAGCATGACTTTTTCTAACTGGCTCATGAACATTAGGACATGTCTCCAGGGGCGGTTATGGCTCCCACTCAAATCACCAAGCTGCCTGCAGCCCCAAATACGTGGCTCATATGCTTAAGAAAAGGCACAATAATCTCTCAAGGACAGAAATAGAATATTTACTCAAAAGACAAAGGCATTAATCATCTCCTTTTGTCAGGTAAATAATGAAGGTTGCAGGATCGAACGCCATGCCTTAGTTTCTTTGAATTTATTTTAATGGCCTTGAGAAAGTGTTTTAAAAGTCTTCTTCTATCGCAAATTACTTAAAAAAACAATATGTCATGTGGCAGCATTGCATTATAGACTTTTGGTTATGGTCAGTTGAGAAATTGGTGTCTCCTCAATAACTTCTAGAAGAAAAAAAACTGATTAAAGCTACTGCCAACAAAATATGTATACTGTAGGTCATAGACATCTTGTACACAACCTGTGCAACCTGACTGAGAGCGATTGGGTCGGGACACATAGAAACACGGCGCGGGGTTTTCTTGTTTTACTTTTCTGATAAACTTTTCAAACTTAGCGTGACAGATAGACACAAATAGAGAGGAGTCATGCGGTCGGCAAACTAACTCAAACAGTTACACAGCTATCTAAAGTTTGACATTATCTTACGTCAGACACCATAAGATACTGGTCATAGCAGATCAAGGCTGCATCAGTAAAATACCTGGGTGTGTTGGATTGAGCGAGGGTGCGTTTTTTGTGCTTATTACTTCAAGTTTTCATTTCTAAAAGGATGGTTTTCTTATTTCTTATTTCAAAAGTTGCATAGGAAAGATAAAAGGGAAGATATTAGGAAAAACTCACTTTTTCAATGAATGTAATGTGCACATACATCTGGGTATCTGGAGTGCCTACCAACCCACAAACTGTGAAATAAGACAACCCAGTCAGTTTTTTGTTGGCTGCAAATATATGATTCAATAACCCATTCAGATTTGGCTCCCCTTGCTATGTCACATGAAGGCTCATTAAAATATACTGCCCCCCGTCTGAGTATCTTCACCCACTGCTTGAAAACTGCCTTTACAAAGGTGCACCAGGTTCTTCTCGAAAACCAATAAGAGCAGACTGAGCTTTTTCGGGAATGGGGCTTAAAGAGACAGGTGCTGAAATGAAGCGTTTCAGACAGAGGGTGAATATATTTATTCAAACAGACAGTAAGAGAAAAACAATCATGTGTTTTGTTTTTTTAACATTAAAGCATGTAAACTTATTGCTGTAGAAACACAAAATACAAGTAACTTAAAATGAGCATAATATGTCTCCTTATCTTTGAGTGGATTTGAACTTTTAGGACAAATGTAAAGTCATGCAGATGAACAGATGACTAACATTTACATGAAGAGCAGAAAAGGGCATGTAAGGCCATTCAAACTATAGCCTAATTAATAGCTGGCAAGTTGCTTGCCCAGCCTAACTGTTGGGAGGAGCCTACCTATCACACTAATTTGACCGACAGGTTTTGGATGGGATTTGGTCCACTGAGAGTCGCCCGCTCACTTGTCCAGTCAGTCACCTTCATAGAGTCTGACACCAGACTGCTTTCTGCTAATTCAAACTTCACATCCAATCACTTTTTCTTTTCTCATAAATCCCGTTATATCCCGCCTCCCTCCCTGTACTCCTATTAGTTGATTGTGTTTTAATTCAGAGCAGCGAATGAGCTATTACCAGTCGCTGACACGTTACCCATGTAATGCTGGAAAGGAGCGGAGCAGCTGTGACAGTTCATCCTCAGTCACTTACTCACGCAGTGAACCACGTGCGTGCATACTTGCTAACAAAATTAAATGCATTTACTTATTGAATTGTGAATAGCCATGCTGCCAAAGTCTGACTCTTAACAGAAACACAACACAGAGAGACACAACACAGAGCAGATGAGTGAAGCCTTCTTCTCCTGTTTCTGTGATGGTAGGTTCAAAAGACGTGTTCCACCACTCTGATCAAATATTCATATTAGTGAGAAGAAAAGGACAGGAGGGAAAATGCAAACAAAAAAAAATAAAAATTCTTCTGAGGGGAGACACTGAGCTTTAGTTAATTGCTGTTAGAACATTATCAGTGTCTGCTTGGCATCGGAGTTGACTGGCAGCCAGATAGAAACCTTATCAGCATGATAAGAGGAGAGAAGAGGATGCAGAAATGGGAAGAAGAGCGAAAGAGAGAGAGAGAGAGAGAGAGAGAGGGATGAAAGAGTAGGAAAAGAGGGGAGGGAAAGAGGAAGGGGAGATGGGAAACAAGAGTTGGAGAAGGAGATAAGTAACATGAAGAGGGTAAAATAAAAGATATTCTAGTTTTGTCTTATCTGTGAAAGTGGATATGTTTTATCGCCTTCACTCATCACCAAGCTGCTTCTGATCAGCAGTTTGACTGGTTGCCAGATGGCAAACATCAGCAATGATGAAAAATATGAATAAAATCAAATAAAACATCTCTATTGGCCTGTTTTCCGACCGTTTGAGTTCCCTTTTTTAAACCTTCCCTCTTCTGCAAAGTCCCAATGGAATCCTGGATTTAACTTTTCGCATTCATATTCTCCATCTTCCACTCTTTCTCTTTAAGCTTGCCCTCTATTTCTGTCTTCCGCACAATTACTTCTTCTTAGTCAAGTTTTCTGTTTTCTGCTTTCATCCGTTTCTTATTTTTTCCCTTTCTGTGCTGTTTGATTTGCTTTTCCTCTTACCCATTTCAACTCTTGTACTTTATGTTATTCTCTACCGCCTCTTTGTATATCCTCTCTCCTTTTGCTGCACTTTGCTTGTACTTCTCCAATCAAATTCTGATCACATCTTTATATCAAAGATGCCAACCCTCCGTGAGGCACTACTTTCATGTGATGAAACTTGCTTATAATCCTTTCAAAGCTGTAAATCCTAGGCTGAATATTAACCCTCCACATTATGACCTTCTACTTACACAACACTTCTTTGTCAGTTTTCTGACTCGGAAAGTACTCACTGCTCTGGGTTTACCAACCACAATCTGTAAAGCAAAAAGCACTAAAATTAGCATTTTCGCATTAGGTCAACAGTGGAAGTGGAAAAAGAACACAAGGTCAACATGATGAAAGTGCTGTATGTTAACAGTTCAGTACATTAAATGCATTGCCGTGTATATTATATCTAGTGTGTACTACCATCCATCTCAAAGACCCAGTTTGAACTGGTGAATTAAGTCAAACTTACTTCTTAACAACTGAGCAGGTTGTATACAGCAAGCCTTTTATTCTCCAGCTTTCAATCCATAACTTAGACTTTGTGATAGTGCATTTAATAGCTATTTTAGTTGCCACGGTTGCAGTCCCAGGTGCTGTCAAACGTACTGTCTTTAACAGTGACTCCACTTCCTATGGCGCTGGAGAGCCTTCATTGTAAGGATGTCTTCTTTTACAGTTCCCTGTCAATAACCTTTTACTCTTTTTTTTTCTTTCTGGAATATTCAATTATTGTCCATTGTCCTGATTGTGGATGTGGACTTGATGGAAGAGAAAAGTCTGGTTGTGTTATTTGTGTTGTCTTAAGTCTGCCCAGGAGACTGTCCAACATGCCACGACCATGCAAAGATCTGGCTATATAATAGAAAGTGGGTGATCCCTTTCCTTTTACACCACCCATAGGAATGCATGATATAATTCCTTCCTGGTGTATGGGGCCATCCCTACTGTCACTTTGTGCCCCAGATACAGGAGAGGGATCCATTGCAGAGTAGTTATGAGTTCATCATCTCTCTCTTGCATTCATGCCGCTCTGTGGCCTTGCCATCTCAGAAAATGGGAAAACGAAAGTCATCTGTGTTTGTGTTCATGAAATCTTTGGAGACATAGTGACTGTTCTCAATGTTATTGGTAAACTATTGTAGCTAGTGAGCTAACCTCTGACAGACAGGAACATGACAGCACCAGTCAGTCATAATTACCTCTGCGAGCCGCTTTCTTTTTTCTCAGTACTGGAACGTTCGTTCTCAGGATGGTACATCATTTCATTAAAAAAAATATTTTAATGAAGAGGGAGAAAAGCCAAAATTGACAGACATAATTTGCACATATTTAATTTGCCCCCTGAACTTTAAAGTGCCTGGGGATTTTGTTACTTTTGGACAGAGCCAGGCAACTGTTTCCCCCTGTTTCCAGTCTTAGAACTAAGCTAAGCTAACCAGCTTGCAACTTTTTAAAACCGCTCATACAAACAACTTCACTCTCAACACTGTGCTTCCTGGGGTCCTCAGCAATACACCTCCCATGACATAGGTGTGTCACACACCTAAGTCACAGCTACTCATGGTCAGTAACAACAGTGGAATACACTCTGGTTCACAGGAGACAACAAGAGGGGCAGACTGTACTGTTAGGTCCCAACTAAAAGAGCAGACAGATGTTAGTGATTGGAGCAGAGGAGAAATGAGCAGTAAAATTGAGTGGCAGTACATGTACTGTGTTTCAGTTTGTCTAAGCATGTCTTATGAATTCCCGTGTCTTGCTCCGTATCTGCTGGGTAAAGGGAAAGGCGTTAGCCCTGAAATGAGCATCAATGTTGGCCCTGCAGGCAAATTACAGTCTCCCCTGCCCTGAGCATCCCGACCACGTTCTGGAAGCTAAAGCAGGAATTAAAGTTAGAACTGGAAAAACATGCAACACAACCAAATGAGCCGTGGTGGCACATGGGGAAAGGAGGAGACCAAATGTTGAATTGACATTTGGTCCAACGGAAGAGTAATTCAAAAAACAAAAAAAACCACAAAGATTCTGAAACTTTTCAATTATTTCCCAAGAGGTCGGGAGGGCCCATCTATAACCTAATCAAATGCACGTATAGGGAAACACAACTTACGTAGGTGACGACGACAGGAGGTAAGTATGTCACGTATAGTTCTTTAGGGTGCTCGCATAATTGCTGTTTCCATTCACAACTGCTGAACATGTATGGGCATCAGAGTAGCATGTGGTCATTCTTAAAATGGATGCTATTTTCCAGTAATAAAAGGCAATTAGGGCATCTTAGTAAAGTTGTCACTTAGAAATGCACTTTCTTCAGTTGCACTGATTGATCTGCTTCGTGAGAGCAATAGAATTAATTGAGTCAGTGGAGATAAATGGCTGTGCACTGATCATCCAGTGACTTTCAAACCATTGATTTCTCCCTTATCTTGGCTAATAAGATGCTGTTAGAGGACAGGGTGGCAGTGGTTATTCAGACCAAAGCCACTTAGTGTTGCCTGTTTCCTTGGCTGCAGCTGAGTAAACCAATAACAATTGCATTATCAAACACAATTAACACCAGGATAGTGTGTTAGTTGAGGCATTTTTAGTAGTTGTCAAAGCAGTAGTATTTTTGTTTTATTATGGATAATTCTGCCTAGTGGCAATGTGACAAAGGTTCACGTCCCAGCATGAGTTGTGTTTGGGGTAATGTTTTCCAGAAAGCCTTTCTGTTATGATGGTTTCTTAAACCTGGAACTGCAAGTGACAGATAAATATTGGATATTGAATCTCACAGTACATTTTTGGATGGTATAAATAAGCAGTTGTTGGCTCAACTTAATGTTTTAAACGTGTCTACTTTGAACGTTTAAACCATTGTTAATGTTGTTAACCTTTTAAACAAAAAAATATGGTTCGACAAAAGTAATAGTATAACTTCTTAAAATTAGTTTAAGGATAAAGCATAAAGTTGATTAAACTCATAAGACGCTAGTTGCCTTATTTCTTTGAGTTTTATCAACTTCTGTTCATGCTATATCCATCATGTGTGAACTGAGTGGCTTCATGTATCTGTTGGTGTTTTTTGGTATCAGGAAGTGATCATGATGCGTCTTCTGTGTCCTCTGCCTATGTGCTTAAGTCCATCAGCAGATGGATAGGACTGCATGCTGGTCCTTCTGTCCTTCTAAATAATTTGGGAGCTGAGACCCAATTTTATCCTTGAGGCATGTCTATGCTTACCTTGCACAGCAGCTGGATTCTCACAATATCACAAGGTCACAGAATTGCGGGATTACTGGATCAAACAATCACATGAAAATCCATCTTGTCAGGCTTCAAGTAATGTATTTTTGTCCGAACCACTGACGGTTCTGTGAGGCGCTTCTGGTAGCTATGGGCGTGGTTTAGGTGTGTGTGAAGCGAAATGGAGTGGCCACTGTTTGTTCGGAACAACAATGGTGGCCGCTAAAGAGGTTGGCGTAGATGCTGCAGTAGCATCAATTCTGTCAGAACTGAGAATATTTCTTCATTGTAAGAAGAGCAATGAAGGAATTCTCTCAATGGAAAAGTTGTTTTCACTCTTCTCTTCGCCTGACTTTATGTCGGCAAGAGTTTGATTTACCAGCTTGCTCCACTGGTTTGATTGGTGGAAGATAGCCCGTTAAAGACGGTGACAGACAGATAACTTATTTTTTAAAACTTATTTTTTAAAACTTATTTTTTAAAACTTATTTTTTTAAACTTGTTTTTTTAAACTTATTTTTAAGTGCCTGCTCTTTTCCAAACGGTTATCAAAAATGGCTTAGAGAGTTCTGTGTAACAAACCATTTGGTGCGTCAGGTTACGTCTATGCATGGTATCAGGGCAAAATTAGAAATTTAAATTAGAAAACACTACATTTTCCAAGGCCAATTTAAGTGTGCTTGCAGCTGAAAATGTGTCAGAGATAAATGATAATTTGTCAATGTTGGCACATTTTCAAAGCAAAATAAATTCAGTTTTCATATTGGTTGATTTTCTGTTAATTTACACTATTCTCCTCATAGATCTATATTCTAGTGAAATTAAATCCTATAATCACCATGAGGCCACAACAGTTTACTTTCTGCATTACATTCACTTTAATTATACACTTCATCTCTTTCCTGCATGGTCTGTGAGTTACAGGTGTTGAATTGATGGAAAGCATTGAAAGTAACTTCAGCCTTTTATCTATTCATAATGCAACACAGGCAACCATGACACCTAACCTAACCCAGATAAATACTATAATTATCACTCCTGCCTCTCACAGCTCACCCGTCTGTCGATCGTCTGTTGTATCCATCATGCCTACTCAAACACAGGAATACACATATACCAGCACACACACTCACACACACACACACACACACACACACACACACACGTTTTGATGTGTCACATCTGTATCCATCATAGCAATTCAAAGTGAGATTTAGTGCAGCACCCTGGCAGGGTAACCGCACTGTGGGCGAGTCCATATTAAATTGTCTACTGAAGTGGGCCAGATTGTGTTTGGCAGTCTACCCATTCATCTACGCTAATGCCCTTTCTGCCTCCATCCATTTCATGAGCTGAAGGGGACTGGAGAGTAGAAGACAAGGCTCAGGAGAAGAACTTAGGAGAAGAGGAGAAATTAATGAAAGTGGAAAAGATTTTAAAAAGTAGAATGTGAAAGGGGGTAAATAATGATTATGGGAGACTGTGACACCTAATGATGTGATAATTTTTTTGGTTCACCGTATGTGATTAACTACTTTGTTATTTCAACATTTGTCAGTGTTTTAAAACGAGCAGGCCCGCAGCTCCTTCTGTACGAGCAATACGAATAAAACGAGACCTAATGGAATGAAACGGCATGCCATGTACAGTACATAGCAGCAGCTATATTAACAAGGCTCTCTAGTAATGAGCTGGAGGGGGTGAAAACACATGCATGAGTGGACACACACATGCACATATACACACACACACACACACACACACACACACACACACACACACACACACACACACACACACACACACAGCAGCTCAATGTGCTGAGACACTATCAGCATGCTCTCATTTTGCCATTACCACTTTTAAGTGTTTGTTACTATGGCAACAGTGTGATTTATTTCCCAATTAGGAGTTAGTGAACTTGCTCACTTACGGCCAGTAATATCAAGCGGCACATAAATTACCTTCAAGCGTAAATCGGTCTATTTACTATTTAAAACAAAGGAATATCACCATTTCTTATCTCCCAAACAAGTAAACTTCTGTATCACGAGTTTGCTTCTTTGTGAGTTTATTGTACAACAACAAATATTCTATAATAATTCTGTGTCACATCTAATTGGCAATTAATGTGCTCGCTAAAAACGATGGAATTCAGCGGGCTTCATATCAAATAACAACCTCTTTCATCCATCTAGCTTAAAATGAAGATAAACAATGCACGGATGGACGAGAGAGTCGGCAGGCAGGTGGGAATGTAATGGAATCAATTAGGCAAACACTCATGATTTATATTCTGTGTTGATAACAAAGAAAGCTTAATTTACTTTCTCTCACACTCTTACTGATATCATTTGTTTGCAATGTTTATGCGATGATAACATATGAATCCCATTCCCTTTTGTGACAAATAAATTGAGCAGCGGTGTTTGATGGGAGTGTATATATGTGTGTGTATACAAAGCAGAAGTAATAGTTATTTATTGTTTTTGACTGTAATATATGAATGTATATATGTGCAATGATTCATAAACGCAAGGCAATTATTGTATGTATCTGTTTGGAGTAGATTATACTTTCTGTTTGTATGTGTCTTTCTGTGTGTCATTTGTCTTCATGTTGACCTGGACATTCTTTGCATATCTCTGTGTGTGTGGATGTGAGAAAGAAAGACCCTTGCTCGCCCTAAGTTTGCAAACGTTTGTCAAACATTCTTCTGTAATGAAACCCCTGTGCTCTTGTTTCTTTTTTTCCATTCCCCTCTTTCTCTCCCGCTCTCTTCTCCTGCTCACTGCAGTGTTTTTGAGAAGCAGAACTCGTCTGGCCCTTATTAATGTCCCTGGCATTCGCTTGGCTCTGCGTCTCTCTTTTTCCTCTCCCCAGCCTTTTACAGCTTCATCCCACATTCTGTCCATGCCATCATCGCACACGGCTTCAACGGCAATTACCTGTATCATCACGCATTCACTCACACACACACACACACACACACACACACACACACACACACACACTGCAGGAGCATTTAAATCCAGATCTTTGTTCATAACACCACTCTTCCCATCCTTCACCCCTGCAGCCCTCTCAATAATGATGAACTTGTTGGACAATAATTAGACAGACTTAATAAGCCTTCAGTTGGTCCAGGGAAACACTGGAACATCATATTCCCTTCCATTTGGGCTTTATTATAAGCCTCTTCACTGTAACCTTCGTGGAATACTGATACAACAGAGCTCTGTTGGTGTATTTCCATATTTTATGACTGGTTTTGCCTTGGTCGTTGTGGAAAATAGATAAGGATAACAGATAAGGTTGCTTTCAGTTTATTGTTTTGGTGATTAGGTAAGATAAAGTCCCACGTGAACACTGATCAAAGTTTGCTTCTGTTTGTGCGATGTGGTATATTGGAAGCCAGCCATATTAGGATTGTGTACTGCACAGTGTTGATAAGTTCTATCTCTCTGTACAATCTGATACAGTTTTTTGGCCTGCAAAGGCTACGAATTGTCCCAGTATCTTATTAGCTCCAGTATGAATCTTTCATTCCCAGAATCCTTAAGACAAAGTCATTGCCGTTTTTTCGCTTTTTCAATCTCTCCCTCTTTTCATGTTTTGAGATCACTAGTTTATCCCTCCCGTTCTATTTTTCATCACAACTTTATCCTCATTTCATACCCCCAAACACTCTTTAAACTTGGAAGAAATGAGACCCACGTCTCTTGAAAAAAAAAGAAAAAAAAGAAACTAGGTCTGGGGTGATCACCAGAAAGTTTCTGACACGCAGAATCACCCTTAAGCTGGTGTTGAATGTTTCAGAGCAGGCTGGTCTCTTTTTCTGAGGGGGATAAGACGGCTCTTGTGTCTGCTTGTCTGCCGGGGCTTTGGCGGTAGAGGAGAGGCAGCTACCTGTTCTGCTCTCCCCTCTCATCTTTTCACACTAATTAGAGGGAGCTGGGTCTAAACCTTGGTAGGGACACACATCCTCTGACTGCACACAGGTGGGTGGGTAGAGTCATGTATATTCATCAAAGTGTTTCATAAAGATCCAGTTTTACTCTTGCTGTGTCCAGAACCATGTTTTTAGGTCAAGATTTTATTAGTCGGAGACATGCTGGTGAAGTACAATGGGCCAACTCCATGAGCGTGTGTGTGCATGTGAATGGTGTGCAGTGTGGTGGCAAGGCACCGCAGGCGATCATAAGGAGGGGGCTTAAGCAGCGGGCTCTCTAGGCCTAATCACGGCACGCATTTCAAAGGCGAGAATGCCAATTAAAACTGATAGGGCTCAATGTGGGCTTTTGGGCTGCCACTGCGAAGAGCAACACATCCAATATGAAAATCGATCAGTTCCCCGGCTCCTGGTCAGGAGAAGCGGTTTGCCAGCCAGTGATCCAAGAGGAGCTTCTGATAAATACACAGGCTCTACAAGGCAGTGTAGAAGGGGCAAGGGGGAACGACTTGCAGGGTCATGCAGAGAAGAGATTTGTGAGTCATCAATCATCATGTGTGTGTGCCGGTGTGTGTCGAGGATCAGAGGGCCTGTGATCTCAACTCTACTCTAAAAGTAGGTGGGAAAGTAAGTGAGGGGGACTTTGATATTTGCCATATGAGGGGGGATAAACTGCAAAGTGTCAGAATGAGCCAATTTGATATTCCATGCAGCTTTCAACCTACTTTATTTCATTTGATTTGTCATTAAGAGTCCAAATCATACATGATTAGATATAATGAGAGGACGTATATTCCACAGTGGTCAAAGGAATAGTTAAAATAGTAGTTTGACAGTCTGATAGGATTGATACCACTCTCGTGTCGAACTGGGAGCTACATCCAGAAGTTGGAACTTCACATGCTTACACATTGATGCATCAGTACTAACCATCTAATAATAATAAGGTGACATTTTTCTGCAGAAAAAAAGTTCCCTTTGATACTTAAAATACATTAAGGTGACACGACTTGTATACTGTTACTTAATTAGGAGTTTTAATGAAGGACTTTTACAAGTACTTTTACTTAAGTAACCTCATCTAGCGTGCAGCAAGAAGGCAAAAAATCATATGTTCAAAGTGAAGGAGCATTACTTTAATGGATAGACATGGCACTGAAACATAATCACACATCAGAAATACAATTTAAGTGATATTGAGTCACAAACAATTGCAGAGAAAAAAATTATTGACAGTACATTTCATCACCAATATGTAAACATATTTAACTGTAAAAGGCATTCAATAAAGATAGTGAAATGGTTGCAAAAGGACCTATATACAGTACAACACTGATTAAAAAGCTTTAGAACGTATTGCTGAAGAACAGATTTTTCACTTCATTGGTGTGTGTGTGTGATTGGTGGAGTGTGTGTCTCTTAACAGACAAGGCAAAGAATCTCAGGAACCTGCTGTGGTCGATCTCACTAAAGTGAAACGCACAGGCTGCATAGGAGCCAAATGTCAAAGCGAGCAATTCTTGCCACCATCCACAGTATAACTGCTGTAGGTCACACTCTGCCGAGGCAAATTAAGGTGACATCCAATACCTTGTGATGTGTGTGTGTAAATGTGTGGCTCCAGAGGTGTGTGTGTGAAGGCTAATACGCTCTGACAAGCTGATAACATATTTCTTGTCATACTAATAATAGCTAATAAAGATTGATTGCCCTTTGTTTCCCATCAATGAGTGTTTGTACTATTGCCCTGCCACTGTGTGTGTGTGTGTGTGTGTGTGTGTGTGTGTGTGCGTGTGCGTGCATGTGTGTGTGTGTTTGTGTGTGTGTGTGCAAAAGAGAGACAAAAGGAGAGGGACAATGGAGTGTTTTTTGAAAAGCTCAGGGCTTTCCTTTCCACAGATCAGACTCTGGCTGGATCCAACCTTCTCCCATGATGCTTTGCAGGCGGAAATTTTGGAAATACTCCAGGCGGTGGCTAAGAGATAGAGGGAGAATTTAATATAGGATGCGGGAAACCCTCCCATACACACTTGCACATTCATACACGCATATACTGCCCATTTAATTTTGAGTGTAATTACATAGCCTAGATAATAGTTGACTAATCTAAAAGTGCAAGTTGGCCTGTCAGTACTTTGGCATTTATACTTATTTTGGTCTGGCTGCAAATTATTTAAAAAAAATCAAAGGGGCAGTCCAACGATTTCCCACATTAGTTTACTCATCATGAGAAGCTGAGCTAAGTCTGTGAAAAACTGTTGTAAATGTCCTTTGCATTATGGGAATGTAGGATCCAGTGTTTTTGGAGCTTGAGCCATAATAGGGACTAAAAGATAGGCTATCTCCTCCTCTAATGCTTTGATTTTGACCACTCTTTTATAAATTTCTCTTTCACAAGGCCCCCAACTTAAAATAAAGTGCAATACTAAATTCCTGGACTACCTCTTCAGAACAAAACATTTTACTATAAATATTGTCTGTGTACATGACCTCAAACAAATGTACTCGTAGGAATCAGCGTACTCACAAGTTGGGTTTTTGGCCTTCCACTAGCTCCTCCTTGGGGATGGGGTAGAGAGCCTCATATGTACGCTTCTCTCCTGAGCCATGAATTGCGTAGGAGTTCATCTTGTTGATATTGGGAGGAAAGTATGACCAGGGGAGGAGAGCCTCACCCATCCACCGGTCCCCTGTGATCGTGGCATTAAACACCATGGGCAGTTGTTGCTAGAGAAAGAAGGCAACAAGACAACAATAGTAAAAACACTTAAAAACCTAACTCTAAGTACCGCTGCCCCGTTCAATAACTCCCTCAACGTCTGCCTACCTGGAATGCTTGGCCAACTCCTGATAGCAATAATATCAGGTGCTGTCCATGTCTAAAATGAAAACACAGTTTGCATGTTTGTTGTGAGATTGTCTATAAACATATGTTCATATGGATGTTACAACAGTTTAGCTCCGTACTTACGGACAAAACTCCACTTCCAGGTAATTTTCTGTGGTACTGTCAAGGAAGAAGGACTCCACAACTGAGGAGGGGGAAGAAGATAGACCATTGAATCAAGAATAATAACAATAATCAAATAATTTGAGTCATATATTTTGAGATGTAACTTGACAATACCATGTAAAAATAGCAGGTACATATACTTTCAAGTAAGATATGAAGACAAGCACACCGGCTCACATAACAGCATGCTCGTTATCTCCCTAGATTATAATGGGGTTGGTTTCCATTCTAATAAGTAACATTAATGAGGTCAAATATGTGGGGCTCATTAACCTGAAATCGAACTCACTTCAGGTCAATTAGATAGGATTGTTATTACTCAACCTGATTACAAGGTTTAATTGCTGTGTCACCATAATAATGGTAATGCAATTACTATTATGGCCTCATAAACAGAGGTAGTGCCTAGTCTCTCAAACCTCATTGGACTAAAATCACAATTGTATCACACCTTTGAGAGTGGCCTAAAATTGTACAAACTAAATCCCTAAATCATGAATGCAATTACAACGTTATGATACAACTATGGGGAGGTGGGAACCATAAAAGCAACACCTGTACAATATAGGCCATAAATGCAACCGTTGTGAAGTTTATAAACTTCAGTTTACCAAGACTACAAAGTCTGGAGAGAGATATTTTCTACATATTTTTTTTATTGTAATCAGTAAGAAGGGATTTGTGAAATATGCTCACTTGCTTTCCTACTGAGACAAGTGTTTGAGTTAGAGGAGAAGATTGATAATGGATATGAAGCTGGAGCTAAGAGATGGTTAGCTTAACTGGGCATAATGACTGGTAATTAGGGAAACCACAACTTGTCATTTTTACACTTTGGTTTTTATACGTATTAAACGAAACAGGATGAAACATTAATAGATTATTGAGATTTTGAGGAGCTGGTTGCTGGTTGGTGGATTTACTAACCATCTGCAGACTGTAACTTCATGTTGAACAGACAGATATGAGATATATATAAATATTTATTTTTTTTTCTTCTAAATCTCGACAAGAAATCGAATGAACAGTTTAATAATGTTGAACTATCTTGTTGCTAAGCAATGCATTCAAAGGACTTGATTAACATGATTACCATAAAGTTATACGATTAAAAACCTTTGGTAATGAAGTTATCAAATTAACTATTTGCGCCAATTAGTCTTAAAATATTAATACATTTCGAATTTTTAAAAGAGATTTCTAGAATACTTTTTAAAGATCAAACTTTTTTGCAATCACTTTATTTATGGACATTAATTATGGATTCGTCAGTAAATCCTTAAAAGCTCTTGCTACTAATAGATGTGCATGTCCAGGAAGCGGTGTAGTGCACGGCCATCCATACAGCATCGCCTGAACTCCGACCTTCTCACCCACCTTCATAATCCCAGAGTCCAGGAAAGGCCTGACTAGGGGGGCCTGCGGGGGCCGCTGGGTCATTGAAGAAGGGGCCAAACATCTCTATCTTCAGCCCTCCTTGCCCAGGAGAGAAATTGATCCTGATGGGGTCATGATTCACAGGATTGCTATCCCAAGTGTGCTGGATCAAAAACTGCATTTGCTTAAAAGGACTGAAAGAAAAAAAAAGAAAAAATCAGAATGAGAATCTGCTCTGCAACATGATGACACGGTGGAGCAACACACTACACACTTACAGAGATTCACAGCATAGCAGAATGTGGACAAGTGTCAGAAACTGTAGAGCACGAACTACCCCCATGTTGTTAAACCTCCAAGGATTTATTGGTTAAAATAGTGTCAAATGTGCTCCAGCTGGGCTTCTTGTGTCTTAATAGGCAACCTGCTCGACTCTTTAAGCAGCTTGTTATCAAACTAGATTATTGAGAAATGCAGTTCTGTTACTTAATAACTTGTCAAGATAGTAAAATTGACTTCCTGATATGAAAAAAAACGTACATGGTGTCCTTGTGGTTTCAGATTAGACCTTTCAATTCTTAACAGATCAACAAACTACCGAGAGGACGTTGTTTACCAACAGAAATTCAGTAACGTAACCAACCTCGAATTTTGTTAGCAAACCATATTATGTGACGAGTTGGTGATATCAAGCAAATCTTACGTTGTATCAATGTTACTTTTTGACCAACCAGACAAGCTCATCGGGGTGAAAACAATATATATTTCCACTTCAAAAAAGTCCAACAAATACACAAACAGATTTCTTCAGTTTGACATATCCTTCAGAAATGCGTCCGACTGAAGCTCCCCGACGCAGAGCGGAACTGTTTCCTCTTCCTGTCGCACAGACGGAACACTTTCTGCGGTGCACAGCTCCATTGCCATTGGCTGGTGTTTGTTTGCTTCAAAACGGACGGCGCAACCGAATAGTGATGTAAACAATGATGTTTTTTGTAGATGTTGTACTATAACTGGTAATTGACGACTTTCTCTGGTGTAGTTTTGTTTTGAAGTTCGCCATTTGTTTAACAGACCAACCGGTTAAGTTAGCTAACGTTAGCTGAGCCTTGCTGAGATTGATTCTCTGCCCCAGCTAACGCTAGCTGCACCGGGTAGGTAACCACAGGTGACTTCAATGCAAGCTACCTTATATTTAGCAGCTTTGTAAACTCGTTAGCAGAGTGCATGTGTTTTGAGAGACAGTTCAACTCCCGCACAGAACGTTTGCCTTGAAAACAGAAGTTGACATAATTAAGGGTAGCGGTTATCGTCTTTTAACTTGCCAATGCAAACTGTTTTGATTACATCTAGACAGCGCCTTCACCATGGAAGCAGAAGTCGAGTTTCTACGTGACCAAGGTAAGGACACATCAGGGAGGACACATCAGTAAAACACATCAGGGAGGACACATCACACACTAGCAGGTTGTCAGGTCCGTCAGAATCGTCCAGCCCAAAGCCGTCTCAGAATCCGTCCAAGGGCGGATTAGTCCAGAGTGATACCAGCCTGTCAATACAAAATAAGACATGACTTCTTCATCATTAATGTCTGATGTCTACTTCTACGCACACTATATTGTAGATCGTGTTTTTTTTTTTAAGTTAAAGTCAATATAACAAATTATTAGACCCACATCAGCTACTGATGCTGAAGCTACTGACTACTGGTCATAAATAGTCTGGGTCAGTTATAGGAATTATGCTGTGATTTTGTATTAGACTGCTATACAGTTACACATTAATACAGAGAATGTCATGATGTTGGTGCGTGACAACCTCACGGAGGTTAATGGCATATCTTCTCTAAAACTTCAAAGAGTCTCAAAATGAAGCACACATGGCGGTTAACCTGCTTCTGTAATTGGATGTCACAGCCCAGCACACTCAGACGGCACAATGAGCGCTTTATCAGGGCTGTTGCTTTGCATTCATTAATTGTCTAATTGCTTATGTGTGCCTGAACCAGGAACGGTTAGATATAGGTTTTTGTGCATTGTGATAAAACCATTGACAATAAGTTTATCATGGTGAATTTCTATTTGTGGGATAATCGTTAATTTCGTCACGAGTGACTTGAGCTGTCGGAAAAAGGGGGGAAAAAAGAGCATAATTTAAAAAGTACATAAATGATCAAGTAAGAAAGAGCAGACTCACACATTCTTGCTATTTAAGACAATCTAAACAACTAATGTTCCCACAAATTTGTATCCTTTATTCATACAGGGTGACCTTATGATTACATTATTCAAGATTGTGTGATTGTTTTTTACTCAACTATGATACAATAAAAATATGTGTTTCTTAACAAATGATGAGGTAAAAAGATTCTAGTATCTTTCAGTGCTATTTTAAATGTTTTAAGCATAGGTTGATGATTATTATCGGAAATAATGTTGTGAATTTTGTGTAAATTGTGACATGAACCATTTTGGTCTCAGCAACAATAATTATGCATCCAGGACCAGTTTTTGATACTGCAGTGTTTATTTGATGTTATCCAAGATATACATGACTGACATTTTTTGGTGAAATGCTTTTACACTACTGCCTTGAATTAGGACCAAATGTTAATCTATTCATCCTGCCTTTCAGAGTAGGGAATCAGTCCTAACTTACCTAAATTCAATAGGTCTCTATCCATCTACCATCTTTGCTGTCTTCTCATTCGTGGCCTCTGTCTAATTTCCAATCCTTTTTTAAAAGTTTAGAAAAGCTCTGAACTGTAATTAACTTCTAGCCTAAACTGTGACTGCTCTCTGGGCATAACTGGCAGTGTACTTGCCAGCAAACACATCCACCGTTCCTGGGTCTGTCCTTGAGTTGCCAGATACTCAACTCCAGATTCAAATGTTTGTAGTGCTCTTTTTCTGCTTTCTGTTATCCTGCTATGAATAATTGGTGAGTGATATTGTTTTAAACTAGGACCCCATTTGTGAAAATTAGCTTTTTCAAAACAGCCCAGTTTTGTGGAGACACTTGCCGCTCCAAATAGTGGAGCAACATGAGTGTGTGTGTGCTTAACTTTGTGTTTGTGTATGTGCCTGTTTGTTTTCAGTCCACAGACTAAATTCTGCTCTCAGCCAGTATCAGTACGGACACCGCACTCAGTCGACACCATCTCAGGTACAAAGACATCTGTTAATAACTATTATTTGGTATCTTCAGTGAACAACTTGTATTCAAATTACTTTGACTTTGTTCGGAAATGATTTGAAAAGATATACCATATACATATGGGAATTTTGATGACTGAGGATTATTTAGTAGAAGTATTTACAACTGAACACTCCTGCATCTCTGCTCATCAGGCTGAGGAAGCAAGACGCGCCGAGTCTCCTTCACCCTGGATCTCAGATAGAAGGTTAGGCGCAATAAAAGTCTTGTATGACAGTCAACATATTCTTGTTTGAAGTCAGAGTTATGGGGATAACAACCGTCTGTGTATATGTGCGCACTGGATAGCAAGTACTTTTTGTTACACAAGTGGCATGATTACCCATCTGTGTTACAGTATAATGGCTCCTCTGATAGCGGAGTATGATCGGCACATGGATGAAATGACTGAACAGCTGCAGCGATACCAGGTGAGAAAAACACTGAAACAATGACACACAAATTCAGTTTGTACAGTGAAATGAAATATTGTACAAACTTCATTTATAAATATACTGTTGATATATACTAAGGTAATGGGATGAATATTTATAGCTCCTGAAATATGCTTAATTGCTTAATTGAGTAGCAGAAATGGATATTTCTTCCTGCCATGATTGATACAGCTGTGCATCCATTGTTTTTCTTAATCCATTCATATCATTGTGGCCACAAGATAAAAATTGACTGTATTCTGGTGGAAACCTGTTTATTTCACTAGCTAGTTGCTTCATTTAATATACATTGTTGAAAAGTGATCGCTAAATGCTGTCTCCCCCAGCACTCCGCATTTTGCTGTAAAAATGATTCCATTGATGTTTATTTTCACATTGACAACGGTTAATATTTATTCCGTTAACAAAGAAGGAAGGATCCAATTCCACTAACCCTTGCATCTTAGAGTGGCATTTCATCAGCTGAAGGATTCCACGAGGAATAGCATTTATAATAGTTTGGCATTCTTTATAAATGTTAGATCTGAGAAATATTTCATTCATGAGAAGTTGAGCTCCATCATTTTGTAAGTCTTGTTTAATTATTGTGAATAAAGCAAAGTTTTGTTTCATTATACTTACAAAGAATATATATAGTAAGCCTCCTATTTTTCCGAAAGTATATTGACGAATGAATTATCAAAAGGATTCCGGAGTTTCAAATATTCTTTTAACCATTTTAATTTGAAGGAATAGTTTACATCAATGAAATTCAGTATCTCCACGCCACCTTCGCCCCTCTGCCCTGCTAAAATCTCCTTTTTTTAAATGATGGAATTCATTTTCAAAATGAAATTAATAAAGTCTTATTCATTTATTTACAGAGGGAATTGTGGATTAAAAGAGAGCGAGAGAGGGTAGGGTAAACAAACCTAGAGATACCATCTGCTTTTCTCTGCCTAACAAGGACAAATCCCTTTGAAGCCACTGAATATTGAATATATTTAAAAAATAAAATTGTATTTTGAGTTTGAAATGATATTCCTGTGTTTATTAAGACTTCTAGAAATATTATTTCCAAGGTATTTAATACTTTTTTTAACTGGGCTATCACATATTAAAGTTTCCCCCGTCTTGTATTGACAAATGATTTCACTTTTTGTAACATTGATTCTTAAGGCTGTTGCTAGAAAGAAGGACTCTTATTGATTGCTTGCTTGTTCTTTAAAAAAAAAAAGGACTGTTATCAGCTCGCTGAGTTACTCAAAAATGCTTGGACCTTGAAAATGATAGCAATCTAAACTCTACTTGTTTAAATCCACAGGGGCTGATGTCAGATGTCAAAGTGAAGTTGGAGAGGGTTGTCAAAGAGAACGAAAGGTAGAAAAAGTTCCACTGGTTTCAAAGTATAGAGAGTAGATACACAAGATGGAGACGGAACAAGTAATGTATCACATCAGTTAACGTTAACCAAGCTTTACTGTCATGGCATATGCTCTTAGAGAATGTCAGATATTAATCTGTTTTCTATCTAGAATTGTTATACAGTTGAGTGACTGATTGTATTTTTATGTCCCACCAAAAATCAGGTAACAGGGATATAGTAGTAGAAGAAGTAGAGTAGTGATGTTAGTTTAGTTGTTACATCTTTCTTTGTTGATAATCAAGGCATCTCGACCATTCACATCACAGCCAAATAAAGGGTGCTTGGTCGGCTGTAATTAAGGTTGTGTGTATTTTATTTGAAATCAAGAACTATCTCTTTTATTACTATTATAAATCAGCCTTCTAATCTCAGCCCCCACCTCTGCCAGGCTACATGCAGAGCTCAGGGAGTCTGTTGAGAAGCAGCTGCATGCCCTGCCGGTGGCTTCGGGAGTGGAGGGCAGCACGCTGGAGGAGGACGCAGTCGTCAGAAACCTCCAGGAACAGGTCCAGCTGTGTGAACAGGTCTGCATATGTTTATGGCCAAACATATATGTAGATTAAGGTCACATTTAGTTTGCTGTCTTACTGGGAGTTAGATGAGAAGAGCAATGTGAATATGTTTTTTTCTTTTTTAATCTCTGTGCATTTAAGTTGTTCTTTCAAGGTGTGTTTTAAATACAAGACTATGTAACTGTGTAACTACTGTTCGGCATTTAGCCTGAATACTAAAGTAACGCTACAGTAGCACAAGTGGAGGAGAGTCAGCAAAGTGAGCCAATATTGTGAGTTATTCAGCTGTATTCACCTCAAGTTTGTTCACACCCAGACAAAGCAAGGCTGGAATAGCAAAACCCCTGAATGCATTGAAATTCAACTTTTCATTTGGAAGACCAAGAATGTTATATTACTTCTTTCAAAAGTGACAGTCTCACTTTAAAGTTAATCTCGCTTGGTACAAGAACGGGAAGCAGAGGGAAACACTCATCGTAGCTCTGCTTCCCGACTGCTTTAAACTGTCATATTTACATGTTGTTTCTTGAGTGTTTTTAAATGCGTAGCATCAAAAAACACAACATAATTGTTTTTTGAGTAGTCGACTCATGCATTGGAGTTGTTAACTGCCAACAGCAACAACCACAGTTGGTCCCAGTGGCTCCACACTGCACGGCCCTTTAATTTAGTGTTGACTCGCTTGCTGACAAGATACAACATAAAAAAAAGACAACTTTGGAGCAGTTCTCTTTTACATAGTTCAGCTGTTTTCAAAGCTGCTACTTTCTTTTCTACACTAGGTTATCGTGTCCTGATTCAGTCCCTTAATGCACGGACACGGATGCAACTCGTAGTAAGGGAGCAATTCTTTTTTGACGTGCATTAATGCGTCTGAGTGTGTATGTTTTTGTGTGTAATTGTTTAGGAGCGGTTGCAGGCCATGGAGCTGTGGCAGACAACAGCCCAGGAGCTGGACCTCCTCCAGCAGACCTACCAGAAGACCGTCTCTGACGGACAGATCCACGATACTCAGGGACAGCAGCTCAAGGTTTAGTATTTCCGCATAAACATGCAAGCCTTTTTGCCACTAGATGGAGCCATTATCATACAAATGAGGTTAATTAGAGCAGCTTGGCCTCAGTTAATGCTTGATATAAGCATGAGGTAATTACAAGCAGTTAACTTTTATTGAGTGCCTCTTTTTTCCCGTCACAGGATCAGCTTGTTCAGCTCCAGCAGCACACATACAAACTTCAAGTGGCCAATCAGAAACTGGAATCAGTAAGTGATGGTTAATTAAAAGCTTGTTAAATTATGGCCTCCTAATTAGCCATGGGATCGAAATGCTGCACACTTCTCCGAAATTAACCCTGCTCTAATAATTAATCTTGTAACTAAGTGAATCGGTTTTCCAAATCACTCTGGTAGTTACCAGGAACTGCCTTGTTATATAATGGACTGTCCACTCGCTTGGTAAACCTCTCGCTACCAGCACACACTGTTACGCACTAGTCTCCTGCTCTGTCTGTCTCTCACACCCACATATCAATACACTCAGTCACGGTTTAGGCTCTTTTTAGACTGTTATTGGAGATTAAAGTGTACAACATGTTGCACATTTATTTATTTACACACATTACAAACCTATGAACACACATACACATGCAAGCCTTGTGCTTACTTATAAAATACAGTGTGTGAGGAGAGGGTAATATTATATCCCACTGATGCATTTTTAATGAGAGGGCCCTGGGCTTTCCCATCTCTGACTCCTCATACGAGCAGCTTTTTCTTTTGTTGTTTTTAGTTAAGTTTACGTTTGAAGAGATATGTTTTTCGTGAAAGTTGTTTTTTGGGATAAAGTTTAAGGCTTGTGTTTGGAGTCATGCCACACAAATGGCAGGCTTGTCTCTCTTGCTACACACAGAATAACCAGCAGTTTCTGAAGACGGTGACGGAGCAGAGCACGGAGATGGAGGAGCTACACAGCCAGCTCAGGTAACTAAATACATCAGATATTCAAAATGGCTGCTGCCAGCTGTCTTGCTCCGTGAATGCGCTCTGTGAGGTAACTTTAACCCTTTGACAACAGTTTCCCACATCAGTTGTGGACTTTAAAAACTACAGGTTGCACAAGTGGAAATAATAACTGTAAGAAAATGGGTAGATGCGGGATGCACAATTAGTTTTGTGTGAAAGAGAGAACCCATGGTCTAACCCCATGTTGGGAAATACAAAATTCTATAAATAATAACCAAATAACATATACTATATATTCTCTAAATGCAAGATGGCAGTCAGGTTTCTATGTTGTTATACACTTGAACTCTTGTTCACTCGCTGTCCTCCTGGTGTAGGCAGGCCAAGGCTGAGCTGAGGACTGCCACAGGCAGAGTGGATGAGATGACCAAATTGCTACAAAATATCCAGGACCAGATGCAGAGACGGGTGAGAGAAGATTACAAAGAATTACAGAAGAAAAATGTTTGTCCATAAAATGGGAGTGGGATTGTTGTGAATAAATACTTCATTTATATAATAATATATATTGAGGAATATATATTCATATTTGTTTTAAATAGCCTTAGTTTTCCCTTTTAAGACTGAATACACTTTGAAACAGGAGTTGATTCTGTTTCTTAATCAAAATAACGTGTATTGGGTTTTCACTTTGTCATTATTTGGGATATTGAACAAAATTATGAATCCAGTTAATTAAGAAAAAACAACGTGCGTGTGCGTGTATTTAGGAGGAAGATGTGGCAGAGGCTCAGGGCCGAGAGGACGCAGCAGACAGACGACTCCAACAGCTTCAGGCGGCCCTGAGCCAGCTGGAGGCCAGGTGAGCACAAGTAAAACTGCTCATTTGTCTGCAATTCTCCTATTCTGTAGAAGAGTTTCAATAATTAGTGAAATATATGCACCATTGTGAAATGTAAATTCCGATGAGGGAAGGAAATTGTATAAAATCTTACTTCAGCATATGCAATTTCAGCATGTTTTACAAATGGCCCAATAGAAATGATCACACCACATTGTTTTTTTTCCATTTGACTTGAAATATATAGCAGTAGCCCAAAAACAATCTAAAAAAAAACAACTTGCTGAGCTTCTGGAAGCAATGATATGTCAGAATCTTTTGGGAAGTCATGGAGTTTTACATTAAAATGACAGTGCCGCAGAGCCAAAAAGTTCCTTGTCTTTTCCCCTGCTGCTGGTACTCACTCGTTTTTCTCCTCTGCCAGACTAAAAGCTGCATCTCACGAGGCTGAGGCAGTTCGCAGAGATCAAACTGTGTGGGAAAGAAAGGTGGGGGAACTACAGGCACATTGTTCCACCCTGGAAGAGGAGAAGTATGAGGCCCTGGCCAAAGTCCGAGAGAGTGTTCAGGTGGCTGAGGAGGCTGCGTTGCAGAAGGACCAGGTGACTGCAATCACTGTCCGTCTCTACCTCCAGTCTCTAGCCCTCCCCTGTTTACATTTCTTTTTACAATTTTTTTCCCAAGAACGAGCCTTCCCCTCAAACTGTAAAGCTCCAAAATCCTTTGACAATCAAACCTCTGTGTCCACATCGGTTCAGCACTTTTCCCACTAAAGTGTGTAGCTGTGTCTGTGTTTATTCTCTCCCTTCAGGCCCTGTTAAGAGAGAAACAGAAGGCAGAGGAGCTTGAGAAGACAAAGGAGGCCATTAAACGGTTAATCCAGGATGCTGCAGTCCGCACCAGAAAAGAGGTGCGGAGTTACTGAACATCTGTCTGAGCTGTTTGGCTGTTTCCTGTAGATGTTGAAATAGGACTGAAAAATGTCAGCTGTCTGGAATAGGCTTATTCTTCTAAATGCCCTCGATTTGAACAAAAATCTGCTTTCAACATACCAAATGTATTGCATCATTATTAAAACCACCGGATGATGTCAAGATATTTGGTGCCAACTCTATACTTAAAGAAATTAATATCTGTAAAAACTATAGCAACACCAGAATTTCTGATTCATAATTAGCCTAACATGGAGGCACTACCTCTAACTGCACTGATGTACTAAGCCAAAAGCAAAGCACTGCTCTTTTCCCCCGCCTAACCTCAGTCAGAGACATGGTGATTAATGCTCAACTAATGGCTCTTCTTCATCAAGCCCTTAAACTGTTTAATCCTGTTAATGAAGCCTAGTATGACTGCAGCCCTGGCTGTCATCTTAGTCTCTGGCTAGCCTTCAACAAATTATGTTTTAAGTGAGTAACTGTTGATGTGTTTGACTTTCAGTAAATTAGAGACCTTCCCTTGAATTTGCCTTTTTAACTTCCAGGACATTTTCTTTTGGAGTTAGAGGTTGAGGTTAAACATTGCAGCCCAAGCGAGGCAGGTTTTTATCCTTAATAATCCATTCCCCTCATCGTCACTTGAGATAAGTATGTAGAATTAAGAATTAATCCCAAAACTTCTTGCATTGGTAGTCCGACCTCAGACTTACCTGAGGTTTCAAGTACCACTCAGGTAGTTATGCATGAGGGTTTGAGTTTCCCAAAATAAAGGTGTGTCCAGACTTATCCATTATTCAGCTTGCTTGGAACATTGACCACGGTGGTACCACAACAATATTACCATGTTGCAGGTGCTATCCACAACTTTTGCTCATAGAAAACCAAAAAGGAGCCAGTTAAGTTGAACTGTGCCTTACCATGCATGGAAACCATGGAAATGCAGCATTGGTATATTGTGCCCACACAAGGCTGCATTTCTGTGCCAAGAAATGCAGCCACATGTCAACAATGGCAAGGAAAAAGTAGCACGCAAACATGGATGTGAACAATGAAGGTGAAGGTGTCAAAAACTTTCTCTGCAAATATTTTATGAAAAATGAAATGCATTCAACATAAGTTAAGTAGATGTCAAGGATACACACAGAATGAATGTGTTTTCGTCACCTTGGAATGAGCTGTTTTATATCTACATATGGAGCGGGTCCTCTTCACGGAGCCAGCTGCCATATTCCTACAGCAGCCCTGAACTGACAAAACCAAACACCGGCTCTAGATGAGGCCATTTGCATTTTTTTTTGTGTTTTCATCCCGGCCACCGTAGTTCTCCTACTCGCTCGGCACACAAGTTTCAGTTCACCACTGGTTTTCGACAAATCCTATACACTGCACCGTTTTAATTCAGATTGGACATACAAGCCACATTAATTGATTTTTTTCATCTCCTTGCAAATTCTAGGGGTACATGCAGCCGCTTACTCTTTATCTGTCTGATTTTTCCATTGCCCCAGCTTGGTTGACATAATGGAAAACCTCATTCCTAAAAATTGGTCCACACGATAATCCTCACAGCTTCAGTGCGGTTCGCTGGTCATTTTCTGGTGATTTTAATCATTTGAATGTGCTGCCCAAAAGTATAAAAAAAGCACAGTCAATGAAAAAGTCTAAATATGGTAACTTTCTGCACTTGTGTTTTGACTTAACCTTTGAACTTAAACTGCTGAGTTAGGGCCCCAACTCAAGTACCTTTTTTTTTTCCCATCTAATAAAAGTTATAGAAAGTCAGATAGAATTGCACAGCGATTGCACTGCCCATATCTCGGTATTCATTGCTCATTTTAAAACGGTGTGAATTTATCTTTAACAGGTGGACAATGTGCGCAAGCAGTGCAACGTTCAAATCCACCGTATGGCCGAGGAGCTGTCTGCACTGCAGCTGGTAAGAACCTGGCTTGTTAAAGACAAATCCCTTTCAACATTACATTAAATTCTTTTTTCTGTATCCACCTGTCTGCTCGTGTTTTTTTAACTTTTTTTATTCCGACTCTCATTGTTCTCTCTTTCCACCTCTCTCTAGGAGTGTGCAGATAAAGAGTCTCGAATTGAAAAGTCCCTGCGAGAGAGAAAAGCTGTGGAGGAGGAGCTGGAGAAGGTATCTATTAAAAGTATCAGTGGAAACCACAAGGAAGGAGCTGCTAATCTAAGCTCCCGAGTTCTGATAGTGTTTGATTGCATGATTGTAAAATAGTTTTTTTTTCGTGTTAGGTTTATAAGGAGGGCAGGGCAGAGCCAGAGTTTAAGAAGATGGATGCCCTTCACCAGAGGTGTCTAGATGCAGAGAGGATGAAGGAAGACATGAGCCTCACTCTGCAAAGCACACAGAACAAACTGAAAAAGATGGAGATGGAGTAAGTGTAACATGGCATTGTATGTTTGCACTCCACCTTTACTCCATTCTTTCTCACAACACTCACAACAGCAGGGGGAGGTGCCCATGTGGCTGCCAATAGTGATGGCTATAAATTGTAACGTTTTGTCCTCTTCAGCAGCTCTCTCACTTCTTCCTGTCTTGATCCATCTGTGCTTGTGTAGCTACAGTGAGGAGCTGTTGCGGTGCCAGGAGGAAGTGCGGCGGCTGCAGGGCTCTCTGGCCACAGCCCGGGACGACTGTGTCGGTGTGAGCGAGGAGCGGCTCCAGCTGCAACAGGAGAACTCGCAGCTCCGCAAGGAGATGGCTGAGCTGCGCAAGGCTACCTTGCTGGTCCAAAAGAAGGCCAAACAACAGGTAGCTTAATGATGGATAGGAAATGGAGGAAGAGGGTGCCTATACCAGAAATGCAAGAAAAGACAAGTTGAGTTAGATTTTTGTAGCAAATGACGAAAGGGAAGGAAGTGACTGTGCACAAGGACAAAATAATTTTGCCACACGGTCTGTAAATACGACACAGCGTTTCACACCCTAATCAACTTTCGCACCAAAACGGTATCAATCTTTTTGCTGGTATTTGATCACAAACCCAAATTGGACAAATTGAGATTTTGACCCGATGATGGCGCCAGATTTAAAATCAAGGGTTCCCTCCGGAGACCACGCATGTCAGTGTAACATTTTGTGCTCATCCATCTGGTAGGTGTTAAGATATTTCATAGGATAAGTGAAAACTTACAGGACAATTCAGGGGATCACCAACGTCAGTAGGATTCCTTTTGGGGAACAGGAATGTCTGTACAAATTGTCATGTCAATCCATCCAGTAGTTGTTGAGGTATTCCAGTCTGGATAAATCTGGTCGAGCAACAGACCAACATTGTCATTCATAGAGCCCTCAGCATGGCTAGATGCAGCAGAGGCAGAGATATCCTTAGTCCTGAGTATGCTTCAAGCTGTAAAGCCCCTGGATCCTACAATTCCCTTAATTCAACTCATTCACTTTTATTAACTTCTTTCGTTCGACCATCCCTGCCTGTCAATGGCCACATCTTTCATAACTCCCCACATTCAGTTTGTAATCAGCCTTTCTGCTACGAATTTTCTGTCAAAAAGCCCAAGCTGAGATAACCCTGAAGACTTTGTCAGGATTATTTTTGCAGACTCAGAAAGCTCCCTGATGACATGAAACAACTGTTGCAGACGGTTTCAGGCTCAGAAGCAGTTCCTCCTAACCATTAAACTAATTGTTTAGTTTAAAATCAGTGGCGTTCCCTTTTCAAGGGATAGTTTGGGTGTTTTAAATAAATATATAAATGTTTAGAAACTGGCAAGGAATGTGATGGGTTAAGTTTAAAACGGTAAAAGACTGATAATATGATACATGTTGTAACATAATAAGTCATGTTTACATAGTGATACGTGCTAATATTATGCAATAATAACATGAATATCATTAACTTTAATTCGATTCAACAAGATTGGGCACGTGTTTCTTCCTCATCTACTGAAATGATTTTGGAGCAGCAAAGTGACCTTATACACCCCACCCCACTCTGCTGCCCTCCCTCCAGCTCTCGCAGATGGAGCAGGAGTACAACCTGAAGGAGCAGGGACTTGATGCACGCGTGCAGGAGCTGGAGGAATGCAGCCAAAGCTCCAGAGCTGATCTGACGCGCCTCCTTACAGCACAGCAAAAAAGTACCCAGCGCTGGAAAGAAGAGGCCAAGAACCTTGTACAGGCCTTCGAGACTAAAATCACTGGCTTCAAGTAAGAACCTGTGAAGATGGATTTAACATTACTAAAGAAGGATACAAAACGTGCACTGAGAAATGTGCTTCAGGACTAAAATGTTTCCAGTTAAAATCCTTAAAACAGAAAGGGAATATAATAGGACTACTCTAACAATATATGTGTGAGTGTGGTGTGTTTTCCTTGTGTAGATAAATGTGAAGCAATGCGGTGCACAAAAAGAGCTGGCAGGCTGAGCGAAAGATTTCTGGTCAAATAAAACCCTGCAATATGAAGCGTACAATGATTACCAGTCGAATGGAAACTAGTGGATTTCTGACTGGGACAACAACACTGTTCTGACCCCAATATGTTTAAATGTACATGAATATTTACTACAAAAAGTGGAATTCAATACTTACTTCTGATACTGCCTAAGGATATTTTTTGAATGTATCCGTTATAACACTAACACTGGACAAAAGACAAAGCAACAGCTAAAGTGGAGCGACAGATTTTGAGCACAGTTGAAACAAAAATGCATGAATACTTTTTTAAAAAGCTTTATAAATGTTTCATCTCTGTGATAAAATGATTTCTCTCTTTTTACGTCTGTTTCAGAGCAGAGCTGAATCGGCAGAAGCAGCGGTCACACGAGCTGGAGATGCAGCTTGAAACCTACCAGAACACTGCTGCTGAGGTTTGTGTAACACACTCGCATGCACACAAACAACCACGCAGCTGGATTTTCAGTAGAAGAGTGGTTGGTGTAAAGGGGAGATGAAATGGTGAGCAATTCTGAGAAAATTCTGGTCTTATAAAAAGAACTGTAAGATGTTTTCCTGCACTGTAGGACACCGTCCTCTACATTTGTAACGGTGTGCTCAGAAAAGCAGCGACAAAAAGACAAGAAGCAGGAAGTGTTTTACTTGAAGTCTACAACATTAGCGTCAGAAGTATCAAGCAGCGTTACAAATTGCTTAAATGCATGCGATCCATCCTATGGACTTCAACAGAGTCCTAGGTTCAGAGAATGTACATAGAAATGAAACAAGTTTGGTTTGTTAAGTAGCCAAGGAGTGATACTAACTAATAATGTGAGGATTCAGTCACAATTTCTGTATAAATATATTCTATGGTAATGGATAGTGATAATCACACCATATGGTCCTTGGCACACAAAAAGCTTGAACGTAGTGTCTTTTATTATTTGTTTGAGTCATAAAAATAGTTATGGTTTGACTCCAAGTAACGTGTGTGTGTGTGTGTGTGTGTGTGTGTGTGTGTGTGTGTGTGTGTGTGTGTGTGTGTGTGTGTGTGTGTGTGTGTGTGTGTGTGTGTGTGTGTGTGTGTGTGTGTGTGTGTGTGTGTGTGTGTGTGTGTACACGCAGTATGAGAGGCAGCTAGTAGAGTATCAAGAGAAGACAAGTCGTCTTCAGAGACGACTGACACAAGCGGAACAAAAGGCCACTACTGCTACACAACAGGTATGGGTACTCTTGACTGATGTGTATTTTCTAGTTTCTTATCTCATATAATATTGACATCATTAATTTATTACACTTTATGTTTTTGTTTTTATTTTCACAGCTGAGTATGTTGGCGTCACAGCGGAGGAAAACGGCCATGGTTGATCCCGAGACTGTATAAGAGCGACTGTCACTGTGCTGTAGGAAAATAATATGTAGCTATGTGTGTTTAGAGCACATTGCTGTTTTTGTTAATATGATATCAACATTTTGGCCAAAGACATAAGACAACAATGGTGTTGTCCGTGATCTGGTTATTAGATGGCAATATGTTCTAATTGTATGCCCTAATGTGCCACATTTGGTGAATTACATGAGGGATTGAATGTGTCTGATGTGTAGTATGTAAAACAAACAAAATAAACACCTCCAAATACACCCTGGTCTTTGTTGTGTACACAGAAATATGGTTAGATGGAGTTACAATGCTTTGGGTCTTAAATATAATGTGCTTCTTTGCGTTTGTCAAACTGCCAAGCTGCGTTGCATGCCGGGAGAGAACTATGTTGCTAGGATACCGTAAACCTCAGCTCCGGGTCAGTAAATCGTCCATAGCGTTAGTTAGGTGTTAGGTTATAGATGGTTTAATAAAGCTTGGTTATGTAACATATGCACGCGTTGAGAAGCCGCACCTGAATATTTGATACGGTAGGCCTGTTTGAATGTCTGAATACATCGAAGACGGTTGAACGGACAAGTTAAACTTCACAGATATTCAGCGAGTTATAAAGGTAACATTTAACGTTAGCGTTAATTAGGTTATTTAGCTAACGTTAATGTAAGTTAACGTTAATTAGCGACCGGTGTCTTTAACAATGGTTGAAAATCCAAGGCATTTTACTAGAATACGCCGTTTTTATTCAGTTTTCAATTTTTTGGGTTATTTTAGATCAGCGACAAACAACTCTTTATTTCCAGGGCTGTTCATCGTTTCAAACTCAACTAACGTTAACGCTATGTTGTACCAAGTATTATCGTTAATTAACGTTATATTATAATAATGTACGTTAGTTAATTATATTTTATACTAGTATTATACTGTATTTCAACTAACTAACAGCTAGCTTACTAACGACATGCCTTTCTGCAGTATCCACTGTGCGCAATTAACAATATCGCTGCATCTCAACAGATGTCTCGGGAATTTACTCATTTAAATTAAATTATGTGTCAAGTTTACAGGCTACTGAGGTTACGCACAATATGACTTTAACTTAACGTTAACTTATGAAGTCAGTTGTGAAACTAAAACAATGTGTCTTTGCTTTGCTAATGTGTCTGATGAAATAACCTCTTACTGACTAAGTTAAGTTACTCCTCCGTCCTGCTGCCCCTCGCCGTCTCAGAGCCGGTGAGGACCCAGTATCTGCCATGGCCTCGGGCCCTGCCTCTCCAGGGGCCTCTCTGCCGAGCTCTGCTGAAAAACTGGGGTCCACAGGTAGGCCCGCCTCATACAGGGCGCTTTAGGTTTATTTGTAAATTGTAAATATGGAGAAGATGCTTTGTATGTATGTATATATATATACACATGTGTGTGTATATATATATATGTATGTGTGTGTAACATGTTTGTTGTTGCTATGGCAACAAGTGCCAACTGACGTTAGCTTATTTTAGCTTAGTTTAATCAAATTAATTAAACCAATTACAACTACCAACAGTCATGCTCTCAAGGACCTTACTGTGTTGTCGCCTATTGTCAAAATAACAAAAATAAAGGCATAAAACCAGCAAGTCTTGGCAGCTGAGCTTGACACAGGAAGTGCCGCTGCCGCTGCCACAATTTGAGCCAGCTTCTACTGAGCCTCTGTTGTTAACTTGTTAATTCAGTGTCAGTGGTAAATCTAAATTACGATTGACATACTGTCCCAGAACGGCTGCAGCTCCCTGAACTACCGAGCTCCACCGCCATCCTACCAAGGCCCCCAGTTGTTCGAGACACACAGGTGAGACTTGGCAAAATATGATCTCCTAAACACTAAATTTAATACTTACCATATATTAATATACATACTATCATCCTTAGCTCAGTCAAAAATGAATTGCAGTATGTAGATGTGGGATTTTTGCAGATGTCACTTTCTTCGTCTTCATCTAGGCTGTGCTAAAAAGACGTGTAACTAGGAAACAACCCAGCATCCACCACCTAAAAGACCGTGAGCGGATGTTTTTCCCAGGCTGGTACACTCAGTCGCCTTCATCTCAACAAACGGAGCAGCCATACAGGCGGCGTGAAAAATTGCCTGTCCACCTACCTTCTCTGAAATCCACGACCAAGGTCAGTGACCGAAATGTTTGAAAGAAGAATAAGCATTGCTTGAAAAATGTCCATATAATGCATGATGGACAGATTCCTCAAAAGTATCTCTCCACTTAAATTAATTCATAAGTATAAAATAAAGGCATTGCTAAAACCCAAGACTACCTAACTGTGCCAAATTTATCAAGTTCCCAGGCTCACCTACCAGTCTCAATAACTGGTGACAAAATGGTCTTTGATAAATCAAGTTATTCAGGCAGAAGCATGACAAAGCCTTTCTTAAAGCCCCAATTAATTGTTTCTTGATTTTGAATAAGCTCTGTGCAGGAGGACATTCATCTTTCATTGTATCTCTTCTCAGATGTCCCAGAATGTGGTGTCAACCCCTGTTCTCCCCAATTCATCCTTTTCCCTCAAGAGTAGTGAACAGCTGGACATTCCCCTCAAAGTAAAAGTGGTTGAGTACAGTAAGGATGCATTCTTGATGATAAGCGATGGAGGTGTGGTATTGGTGAATAAGGAGGAGTTTGACTACATAACCCGCGAGCGATGGGAAGAGGAGTATGACTCCCTCTCCAAGCTGATTCGCATCCCCTTCTTTGCCAACTTCAAAAAGTGGAAGCCGTTTTATGTCTGGCGCACCAAAATTCGCGCCAAGAAGATCCATATGGCCAAGGTGTCCCTCCAAAGCCACTTGTTTATTGTGAATCAGGTATGTGACAGTGTGTATGAATTGAGGTCTGGATTTTCTCTTAATCTGTGTTAATGATTTTGAATATGGAATATCATGCTCTGTAAATATATTCACTGAGCAAAACATCTTACAAGTTTACAGTATTGTATTAATTAATCAACATTTGTATATGTAATACAGTCTCTAAGTCCTGCACTGATAGACATCAGGACAATGTGTTCTCAAATCAGTGACACAGGCTTGTGTCACATGGAGAAAAAACACACTTACACACTGCAGGAGTTCCAAGACATCCAGTTAAAACAACTACAAGAGGTGAAGTTGTACATCTATACATACATTTGTACAGATGTTTGAAGTGTGCCTCCTCAGCTACTCATTGCCATATTTGTTCATTATTATCAGGTATTGAATGACTTGAGGAAGTTTCAAGACCTGGTGAAGGAGGTGACTGTTTGTGCATGCCGAAACTACTTGACGGAACTTCGAGCCAAAGCTGATGAATCAAGTTCGTGCACACTGAGCCTTTGGAGACACTGGAGTGTACATGCCTAGACCATAATGTTAAAAGGTTGATAGTATGCTTTGTGTGTCACAGGTTTTAATAAGAACAGTAAAGTTCTTGCAAAGATCACAAAGGTATTTCAATCCAGCCGCCGATTCTGGTAAGTCATTATCGTGTATTTTTTTTTTCTCTTTAATTCTTTTTGCTTTCTGTTTCTATTTGTGTACCAGACATACCTGTTTTGTTTTTTTTTAAATCACAGTAAACATTTTTACATGTCACGGTCAAAAAACACAGGTGTAAAAAATGAAATGAATCATGGCTGAATTCCAGTTAACTGTCATGGCTTACTTGGGCACTAAATCCATCAAACACAGCCGTTAGTTACACCGGTTGTTCTCCTTTGTGACACATCAAAACGTTTGCTGTGAAAAAGGCCTGTGACACATCCATCACATTAACCCAGCTCAACTCTTCTCTGCCCCTCACTTACCCAGCTTCATCCGTCTTGTTGACTATTTGGTTGTAAGCACCCTACACAGCTTAGTTGCGAATACAGTGGCCAAACTACTGGCTGTGCTCCAAGAGCAGGTGTGTCGAACGCCCAGCCATGCCATCATTCAGAGCTGGAGCCTGAGCTCTGAGGTTGACCCTACCGAAAAAGAGATGAGTCAGGAGGTAGTGTATTGTTTCAGTAATATTATTGTATTATTGCCAGTAAAACCATGGTAATTACTATATCCATCAAATGGGTTTTCAAGAACATAGAGATCAGTGTTCAGTTTTGGTTTTGGTTGGTTTGTCTGTCTTAGTCAGAAACTTCCTGTGGCCAACCTATGTTCATCTCTGAGCTGATGCTGGACCCGAATGCTTTGACCTACAAACCCTCTGATGAGAACTTTCAGGTTAGTTTTCCAAATTGTTACGCTTTACGCTATTTGTTACCCATTTGATACCCTACAATATCTTTTTGAATTCCTACAGGAGACAGTTGCAGAGATCATTGGATCGTTTGAGAAAACAGTGATGTCAGTGAATACACTTACAGCAGACCCTGATTTAAAGTCATTCACAGACCCTGGAATGGATAAGGTAGTAAAAAAAAAATAATAATAATCACAACCTGACAGCCCTGATGTGTATATTCAGCATTGTTCTGAATGTTAATGTGGTTAATATGTAAAAAACATGAAGGTATTGCTAGAGTTTACTCTGTAATTAATCTTTGATATAGCCTATGTATGAGTTTCTGTGTGTGTTTGTTAACTTTTAGAAATTTGAAAACAAATATGAAGATGGCCCCTGTTTGAAATTGATCATAGAGAATGATGGCCAACTTCAGAGTAACGTCCAGAAAATCAAGGTCAGTTTTTACTTTGCATATGCTTCTATCTCTTGAGGTTGCTCTTTGTCTGTACATTATTGTGTATGTATGGGCCTGACTTGTTTTTCCCCTTAGGAATCATTCCAATTTGCCTTTGACGCAGCAAAAGTGTACTTATACACATTTGAGCACTTTCGTCTGTTCTATAAAAGGAACGAGAGTCTGGATCTGGATGCATTGCGGCAAAAGGATCACGGTGACGCACTTTACATTAACATAAACATTTCTTTTGTTACACGGCCCACATCCAACACAAAGAGCTGGGGTCTCATTAATGAAACAGTGTGTAGGACCCACACTAAAGGTCTGTGCCTTTGGTGAAGTCTAAATAAAAGTAAAGACAACTCTTAGCTTTCCTCTGGCTTAAAGATTCCCCGTGGAGTTACATTCAGTGTTTCTCGCCAAAACACATCGGTGTGGCTGTTTAGATCTATTGTTTGCTTTCCCGCAATATTCTTCTTCACTTATTTTGTTGGGCACATCGCTACATTTCTTGATGTGCTACAGTCAACAATTGGCTATTAGCAAAATAGTGTTAAACAGGCAGCAGGAATTTCTATCACGTAATCCCCATGCTCGCACATGACAAGTGTCCTTATGCGCATGCATGATACAAACTAAATGTGGACCCATTGGTGAAAAAATGGCTCCATATAGCGCTACAAGTGATCAAAACCTCCTTTGTATTTTGTTTTGTCTTTAAACAACACGTCCATTTTCTAAAGCATATCATAGGTTTGAGGATAGACTTTTTACAATAGCAAAATCAACTTCAAGGATTCAAGAATAATTTATTGTCATCATGCAACACAGGGATGCACAACGAAATGGTTGCAACTTTTGTGCATATTTTGCCAACTTGCAGAGGCAAGATTACAACCGCGTATTGCATTCATAAGCATTGCTTCCAGAAAATGAAACCCTACTATACCAGTCCATCGCAGTTTTTTTTTATTTTTTTATTTAGGGACAAGTGCTTGCATCTTTTAGTTGTGCATGCTTCAAATATTTCCATTTTTGCCAAAAGTAGGTATATGTAAATCATTATCTATATGGAAAACTATTCTGGTTATAGCATAAAGTCATTAATGGTTGATACATAACACTGGTTACTGTATGTCCATAGATGGACGTTTTTCTATCGTATACGTTTCTTTTTTTCATTCACCTTCCATCTTACTCCTTGATACTGAGTGTTGTGTTGTCTGAAGGTTTTTCGACAGTGCATCTTTGAGCAACTTTTGCAGAGCCTTTTCAAAGAAGGAATATGGATAATGGCAGATGAGATGGCTGGAGGCAGGAAGTAGTTTCCAAAGATTTCACAGTCACAGTATCTAATCTGTTCCAGCAAGGAAAAATAAGTTATACATTTTCTATAGGATGTAAATGTGTACACATTTGTGAATATGTTTGGATCTTCTAAATCAGACATGACTTGATCAAAACAATAAGAAAGACGGCACACATTCTGTAAGCAAACATACACAAATGGTAGTTGGGGAGTAAAGCATGCAAAATAGCACAGTTCTTTTAAACTGTTGGATGTTGACTGCTTTATCTCACAGATATATCCTTTTTCGGAGAAGCACTGAAGTTGTACAACAGTGAGCATAAGAATGCCACAGCCATCCAACAGAAAAGAAACCTCGGCTTACTGCTTGTGGACAAAACACTGCTGAAAGAGAAGCTTGTGTCTTCCCCGCTCCACTGTCAGGAGGTGAGGACGAGAAATGTGCAAACACATACAAGATATCAGTTCATGGTTAAAGGGTTATGGAGGTTTTGACCATGATGAACCATCGATTTAAACAGAAGGGCAGTGAGGCCATTCTGTATTGCTAAAATTTCACTGAAGTGAAAACATCAGCAAGGTCCAGGGCCTCAGTGAGTGGAAAAACTTGGGAGAAACTATTTTCTGACAAAACCAGATATTCAATTCGCGTGACTGCAAAAATGTTGAAGGCATTTAGGAATCATTTTTCTGCTCTGAATCTCTGCTCCAGGTCATCAACGAGATGCTTACTCAGCTGGCTAGGATGAAGCTAGATGCTGTCATTGCCGAGGTCTGTCAAGCTCAGTACAAACTAGAGTCCAGTCCCTCCACCACAGCTGAGTTAGCCAACTCCCTCTCATTCCTGGATGAGATTCAGGAGAGGGTAAGACACACATTTAACAGTAAAAGCAGTCTCTTTAGCAATCACAAGTGCTTGTAACAAAACCAACAAAGTATCCTCTCTCCTCTTCTGTCCCCTCGGCTCACCTCTTCTCCTATTTGACTCTATTCTACTACACTTTCTTTTGCTCCCTTTCACCAGATTACGGAGCTTGAAGCGGAGCAGGAGACAGTGTGTCAGATGTACAATCTGATTAACATGTACTCAGTTCCCCTGCCACCTGAGGATCTGGTTGTTTTCGCCACCTTGCAACCCTCCATTAGCTCCTTGCACACCATCATCAATGAGGCAGCAGCAGAGAGGGATTCCTGCATGGACAAGCTGGACAGCTCCCTGCAGAAGGACATTAAGGAGCTGAACCACGAGGTCCTGAAAATCAAGCGTAATTCACAGGTACGTGGATACTTATTATTTATTTTTCTATTAACCATAAGTTTGGTTTACTCAAGGTGTGTCACTATGTCTGTGATTTATTTTGCTTGTTTGCCTTGTGGTTTATCATGCTTAGGATCCACAAATCCTCGACATCAATGCAGATCCCTCCCAAGTGCGTCTGCTGCTGGCGGGGATCCAACTTTCCGTAGACGAGCTGCAGGCCCAGGCCCATGCCTACACCTCCTACCAGAAGAAATTCAAGGTGCTGTCATTTTTACGATCCTTTCAGTAATTCAAAATGATTCGAGCAAAAAAAAAAAAAAACATGTCCCAAGTCAAGTTGTAACAATTTTATTTTGTGTTGAAAAATTGGGTGCAAAGCAGAAACAGTCGTTTTATTTCAACTTTACCGGCAAACAAGCCGATTTACCCAGCCCAAATTAGTTTCCCCCTTCTACCTTCTGATGAATAAAGGTGGAGGTCACCAAATTTGACAGCCTGGAGGAGTTAATTGCAGAGTTTAGGCTGAAGCAGCTGCTTTGGGACTCTCGAGAGAAATGGGACTCTTTATCAGCTGGATGGAATCAGGTGAGTTGTAATCAGGACACTGTATCTGAAGGCCTGGATACATAGATGCACAGACACATGTAAAAAGCTCTTCCTCTCGTTTTTAAGTTTGACTGTGTCCTTCCATATTCACCCATCCCCAGAGCACACTTGAGCAGCTGGACCTGGAGCAGTTCAGCTCACAGGTCACAAAATATAGCAAATACATCCATCAGCTGGAAAAGGGACTGTCACGCAACAATGTAGTGCCAAGTCTTAAGGAGAAAGTGGAAATCATGAAACAGAGGGTGAGTAGGACAAAGTATGTGTGTGTGTGCGTGTGCGTGTGCATATTGATTGTAGTGTGTGGCATAAATTACGAAATTAATGTTAATTAATAAATCTTTTTGAAATGATGCCATATTAAAATACGGACTGCAGCAATTTAATTGGTTCTTGACTACAGCTTAATGACTCTATCTAAATAATATTCATGAGTTTTTCTTCAGCTGCCTGTGATCACTGATCTACGTAACCAAAGTATGAAGCCAGAGCACTGGAACACTCTGGAGTCTGTTGTGGGGATCTCCCTGAATACGGAGGGGCTTACCATGACTGCTTTGGAGGAGCTCAACGTCTTCTCCTATGGCATGAAGATACAGGAGGTAACACATGCATAAAGGCTACATAATGACCTTCTCTTGCTATAGCTGTGGGACCACAGGTACTGCTGACTATTGAAGCTATTACAAGGAACTTTAATTCCGTGTTCACTTTGGCGGCCCCTTTGGACAAAAGAGGTAGTGTTTCCGAGACTCCTTTTAGAAAACCTTTATTTTTACTGCAGCAGGGTCTGACAGTCTGCCCTGCACAGTCCTGGTTCTGGTTCTGGTTCTCCATTCCCGTGCAGAATGGAGGGAATGGAGGCACTGGGTCTCCAGCAGCGTGGTGTTGGTGGTTGGCTTCCAGTGGGGGCTGACGGAGCAGCGAGGTGAAGCTCTGCTCCTGGCCAGAGGAGGAGCTGCTGCTGGGCACGGAGCTCTCCACCTCCCGCTGGAGCTCTGACTGCATGTCGAAGGTGTCAGCAAAACCTGATCTGGGTCTGTCCGCGATGGACTGGTCGCTGCCACAGGACCAGCAGGAGTCTTTGCTGAAGGAGTTTGTTTGATTTTGCAGGGAATCAGACCCGATGACATGCATCAAGAATAACTATATTGAAATAGCCAGTATTCTTGCTGATGGTCTCGTTTGCTTATGTATCGACACGTAGAGGCATCCGTATTAAATTGATTTAATAACCGGTTAAAAGTTCCTTGTAGTAACTTTAAGTTGGTAAAAGGGTAAATATATACTACCACTTGCCCTTACCTCATCTAACCTATACCTTGCACTAAACTGATCTTTTTTTTGTATTTTGACCTCAAAGGGAGGTCAAAGATAGAAGCTGCTCATACTTGATATCTTGTCTGTGTATCTTGTCTGGCCTGGATAAACAGGACTAACACATCCCTTGACTTGTAGGTGTCAGGGCAGGCTTCAGGAGAGGCATCAGTGGAGACCATTATTACAAAGGTGCGTGGAAAGGAAACTACCTTCCAACTATCTGAATATGTTTACACAATAGAAGTGTACTCTCTACCTTCCTGTTTGTTGAATATGATTTGCTTTTAATCATGAGATTTTGATGCCCACGCAGCCAATTTGAAGACTCAGTGAATGACTCAACAACTGCATCTTTGCTTACAGAGAATTCAGCTATTTCTACATTTTCAAAGATGCTCCTTAGTATCATATGAAGCTTAATCCATATCATTTTATTGATTGAGACTTGTGGCACTAAGTGCAGTGGGTGTGTTATTGTAACTTTTGAGTTTTTTATGGCTAGTGCCTAGTGGCATGTTATGAGGTGATGATTGCAACATGGTGCGATTTGGAATAAGTGGATATGGTAGAAGCTGGCATTGACATGTCATCTCTGACATTTCTATTGATCCTTGCTACTACTGTGCAGCTCTAGTCTGGCGTTGTCCACTGCACAGATTTGATACTTTAACTTAAACCTTTACCCTCTGCCCTCTCACTGAGCCATGTAGGTGGAGGACATTTGGAAGAACACAGTGTTCACTGTGCTGTCTCACGGGGACTCTAAAGACGGCTTCATCTTGGGAGGCACGGATGATATTCAGGTGGTAACATGCAGCACACAGTCTTTTAATGTTCTCGTAGTGTTTCAGTTTTTATTGTGTGTGTTTTCATGCTTGTTTCACTGTGAAGGTACTCCTGGATGACAGCATCATCAATGTAGGCACGGTGGCATCTTCTCGCTACGTAGCTCCCATCAAGTTCACTGTGGACAAATTGCTAAGACAGCTGACCCTCTTCAACCAAACACTGGTAAAGGTTTTCAAAATAATAGAACAGAGAGATCTTTCATTTGGCTCCAAGTGACTCTTTCTAGATAGTAATGGCTTCTCTCCATGCAAAATGCAGATTTTGAATTTGGTCTCAAATGTTACACAGTAGCGCTCCCTAGTGGCTGCAAACGAGAAGACAAAGTACTTGTATTTAATGAGTGCTATATTCTGGTTCATATAAGACAATACTAACAGTATTACTATTATGAAGAAACTGTAGTCCACGACTAGTTTCTTCATAGCATAATTGGCCTTTACCTCCTAAATTCTCTTTCTTTCTTCTGCTCACATTGTTCCAACTGCTCTCTCCCCCTCTATTTCTTTTTTCTTGCTTTCCTCTCCTTCCATCCTTGGCAGGATGAGTGGCTTACATGCCAAAGGAACTGGCTTTATCTAGAGAGTATCTTCTTGGCCCCGGACATCAAGAGGCAGCTGCCTGCTGAGTCCAAGATGTTTCTCAAGGTGGACAAGTCTTGGAAGGAGATCATGGCAAAGGTTAATAAGATGCCTAATGCCCTTAAAGCAGCCACACAGCCTGGTAGGTAGCCATAACGCATTGATGGAAAAAGAAGACATGTATATGTGGTAGGGCAGACAGATTCACTCAATTGCATGTGCACTTTGTTCATGCTATGCAGATCTGTTGGAGACTTTTCAACACAACAACACTCTTTTGGATGAGATACAGAAGTGTCTGGAAGACTACCTGGAGTCCAAGAGAGTAATCTTCCCCAGGTATACACACATGCTTGGTTTGGTACATCCCAGAACGGGGCTTTTACATCATACTCCATCTTTTTTTTTTTTAACCATCCTATGCTTTTTGTTCCCCCTTTCCTGGTTATTTTGTCCTGTCCACAAACTACACTTGAAATGTATGGCTATAATATATATAGTGTGATTCTCTGCATGTTCTCTCTTGACATGTTACCAGTTGTTACTCTAAACGTCTCTTCCCAGTGAACACTGGGAGATAAACACTGTGATCTGGATCCGGGTGTGTTGTGTTAAATACTCCGATCCTCTGATAAGTCCTCTACCCTTGCAGGTTCTACTTCTTATCTAATGACGAGCTGCTAAAGATCTTGGCCCAGACAAGAAACCCCCAAGCAGTGCAGCCCCACCTTAGGAAGTGTTTTGATGCCATTACACGGCTCGAGTTTGCTTTGCTGCCCGAATCTTCTGGGACCAATACAGGAACTGTGCTGGATGTTGGAGAACAGGACACAGTCTACAGCAAAGACATCCTGAACATGGTTTCCCCTGAGGGAGAGAAGGTCAGGTTTGAGCAATCGCAACACCTTCGGCCATCATGCTCTGCTTTATCATCTGTTAATATCTTGTTTCAGTTCTTGCTGAGAGCATGAGTGAAAAAAATACACTCATATACTACCTTCCTTGGAGTATAACCTATGACAATAGATAACCCTGTCAGCCATGGCACCACTCTTCTCCTACCTAGCAGTCCTAAATGAGTGCAATAATAAAGCAGGTTCTCAAATTATGCCAAAACTCGTGTGAGCAGTAATTAAGGCAAAAACTGGACATGCCAAATTCTGAACAAATTTATTAATTATGGAGTATTGTTTTAGAAACTACACATTTGTTAAGAATTGGTTGGTTTGAGAATTTAAGTGTTTGACTGGTCTTGTACTCAACCGCAGGCAGACTGCAATTTTCTTATTCTCACTTGTAAATTATACCACAGCAATCGTTATATAATTGTGTTTGACATCTCAAATTCTGTAGGAAGGATGATGAATATTTCTTTAAGTGCAGTAGCAATTTAACTTGCACTGATTGCTGAGTTGCCCGCTATATAGGACATCCTCATTGGCTGATTAAGAGTGTCTCTTTGCAGCTGTTTTGCCTCTCTTTGTAGTTGTTTTCATTCTCCTTTTAGTCTTTTGTGTTTTTTTGTAGTCATTTTGATTCTTCTTGGTTGGTACGTGGCTTTTTGAGTGACACTTTTTGGGTGAAGAGCAGGGGGCCCCTGACACTTTGGGCCCCTGTCCCTGTTAGGCCCATTCAGTAATCCATTCATGGAATTAGGGCTTGTCAGTCATAACCACAAGGGCATTATTAGTTTGTCACCATTGCAGTCCAATGATCACAGAAGGCAAATTAAGGCTGTGCAAATGGAGACAGGATTCACAGTGAACTCTTAATAGAAAAATGACAACTGATCTTGTTTTTCTGTGTGTAAGTTTAGGTGGGTTTGACTAAAGGTCTTAAGGCACAAGGCAATGTGGAGGATTGGCTTTGCAAGGTGGAGGAGGCTATGTTCGCCTCACTGCGACGCCTCAGCAAGGCTGCCATTGCTGACTACCAGGTGAAGTCTAGAGAGGAATGGGTGGTGGCTGGACATCCATCGCAGGTACACATACGCAGACACACACACAAACATTAAATGGATCCGTGCTTTTCATATTTTTTAGGTAACAGACATTTGTGCTATAGTTCGTAGATTATAACTCGCCTTAGGTTTGTATCGCAAAAATATAAAATCATTGTGACACAAAATGTCACTTTTACGGATATATTGTTTTACTAACCATGAGAATTGTTGTGATCTTTCCTGTAACTTACTTTCAGGAGCTAACCGAGATATTAAAGGAACAGTGTGTAGGATTAGGTGGCATCTCACAGTGGGGTTACAGATTGCAATCAACTGAAAACCCCTCCGCTCACTCCTCTCTTTCCGAGACTGGTATTGTGAGCTGCCGAGTGCAAAACCTTGGTAACACCTTCCGCCTTGGTTTGTCCGTTTCGGACTCCTGTTCAAACCTTGAAAAACAACAAACGTGACCTTGCAACGCAGCGGACTCCTTGAAGAGGTCCCTCTCCAATGCTACACACTGGTCCTTTCTATCATTTCACGTAATGATTCGTGCTAAGTCTCATACATTTTTATGCGGTGATTTAACTTCAGTTTGTGTGTGTGTGTCCACCAGGTGGTGCTGACCATCTCCCAGTTGATGTGGTGCAAGGACATGGACGCTTGCCTAGATGGAGACCACGACCACTTTGCTTCCCTGCAGGAATTTGAACTGACTAACTTTGATGTAAATCACACCAATTAACTCAAATAAATCACTTTTGTCTGCCCAATTACTTTTGAACTTAAAAGTGTTAATTAATACTTGTGCGTGTCTGTGTGTATTCCAGAGGCTGAATGCCCTGGCGGCATTGGTACGAGGACAGCTGCCTGCTTTACACCGTAATATCATCACTGCCCTCATCACCACCGACGTCCACGCCAGAGACATTGTCACAGATCTAGTCCGCCAAAAGGTTCAATAGTACAAACACACACAGAAACCATCAATCAGCTTATATCAATGTCTGTCCTTGGCTTTGTATGGTTGTTGCAGTTATTGAGGGAGGATTTTTAATGCGATGAGAAAATGTTTGTAACAACTCACTGCCTTAAAGTAACTTTAGTCCTCTATTTCAGGTGGACACAAGGAATAACTTTGAATGGCAGAGACAGTTACGCTACTACTGGGACCTGGACCTGGACACCTGTTTAGCCAAAATGGCCCTGTCCACTTACATTTATGGCTATGAATACCTGGGAGCCTGTCCTAGGCTGGTTATAACACCACTCACGGTAACACATTAATATACGTTGATACTGAGACACACATGCCTTATCCTGTCCCAACATGAATTTAACGGCCGCGTAACACAGAAACCGTTTTATGCATTATGTTGAATGCAACTGCAGTGAGGTCAAACTGGGAACACATGTCTTATCCTCAGTTACACAAGCCTCCACCAGCCGCAGGGCTTCATAAAGATCATTTTACTCCATTCAGATTGTTTATGAACCCACAGATTGGTATGGAAAAGACACAAACAACCAAACCACTCTACGGAGCTAATAGTGTAGCCTATAGAATGTGTGTCCTGTAGTAGGTAGAACACAAAATATGACACAGAAACACAGCATATTGTGTGTGTCACTGTTCCTCAAATTCACTTTTATCTCTCCCCCTGCCCAGGACCGTTGCTATTTGTGTCTGATGGGGGCTCTCCAGTTAGACCTGGGAGGAGCACCAGCCGGGCCAGCAGGTACGGGCAAAACTGAGACCACCAAGGACTTGGCTAAGGCCCTGGCGATACAGTGTGTGGTCTTCAACTGCTCTGATGGACTTGACTACAAGGTCAGCCATGACGAACTGTGTTCATCTGTAACCCGCATCCTTTTTATTACTCGTTCTGTTTCTCTTTTTTACTTGTTGGTCCACTCAGTTCTTAATTATTTCTTCCCTCATTTCTTCCCCTGTACCTCTTCACCTACATGTGACTCAGCACTGATTCTCCTTTTATTCACAGTAAATAATAAATTGGATTAACTCAGGGAGGCTTAATTTCACTCTCACTGTACCTGCTAAGTGATACCATTAGATGGCACTATTGCAAAAGCAGTAAAGTGGCAGTGCCAATTAAAGTGCATATAGACAGAGCCTTGTGTGCTTCTAAAACATTGCCTTAAACCAGATTAAATTATTTCCTCTATGTTCTTAAAGCAATGATTCTCTAATTTCTGCCTGCCCCATCAGTAGCAGTAACTGTAACATAAGACATGTGCATGCAATAGTATGATAATAGGTAGCATACTATACAGTATATGGTTGATAACAACCTAAAATTTGTTATTTGGGTGTGTTTTTATTGCATTAACAATCTAGTAAAAGGCACATTAAGTGTTTCATATGTAAATAAAAGGGATGCCTCATCAAAATTCAAATCCCAAGATTGAAATCGGCTATCACTTTCACATTGAGAGAAGGTCTTTTAAACCAAGTTATTAATTGTTTATGTTTGTTTACATCCGTCAGTTTTCATTCATTATGATCAATTGACAAACATACACAATGCTGTTATTGCATATATTAGTAATATCCTTTAATTATATCTAACAATTATATCCGTATTTTATAAACCCCCAAACTTCAGATTGGGACCTTGAGACACATTGTACATTTCAATGTAATGTTAAACAGCACTTTGTCTTTCTGCGAGGTAAACTTGCTGTTTTTGTCAAAGGAGTCCTGTGAATTTGAAGAGAGCAGAGATTGATATAGTAACTGCTTCAGTAACAACTCAAACCTGCATTTTCATTTTACCTGAAATTTTTTCTCTCTTTCTTTGTCTTCCAGATGATGGGGCGCTTCTTTAGCGGCCTTGCTCAGTCGGGTGCTTGGTGTTGTTTTGACGAATTTAACCGAATTGACATTGAAGTGTTGTCTGTCATCGCTCAGCAGCTCATAACCATACGAAACGCCAAAGCTAATAAGGTACACACACTCATTCCATATAGAGACAATTATTTAGTTGGTGTGTTGTTGTTTTTTGGCATTATGTAAACAATCTGGTATTCAAAGGGTAAATCTCTGATAATGAATGAATATTGGTAAGCGATGACCAGGACTGAACTTCGTGAAAGTGGAGAATAATATTGATGTATCATTTATGGCAGTTTTTTTTAGACACAGACATTTAAGAAACAGACATTTTTGTTCTCTAAGGACACCGGAGCAATTTTTTTTTTAAAGTGAGGCACAATGGTTAAGACATCAGACTGGCTCATAAACGAGAGCATCTCACTAAACTGTGTTACGCAGCTGTCAAGGTTTCAATTTGAGGGCCGGGAGATCAAGCTGGTGAGGACGTGTGCTGCATTCATCACCATGAACCCAGGCTATGCTGGAAGGACCGAGCTACCTGACAACCTTAAAGCTCTCTTTAGACCCATAGCCATGATGGTGCCGAACTACGCACTCATTGCTGAGGTAACAGGCTCTCTGCGTGTGCATCATTGTATTTGCTTGCTTATTTTGGCTTCAAATCTTTTATCATTCCCTTGTTTCTCTCTCTCCCTCCAGGTGAGTCTGTACTCAGAGGGATTTGAGTCCAGTATGATCCTAGCGAGGAAAATGACCCAGATGTACAAGCTGTGCTCTGAGCAGCTGTCCCAGCAGGACCACTACGACTTTGGCATGAGAGCCGTCAAGTCCGTCCTCGTCATGGCCGGGTCAGAGAGCATCACACTCACACAAACACTGACACATGTGCATTCAAGGATGAACTACTCGGCTATCCAAAACTGTAGCTTTGCCATCTGAAAAGGTTAAGTTATATTCAGGATTATATTATCTTTCAAAATTAAGTGTATGGACATGGGTATTTAGAAAAGGCCGTTATGTTGCGAAAATGCAGTGAACATACCCCGAAGTCACGTCAAATGCTAGAACATGCGGATTGGGTGATATTACAACTTAAGTGGCCAAAACTCTGAATAATGTAAGTTACAGTATCCTTCAAATGTAAATATTTGTCACTGCTGGCTGGTAACTGTGGTAGTTTTCTTTTGGTATGATCCATTTGTTACAATTTCTAAGCATTTGAGAGTTGATTTAATAGATAAGTTAAAGCCATAGACTGCACATCTTTTCAATCTGACTTCCACAGAGAGGATCATATTATTATAACGCGATCCATGTCTTTCATACAAGCTAGATCATCACTGAAAATGTCCTTAAAAATGATCTCTAGAACAGAGTGGGAACCCTGGACAGTCATCCTCAGTGTGTTAGATGGGCATGTTTTCTGCTGAACTTTCATATATAATTAGAAAATATTTTACCAACTGCAAAGGCCTTAAATGATCAAATACTGTACCAGTGATTACTCGGATTAGAGTGTAAAATCCTCTGCCTGTTGAAATAACCCCATTGTTTCTTACTGTGACTACGGGTGATAAAAGAAAATAAGCACTTCACTTAAACACTAGTTTCACTGTGTGTCATCTGTGTGAATTTCTTTCACTTAGTCAACTGCATATCGTAGATTTGAATGGATCTCTAAGGGGAGAAAAGGGACTCGAACACAGGCATTGATTTGCAGCCTTCATTCAGAGTGAAAACGACTCATTTTGACTGTGATGAAGACACAGAGTGTCACAATTTGTGTCTGTTTGCACAATTAAAGGCTGCAAATCAATCAGTGCACTCCAGTTACCTTGGAGGTTTGCTGTCCTAGAACTGAGGAGCACATGATTCCGCTGCATGCTGGAAGATGTACAAAGAACCTTGTTTCAACTAGATTTGAATGGATATTCTTGACCACTTGTAGTAAAAGTAATGCTTAATTTGCCGGTTGGTTATTAGCTGGAGCTTAGGGAACTGTAATTGGCTTGTGATTCATTGTCTGTCTTTGCTTACATATTACTTCTCTGAGTCTGCTTGTTCCTCACTAAGCACACATTCATTTTCTCCTACTCTAATGTCTCTAATCTTTTTACTTCTTTACGTCTTTATTGCCTCTATATTTGTCATGAGTCTATAACCATTAATGACTATAACATAATGTTCCAATATTATTAACATTTGTTTAAATAATAAAAAACATTTAAACAGATTTTCTTTCACATATTAATGTATTTTCTTTTTTTTTTTTATGAAACTGACTAGTTAATCAATGTAGTTTGTAGTGAACAACATGTTAACTGAGGATTGTTCTGCCTTATGATCAAGACATCGTGGAGAAGGAAGAAAATACAGAATAAACAAACAAGTAAACAGGTGTAATGACCTGAAGACGATAACTCCAGGATAAAGCAAAAAAGGCACAGCACAATCTTAGGATTGCCAATAAAATATAGCTAGTCATGTTGCAGAACAAGTATTTGTAAAATGTCCATGTCTTGATGCTTGATGTATACAGTAACACAAATGATGTGTGTGTGTGTGTTCTTAGGTCTCTAAAGAGAGAAAACCCCCACCTTAGTGAGGATGTGGTTCTTATCAGAGCCCTGAGGGATTCCAACCTGCCAAAGTTCCTCACTGATGACACTATGCTATTTGGGTATGCCTCTCACACATTTTGGTTAGGAAGCACATCTTACTTCTGGTGCTCCAAATCCACACATACAGAACAATAAGGACATGACATTCATATATTACACCATTTTCTTTACGTTGTTACATGTGAAAACTTGACTTGTGTGTACTATGCCAACAACCCCCTCCAGTGGTATCCTATCTGACCTCTTCCCCGGTGTGAGTATCCCTGAGCATGACTACGGTGTGCTACACACCACTATCCTGGAGTCTCTGGTTAAGCGAAACCTTCAGCCACTGGCTAGCATGACCAAGAAGGTACAGATGAACAAAGTGATGTTCCTGCATTTATTTATTTTTTATTTCCATATGAATATTTTTATTTTTGTAAAACACTTCATGTAAAGTATATACATTTTAAAGGATGAGGCTGGTATTATTTTGTATTTTGTTTACCATCAAGCGGCTGTGGCTCAGTGGGTAGAGCAGGTCATCCACTAATCAACAGGGAGACGCTGAGCCCCAATTGCTCACAATACTTAGGCCAGTGCATGATAGCTTGCCACCACTGGTGTGTGTATATATATATATATATTATAATAGTAGTTTGACAGCATTTAAAGTCTGGCACAGAGGAATCAAGCTTTGGCCACACATGCAATAGATGTTCATTGGATCAATTCTTTGTCTTTGTATTATCTTCAAATTTGTTAACAACAATGAAAATGATAGATTATGGCCGGCCATCCTCATTCCTTCTCTCCTCTTCTTTTTATACGACCAGGTGATCCAGTTTTATGAGACCATGTTAGTGCGTCATGGTGTCATGTTGGTAGGGCCTACTGGTGGAGGCAAGACCACCGTCTACAGTGTCCTGGCAGACACACTGGAGACCCTCCATCGCACAGAGCACGGGGCTAACAACCCCTTCTATCAACTTGTCAAGACCTATGTTCTCAACCCAAAATCTGTCACAATGGGAGAGCTCTACGGAGAGGTACTGCAGACAAAAGAAAAAAAAAAATACACAACGGCTTCTTCACTTCAGTCTCTGCATTCATTCTTTATTTTCCTCAACCCTTCAGATTAATACATTAACACTCGAGTGGCGTGACGGACTGATGGCCCTAAGTGTCCGTGATGCGGTCAGCGACACCACTGACGACCACAAGTGGGTGGTGTGCGATGGGCCAGTTGACGCCCTGTGGATTGAGAACATGAACACAGTGCTGGATGACAACAAGATGCTCTGTCTGGCTAACAGCGAGCGAATCAAACTTACACCATCCATACATATGGTGTTTGAGGTTAGAGCTGACCATAGTGAATGCAGAGTTTAATGTTGTGTCTATTCAATAAGCAGTTTTCTATTTCATAGTATCAAAGACAGAGCTAGAATGAGAGCTAGAGCTTGAATGAGAGTTTGATGCTTTCTGCTTTAGTGAATACATACATGGCTCCACAGGATGTTGTGGTCCTAGATTATCTCATTATTAGCCTTCTTTAACTGTTTTTCAGGTCCAGGACTTGGCTGTAGCATCTCCAGCCACTGTCAGTCGCTGTGGAATGGTATATATCGACCCAGATGAGCTCAAGTGGATGCCCTATGTCCAGACGTGGATCAGTGGTCTCGGAGACAAGGTTGTACATGTGGTATCTCTGTCATCTTTATAACTGTGTTTGAAATTGCAAAATGTATTTTGAACGAGGCTAAAAGCATGCTCATTGTAATTGAGGGTCTAATCTAATGTTGTATTCTCTGTGTGCGAGACTGTGACTGTGTGTCCCTAACTGTTGGTGCACTGGTGTATGAATGGTAATGTGCTTTATCAGGCATTGCATTGAGAAGGACTTAAGCTTTACCATTAAAGTTCATGACAGCTTATCACATCAAAGTTAATAACATTTAGCGCTGAGCCTTCCAGGATGACTTAACGCCACAGTGAGAGTGGATCTTCTCTCCCCTTAACTTTTAAGTCACTCTTGTTGTATATCTCTCACTGTGCCAATGTCTAATTGACTGAGACTAGTTTGTTGACATTGGTATTTATCTGAAAATCTGTCATATGTTTGCTTTCTTGTGCCTTTCTTCTCCTATTTTCTCTCCACATTTATTTCCCACCTTTGACTATTTAAACCTCTTCATTAAGGGACTAGTGACCTTCTTTTGTGTTTGTGCATTTTGCATTGTCTGGGATAACTTTGATTACACAAACAAATTTGTGGATTTGTTAGAGTTAGAGTGTATTAGAGTTTTTAATTTGTTTTGTATTGATTTCCACTTAGATATTCTAACTGAGTCTGTCTCTCTGCGTCTCTCGGGGACAGGGAGAGCACTGGCTGTCTTCTCTCTGTCTAACACTCTGCTACAAATTGGTAGCTTTTAGTCAGTACCTGCTCAAGGAATAGTTCAAACATGTTTTTTAAATTGACTCATCCTTTTTCTTGCTCATAGATGAGGGGTTTATTACCACTCTCATGGCTGGTTTTTAAATATGAATCTACAGCCAGACATTCAGTTTAGCTTTGCATAAAAACTGAAAACAGCTAGCCTTGCTCTGTCCGGAGGTAAGGGAGGCCAGTGAGCTTTAGAGGTGCCGGAAGGTTGATTTCCTTTTAACCTTTGCACAGAGTCAGGTGAGATGTGCCACCCCCCCCCCACCCCCCCCTTGCTTCCAGTATTTTATGCTAAGCTCAGCTAACTGTGTCCTGGCTTTGTTTAGCGGACAGATACGGGGGTCTAAGCAAGGACGTGAACAAATATTTTCCCAACATGTCAAACTATATAACTAAGTCGAACTAACCAGGTTGCCTCAGTGGTTATGTAGATAAACGTAAAGATCACTGCATAACCTTACCCTCCTCTTCCTGCATCAATCTCCTAACTCCATGCTGTCTCTATAGCTCCCGGAGCCAGTGAGAACATACCTGCTGGAGCTGTTTGAGCAGTATGTGGAGAAGGGTCTTCAGTTCGTCCTGAAGTATTGTACTCAGGCAATTCGACAGGTGGACATCAGCAAAGTGAACACTCTGTGCTCCCTGTTGGAGGCACTGCTGCTGGGCGGCGGAGGGCCAGACCTTCAAATGGTACATTAAACACAAGGTTTAACTGTCACTTTAGTCTTTTTCCGTTCTATCCATGGTGCCACACAGGACTTGGTCTGTTAGTCCAAATGAGGACATTTTTGCACAATAACTCAGCACTTTAATAAAAAATTCAGTATTGTTGTGGGCAAAGTCAGATGATAAAGGCAGCATCTGCTCAAACCACACACAACACTAATATTTTATAGAGTGGAACCCACAAATACATATAGTAAATAAAGGTTATACTTAATTTGAACCATACCGTTGCTACTACTTATTACCATCCAATTACTTCCCTTTTTATATTTGTCTGTGTATGTTCGTGCCAGGACTCCAAGCACCTCAATGGTATATTATGTCCGACCTTCATATTTTGCTACCTGTGGGCAATAGGAGGAAACCTGACCATTTCTCACTGGGATGCCTTTGACACCTTCATTCAAAAGCAGTTTGAAGGCAACAGCAATGCTAAGGTAGATATACCTGTGTACACACCCACAGATACATACAGATACAGATTGACAAGATGGAGGGTTTTTGGCCGATACATATCACACTGAAAACCATACAGACAAAAATGTCAGTGTCTTACATGTCCAGTCTTACTATTAACACTCTGTCAGTCAAAGCATTTTTGGTAACACATGTCTATAATGCATTTTAAACCTACTTTTAATGTATTATTATCTGCTTAAAGTACTGTATAAACTTAGCTATAAGCATTCATGTATATTCATAATAAAGCTATTTATATGACCTATAAGGTCAAGTATCATAATACTTCATAATTGCCGGTCACTCATTGACATTAAAAAAAAAACAAAAAAAACATTTAAAATGTCGTCAAATTCATTTTTACTTAAAGCAAACAATGACCACTTACAGTAATTTAAAATCACATGTTATGCATTATACTGTAACAGTGATTATAATGCATTATTAAAAAAGAGATTATAATGTATTACAACTATGGAAATTATAATACGTTAGTATTAAAGTCAGTGAGTGACCATCATTTATGAAACAGTATGATACTTGACCGTATAAATCATTATGAAATATGTTATTTTGTGTTATCATTGTTGTTATAAAACATTGTGGATATTTGAGTGCTTATAAATATAATTATACAATGCAATCAGCAGATTATCTATAAAGCTTATCTTTATACGAATATAATCCGTTTACCAAAGCGCTTGCTGGTTTGAGCATGAAATATGTGAAAAGGCCTGAAGGTTAGCTCATATTGTATTGCATCAAAGTACTCTCGGCACGTGATGCTCCTAGCTGGAGCTCAGCTAATCTGAAAGAGGATTATGATATCAGTCGCTCGTGTGTAATGATGACATTAAGAAAAAGCATCCATATTATACATTTTAGTAATGCCTGACGTGATTTACAAGGAACATTTTGGAAAAGTAACCCATATCAAATTGTTAGCTTGTGCCAAGGTTATAAAATGCCCTTGCATATCACTATCCTACTTTGCCAACTTTGTAGAATTATGAATTGGTCGTTATAGAATAGGCTTCAGGCTTTATTGTCCCCAAGGGGTAATCCCTCTCCACAGAACTGTAAATGTCAGTCAACAATACATACAACAGCACACGCTCAGGTCCATTCAGACCCTCATAGACCTGGTTTTCTAGGATCTGAGGTTGACCAGCAATGGACCAGCAGGTGGATCAGTACAGTAGAATGGAAAGAATAATGCTCTGGTACAACAACAGGTAGAGATGGGGAGCAACATAGTTAACGAATGGCTGATAGTCTTTGGTGGCTCCTTTTTTGGATGTCGTTAGTGCGCTGGTCGAAGCTGAGTCTGTTGCTTCGTGTCACTCCGAGGTATTTGAAATTGTCAACTGTTTCAACTGTTTGGTTTTTGATGATGATGGAATGCTGCGTTCTGGAGGGACCCATTGGGATTTTCTTTGTCTCGCTGACATTGATGTGACGATGGTTGACTTCGCACCACTGGGTGAAGTGTGCAACTGTGTTGTGATAGTCCAGAGCAGAGAGGTTATGTGTGAGTAGTGCAAGAATGGCTGTCATCTGAGTATTTGAGGGAAGTAGTGATGGGTGACGGGGCTGGAACAGTCATTGATGGATCATAAGTGCCTTTGAATGATGCTACAGGCCACAGCGTCCGTCCTAGGGCAACAACTGGCAGAATGATGTTCAGCAGCATCTTCTCCAGGCAGTTTATTATAATATAATAGAGGAAGGTGGGTGGCTGATGTTATGAGTCCTTCAGCCTAACAGGAAATGTAAAGTTAATTGTTTGAGAGCTTTGTCTTGGATGGTAGTAGTGGAAGATGATTGAGGGTAGGAACATGACTCACTTACCTGAAGGTGGCGTGAGCACGTAAGTGAAATGTTCATGAAGGCTGCTGAGTGTGATCTGGAACATCACACACACACTTCCCCATCCTGTTCATCTCTCTGTGCATAAATAGCTGATGATGGTGTTGTTGTGTTTACCATGAGATGAAGACAGTGCAGCAAACTCCCAGCTGTTAGCTTGATGTAAAACAAAAGGCACATACATGCTCACACATCAGTAATAGCAGGATTCAGGGAAACAAATGGGGCAGACACATACTAATTCACATGCCGCAGGGGGACTTCCAAAATGACACATAACAGAGACGACAATCAACAACAGAGTAACACGAGTTTCTTAAATGCCTGTTTAGTAAGGAGGTTGAATAGCTAATGACATACACTCTAATGAAGGCACTTGTATATATGTTTTTTGTAAAAGTCATTACACTATATTTGCCAAGTTTCATGTGTGTCAATTAATGTGCATTCATGTGTGCCACGTAGCTCCCGAAGCATGAGACCTTGTGGAATGCATATATGAACTTTCAACACAAGCGTCTGGAGCCATGGGACAACATCATCCCTTCATTCAAATACATCAGGGAGCAGGCCTTTTTTGAGATGCTGGTCCCCACCACAGACACCGTCCGCTACGGCTACCTGATGGAGAAACTGCTATCTGTGCGACGTTCTGTCCTCTTCACTGGCAGCACTGGAGTGGGGAAGGTAAGGATGCCTGGATACAGTAGGAACATGAGCAAGACTGTGACATACTGTACTTTAAACTGTAATACACTGACCTAATAGATAGAAATCATTTAACCGTTTTGCCTCACTTTGAAAAAAGGTTGTTGTAAAGTTTCATGATGCTGTGATTACAGGTAATTTTGTGCAGTGAAGTTCCGAAATACTTTCTCACTATGTTAAATGGCTACTATGGGGACTAACATCGTCACACATGAATACAAGCTCATTGGATCCACAAGAGTCTCAGCTTTCCAGTCATACCCAATTTATGCAAAGACCGTTAAGGGACCTCAGTATGCAGAAATATATATTTTTTTAAATATGTGAAATTAACACATTTATTCTGAAAACAAACAACTGCAGTGGTTTTATAGTGGGCAAGTATACAAACAGGAGGCTTGTGGGTACGTAGGTATGTTTGGAGCGTTATTCAGCCCCCTACATGACAAGCGAGCATGAAATGGTTGGTACCAATGGATTCATTAGGTCATATTGTTTTATATGATACTAGTGGCTTCACTCTAGCTTCAATAAGCAGCTACAGGTCTGCCGGGATCTATGACAATCCTGCGGTTCTCAGGACATAGCCAAAATGATCGAACAATTTAAAAAAAAAAGCCCTTGTCTCGCCCTGTCCTAGTGAGGCACAAGGGTTAACAACAGAACCCAGATTCAGTGCTATGTTGATAATGATTTGCCCTCTTGTGTCCTTTAGACGACACTGGGTAGCATAGAGGAAAACCTGAGCTCACTTCCCAGCAGTAGTACTTCTGGTACTGTTTCAGTGAAGGCAGTGTCACTGCCAGTAGTGTGGTATGAGATTTACCAAAAAATAATGTGCAGGAAGCTCTTTACATTCGGCCTATTAAAAAGATTAACAGGGAAAATGCATTGTGTTCTTTTGATAGTTGGTTATTTCCTTTAGTTTAGGTTATTTACATCTTTACCCAAGCAGATTTCAACCAGCCTTTCTGTAGTCTAAACCAACCCTCCTGATTAAATTTATAGAAGGAATAGCTGGAGATAATGACTTAATGAGGTCTAATTATACACACTAAAATCATGAATACAACCGCAGCTATAATTACTGCACCTATTCAGATAAACTTTAAAGTCCATGAAATACTGCGGCCGTAGAGATCATTTCAAAATCCATATGTAAGACTCCTAAAATGAGTAAGTGTTTAGCTTTGGTACTGAGTTTCTACTATAGGGCTGTATTGTTGTGCTAAACCATAGATCCACAAAGTTTGGTTAGGAAAAGAATCCAAAGAATTATTGAAAAGCTTTTGAAACGGATGGATCTTTCAGTGTCACTGGTTAGACAAGAAGTTATCTGTGTCAGTGTTGGTGAAGTATTTGTATGTGTCCGTCCCTTACAGTCAGTGGTGGCTCGGGGCCTTCTGAACAGTATTCAGGAAAGGGCAGGATACCTCCCAGTCTACATTAACTTCTCGGCTCAGACCTCATCCGCCCGCACACAGGAGATCATTGAGTCCAAACTGGAGAAAAAGAGGAAAAACATCATGGGTATTGACTCGCAGTTGCATTACCACACCTCATATACTGCAATGTAGAAAGTCTTTGCTAAAATATGTATTGTTATTGCCATTGAATGAGATATTTTATCTCTTCTTCTAGCGATCCATTCATCGATCTGGTCATACAAAGTGTTCATGATTCTTTTTTTTAAATCCATCTACATCCAGTGTCATCCTCTCTTGCCATGTGTCCATCTTTAAATCCTTACAGCTAATAACTTCTCCTCCTTCTCTCCTCATCCTTTCCTTTTCCCTCCCTGTAGGTGCTCCTGGTAACAAGAAGTTAGTGGTCTTTGTGGATGACCTGAATATGCCTAAACTGGACACTTATGGCTCTCAGCCGCCTATAGAACTCTTGCGCCAGTTCCAGGACTTTTCTGGCTTCTATGACAGAAACAAGTTCTTCTGGAAGGAGATCCAGGTATGGATGTAAATATATATATATAAATATGATGAGGTACAATCATAAGGCGCCTTTGACAGTAATGAGTTATGTGTGTGCATACATCTGACTTTGGCTGCATACAGTTCAGTAGATGGCTTTTATAGAGTCCTACGTATAACTTATGACTGTCCCTTTTATGAGTCTAATTACAGACGTGTAAACATGCCCTTCAGTATTCAGTTAGGAAAACTTGTTTGCCCTCCCGGATGAGAGTTAGCTGTCAAAAAGGATCAACTGCTGCAGTTACTGGGTGCAGCTGTTAATTGCCCTGACTGGCTACGATCTAAAATCAGGCCCAATTCTCGTTTTCTGGTCCTACGAATATAAACACAGAAGATACATTCGGCAAACAAGACAGTTTTAGAGTTGTTGTAAGACAAAACATTTTTTTTCTTCCTGATTTTAGTCTTTATTCATAGCAAGGCTAAATTGTCCAGCAGCTGTACTCTGTACACACCGAGCTGAAATTATATTTATGTTCTCATATGAGATGACAAAACAGCCGTCTTTCCCCAAAATTCCAGCCTTTGCCATGCCTTTTTATTGATCTATTAGTTTTCTGTTAAGTAAAAAAAAGTGTAGATGTAGCTCTTTAGTTGGTTTGTTTTACAGTCAGCATCAACTGCATTTGTTTTCTAGTTAGACTTTTAATGAAGTTAGTCCATTTATATACGAAACCATTAATCTTGTGTGTGTACACGCACAGTACTACTGCTGTGTGTGTGTGTGTGTGTGTGTGCCCCTGTATTAAGGTAGTGAACCCATATTTGTATTCTGCATGGATATAACGTTTCCTGCATTTAACTTATGCTATACAACTACATACACACACACACACACACACCCATGCACTCACAAGACTGATTGTACTTTAGACTGCATGTGATGTCTGACAGTTTAATGTAGATGAGTGTGTGTGAATGTGTTGGTGTGCATGGGTAACATTGGAGTTGCACATAAGCAATACATTAAGGATATTGTGTGTTGATGCACTGCACCACAGACAGACAAGGTAATACAAATACAAACAGCATATTGTGTGTAGTAAGTACATACATTCAGAGTTATCAGAAAGGGTTATGATCAGGGAAGAGGTGTGTGTGATTATAATCTGGAAACTAACTTATTTAATTTAATACACTTGTGTTTCCATTCACCCACCATTCAACTAATGTATCCTCCCTATGCAGTGCATTTTTTAAAGCCATGACATATGGCATACATTAGGATTTTTAATTTTTTTTAAACGTCCAAAATGTAACACCTGTTTTCTTACTGACCAAAGCTAGAATCGCTGCAGCATAAGACACCTAAAGGGGGAGAGACTGCATTTTCAATCTTCTACCCGCCTGCCCACACAGACATTCTGCCCATTTCTGTAGCTCCCACTGATGCTCCATACCACTGTCGCCTGCGCAAGTATTTTAATTACACTGACCACATGCGTCTTATTTTCTTTTGCCCATATGGATCTTTTCAATCTAAAGAAATGCTAATATAGTTACTTGATTATCTACTGCTTTTCAAATGCTGAAACGACAAGTGTCAAAGCAGTAGAACTATTATTATTATTTACAGATCAAATTGGATGAAATGAAATGAACCCAACTGCATTTTCTTTCTATTTTAAGGTACTAAAATAGAGAGAAAAGGCAGTTGGGTATGTGAGCGAGACACTAAACTGAAACTTAACTTTATCAGCTAGTGTATTGTCATGCTTACAGTTTACTAGAAGGCAATTCATTTACATTGATCAGTCCAATAAAAATTGCCTCTCATCTTTAATGATTGGAATTTCATCCAGCTAGATGCGAAACATCTGCTACGATGTGCATCAAAGTATATATGTCTTTAGTGCTGAAACAATTCATCAATCAATAGATTAGTATATTGAAAGAAAATAAATTTTAAAAAATGCTGATTGTCGTTAAATGGCTTAATATTTCAAACAATATATGGTTCCAGCTTTTCAAATGTTTCATTTCATGTGCCATTGTGAATTGAAATTGTTTTAGGCTTTGGACTGTTGGACAAAACAAGCAGCATGAAGATGTCCCCCTGGGCTCTAGAATATTGTGCTGGGCATGTTCACAATTTTCTGACATTTAACACACTAAATTGAATAATTAATGGTAAAAAAAACATTTAGTTTTAGATTCATTTATTTTGCCCTAATATTTCCCCACACCTTCAACAATTATGTTGGATCCAGCAGAATCCCAGATCTGTTTCAGTTCTGCAGCAAGAGACATTTCCACTCTTTTCAATTTTCTTCTTCAGGAAATGACCATTGCCGCAGCGTGTGCTCCTCCAGGAGGGGGGCGCAATCAGGTGACCCCCCGATTCATCCGCCACTTCAGTATGCTGTGTCTTCCCACACCGTCGGAACACAGCCTCAAGCAGATCTTCAAAGTGAGGAGACGCATATTCACATCTATACACCAATACTCTTTTGAGAGAATGAGCTTTAAAATGACTTGTATTGAGGATATATCACATTACTTTTCCAAAATGTACACACCGCCGGGACGTCAGTCGCTCTAGTTTGGGTTCCGCTCCGTTGGAACTCGACTTTTTGGCAGATTCAGCATATTCAATCGGCGGCTGAGATCATCGCTGAGAGAAATCACTCTGATTGCATTGTCAGCTTAAACGAAAGGATGCAAATGTCTAAAGTCAAGAGGGCACACATAGAAGATTCTTCTCATTTGTTTCTCTTCATCATCATTCCACTACACAAATGTTTTCACAACGATCTGCAATGAAGCTAATTGGTGATCCAGAGTGTTGTGAAAGTGGGAGATAAACACTGCTTTGTTGCATGTGTGTTTCATAACATTTTTATATTCGCAGTACTACGTCTTCCAGTTTCCCTTTTTCAATGACAAATACAGTTTACAGCCACCTAGTGGTATAGAGAGTTATTTCCTCTCACATTGGCAGAAAATGTACTTTCTATTTGGCCGTTGGCTGAAGTCTGCTGTGTGTTCAAGTGCAACTTCAGGCAACACAAAAGCCCTTTGTCGCTGCTGGTTTGGTGTGTCTGGGCCTTTAGACATCATGTTAGGTGTTATTATATTAGGGCTTTTAAACCTGTGCTTAAAATTACAAACAAAATGTAATGCCGAAAAACTTAACTTGTCATTTCCTAACTGGTTCAGGAAGAATATCTTATATATTATGTCCATATACTTTTTTTCTATGATAACTGACGCTTGCTCTATCACTCTCTTAATACGTCCAACTCTCCGCTATTAATCATGCTTAATTCCTTCTTTCATGCTTGTTATGATCTCTTTTCCCTCCCTACCTTCCTCCAGTCCATCCTGACCGGTTTCCTGGGGGAGTTTTCCCAAGAGGTGAAGGACTGTGCTGGTCAGATTGTGGATGCAGCCGTGGAGATTTACAACCGCTTGAGTGTAGATTTGCTGCCTACTCCAGCGAAGTCCCACTATGTTTTCAATCTCCGGGACCTCTCCAAGTGTGTCCAAGGTGAGACACACACAGACACAATCGCATTCAGATCACTGGACACTCGCTAACTCAGCGCTCTGTAAAGAACAGTTGCAGTTGTCACAACTGCAAACCACTAACAGCCCTGAGCTCAGTTTAAGGGCTGGACAGTTGTGGATACCCAAATGTACTTCTCTTTGGCAGCTTTTCTGTTAAAGGCTTGGGCTAGCCAGCAATCTAGCCACATTTGAGAAGATATTGATTTTTTTTAAATTTTTTTAAGCAACATAAATATGGGAGCGAAAACGATATCATGCAGACAACTAAAACACAGTCAGAGGTATAAGGCGTTAAGCGAGTAGTGATCACTAAAGGTGCATTTTAATATTAGGTATGCTCACATCTCTCTTTTCCTCAACAGCACAAGCTTTGCTGAAAGAGACTGACAGATACAGAGAGCTTTTTTTTTTTTATCTCTGTCCCTCCACAGCTTGGGGGCACTGCTATGATTTCTCTCTTCAAGCCACATTAGCAACATGTATAAACTCTGTCTCAGCCTCATGTTCCCAAATCGTCTGCACCATCACCCCCCGCTATCTTCTTTCCCCCCCATCCCTCCCTCTCTTCCTTTACCCAGCAGGCATCATTACGGCATACAGACGAGCTGAAGTGACTTGTATGACTGCGTTCTGTACACCACTTGTTCAACATTGCTAGTGTGCATTAACTCAAACACACAGTTCCCCTCAGCGACGCATGCTGTTGGTGAGGGGTGATAAACACCCACTCCTCCCATTATTTTTATTTTTATTTAGAGTTTGTTTAACAGTACGTTACACATTCTTTACAAACTAGCAGCAAATAAATGTAGTGTCGATTTTTCAGAAACACTTAAGCCAGAGATATACTTGCTTTTAAGGACGTGTTTTGTGAACCCTGCATTCGTTTGGAGGGATGGTTGTGGATGTCTTCAGAAATTAACGCTGCTCATCGGCAAGATGCAATACGCACGTGAACGGTAGGGTGGCAGTGTGGCGATGTGACAGGATCAGGGTCAGTAGGCACATCAGTAGCTTAAACAAAGGGCGTAATGTTTTGAAGACAAGCGAAAAGACAAGCAAATATTACCCGCATCTGCACAGTGATATTTAAGGTTGTCAAAATAATTGGCTTCTTAACGTTCTGAGTTCCTTGGTGTGCCCTCTAGTAGAATCCTCCAGTAAAACGCATTGTACATAGGCAAGTATGTGTACAATTACATTTACGACACAGCCAAGAAGCAAGTATATCTCCAACCTCATAAGACAATACAGTGTGTCTGTATTTCCCACTAAGCCCCTGAACTTTTTTGCTCCTGTGTATTATGCATTGAAGATAAATGAAACTGAACAATTATCCATTTCATACATCTTCTTGTTAACCTCTCTTGATGTCCAGGTATGTTGCAGTGTGAGCCGAGTCAAGTGAGAGACAAGAACCAGATCTTCCGTCTCTTCTGCCACGAGTGTCAGCGAGTGTTCCACGATCGACTAATCAACAACCAAGATAAAACCTATTTCAACACCATCGTCACTAAAATGGCCAGTAAGAACTCATCCTCAAATAATAACTTGCCTTGCTAAATGCACAAACTGTTGGGATGGTGCACAAGTTCGACCACTATGTGTCACTCTCCCCGTTTTCCACTTATTATGCGTCGTTTGCAATACGCCTCCTTTGACCCTCTCTTCCTTTCTGCCAGGCAAATATTTTAGCATTACCTTGGAGCCCTCATACTTTGTGACTCAGCCCATCATATTTGGGGACTTCATCAAGGTCAGGTTCTCTCTTCTAATATAAAAAGCCTGATGATTTTAGAAAACATTGAATCTGTATGTTAATACTGAAATACCTAACAACCTGCATTTATTCCCATTTATCTCCATCTAATGATCCCTGTAGCTGGGTGCAGAGAAAGAAGATCGTCTGTATGAGGATCTGACGGATATGGAAAAGATTCAGGCCGTTCTCCTGGACTACCTCGATGATTACAACATGGCCTTCTCCAAGGAGACCAAGCTTGTGTTCTTCCAGGATGCTGTCGAGCATGTTTCCAGGTGTGTTTATGTGAACTTGCGCCACTGAATTGTCAGATTTTTTTGTAACGTCACTTTTTAGTAGGTGGTTAAGGTATTTTAGCTGTAGGTGGTGCAAACAGTGAGATAAAAACATTACACCAACAGAGAAGTTACACGAGTGAAAGGAAAATCTAGAAAGACAGTGACATGCTCAAGTAGTATTTGTCTCTTTAAAAACTGCTACGTGGTGCAATTGCAATTCAGTGTTTTGAAATAGGCATAGATATATTGCATATGTAGCTACTAAAATGTTTAAATGAGCTTTGATGATTAAGTTGTTTATTTACATAGAATGTTTGTACATCAAAACGGACAGAAGCTGTTTATATTATGTTTTGTATCACTGTATATCACTCCACACAAATCTGTTCTTTAAAGGTATACTATGAAATCTTTCTGCATTAAAATGCATTAAAAATGGCTAAACCAATGTTATAGAGTTTGTTGAGTGTATTTATGTTTTCCCAAATTTTCAAACTCGTAAATGTCATAATTTTAATCAACATGGCGGCTTGTTTCATCTGGTTGCCTGTCAATGCTGTCATACACCCTTTGCGCATGTGTCAGCGCTGTGGTTGTCTGCCAGACGTTACCTTAAACTGACTTTTATCCAGTTTTGAACCTGTGACCTGTATATACCTTTACAATACACAATACACAACATTTCCTTTTTTGTCGACAAATTCTGACTTTTTTTTCCTGATCTCCTAGGATTTCCCGTATGATTCGCCAGGAGAGAGGCAACGCCCTGCTAGTGGGGGTGGGAGGTACAGGCAAGCAGTCGCTCACTCGGCTGGCATCCCACATGTGCGGGTACTGCTGCTTCGAGATCGAACTGAGCCGAGGCTACAACTACGACAGTTTCCATGAAGACTTGAGGAGACTCTACAAGATGGCAGGTGTGCAGGGCAAGGATATGGTGTTCCTCTTTACGGATACTCAGGTATGATGGGCGGACTTGGCTTATATGAAAAGAATAAACATTTGGATCCCTGCAGATAGTTTTTTTGTTTTTGCACATCCAAGTATGTTGTACAGTGTACTCTGTGTTTCCTGTTGTAGATTGTGGTGGAGGAGTTTTTGGAGGATATCAACAACATGCTGAACTCTGGCGAAGTGCCTAACCTTTTTGAGAAAGATGAGCTGGAGCAAGTACTAGCGGCCACCCGCCCGAAAGCCAAAGAAGTTGGAATCAGTGAGGAGAATAGGGATGAGGTACACCCAGGGACACGAATGCTTACTGTCATACATCATACAACATTCAGGCCCAGTATATCTTCAACATATGCATGCAATAGTGTATGTGCCAGACTATTATTTGGCCTGGCACAATAACATAAAGGGTCCTTTCAGAGAGATATGAATGTACTGATCTAAAACAATACCAGATATACCCATCCAATGTTTAAGCTGTTCAGATAAAATAAATAGATCAGTATCAAAAGCTGTCAGTAGCCAAAAGAAGATAATTAAAGAAGTGCATAACATTTCAGAAACATCCCACGTACAGTGTTTCCCACAAAGGGCCAAAATAGCTTTAGTCTGGGCGAGAGCAGTGAGTTAAAGTCAGTGCCCCTGAGGGAGCTGTAAGAAAACATCGGCCTTTAATGTTATCTGTCTGCTGAGACCAAACCTGCGGAAATTATGGAATCTTTGCATGTCTGTGTGTTGCCCTCAGGTGTTCCAGTATTTCATCTCTCGTGTACGGGAGAAGCTGCACATCGTGCTGTGTATGAGTCCCGTGGGCGATGCCTTCAGGTCCCGATGTCGTATGTTTCCTTCACTGGTTAACTGCTGCACCATCGACTGGTTTGTGCAGGTATGTCGAGATAGTTTGGTTACGGTTGTGAAATTAAATATTATTAGGTAATTATTATCCATAGAATGCCATAGAACATAAATACAATTATTCTAACTGGTGCACACAAGGTTAAAGGAATAATCTATCTAAATGTTAAAATATATTCCTCTCCTTGTCTTGAACCAATCTAATGCACCATTCTTCTTTCAATCTATCTAACATGCTGCTGGTCCTGGCAGCTATGCCCAAAATGTAATTTCTTCTCCACTCCTTTTTTCGAAATGCATTTTTCTTGTTTAACAACTATCCTCTCTCGTCCACTATTCTGTTCACCTGCCCATATTCAGGATTGCAGTTTATGGCTTTCTATCCATATTGTTCCATATATGTTCTTTGTTAGCATAACTCTTTTTGTTTTTAACTAATTTGAGGAACCTTGAAATTTGCATCTTCATTGAATGTCTTTTTATTATTGCATTTTGTGATTTTTTATGACTTTCATTTTGCTGTTCTATTGAATCACTGTGCCAATAAACAAAAGCTTAAATAAAAGATATATATCTTAGTTCTGGCTGCAATGCTTATCTAACTCTTTCCTCTTTTCACGTTGCCTTTTGGTGCTCAGTGGCCTCGTGAGGCGCTGCTCTCTGTCTCTCAGGCCTTCTTCCAGAATGTGGATTTTGGCAGGGAGGAGCTGAAGCAGAGCTTCTCCGCCATATGCGTGGAGATACATGTTAGTGTCACTGACATGGCTGAGCGCTTCTACTCAGAGCTGAGACGCCGATACTACACCACACCTACCTCCTACCTGGAGCTCATCAACCTCTACCTGTCCATGCTAGAGGAGAAGAGACAGCAGTTAGTTATTGTAAGTCCAACCAATACACTGCACAAAGCAATTATCAGTACAAGTGATTACTCGTCGTGATGAATCTTTCCCTGACTTTGAAGAGGAAATAGCTAGTTGCTCTAGCTGGTGCTTAGTGGCAATTGTTAATTGTTAATTTGTCTCAGTGTTTAGTTTCTTTGTTCTTGTGGCACTGCAATGCTTTTTTTTGTTGATAAATCCCCATGTAAAATATAGATAATATACCTTTGGCTGGGGGTGTTTACGTACAGGCCAGGGATCGTGTGAAGAATGGTATGACCAAACTGCTGGAGACCAATGAGCTTGTGGACAAAATGAAAGTGGACCTGTCTGCTCTGGAGCCAGTCCTGAAACAAAAATCCATTGATGTTGATGCTCTCATGGAGAAACTGGCTGTAGACCAGGAGAGCGCTGACGAGGTCTGTATGTGTGCATGCGTACGTTTGTTTGTGTGAGAGAGATTAAAGTAGTACAAACACAGACCTTTCAAAAGTGTGTCTATTGTTTCCTATAAGGTGTTGAAAAAGCATGTTACCCTTTTCTCATTGCTGGAATGTATGTGTATGTATCATACAAAAAATATCCATTCCATAGGTGCGTAAAGTAGTGTCAGAGGATGAGGCTTTGGCCAAGGTCAAAGCTGAAGACACCCAGGCCATAGCTGATGATGCCCAGAAGGACCTGAGTAACGCTCTGCCAGCCCTCGGGGATGCCAATAAGGCCCTTAATTCTCTCGACAAGGCAGACATCTCTGAGATCAAGGTGTTCACCAAACCTCCAGACCTGGTCATGACCGTCATGGAGGCCGTCTGCATCCTGCTCAGCTGCAAGTCAGTGTGCTCTTCTCTCACTTCAAAAAAGTTCCTTCCTCAAATACGTTTTATTGGAGCTATCGCTGTCTCTCTTATCATTCCATTCCATTATTACAAACTTACTTCTCACTCATTATGTCACATCCTAATCTATTTTTAGAAGGAAATACACCAAATTAGGGATGGGAGGTGGCATTTGATAGAGCCTTTTCATATTAAAGTCATAAGAGCATGGACCAGACATTAAAGGGATAGTTTGTTAAATGGCGTTGTATGAGATACTTATCCATAGTCAGTTTGTTACCTACAGTAGATGCCAGTCGGCACTCCCCCAGTTTGGAAAAACAGAGGAACTCCCGGGCATGGGAGCAAAGAAATGTACTGCTATGATTGATGGCAGCAGCAACATATATTTTAGACGCCTAAAGGAAAAACCTGCCTAAAAAACTCTTATCAGTTTTAGTATATGCTATATTAAAATGGTATTTCCACTGCACCATGCCGTCAGACATGCCTTTCCGACGGGGAACTTAACATTTTTTTAATTTTACCTCGCAGAATACAAGAGTTGCTGGTTTACCACTGCCTCAATCAGTTAGTTTGTTCATGTTATTATGTGACTTTGGCATTTTAAAGGGATGTTTCCCTTTAAACAGCAACTGCCATGTTTTTCTAGGTAAAATGACTGTTTTTGTCAGAGGAGTCTGTGGCTTCGAAGAGAGCATAGTTGGCTTCAGTTCCCCAGTGGAAAATAGTTAGACTCCAATGGCAAATGTCCATCTGAAAACAGTGCCTAATTCTATCGGATCAAAAGTGAATACTTGAATGCATACCCACTCCAATGTCAATCCAGGATAAGAAAGAAAGAATACCAAACAGGAAGATGTATTCAACCCACTGCCTGTGTCCCAAAAAGATTGAACAGGCATCCTGATCTCATCCCATAGATCATGATGATCCATCATTATAATCACAATCACCATTGTAGCCACCTTCATCAACTTGGCACGTATGATAAGTTCAGCGTATTTTTTATGGCCATCATTTTAGCAATTCCCAAAATGATGATGATCATCATTATAAGCACAATATTCTGTTTTTTTGCAGTCACTCTGTCAAATGTATAAGATTTGGGCCAATTTTTTTTAATCCCACATATTTTTTAGTCAGCATTCAGAGGGATTACCCTACCACCTCTTGACTCAGTATGCATCCCTCTGTCAATCCTTAAATTTCATCAGTTATTAATCTGCTGAATTGCTGCACTAATCCAATCCTTCCCAAATACCCCATCTACTTTCACCTTTTAACGCCCACTGTTTGGCCCGCAGCACACTCGCACTATCTACAACTCTCACTGACTTAGCACTATGACAAGTTACGTGAATATGGTTGTGTAATATGTCTGTTGATAGAATACACTCTCCTCTTTTGTTTCGTCTTGTTCTGGGTTATGAGTCATTCTGCTAAATGTGATTTATAATCATAGCATTTATGTCAAAGTGGAATTCACACATTTTAGTTACAGTATCATGACTTAAAGGAGTTGACACCATTTGCTTTGATTATTTGTAATTAGTGTTTCATTCTTATAGCATTGCTAACATTGACAGTTCCAGGTTGGGTTTGCTAACTCATGCACCAGACTCAAACTGAAAATCTATTTACATCATTTTTAACAGATGTATTTTGTCACCAGGTAAATCAAGCCACACATGGACACGTATGTATTTATTGTTATTATGCATTTTCTAACGTCTGTCTCCTTACAGACCGGACTGGGCCAGTGCCAGGCAGTTGCTGGGTGATTCCAATTTCCTCAAGCGTCTGACAGAATATGACAAGGAAAATGTCAAGCCTCAGATCCTCATGAAGTTGCAAAAATACATCAACAACCCTGATTTCATACCTGAGAAGGTCTGTTTGGATTTCACGACAAACACTTTGATAGATTTGTTTGATCGCATAAATTGTCAATAATTATGGAACATAACAAAGTATGCTTCAATATCTGCTACTTGGTGAGATTCCTTATTGTGTTACTGCTGTTAGGTGGAGAAGGTATCCAGAGCCTGCAAATCAATGTGCATGTGGGTCAGAGCCATGGATCTTTACTCCAGAGTCCTCAAAGAAGTAGGCCCCAAGAGGGAAAAGTTGTCTCAGGCGCAGGTCAGTAACATACATAACAGAGTACAGTATGCACACAGGTTTCAATCATGTTACAATTTAATGGAATGTGCTTTACATACTCTTGCTTTAAATGTCAATGATGCCTATGTTTGTCAAGTCTATTACAATCGAAGCATTCTTCCACTAAACACCAATCCATTCTCTATTCTGTTACAATCTCACTGAGGATTTTCCTGCATACTTGGACCAAATAAAAGGAATAAAAAATGGACTACATTTCTTCTAAATAATCCATTAATGGTATTTTCCTCCGTCCCTTTCTCCCTCTATTCCAACCAATGCAGGCAGAGCTGGATCTGACTATGGCAACCCTGCGGGAGAAGCAACAAATACTTCAGGAGGTGGAAAGTCAGATCCAAGTCCTGCAGGAGCAGTTTCACAGCAGCGTTAATGAGAAGGAGGATTTGGGTAAGGGGTGTGCTCAGTATATGTTACCACTTAAAAACACTCCCTGAGTTTTAAACTGCCCAGCAACTGTATATTTTGAATAGATTAATATGTTACAATCTCTAGAGATGGAGGAAATTCTACCAGGAAGTCCTCACCTTAGTTATCTGCTATCGCTCTCAGTTTTTAAGGCAGTTTTATTACCCATTTGAATTGAAAAAAATAAAGTCTGCCAGAATTTACCTTGTTAATATTCTCTCTCTCTCTCTCTCTCTCTCTCTCTCTCTCTCTCTCTCTCTCTCTCTCTCTCTCTCTCTCTCTCTCTCTCTCCCTCCCTCTCTCTCTCTCTCTCTCTCTGTGTGTGTGAGAGACCTCTTTCTTTCCCCAAAGTTGACACCATGGCTCTGACACAGGCTCGACTGACCAGGGCAGGGAAGCTTACTTCTGCTCTCGGTGATGAGCAAGTACGCTGGGAAGAAAGTGTTGCCTTGTTTGAGCAAGAGATCATCAACGTTGTGGGGAATGTCTTCATTGCAGCTGCTTGTGTGGCCTACTATGGAGCGTTTACTTCCCACTATAGACAGCTGGTAGGTATAGTGTTAATAATTACTCTGGTATGCAGAATGGACCACTTGTAGGTTCTGTATGAGAGTACTTTGGAGGTTACACCTTAAAAAGAATTAAGCTCAATGACTTCTGCTTCGAGGCGCAATTCCCAGAACAGAACAGAGATATATGGTAATGGCGCTGAACTGAATCTGTTTGTATTTTATTAAAACACAGAGGTACAGTGATAAAATCAGTGATTAAGAAAGGAGAAAAATTATAAAATATGCAGAATACAAAAACACCTCAAACCAATCATCGCTTAAATAAAAAAACAAACAAACAAAGACTAAATGAATGCACTCATGCATGTGTGTGTGTGCCCCCTTTCCCCAGTTAATTGACCAGTGGATAATACAGTGCCAGCAACTGAACATCCCCATCAGTTCCAGCTTCAGCCTGATCAACATTCTGGGAGAGCCATTTGTCATCCGCCAGTGGAACACAGAGGGTCTGCCTCGTGACACCGTCTCTACGGAAAATGGGATCCTGGTGACTGAGGGCCGCCGCTGGCCTCTTATGATCGACCCACAGGATCAGGTGAACTACAAACTGGGATCAAAACAGCGTTTCTTCAGTGTGTTTCAGACGTGGATCGGTTTCTTATTAGTTTGGATTGGTCAATTAATCAGTTTTAATATTCGTGTTCCATTTTACATTAATATATTTAAGTGTTACATATTGTGTCATGTAAATGTTTGCCCAATGGGTAAAAAAGAAAAGAAAAAGGAAGTGAATAATGTTTTATTCCACAAATTCCTTGGAGCCCTCTGGATTTCTTGTGAATTAACACATTGGTTACATGGTTGCGGTACCAACGCAAAGAACGGAAAAATCAAACTTCTTGTCAGACACGGTCAGAGACAAAGTTACAGGTTGCGCACGCACACACACACACACATTCCCAGCTTTCCGACACAGAACAGACACAAACCAGTTTACTCAGACTTATAAACATATACAGCATTATATAGTTTTTAGGCCTCCATTTAGCTTACTGTTCTGTGTCTTCTTGTCCACTGAGAAGTCCAATTGTCTCTTCCTGCCCATCCCTATAACTCTATCTGTTGGTCTTCTTTAGTACAACTGCTCTTTCTTGCTTTACAAAGACAGAATGATGCAGATATGGGTCTGACAGATATTCAAGTTGTTTGTAACAATCCATGTCTGATTATGCCTAAAAGACTGATTATTCACTGTGGATGATGTACGATACACTCACACAACAATGAGCATGTTTTTTCCCGCTGCACTACCATTGCTACAGTCTCTCTTTGTCACATTAAGTGCTACCATTCATTCTTTTTATATACAAACAGTGTAAACAAGGCCGTCTTTTTGTCACATTAAATGAAGGTTATTTCTTTCTCCCTCAGGCCAACCGATGGATCCGCTCTAAAGAGGCGAAGCATGGCCTAAAGGTGATCAAGCTGACAGACCCAAACTTTCTCCGTACCCTGGAGAACGCCATACGCATGGGCATGCCTGTACTGCTGGAAGAGGTAGGAACACACAAATAATAGCACACATAATTTACAATTTTGGCATTTAACTGAACTGCCCATTTATCTCCATTGATTAAACATAGATTTAACTTTATTGGACAATCTTGTTGATTAGAGTTGTATAAGTGCGTGCACATTCCTGCATTCTTATATTGTGTGTGAATAGTTAAAGGAGACTCTGGATCCAGCTCTGGAGCCCATCCTGCTAAAGCAGACATTTGTTGCTGGTGGACGGACCATGATCCGACTCGGAGATTCAGATATTGACTATGACAAAAACTTCAGGTTCTATATGACCACCAAGATGGCCAACCCACACTACCTACCAGAGGTAAGGACAGCACACACACTCTTCTAAATCTCCACCTTAGGTTCATCTGGCATCAGCAGTTGTGTGTCAGAGACGCAATGAAATGAGTCTGGATTAGACTAACACCAACACACCTCTGCTGTTGTTGTGCTGTGATTTTTTACAGAAGAAATTCTAAGCATTTTAAAACTACGGCACCCAGCTTCTTATAGGCTTGCAGAAGTACATTGCGCGTTTTGTGGACTAAGAGAACAGTGACACATAGAACCTTTGTGCCCGAGTACAATTAGTGCTGGCTTCCTGTGATGGCATCGACTTTGGTCAGTTTGCAGGCATTGTTTGCAGTTTGTCGGGATTTAGTCGCCACTATTTAGGCTGAACCCATTCGACAGTTTTCTGTCGTTGTTTTGTTGTGAAATGCATGAAAGATTTCAAGTGACATGGCAGTTAAGATATTTTTCCAAATTAATTGTTGTTAGGCCACATGTGGAATGGTGGCTGTTAGAATTGGCCGTCTCACTGTGTGCGTGTGTGTGTTCGTTCCTGTTTCCCTACAGGTATGCATCAAAGTTACTATTATCAACTTCACCGTGACCAAATCTGGCTTGGAGGACCAACTGCTTAGGTACATACATGCACAGACACACATGGAAAAAAAAGATTGCAACCTTCCCAAACCACATGGTCCGCATTTACAAACTTCTATACAACTCTATGTAACCCAGTCATGACTATTTTCACTTTGCACATGCCATAATCTCTGTCTTTTTATCTACTGTAGTGATATTTGTATTTTATTTATTTTCTTTCCCCCACATTCTTTCCTCTACCCTGATCTTCCTGCAACCCCTAGTGACGTGGTGCGTCTGGAGAGTCCACATCTTGAAGAACAGAGGAATGAGCTGATAGTGCGCATCAACGATGACCGCAACCAGCTAAAAGAGATCGAGGACCGCATCCTCAAGCTTCTCTTCACCTCTGAAGGGAATATACTTGACAACAAAGAGCTAGTTCAGACTCTCCAGGAGTCAAAGGTAAATATCAAATGGATGTTTTCATCATCTACAAAGAACATTGCCCCTTTTGTTTGCAATTTTACTCGGTATTATCATATTGTCCTATTCTGTTTCTCTCCTTTCCTCGACCACATTTGTTCTGTCCTTGTTTTGTTGCTTTTCCCCCTCTCCCTTTTTTCACCATTCCTCAGGTGACATCAGAGGCCATAAAGCATCGCCTGGAGGAGGCAGAGGCCACTGAGCTGATGATCAACTCGGCAAGGGAGCGTTACCGACCTGTGGCCACCCGAGGCTCAGTCTTGTACTTTGTCATTGCCAGTCTTTCTGAGATTGATCCAATGTACCAGTTCTCCCTCAAGTACTTCAAACAGGTAAGTGAGTGACTAGGCGTCATTGTACAAGCCACAGACAAATCTCCATCTGATTTTATTTTCAAGCTTTTGTGAACACATATTATCAAATGACTTCCAGTCCTCATAGAGCATACTTATGTTCCTCTTGTTAAAAATCTTTCCATCCCATTCTTAATGTTCATTTCCTTCTCCACCCTCAGCTCTTTAACTCCACCATTGAATTGTCAGAGGAGAGCAGCGTGTTAGAAGATCGTCTCCAGATCCTGCTGGACCAGATCCTGCTCAACTCCTACATCAACGTGTCCCGTGGCCTCTTCGAGCAGCACAAGCTTATCTACAGCTTTATGTTGTGCATAGAGATCATGAGGCAGCGAGGGGAGATTTCTGATGCCGAGTGGCAGCACTTCCTAAAGGGTGCTGTCTCTTTGGAAAAGGTGAGATGGAAAATCAAGTAAAAAACAATCATGCTGGTAAATTGCTGGTGTCAGATGACAATCTATCCAATAGGAGATGGGTTGTGGAGCCTCAGTGGTGTTCAAAGCAAGCAATCTCTGTCGATCTGTCTTTCGCCCTTTCTGTGTGTATGTGGGTATGGCCTTTGCATATCTCAAGAACCATTCTTCCAATCTACTTCACACTTGACAGGTATATTGCTGGGGACCCAAGAGAGTGCTGTGTCTAATTCCATGCAGTTTGGTGCACGCTAACTTAAGATTTTTTTTACCTGTTTTTACAAAGCTATGGCATCATGTCAAATTGAGCTATGTTTTAACTTACAAATGCAAGTTATTCATCAGCTGAATAGCTGAACTACATCGGTTCAGAGTTTTATCATACCAGAATGTTCAACTCTCAGTAAGGAGATTTGACCACTAAAGCCAGAAAAAGTTTGGTTCTGGCTTAAGTGGTTTAATTGCCTGGAGGAATAGAGATATAACATCCTATTTTTGTGTCATGAGCTCTAAATAAAAAATTTGGCTTTCAGGTGTTTTTTTAAATTAGACAAAAATAGAGAATTGGTACAGTTTGTTGGCAGGATCCACTTAACTGCATATAACAAGGTGCTTTTTTTTCTTCTTCTAAAAATCCCCTCAAGTTGGCATGTACATCTCCCCATCTTTTTTGGGGATTGAGTTGAGAGTCCTTTGTCACAAAGTGTCAGTCAGGCTCTCGCTCTCGGTCAGCTTATTGCGAAAGAACTTTTGAGACTGATGTGAAACACACACAGTCAGCGACAGACAAAAATAATATATTTGAAAATCTGTCTGTGGAAGAGAGATAAGAAAAGAAGAATATCTCTGTTTCTCAGCTGTCCTCACAACCTGTAAGTAGCATGCTAATAGGCATTTTCAATCAGTACAAGAGTCTTAGTAACTCAAGTCAGACATGACACCTTCAGGCTAAATCTGATCTGAAAGTCCAAAAGACAGCTTGTTTACGTTTCAGTGTTTTTCTTTGTTTTTCTTCTCTATAATCATTGTCTTACCTCTCAAACCCCAGTGAGTGTCAGAAGGGTGGGCAGCTGAGGCACCATTGGTTTGGGCAATAAAGAAGGTTAAAGGCAGCCCCCCTAGCCCCCGTGATCCTCCTGTTAATGCCTTGTCTTTTGTATCGCAGCTTTAATAAATCCATCATCAAGTTTCATTTGCTAATTTTGAGTGCATTTCAAATTTGTCAAATACCCGTCTCTTATCTGCTACGTCTACCTGCCCTGTTCTGAATCATTTTGTCTTCACACTTTTATTGACATCCTTTAATTCTTCTTTAATGCCTCTCTAATCAAGGTCTGTCCTCCATTTTGTCCCATCTCCTTCCTTTATTTCCATAATCGTCTCCTGTTCAATTTATCCTTCTTTCAGGACTATGCTGAACGTCCAAATGTGCCATGGCTCAGTGATTTTTACTGGCACACATGTTGCGAGCTGGAGGACACACTGCCTTGCTTCAAGGGCATCTCCAAGGAAATCATCAGAAGCCATATCCACATCGAGCTAGGTAAACCCAACCCAACTGTTATCCTGGCTGATCTGGCAAGAATCAGCATATTAGATGCATAATGTTTCTGCTAAATGTAAAAAACTAGAACATTTGACCTATTAACAAAACATAATTTTTCCCTGTCAGGCTTAAATATTCTAATTCTTGGATATTATATAATTCTTCTACCACATAGTGATTTATAAAGAAGATTTGTGTCAGATTAAATTACGCCTCTCCTTTAGGCGATTTTCAAGCATCTATTAATCCGGAGACATGGGAAGGCTATGTGCCAGAGTTGCGTCCTCTTGAGGAGTCCGAAGAAGTGAAGGAAGGGAGTGAGATCAGAGGTCATTGGAATGAAAGGTTGGGGGTTTTCCAGAAGCTAGTCCTGATCAAGAGCTTCATTGAAGAAAAGGTGAGCCTAGATGAAATCTGTGGAAAGATATATTTTTTCTGGCCCTTCTTTGCTGTTGTAATCTGATCGACTTCCTCCCCCTTCTTGTCCAGGTGGTGTTTGCAGCAACAGAGTTCGTGATTGTCAGCCTAGGGAAGCAGTTTGTGGAGAACCCTCCCGTAGACCTGGCAAACCTCTACAATGACATGTCCCCTTCCACACCACTGGTCTTCATTCTCAGCACAGGATCCGACCCTATGGGGGCCTTCCAGCGCTTTGCCAAAGAGAGAGATTGTCTTGACAGGTAAAAAAAGACAAAACAAATTAGACAGATGATATAAGGTTGGTGTGTTGTGACAGAATTGAATTGAATATATATATATACAGTATAGGCAACGGCGCACAACCTGGACCTCACAAGGGTCTCTTTCTCTCAGGGTTGAGTCCATCTCATTAGGTCAAGGCCAGGGGCCAATAGCAGAAAAGATGATCCATGCAGCAATGGAGACTGGCAAATGGGTCTTTCTGCAGAACTGTCATCTGGCTGTTTCCTGGATGTTATCCATGGAGGAGCTCATCAAGACCTTCACCGAACCTGGTATTGCCATATTGAAAGAGCGTTTAAACACTTACACCATGTAGCTACACATGAGTTTACAAGGGCAGAGCAGCGTGACACCCATCCCAGATGTGACACATTTGTGATTACATTTACATTTTACATGTTGCTCCTATCTTATGCATGGTGGCTGAAAGCCCAGCTCACTTCAACTTGTAAATATAGAAAACACGAGCAACACTACATAGCCGAGCATTCCGGGACTAAATGATTGTTTCGTTTTGTGAAAAGTTCAATGCATGTTACTCTGTGTCATTAGAATAACACTCACTAAGTATTTTTTCTTTTTGTTTATCGCTGTGAATAACATTCCCTTCTGTTCCTGTGCAGACACATCAATCCACGAGGACTTCCGTTTGTTTCTCAGTTCCATGCCGACCAAAGTATTTCCTGTTACAGTGCTTCAGAACTCTGTCAAGGTGAACACACACACACACACACACACTCTATAATTTCGCATTAGTTTACTTAATTTCATTTGAAGACTGTCTGTCAACGATTGCGCTTCAGGACTAATGTTCGCAGGATTAAGAAAGATTCACTTTCAAATTGAAGCCCAGCTTTGAACAAATTAACAATCTAATTAGTTAATAAAATAATTAAGCATTCTGCAGATACACATGGCTCTTCATCATTGTTCTTCCTGGCGAGTATTCACACCCTCATGCCTTAAAAATAAATATTCTAAATACATATACTGAGTTTAATTTCTTAGACTTCTGTGGGAAACTTACAGTTAATTATGCACATATTAAATCTGTACAAAGGACTATCAATAACACATGTCAATACTGCTGTGTATCTATAGATAGTAGATTGAAGAAGGGTCATTAATTACGAAAGGATGCTGATGGTAGTATTCTAAAGCATTCAATAATGGCATTGTAGTTGTGTTTGCTTGGATAAGGGAAAGTCTGGAATGAGTTAAAAAAAAAAGGCTAATTGGACGTGATTTGCATTCATTTTACTGGAAAGTTATGTGATATTTTGCATGCTTTGTAATTTGTTGAAAAGAAGGCAGAACTGATGCTGTCTCCATGAAAATAAGTGTCACAGCATCAGCTTAAACCATGTCAGTAATGCCAGGCCGTGTGGTAGTAAAATGAGCCTCAAAGGAAATTATTTTTATTTTAGGAGTGCATGTTTTTAATTCCACTGGCTATGTAAGTAAAACTGACTCGAGAAAAAAATTTAATCCAGTCACAGATCCTGTAAATTTATTGGTTAGTCACTCTTCTCGTAACTTGCTTATTATGTGAGACTATTCAGTACTGTAGGATTCAGGAAAGGTTATATACAAGTGATCAAAAGTCTATGAGCTTGTTAATATTGGATATCTGCATAAATCGGTTGAAATTTGGGATCTATATATTCTGTACATCAACCGCAACGAGCCACAGCGTCACAAGAACTTGAAATAATAGCAACAAACGAGACTAATGAGGGGCCTATTCACGTCAGTCCTAATTTTAACACTGCTAAATCTTTGGCCTAAGAATCATTCACACCTAATTTTAGTGCCAGCACCTGCACTTAATTCTGTAAATACAATTTCTCTGCCATTGAAGGAATACTTCACCCACAAAATTACCATTTGTATATTAATTACTCACCCCATGTTACCTTGAATTCTTATAGAAATCTTTGCTTTTCGTCCATGCCTCCATGGCAAACGGAGAATCAAAAAAAGGAGGAAACTATTAGATTTTGGTGGTCAGGGTCACTGTGACCTCGTATCTTTCTCATCTTATGAAGGCCATATCTCAGAAACGCCTGGAGGGAATCTCATTACATCTGGCTTCGGGCTAAACAATGCAGCTATGCAATTACGTTTTAATTTGTTTTTTTCCATAAAAATGAGAATAATTATGTGACCATTATCATACCCTCTAATATTTCAAATTATATCGCAAATGCAGTATTAGTCAAAATGACCCCACTCAAAATCCAATCAGACCTTATCTGGCACAGACTTCTTGCCTGATATCGGGCAGAATCGTCAACTCGTTCCACTCGATTTCACCAGAGACGAATGTATCTGCCTGAATCTTACGTCATCTTAAGTCTCTAGGTGATGTTTCGCAATGACAACGTACTTTGTGATGGTGTTTTAAGAGTGGAGCAGAGCGAGTTCAAATAACAGAAGTAGCCTAAAAGGATCAAATTCAAAACTATTACTACTGCTACTACTAGAAGCCCAAACACGAAAGCGAGGCCATTGAGTGAACGACTCATAGATGTCGGGGTAATTCTCCCACATAGACCTGGCATCTATTCTAGGAGGATTTGTGAAAATGTTTTAGATTAATTTTAAGGGTTGACACAAATGAGGACGGCTTGAGAAGAGTAGAGAAGATGGACCGTGATACGCCATCGCAGATGCCACGAAAATATTGCTGTGGCAGACTTTCAACCCGGTATCTCGTAGCAGTAAGACAGAAGTAAATAATATTTTTTTCCCAGCCATCAAAGCAGAGGGCTGTTTGGTATTTTAATCGATTTAGAACAGCCTTGATAGCAGCTTGAATGTCTGTCGTGGTCTCCATTGTTGTTATTATTACTCCAAGGTTTCAGGGCTTGACATCATTGTTAGTCCCGCCCCTGGCGCTGATTGGCTAATTGTTGGTTCGTTCCCCCGCTACGTTTATTGGTTGATTACTTTTTAATTTAGAAAATGCTGTTTCTTTCTTGATTCGAGCTTGGTGGAGTGGGGAGATTTAAAGGTCTGAAACCAGGCAAAAAAATGTCCATATAAAAAACTTGCCGGCACAACCAGGAGCGTTAGATTGACCAAAGCAAGGCCACAGCATTTCTGTCAGTCCAAGCATAAATCAACGTGTTTTTCTCTGTAGCAGGTTTTGAACCTTGTGTGCCTCTGTGTTGTTGTTGCCAGGTGACTAATGAGCCTCCTAAAGGCCTCCGAGCCAACATGCGACGGGCCTTCACAGAGATCTCCAGCAATTTCTTTGAAGACCACGTACTGGGACGCCAGTGGAGGAAGATCATCTTTGGAGTCTGCTTTTTCCATGCAATCATCCAGGTTACCCACTGTTTCACACGCCTCACACGCCTCACACATGCTTGATCATCACGGCTCTGTGTGCCCGTACTTGTTTTACTTTCTTGCATTCTGTTGTATGCGTTTGCTTGTGTATGTGCCGGTGCTTCTACACACGTCCTTACGTGCGTCTTGTGTTGCATGTGTCTTAGGAGAGGAAGAAGTTTGGTCCTCTGGGCTGGAACATCCGCTATGAGTTTAACGACAGTGACAGGGAGTGTGCTCTGCTCAACCTCAACCTCTACTGCAAAGACGGCGCAATCCCCTGGGACGCTCTCATCTACATCACTGGTAGGGAAGCTTTCACAGGGATTCGTGTTTATAAGTCTATAAAGCACACATTGATGTATTACGGGTTGTGTGTGCGTTTATTTGGTTCTGAAAATACAACATTGTTTCGTGCAATGTGCAAAGCATATGATGAAACTTCAGATTGGTTGGCTCACTGTTGTTTTGTCAACACTGCACACATTTTCAGCGTTGTGTGAAATGGGGAAGGCAAACATTTTTGCTGATTTCATAAAGCAGGGTTAGTTCTGTGACACAATTTCACTCTGTCCTGCAGCTGCGATCCCATGTTTGTTCAACTCTTACTCAGTGTACTTTCGTTCTTCTATTCCCCTTGGCTTTTTGTTCATTGGAAAAATGAAAAGAACAGATCTACACACAGCAAAAACTCTTTTTCTATTTCAAGCACATAAAAAAAAAAATGTGTTATGAAATTGTTACGCAATTCACAGCACTTATCATGGTATATGGGAGTGTACACATCATTTAAGTATAACATAATACTATTCTTCAGCACAACAAACTACATCCTCCAAAATGACCCAAAAATTGAATAAACGTCTCATTAAACGAAGGCAGAATTTATTGGAGTTAGTTTTAGCTAAGTGTACCTTCTAAACTGGCAAGTGAGGGCCGAATTCACAAAAGTATTTTGCAGCATTTGTGACCGATACACCTTCACAAATAAAACAAAAAGAAACCGTGTATTTTTCAAAGCACCTGCAAAGAGTGAAATGCACCCCGAACTGCGCTGCCAGGCAAATAGTGTTTAAATGAGGTAAAGCATACATTTGGCACTCAATTGGCCCCTTTAAAGCCAATGAGGGTCATTGCAAAATAGTTAAATTCTTAAAGATCAGCACTAATAGACAAATGCCGCTACAGTGAATTTATTAGCGGCTTCAGAGAGTTGGTGGTAACCGAAGCGCCTTTCTAATCTGATCATGGCATATGAAATTCCAAATATGTGTCATGTTTAAAGTCCTTGCTTGAACTTTTAAGGAATGCCTCTGCAACTCGTCAGTCAGGACTTAAATTTAATTTTCTTTTTCTTTCTACCATTGTTCTGCCTCCCGGTGTTCTTGGAGCATAGATCAATTTCATGATTTAAAATGTGACACAGTGTGTGCAGTGTTTAAAAATGTAAAGTGCCACGTTACAGTTTTGTTAAAACCACACTGTAGCAGGCAACACTTGTATGTCTGAATACATATTCAAACATGAAACTGAAAACTTTTTTATTGTAGTTGTATTAATGTCACATATCCGGAGCACACATATGGACACAAATGAAATTTTAATTGAATTGTGCTGATTTAATATTCTCTGTCCTGGAACTTCATAACAGACGTCTTTAAAGTTATTATAAAGAAGAGGGAGGGATCTCTTTCATTAACAATAAATCATCATATTGCTAAAGTTAATTTGTTTTCCTAATCTGGTTTTCAATTACACCTTCAAGTGATTATGTACTGTGTTCAGTGTCAGGGGAGCGTACCACGCTCCACAATCAAATTGCTGTCTCTCATAGTTGTTATCACACTACTGCGTTATTAGTTTAATCCTTAATTCTAACAGTCCTTGTGGGCCATAGCTACACACTCTTTGAGGGAAAGAATTTGGGCTAAAATCAAGCATGATATTGCATTTCCTCTTTTAGAAGGAACAGTTCCTCTGTTGTGCAAAAAAAGCCTGCAGCTTTCCAAAAGCTTCAGCAGAGATTTGTCTGATTATTCACTCCCTCCCTTACTTTTTTACATAACTGTGTCTTCGAGAAAGTATGTTTTTTTTTTAGCTTTGAAATGTTTGTGTTAAACATAATTTAATTTAACTTTTTGCTCTTTGGTAATATTTACTCTGCGTGACTGTCTTTTCACTATTCCTTCCCTCTTGTCTTTCTTTCCTTACTAGCCACACATTGTTGCCTTTCTGCGCATTGTTACATTGAAAGTCAAAGAGCCGGAGACACTCCTGACACTTATCAGTGGTTTGTCTCTCATTTAAGTCTCTTTAAATCATTGTGAAGAAGAAGAAAAAGTCTGTTTTTTACAAACTCTTAGGCTCCTAGGCTGGTTTGTCCTATGTGTCCTATGTGGACCGCCCATTGCCTCTGTAGTGCTCTCTGTATGTCTCTCCCTCTCCATCTCTTTCTTTACCACATGGGACACAGTAACAGTTCCCAGACTGAATCATGTATCTACGTCTTCAGTTTTTGTCTTTTTATACGTAGATTGATCCTAACAGACTCCTAGGTTTTTATCTTGTGTCAGTTTTACCACATCAAAAGCCTCTTCCAATTTCTGAATTAACCCATTCAACTGTCATCATAACCGTCACCTTAATTTATCAGAATTCAGATTATGTTTAGTGTCTCAACAAAGAATCGAACGCATCACTTTGTCTCACTTACACAGATTGTTTTGATACCGCTGCTTGAGTAGGTCGCCATGCTTGTTTGTAGAATTTAAAAAAGTTTTTTTTATAACAATAAATAAATAGGCTGTATACGGTTTATGTCCAAACAATTACCAGCTTCCTGAGTTTGTAATTTGATTGAACTCACTTTTCAAATGCATGTGGTGTCTGTACAGATAATGTCTACTTTGTCTTTGGTAGATGTTGGTTGATGGTAGACAGCTGATTCAAGATGAAGGACAAGGTGCAGTGTGAACCTGCCCCGCTGAGGAGTGGGCAGGAGAGCAGGACAAGCAAAAGAAGCTAAATGTTAATTAAGTTATTAATGGAATAAATACAACCCCTTTGCCCCAGAGTTGGAAACGCCCTAAAAGTACTTGCATGCCATGGTCTTTAGAACATGTGCTGCAGCACATGCATGTTTCCCTGATGGAGACTGATAACATCATGTGTCCGTTGTGTCCGTGTACTCAGGTGAAATCACATATGGGGGCAGAGTGACGGATGCCTGGGACCAGCGCTGCCTCAGGACAATCCTCAAAGGCTTCTTCTCACCTCAAACCCTGGAGCCTGGCTACGCCTACTCCTCCTCAGGTATTTTTTGATCTTAGGCTCTATTTTTCTTGGGCAAAATAACAGGAACACTTAATATCATGGAATTCAATATAGCGGGTGTGTGTGCATTTTGAAATGTCCATTTGTCTCTGTGCATGCTTACATACTGTTTATCTTCTTTGGATTTAATGGTTTTCTCACCTGTGTGTTTAAGGTATCTACTATGCCCCAGATACAGAGGAACTAGAGCAATATAAGAAATTTATTGAGAGTCTTCCAATCATAGATGATCCTGAGGTCTTTGGTATGCATGAGAATGCCAACCTGGCATTCCAGGTGAGGCTCAATAACAGTATCTTACAGAAAGAAATGCGTACAGATCACAATCTTTCGCATATAAACTAATTGACCCATTTCTTTTTTTTTTGCAGAAGGGTAATGTGTTGAATAGCTAATTTTAACCGGTGAATGTTATCATTTATTGGCCGATTCATGATTTAATTTCGATCTGCTTGGACAGTTTATGGCTGGCTAAAAAAGCAATTCTATTCAGAGAGCATTATAATGCAACTGTGAAATATCAATAATGTTTCCTTGTGGGTGTATTATGTATTTGCCTCCAAAGCGTCAAGAAACCATGACTCTAATCAGCACCATACTTGATGTAAATCCTCGCTCATCAGCCCAGTATGGAGCTAAAAGTAACGATGACATCGTCTGCGAACTCGCTGAATCCATCCTAGCCAAGTTACCAGGTACACACACACACACAAACGGACACGCCCCTCATGAGGTACACATGCAAAGAACCACATTACTTTGTGTCTTTGCTGAGAATGTGTGTCGTAATAAACTCCTTATCTAACGCCGTGTTTTTCCATGTCCATCTGTCCGCCTACCTGTCTTTGTCTGTGCTATCGGTTTGTCTCCCTTCTGGTCCACCTGCCCATGCAGAGCGTCTGGACATGGATGAGGCGGTTGAAACTTTGTATGTCCGGGATGAAAAGGATCGCGTCAACTCCCTGACAACTGTGTTGGGCCAAGAGGTCGACCGATTCAACCACCTGCTGAGGGTGCTCAAGGTGACTCACTGCTAGCTCCCATACACATCTAGCGTCCTCTAGCAATGTTTGCTACATCTATCCAAGAGTAATTATGCTGAATGTAAGAAATTAGAATTATTATCTTGGCAAGACATTTCTTTTAACCTTTTTTTTAAGTCATTAACAAAGGAGAGGAATCCATTTAGATCAGACTTGGAAAATGGATTACCAGAATAATTTTCTCAGGGCTTCTTTAATGAAATTATCTGAGAAAAACGAAAACTAAGGGTACATTGACTTTTTTCAGACAAAGTACAAGTACTTACATTTAGGTGCTTGCCGATACCATTTACTGATATGAATACATAATGATACCATTTCAGTAGTAACAATGACTTTGAAAACATGTTTTATTTTCATCAGATTTTCCTCACTTTCTGATTATAACAATTTGTTGTAACAACATGATGCTGTTGCTGATATATATTGAAAAAAAAAAACTTTTTTTTTTCAGATCGCCTCTGTCCTTTACACTACCTCATTGTGATGTACGATTTTTTTGTGTTTCCCAGATGTCTCTTATAACTCTGCAGAAGGCCATAGCAGGTCTGGTGGTGATGTCGGAAGAGATGGACCGCATATACACAAGCTTCCTGAACAACCAGGTTCCCACCCACTGGACAAACTCTGCCTACCCTTCTCTCAAACCGCTGGCATCCTGGGTCAGAGACCTGGTTCTCAGGACCTCCTTTATCCAGGTTTGGAAGAGGAAGGAAAAGAAATACTGACACACACATAGTTGCAACTTATACACACTGACATAACAGAGAAATCTCAGCGTGTGCGTGTGTGCGTGTGTGCGTGTGTGTGCGCGTGTGTGCGTGTGTGTGCGTGTGTGTGTGTGTGTGTGTGTGTGTGTGTGTGTGTCCATGAAGTTGAAAACACTGATAACACATTCTGCATTCTTCCCTGAGGCACAGACTGTCTCTCTCTCTCTCTCTCTCTCTCTCTCCCACTCTCTCCCTCTCTCCCTCTCTCTGTGTGAACCCTCTATCAGCATTTGGTTTATCTCCCCTGACTTAAACTGCTCTTCCGTGAGACTGGTTGGAACATGTGTGTTACACAATCACTAAAATTCACTCACAGACATACACACAAAGGGGACAAACGGGGGATAGTTGCATTAGTTTATGAAGTGATGCACATGATTGCCACCTCAGAGGAGAGAATCCTCTTCACTGCCAGCCCAAGTTGAGTCACAATCAGACCCCATTAATAACAGGATGCTTGCAATGCACCCTGCCTTGTTAAACAAAACTCACATCAAAATTATTTATAGAGACGCAATTTTAATTCAATTTTTTCTTGCTAGACTTGGATCACACATGGTCAGCCCAAATCTTTCTGGATCTCAGGATTCTTCTTTCCTCAAGGATTTCTTACAGGTAAATAAATAGCTGCAACACCAAAATATCCATCATGTTTTTAATGAACCACACTAGTAAGTGATATTTCATAGCTTCTAGAATAGAGCGATCGCTTTAACTATTATTTTACATAAAAATAATATGTTTAGTTTTTAACTACTCTTTACTCTTTCTATTTACATGTGTTAGATCTTGCAAAAGAACATGATGAATTATATCTTGCGTACTCCCCTCTGCCTATAGGGGTGCTTCAGAATCACGCCCGGCACTATAATTTGCCCATTGATGAGCTCAACTTCCGCTTCAACATGGTGCCGGTGTACCGAGACCAGGTAGAGGTCTGTGAGGCTCTACGCACTCAGCCTAACATCACTAAACTGGACATGGATGATGAGGTACTGGAGAGGGGGGTTTATTGTTGGGAAGTGATGTTAAGGGATTCTATAATCTGTGGTTCTATTTGTCTCCATAAGATTATTTTAAACGCGGGGTGCCCCGGTGCCCCCAGTTTGCATCCAGTCTGGAAAATGTTTCCATGCCTCTCCCATGTTGCTCTCCCCTCATTTCCTGTCATCTATTCGAGGAAGACTCTCAATAATGCCCACAAAAAACAAAATAAAAAAAAGAGAGTATTTCAACTAGCATTGCTGAGGCTAATAGCAGGGCAGCAGACAACACAACTATCCATGGGAATAACAAATAATACAAAAAAAACCCAGCAGTAACAAGGTCGACAGCAACAATAACACTAAAATAGTGTCTTCTGGTAATAGTATTAATTTTGGTTGAGGTTGCACTGCACACAGCTTAACTAAAGTTTGCATATTTTCTTAAATTTGCTCAATGCACTGCAGAATTTACATTTGGTTTATGTCTGCCATTTCTTTTCTGTACTAAACACAGGCAAATTGAAAGTGCAATTTGTTTGCTGATGGTTGCCCTTAAATATTTTGTACAGTTTTTGCAGGGAGTGGGATGGGTTGTCTAGTCCCAAAGCAGAGCCACCTAAATGTTCTTAAGTCTGTTATGTGCTGTCTTTACCCAGTGATTCCATATGTGTCTTTTCTAGATCCAAAAACCAAGTCAAGTCAGTCACTATAGGGTTTTTGGGGGGATATTTATGGGGGGTTATTCTAACAAAAAACAAAGTTGCTAGCCAGGCAACCAGCGGAGACCCCAGGAAGTCACTGCGCCCCGGCAAGAATTAGTCAGCACATACTTCAACTCCTGTTAAACCATGTGTCGTTCTGACACTCTGGTATGTAAGGATAACGAAAATAATTACACCTCCGGTAAAATAGTTTTATAAAAGCAAAGACAGTGTAATGTTGTTGTTGGTAACTCAGCCTATAAAAGGAGCAGTGACGGTCAGAACAATTGTGAATGTGAAAGCATATTACAGTCCTCTGCTGCATACATTTACTGTGAAAACACAGGAGGCAGCAAAGCATCAGAAGGATTGATGACCCTGAATATGAAGTATATGTTTCACTCACCGCCGCTCCATCTCATTTGTGCATACAACAGTTACCGGAGCCAGAAAACGGCGTGCTCGTGCACGGCATGTTTATGGATTCCAGTCGCTGGAACGATGACAACATGGTGATTGAGGATGCGTTACCTCGAGTGATGAATGCCATGCTGCCGGTGGTGCACTTTGAGCCACAGCAGAACTACGAGCCTGAGCCTGACCTCTACCACGCTCCTCTGTACAAGACCTCAGCCAGAGCTGGCACTCTGTCCACCACAGGTATGTGCTGGCTCCACACGGGGACTCATATTTACATAGGTTTTTTAGATTGCACTTTACGTTCTTACATTTTCCATTTTCATTTAGCTGACACCTTTCAATACTGAATGAGCAGACAGGATTTTATTGTTATGCTCAAGGGCACCTTAGCAATTTTGGTGTCCAGAATGTCTTTTACCATTCAAGCAACGTAATGGATAGCTAATTTGATTTGACTTTTTCCTTCACCTTTCATTTCTGTCTCCATCCAGGTCACTCAACTAATTTTGTTGTGACAGTAATGCTTCCCTCCAATCGACCCAGCGACTATTGGATATCAAAAGCCTCTGCTCTGCTGTGCCAGTTGGATGATTAAGTTTTTATTCAAGGACAAAAAGGAATTTGAAATGTGACTGAAACGTTTACTTAGGCACGACCTTGAATTAACATGAAACCTTTGTGGAATTATTCATAATGCTTTTTTTTTTTCAAATACAATTTGTGTTGAAAGTACACTTACTTCAAATACAGTGTAATACACACTTCTGAGCGAGCCCTAACTGATCTATCTGCTTCCTTCATGCGCTTGTGTATCTGTGGAGATTCATATCACTTATATGCAGCAACAAAGTCTAATCCTGCTGACAATTAATGAGAGCGGTGCAGCACATCCAGATCTTTAAAGATGAGACATTCGGTGTAAACAACATGTAGTAGAATCCCATGGCGGAGAGCTCCATTCATGCTCTCTGGTAAGTCATTCGATGAATGTGCTTCCTGAAAATTACGGTTCACACGTAGCCTCAGGGAGAGAAAAGATGGAGGGATGGACGGCAGAGTAGATACAGTAGATGGATGAAGGGATGTTAATGGCTGTGAAAAATAAACAAAAGTGGGGTCAGTTGAAACAGAAGGAGTGAAGATCATCAAATGATGAATTGTTTCCACCACAACCCCCACACACACACACACACACACACACACACACACACACACACACACACACACACACACACACACACACATCAGCAGCCTATTTGTGTCACTTAGGGCATGCAGTGCAAACACATAAAATATGGCTTTTCAAACACATTAAGTACACCCACTGCAGTACTGGGGCAGGGTGCAGACACGCTCAATCTCTATCTCGGTCACGCACATTGCCTCATACACCCCTTCTGCTCAGTAAAGCCAAGCAGGACGGGGTGAACTTAAACACTAAATTAACATCAACCTGGGGAAGAGCAGCACAAAAAAAAAGAAAAGTATGATGCTGTCAAGAGAATACAACTTTAAAAGCACCAGTACAGATGATAGACATTTTATATAAAAATAGACCTGACCTGGTACAGTATTTGCGGCACAGTTTCACAACAGAACTTTAATTTGCCATACGCTTCACACAAAATGCTGTATTACTAATTTTGACCACAAAAGCCCACACATAATTGAGATAAAAAATATTGATCATATAAGGTTGTGCATCATTCAGTAAGTTTATATATATATATATATATATACTCTCCCCTTCTCTGTTCAGCATTCAATCTCACTTCCCACTATCTGTGTCTCTGTCCTTTACTGTCCCACCTGTACAGACTAAAATGTACTTTGAATATTAGACTGAATCAATCTGTCTGATTTTGTGCAGGGTTTGGAATTTGTTGCAGGAGCGTTATCGTACATTTCATGAAAAATCTTCCCGTAAGCTGTTAATGGTGATGAGTTGTCTGGCTTTGTGGGGGAATCATCAGGACATGTTAGTTCAGAAGGGACACCTTTCTATTTATTAATCTCACCTTTATACACGGGAAGTGTAAACAGACTTCAGTTTCACTGAGAATCTCTGCACTAAAAAAAAATGTTTGGGTTTGTTTTTTTGCTTTGGGAAAGCACAGTGATCCAGTTCAATTTATATTTCTCCTGATCAAACCTTTTATGGGTCAAGATAATGCATTAAAAAAATAACAGTGAATGTGCTGTGGGCCACTGCTGTTAGGTTAGGTTTCGTAATGAAGAGGGAGATTATATGCCCGAGTCATTCTGAAACCAGATAAACAATGTTTTATCATCCCAAACACACACACACACACACACACACACACACACACACACACACACACACACACCTCTGTGGATTAAATCAGTGGGAAGAGGACACGGCTGATGTTTGCATAAGATGAGTCTAAATAGAATGGAGGTGTTCTTTTTTAAGGGGAGTTTGGGGGGGGGGGCAGAGAAGAGAAAAAAATGATGGAGAGTGATTCAGACATAAAGCAAACATAGTTGATTAAAAAAAGCTCTCAGGACAGCTGATTACATGAATATTTCACATTACAACTAATAGTTTGTAATGAGGAAAAGCACCGGTTGACAGTGGGTAAGCCTTGTGCTCTCACTAGAGTGATTTGTAATTTGCTTTAAGGATGTTGACAACAGTCATTTAAGCTATTCAAAGCCATTGATTTAATTAACAGTTCCACCACAGCAGTGATAATACCACTCCTGCGTCTTATACGAAGCTACCGCCAGCAGCTTGTTAGCTGGTCTTAGCATAAAGGCAATGACTACATTTTTTTACAATAATTAACATTTCATATACAGCTGCTCCTAAAATGTGTTAATTTGTTGTTTTTTTCTAAAATAATAGCTTCTGGATGTATCAGTGCATTGTCTGATAGTAATTTTTCAGTGTTCTAAGACTTGACATACTGTAGTATTTGGGTCCTGGTTTAATAAGTCATGATGATTCAGACACATATGTATGTTCTGTAAAATAAATATTCACCAGGATTGCATAACTCCAGACCAGAAACAGCTCTGAGACAGTTTACAAGGAGGTAACACTGTCAGCTCAGCTTGTTGAAGAATTGTGTGTGTGTGTGTGTGTGTGTGTGTGTGTGTGTGTGTGTGTGTGTGTGTGTGTGTGTGTGTGTGTGTGTGTGTGTGTGTTCCAGCCACCAACAACTGTCGCAGTAAAGCCTGAGATTAGATATGACCAATTTCAACATGTCTTGACTCTGCTGAGAAGCATTTGGTGAGTGTGTGTGCGCACGCACGTGTGTTTGTGTTTGTGCGTGAGCTGCTTAACATCCTAACTAATATCAGTAAGGAGATTGGATCCCTCCTGACTTCATAATTACATTTTCACATCTGAGCTCACGTCAACCTATCACCTCTGGGTGCAGAGAAGCTTAAAAACGTTGTATATAATACCATAGTCCTAAACTCGTCCTTAAAGATTCAATGTGTAGGATCTAGCCTTAAGTTTAGTTTAAAACCAAAGACTATAAAATATGGAGGTAGTCTCTGTGACGTCACCAATTGGTTTCTGAAGAGCCGATGTAAAGCTTAAAGTGGGCTCCACCGGCTGTCGCCATCTTGGCAGTGATGACACAACAACAATGTTCAAGGAGGTGGATCGTTGGTGGAGCTGAGGCCCGGGTGACGCAGCAGAACAGATAGCTGATACCAGAGACAGCACCCACCTGTCACTCAAAGCAGCTATGCCACTGCACGCTCCCATACTAGCGGAGCAGTGCCCAGTCAGGGGGAGGACGAAACAAAAACACAAGCAATTCTCTTGTCTCTACCAACCCTAACCCCAAAAAACAAACTATCAAAATGTACAAGGACTATTGTTAAGGTTGAATGAAGAAAGCTCCTAAAGCAACTGTCTTATGCCTTTATTTTGTAACTTTTACATAATTGATATATTGTAACAATTTCATAATTGGTATTTTGTAACTATTTCATAATCAGTATGTTTAACGTTAGACTATTTCATGATCAGTATGTTTAGACTATTTCATAATTACCGTATGGTCAGACTATTTCATAATTACCATGTGTTAAAACTACCGTATGCTTAAATCGTATTATGGTTACCGTGTGTAAATTATGCCACGGCAGTTAGATACAATGTATTGCGCGATTGTCCTTTGAAACCTGAAGCGGAACGGGCAGCAGGATGACCTACTAAAACGGCGACGACACGGGACGGTGGAAGGACCCCACCACATGGCGGCAGGGGGGGAAGCGCGGAAATAGACGACGGGGACTTCGAAGGAATATAAAAGGACGCGCAGAGGGATGTGACGGGACTTCTGGGGCGCGCAGGTGGAAGCACGGATCGCTGCGCCAGACGTCGGCGCGAACCGGAAGTCATTGGGGTCACGCGGCAGGACGAGGGGGAAGACGGCCTACGGCGTGATCCTGTTCCATGGGACATTTTTCTTATTTTATATCATGTATTTAAGGTGTAATTGTTTTCATTTTAAAGTAAATACTTTTTTACTTAAACTTCGAACCGCGATTCGGCTTTGTTTATTAGCGGATTCCTCAGTGGGGCTCGAGCGATACATTCTTCATAGCAAGGATGCTATTTCTCAACACTATACAGCACCCAGTTAGTAGCACGGTAAACATACAGATGACTAACATAAGCTGTAGGCCAACGCCACACGTGAAGATTATAAAATAATGGTATTATTTCGACCGTCTCATAAATTTGGTAGATTAAGTTAGTAGTTTGTGTGATGACCCTGCTGCTCTACTGGCTGTTTCCTGGTGGGAGGAGCAGGTCTCTCTCTCTCTCGCTCTCTCTCAAATATAAAACTGTTTTTTTTATAGTGAGAAAAAGCAACATTTCCTATTTTGTGTTGGCTTTATTTTTTTTAAGATGTGAAATGTCACATTTTATTGTATGTGAACATTACTATGGCAATCACATGCTGTGATTAACCAGGCACATCAGCTGACATGTGGCCATTACATTGTCTGTCAAGTTACATTGACGACATCAACCCTGTCATAACCCATTCACTACAAGAAAGGAATGAGTCACAACTTTGCTGAGTAAAAGCATTTTAAAATGTATTATTTAGTTAAGTGTTTGAATGTCAGTCACTCAAATGCCAATAATTATCACATGTCTCCTTTATTTTTCTCTAAATAGTCATGTACAGTGGGAATTTATGTACATCTTTTGAAAGAAGAATGAATTATACTGAGCAGCGAGGCACAGACCACAAAGAAAAATAAACTCAAGTTGACCAAAAACACTGGTGATCAAAAAAAGTTACAGCATTATAAAAGTAAACAGACATATACTCATTTTGAGTTTACTTTTCAATATCAGTCAACAAACTTTTCACATTTGCAACACAGTTATTTGAGCAAGTTGTGTGGTCACTGCTTCAACATAGCTTTGGTTGGTCAATTGCAGAATGTCTTTTACCCAGAACATAATAATCTCTTCATATTTTCAGTACAGTCCCATTTGTTTTTTTTAAATCTTTCTTCGTTTAACACACTTTGAACAGGATCAATGCCATTAATGCTTCTCACATGAAAAAAATGTGCTAAATAGACATCAACATGAGAAACAATACAAATGGGTCAAGTTATCTCACAAAGTATCTACAGAAGTTAGTCCAAGTCACATGTATGTAGAAGACACTTCTCATTCCACGTCTCATATGAGTCATTACATCGCCTCTGTTCATATATTCTCCAAGATGAGTCAGTGATCAAGGTTTTGCATTATTCCTCAATCTATTACATAACATTCTTATAGCAACCAAGACCCCTCTTATCACATAAGTTACATGAACTTTGACAGGCAAAATAATATACTTTCCTTAAAATTTTTTTAAAAAAAAACAGCTTTGTTCTCTCCGTTCATCAGTACTCATCGTTCAGTCTTCACCTGCAGATTATAATCATCACAATGTGCAACGACAAATGGACCGGAATAGTGCCACAAAACGACATATTTACCATTCAGACATCTGTGTGGTATCAATCTCAGGTTCACGTTACTTTCATTTGTACCCGTAGGTAGACTCCTCATCTGACTCACTACAAGAAACCCAAAATGTTGAGCTATACCTTTATCACTAAAACAATGGTGTATCTAATACAACAACTGACAATATTTTAAATGTTTAAACCAAATAAATATCACATAAATAACACATTGAAAGAGATGTAAAGATTATTTAATCCTGATTAAATTTGCGAAACTGGATAAAAAAAAAACACAAAGAGTACTGCTAAATACTGCATGTAAATTGCAGGCAAAACTGGCTTCACCTTTTCCTGTCTGTCCATTATAAGTCGATATGATATTTAAATGCTTTGAAGTCTTTGAGTAATAGTGAAATGAAATGTAGTCCATGGGTCTGCCTCGGGCCCATTGATTAACTTTAACAGCATGAATCCCATTTCAGACTATTTCTGCAGCAGTTTTGTACGTAAAAGTAGTTTTTTACGCATATCTTACCACTGAGGATCAGGGGATGCGTCGGTGGTGAGAAGGTTTAACACAGATCTGATACATAAAGTCACCCAGTGATCCTGGTTGCATGTTACTAGAGATAATAGAAGAAAGTGTTTGCCTTTCACTGAGTATTAGAGAGTAAAAACACAAGGCACTCGGCACTACAACAGATTAGTACCGAATGGGGTGATGTCCCTTCAGAATTTCATTTCAAAATCCATCAGAAGAACAAATATTGTCTTTCAATCATTACTTGCATTGATCTTCTTTTTTTCAATGTAAGTTTTGCCCCGAATTTGGAAAACACATTGTGTAACTAGCGCACAAGTCAGATAAACAATGAATAACATGTGAATTAGGAATACATTTTGAATTAATGTGGGTGATTTACAAATAGCCAGAGTGTATCATATACTTACTAAATATTGTTTCACATAAGGGATGGCAACAAGCAGAAATGTTGGTGGATCCCTTCAGAAATTATTTCAGCTATAATAAACGTGAAAAGAGCTGAACTGTAAATGTCTCTCATGTCACAGTTAATAATTCATTTTACTGGCAATAGTGGTAAAAAAAAAAATGGAAGTGCAAGGAAATTGTGAGGATGACTGTAATGGCAAGAAAGAAACCATTTAAGTGATATTTTTAAAGCAAATATTTAAACAATCACGATTTCCATCTCCTCAAATGTGATTTGAGGAGATGTATGTTTTTCTTTGTCATATATGATAGTAAATTGAATATCTTTGTGTTTTGAACTGTTGTTTGAATAAAACAAGCAATCTGAAGATGTCAACCTGGGATCTGGGACTAATTTCTGACATTTTATATACAAAACAAGTAATTGTATAATCAAGAAAAGTGTTGGAAGATTAATCTACAATTAATTGTATATTATCTTCAGCCTTAGTTTAAAGAGATGCGTGGTGTACAGTGCGGTGAGTTAACACGTTGGTAGCTCTCAATAAGTTCACCAACCTAATAAAAAAGATTTCATCTCAGCTTCACCACATAAAGTAAGATGTAGATGTATTTACAAATACCCAAAAAATAGTATTACTCAAATACAGCCATGAAAAAGCATCACCTAAAACTGATTATTGAACTCTAGCGACTGTACTATATGTAACTGTTACAGACATTAAGACAATTGTACCGTAGATGTAAAGTGCTACTTGGAAAGTAAGTGGGGAAAAAAAGTAGCAGAAAAGAAAGCTGGAAGTGAAAGCGTGTTAACATATTCTGATGAGACGTGAAGCAGGTGGTGGCAGGTAAATGATGTGGTACAGCAGGGATGAAGATGAAACGTGCATTTATGTGAGTTGCTAGATCATTAACTACTGCATGAGGCCTCAAACACCTCTGTGGCATACGTAAGGTGTTGGTGAGGAGAGCCACTTCGAAAGGGAAAAATCACATCATCATCATCAACAACAACCATATATTACCGACAAATATGTGAAGATAGAGAGAAAGGTTTGCTTTGTACTGTGACTTGTAACGACCCCTTTAAAATAACTGAAACGTGTGTGCCTTCACATAGTTGTAGCAGGGAGTTCTAGTCGTGTCAGGATCTTTAATGTTAACTTTGCCTTTGTGTTTCCTCTCCGAGTGGGAAGAGGTCAGCCTCATGCGAAGTCTTTGGACACAGCCTCAATGAAATTGGGAGCTGACATGAGGATAGTGAAGGTGCAGATGATGGAGAAGAGCGAGAAAGCCACGAGGCATAACCGATCCACCACTGCCGCTGCAAACTTCCACTCACTGCAGATCGCCTCGCCCTCGTCATGCACTCGAAAGCGCCTGGCAATATACTGCACTTCCTCCAGGATCCTCGAAATTTCCGGCACCTGCTCCAGCAGCAAAGTTCGCGTCTGTTCTGAGCGGATGTCATGTGGGGAGGAGCCGTTAAGAAGAACACCTCCTCCACCTCCACCGGCCCCGCCACCGCCGCACATCACCACACCTGAATCAGTGCTCGGTGGGAAAGTGGGGTTGTCTGTGCCCATCGAGTGGTAGCCAAAGTACAGGTTCGTGTTCCCGTTGGTGGTGGTTGACTGGGTGGAGGCCTGCCCCGGTATGGTGCTCATCTGAATGCTGCTGGAGCTAGTATGGTGCGGAGGATGGTGGGAGTACTTGTAGTCCGCGGGGCGACTGGAACTCGCAGCTGTTTTATTTTCCTCTCCGGGTTTCTTCATGCGGAGAAACCAAGCGCACCAGTTAAGTAGGATGACTCGGACCTGGATGAAGAGATGAGATAAGGCATAGAGATAGAAGACGGGACAGAAGGAAAGGAGAGATCAGTGAGTCGTAGGCCAAAGTATGAGCAGTAAAATCATATGAAAAACAGAAAGAGAGGCAAGGCGATAATACAGAGAGATGTAGAACGTTTACCCTGCAATCTTACTTCTGCCAGTGTGACATTTGTTCAATGGGAATAATATTTTAATGATGAATTACTTTTGTGTTTTCAATCCATAATTAGGGGAAAATCCACGATTAATAGAGAGGTTTGTATATATGTATGTATGTATTTGAATAAAATAAAGCCTGAGTGATAAAAATAAATGCATATAACTGCACGGTTATCACAAAATAACTGTAATGTTGGTGGACACTCTTGGTTATTACAGACAGTTAAAATCAAGTGTTGCTAACTAATACATATAGGCAACAGCCTAGATGGGTATTAAATGTACCAATAAGAATAAGTTGTGTGGTTATTTGAAAATAATCCACTGGCTAGGGCAATCAGAATTTGCTGATGATAAATGATTGTGTTTGAAAATTATTGTTAACTTACCCATTTAGGCATTTTCCCTCCATGGGGGTCATGGTGGTGGAACTGCAGTACCAGGACTGTTACCACCACAGACAAGCCCACAATCATCATGGTGCTAGCGAAGTACTGAGCTGGAAAGGAGAATAGCACATAATTATAGAACAACAATTTCCATTTGGAAAAGAAAACAATGAATACAGTGTATCGGTGTCATTTTAAATGAAAAGCCCATGTGTCTGCATACGGTACAAGACGAAACACGAGAGGTAGGCATCGTATTTTGGTAGGACTGTTGCAAAGTCAGTCGGTTGGCTGGTTAGTCAGTAGGGAGATTAGCCCTTTTAAATAAACCTGAGGAAAGACCACCACAAGGGCCAGTGGGAGGAAGACTAACATTTCACATCCCAATGTACACACCAATCAAAAACACATGCAGATGCTTGGGGGCATTTGAAGCCACAGGAACAACAACATGTGTAACACATACATGTAAGCAAGCATGCTCCCCCGACCACACATACATCCTAACACACTCAAATATATGATATATTTCCCTCTAAAAAAGAGAATACATTTTTATTTTTTTATCCGGTTCATGTCGAAGTATAATTGTCAGAGTGAACGTGACAGTGTGAGTATTTCATTTTGTCTTCAATCCATCTGTTCTGCTTCACCTGCAATGTGTTAATATGTCTACTCCAATAAAGGAAAATGTGCCAATGGCTTCATTTTACATCACTGAGCTGCCAAATGATATCAAGCAACATCTCCGTCTGCAGCCTGCCCTCCCATCTCATCTCATGGCCGGCTGCCTTGTCTGTCGGGGCTTGTATCAGTGTGGTCTTCTACTCTGAGAATAATCTTCACATCCTACATCAGCAACCTTGCACGTCCAGCCCCTCCAGGCTGCCCTGAGGTGAATAATATGAGGTGTGAGTACCTCATCAGTGAGTTATCCAGCTGTTTTAAAAGCCAAAAATCACAAGTCTTAAGGTAGAGCTCTTCTCCCAATTCTAGTCTCATTCCAATTTACAAAATTGGTTAAATGTACAGCTTTAAAGGGTCAGTCCACATTTTTGGGAAATGCATGTATTCATATTCTAGCAGAAATTTTAGATGAGAAGATTGATACCAATCTCAAGTTGTGTTCAGACAGAACGCAAGGAAATGTTTTTCATGTGGGGCATTTATTTACAAACTAAATGGGTTGACATTAAACATTTTTCCCAAAAGATATTGCGCTTATCCCTGTCTCATAAATGTACAGATACAAGAGGAAAAAGGAAAGAAACCGGAGGGAATTATCTGGAATATTTTGTGAATTGAACACACACACACACACACACACACACACACACACACACACACACACACACACACACACACACACACACACACACACACACACACACACACGTGTCTGTTTCTAGCTAGCTTACAGCTAACATCTGTACATCGATAACATTAGTTGTTTTGGGGCAAATCAACATGTATTGCACATACCTGGACGTTGGTTAAAATTAGCAAGAATGACCTGAGACAGAAATTTGCATTTTTTTCCTGTCTGAGCTCTCGACCAAGTCTATGTTCCAGTTGTTCCTTCACATCAGTACATCCGACGGTGCTAAACCTTTTTTTCCGATGACACTATTCTTAAAACCCCAATAGTATGACAAATGGACTTTGAGTCCAATTGTCCAACAGCCTGTTTTCCCAAAAACAGATCCCCAATGTTCCAAAGGCCCTTAGCTCCGAAAATGTAACGAACAGAAGCACATGGTTGATCAATATGCAGAGTGAGGTCACCGGACCTTCCTGGTCAGGCAATTATTTTTCTATTGTGGCGAGGACATGAGCCACCCTACTCAACCAACGAAGGCTACAAGTATGAGCAAAACTGTCTGTCTGTTGACGGAATTTGTTGGCACAATATCTCAAAAAGGTTATGGACAGATTTTAATTTTGGCCAAGGATGAGCTTGAGGGAACATGGGGCTGACCCCCTGAACTCCCCTTTACAGATGTCCTTTTAATATATAGCTGGAGCCAGGAGCTCATCTTCGTATAAAGAATAAAAACAGGGGAAAACAGCTAGTCTCGCTCTGTCTGAAGGTACATAAAGAAAAAGCCTCAAGTTGACAATCCTTTTTTTTCAGTGATCAGTGATCCAGTGATTACAGGCTTCTGGTTTTAGCTTTATATTGACCAAACAGACATGTTCTCCACTCCTGCCAAAAAAAATTGTATTTTTAAACTATTCCTTAAAGTTTTTAATGTGTATGACACATTATTATGAGTGAACTGTTTGGGAGACAAACTGCTGATCATTTTGTGATAAATCGTAATTATTTTTCTTTCTTTTTCATCCCTTTGAAAATCACAATGAGCAATAATTGGAGCAGAAAAGTGTCTTACCAATCAGAGGAACGGAGTCTGAAGTGGCAGGCATGATCTCTGCTACCAATAACATGAACACTGTTAGAGACAGCAGCACTGTGATGCCTGGAGAAAGACAGAAGAGCAGAAGCACAGAGGAAACATTCTTTCATCACGGTCTTGTTTTCTCTTAAATGGTGACTTAAGAGTACTCAAAATAAATGTTGCTGGTTGCTTCAAAATAGGTGAAAACAGCTTTATTTTGGAATAGTCACTCTCTGTTCTACCCTCGAGGGATAATTTGCAGTTATATATGTACTCGGACTCTGTCTCTCCGAATGTCATTTTGACAGAAGCTGACATTTTCAGGTCCAGATGGTTAACCCTGCTGTGTTTATGATGGAGCTTTTATTTGTCTGCTAATGAGAATCCAACTCAAAGGCAAATTAACAGCCAAAATGTCAGCATTAGCGTAGAGCAATGACAGATAAATGGGTTAGCAATAGCGTCGGGACTTGGTGGGCTGGGATCAGCAAGGCAGGGGAGAAATACTTTTTTGTATGCATGTATAATTACAATCATGACTCATTGTCTCTCTTTGTTAGTGTGTGTGTGTGTGTGTGTGTGTGTGTGCAGTGATGTACATGTGTGTGTGTGTGTGTTCTGCCCTGTACCGAGTGAGATCTTCTCTCCAGAGTCAGCAGGGAGCAGGAAGACCAGAAGGGCCAGACCAGAGATGAGCACACAGGGGATGAGCAGGTTGAGGCCGTAGTAAAGTGTCCTGCGGCGCATAGTGACCGTGAACGTCACATCGGGATATGGCTCCTTACAGCAGTCATAGTACAGCTCATTACGTTTAGCCGGCACACCTGGGGGAGAAATGAAAAGCTGGGTCATACACACATAACTTTAATAAAGGTTCAGCTCTAGGTTCTGCTTGGCTGAATAAGATCTTGTAAAAAAGCCATTAATGTGCAGCTGTGGCTACTGATTGAGTGCTTGGCAGAGGCAATCAGTAAACAGTAATTATTAATACTTTTTTCTATGTTATTGGTAACAGTAAATATGGTGGAAAGGGCAGATTTATGGACACTGTTTGAATCCTTGGAAGAAAAGGAAAAGAATGTGAGTCAGATAGAATATTAAATGATTAATGCTCCCCTGTTCTTTTTATTTCATCATATACAGACTTAATGACAGTTTCTCCCAAATTCCTCAAAGATGCCACTTAATCTAAATTATTTGTTATTATTTATCTGAAGGTTCAGACTTAAAACAAGTACAGGTATAGCCAATGCTGTGAATGTGGAAAGATTAGAATTTTTCCATTAATGAAATGTCTTGGTGCCCATGTGAAAAGCAGCTTGTTGCTGAAAAAACAGCAAATGCACTCTTGCCTAAATTAATACTGTACATAATACAATAATGTCATGATATAATCTTTTATATAAAGTAATAATCCTCCCAGCACATTTTCACCTTTCGTATAACAACACATTTTAGCTGTTCTAAAATCACTATAAAGCACAGCTTATTGTGGTTTGTTGTCAGAAGGACAGACAGAGGTCCCAAGTTAAGTGTTTTGAGTCATAAGTAATGTGTTTTCTACAGCAAATAAAATGTCATTATGGCAGCCACCTGTTTGAGAGCAGTCTTTGTGTTCTGAATCTGTACACTGACTTACTGGGCTTTGTTGCTCGTACTCTTGTATAGTCCAATGACACATCCATTGTGTCTGATGCACTTCACAGCCCAACATCAGCAACAGCTCCTGCTGTTAGGCAAGGCCATTTCTTATATACAGCACATGTCATATTGAGTGTCAGTTTACAGTGCTTTACAAATTGCATAATTAAGTGAATAAGAGAATATATATTAAATTGTAAAACCAAGGCAGGGACACAAGTTCATTTATAGGCAGAAGAAAACAGGCAGGCTCCCATTTTCTTAAAACAATGCTTGCCCATATGTAATTTGAAATAATTAATTTATGGATATATTTGTTCCTTTTGTCTATATTGGCTGTAAAGAGATCCCTTTCCTAAACCATTTTTTTTGTAAGTGATACAAAAACCACAGTCCTTGTTCTGTGTTTAAAAGAGTACTCCGCCCATTTAGCATTGCGCTCATATAACGTTGTTGGATTTTCTACGGACAGTTTAAAAAAGTATAAAAATGAATGCAGCAGAGCCAGAGGTATCCTCTTTTTATATTCAATGCATTCTTCTTCCTTGTCAAACCTGGTGCCTACATTACCCACAATGCAATTTGACCACCAAAAGTTTAGTTGTAGATGTGTGTGTGTGTGTGTGTGTGTGTGTTATGCTAGTAGGGGCAAGTGTAGCCTCGAGCCGCTAGCATCAAGCAGAGATTAGGAGCGGGCTACAGAGGTCTGGTAAACTCACTTCTGTCTAACTCCACACCTCCATATTTTTTTAACGTTTATCCTTTAGACCGAACTGACACGGTCTCAAGTGATATCACTTTAGGACATTCATCAGACTTCACACAGCGCCGTCTGGAGCCACAAAAGGAGTTAGACAATGCAGTAGTTCTTCCCAAGACCTGTAAACAGACTTTGATGTGAGAGATCAGTGGAGCCTATCCTTTAGACTCAGATTTGAACATGGTCAGATTAGGGAGAATCAGGGATTCCTTCTCGTTATGTGTGACACCCCATATTCTGTGTTTACTGGAAAACAATCAGCATACTTGAGTCGCAAGACCTAACTGCTTGTATGTGGAATGGATGAGCATAAGTTGAGCAGGAGGAACAGTAAAGATCTGTGTAAACTTGAAACTACCCCAGTACCCCTCCAAAAACAATCCTCAATCATTTATTAATCCCTAATGCTCATCTGCCTTGTTGGCATATTCACATTATGCAACTAATCTGCCTTGCCCATCAAATCAACTGAAAAACAATGTCACCTTGGTCCACTCAAGTCAAATACATCCCAAAAAAAACGTGTGTGCATTTATGTTTATGAGAGCCATTGTGTAAGAAAATGTATAGTATTCATGGCTTTGATAGATTTGAGAGACAATTATTCCAAAGTGGACCTACAGGTTGTGCGTGTGTGCGTGCGTGTGTGCCTGTGTGCATGCGTTGGCAATGGGATGGGAATGTTCTGAGGCACCAGGACAGTGTGTGTTCTCCCCCAGTTTGCCGGCTGGCTGTGCCTGAATTAAGTGAACCATCCCTGGGCCAGCTGTCGCCACACACACACACACCCATACCCGCCCCTCTCCATTCCCCCAGCCAGCTGGGTACACTCACTTTGTGTTTTTAGTGAGTGAATGTAAATTATTCTGTTGGTCCCTGATTAACACCTAAACTTGAATTAGAAATAATCTGAGCTCTACATTTCCACATGGAGAGAAAAACAAAAGCAAAAAAGGAAATGAGAGAAAAAGAAAGAGTCACATAAAGAAGGAAACAGTATGCTTTGTTATCAACAGAGAAAGTAAAAAATAATAATAATAATAATATCAAGGTAACGGACACAAAGTCGTATTGAGCTGCAGAAAATATAGGAAAATCCTGGTTTTGTAAAGCTGTAATGTTAAAGGAATAGTTTCACACTTTATAACTTTAAAAAGTGTATTTGCTCTTTGGCATAATTAAATTGATACCACTGTCTGTTTGGTAAGTATGAAGCTAGAACCAGTAGACAGTCAGCTAAGAGTAGCATGAAGACTGGAAACGGGAGGGAAACAGCTAACCTGGCTCTGTAAGGTAACAGAATCCTCCTACCAGCACTTCTAATCTTGCTGTTTAACACTTTATATCTTGTTTATGTAATTTGTACAAAAAAAAGTGTAAAAACAACAGGTTATGGGGGTTATGTACCAAACTATTTCTCTCTTCAGAGCAGTAATCTCCAGGATTCTTGTTGACACCAGGTTGTTGCCAAATAACCAACAAAAACTTTGATAAGATACTGCAGCTAAAACACCAGTTATCGTTTTCACTTCAGCCAGGTTATTTTTTGCCCTTTTTTTTCCAGTCTTTATGATTAGCTAACCGTCTATGGCTGTATCTTTTTATACAGCCTACAACTTAAACACAGTTAATTTTTGTGTTAATTTTTTCACTTACCTCTCAGCACAAAAAGCAATATGTATTTCTCAAAATGTCAAACTTTTCATTTCAAGGTCTTTTGAGCTAAAACTAATTCTGAAGCATAGATGTCACTTAACCTTTTGTCCCATAATTATAACACACAAAACAATATGCTATTAGGTAATCCTCTAAAGTACTTCATCAATTTACAAAAAAAAATGTCAGTGAGCATCTTACAAGAAAGTCGATATCGAGAAACTGCTATATCTCTATCATGTGATATTAATGACACGATAACCAACTTCAGCAAGTTATACACATAGGGATGCAGAACAAGTCTGTAGCATTTGATACAATTTCACCAATAAATGCCACTAAAAGATTTGAAGAAATTGCTGTTGTAGCAGCAGTTTCTAGCTAGCAGAAGCAGTTTCTAGCTAGCAGAAGCAGTTTCTAGCTAGCAGAAGCAGTTTCTAGCTAGCAGAAGCAGTTCCTGAGAGCAGCAGCAGTTCCTGAGAGCAGCAGCAGCTGACATCTGAATGTGTCTTAGTGTGCCTGAGTGTCTTTTTTTCTTCTTACCAACAAGATCCCATTCCCCGTTGGGTATGTAGGTGGAGATGTCCACTTCCATCATCTGGAGGTCCAGCAGCCAGCCATTGTAGGTCCAGGAGCCAAACTTCAGGTCACACTTCTGCACATCGAATGGGAACCACCGTACATCAATGTAGCAGGTACTCTTCAGGATGCCTTGAGAGAGGCACTAGGGAAAGTTACTTTACGTGCTTTGCCTAATTTGTTTAAAATCGAATTGAGGCATCGCGGAGCAATACATCAAATTGCTCTAAAAGTCCCTATAAAAGGTTTTTGTGTGTTTTTTCTTTTTTTTTTTAAGGAAAAATATACGGGGTCATTTATTTACAGATCATACACCAAAATACCTTTATTTTTTAAAATCGAGAATTTCATATTTATTTATTTTATACATTTTCAGTACCTAAAAGAAAAATAGTTGTTTTAAAGGAAAAAAGGGACAAGTTGTTACAAAGGATGAATTGAACTGATTTTTTTTACTTTAATTAATTAATAATTAACAATAAAGTAATCTGAGTAATCATAATACTTTGCTGGTTAAAATTGGTTAAAAGATGAACGTTTTTAGAAGTATAGGTCACACATTACTGTTGTTTTAATAATGTTCAACTTGTTGTAAATCCTAAAAGATCAGACACATTGAGTGACACTCAATATAGTTACTGATAATAGTTTTCCTGGTTTTAATCTTGACACCTTAATATGTCTTTACAGCTAGAAGTTTTAGCTGGTGATTTAGGTGACAGTCAGGGGGAGGAGGATGACAGCGAGGATGATAATGACTTTGATCAAGTTAATGATGTTTCTAAAAAATAATAACTCGGAGATGAGAACAAAGAGGTAAAAAGTGTTAGACAGGATACAGCGAGGAACAATAAAGCAAACGTTTAAAAGCGTCACATTTCAGAGCTAGACATGAGTACAGAATTGTTGCTGAATTAACCAGGAGTTGGTCGCTCTCTTGAAAGCGATGAAGTTTGCACCAACTGTAAAGTGATCAGGTAGCGAGTTTACTTTTACAGAAAAATCTTTCTGAGCAAAAGATGTTCTGCAGAATGGGACCTTACAGTTACCAATTGAAGCTGCTCTGGTAGATCTGCTCTGAAATATCTTGATGTATTTGCAGAAAGGATTAGAATCAAGTTCATTTTCACATTTAAAGCTTTACATAATGGAAAACAATAAAGTTTGCAAAACTTAAAATCTTGTTTTTACTTAAAATGCAGCATTGATACTGTAAGAACAACCATAAATATTATTTATCCAGTGATAAGAGATATTTAACAAAATGAAATTGAAACTGGGTTATTAGTGAAATGAATGTCTCACCTGGTGGGATGTACTGGCAGGATCCTGAAGCATTTACTAGCACGTTTGTATGGAACGTAGCATCAAACCTCTCGTCAGCACTGCAGGGAGAGAAAGCGGATAATGTAAATTATTTTTGAAAAAAGCACCAAAAACAAGGTAAATGGGAAGACTGCTATGAAAGAAAATGAGAAAGGGGAGTAAAATGGCCAGAGGTTGGCAAAGTTGGCAATTAAGAACCAAAGTAAAGACGGATACAAAGATTAAAAAAACAAACAGACAATAGCCAGCAAGTAAAATGAAGGTGACAGACAGAGACAGAGACAAGGGGGATTAGTGTAGATCCAGACAGACAATTTTACTTATTATCTTAAACAAACATGATTGTCTGCCATGTCCTTCAAACAGATAGGGATTTTGTACACCCAAAAACCAAAGTACAGATAGCATAATCATAAAATTATCCATTTCACACAAGAACAAAAACATCTCTGGAACATTACAACATTACATTGTTTTTTCTTTTGGAGAGTCAAACCAAAGAACTCTACATAACAGCCATTCTTAGACTTTGATTAAAAATGTTGAGGACTGTTTTATTACTTGATACAAAATGTCCTTCTGCCTTCATTGCAAGACACATTTAAAAAAAAAAAAAAAACGGGCTGCCATTTACGGTACCTTCAAAGCAATTAACTTTAATAAAAGTATAAACTCACAGCAGTTAAGAGAAACAAAAACAAATCTGTGGTAGAAGTGTAATAACCTGCTTAACCCATTGTTTTTAAAATGAATACAATGCTGTCAGTGTACATTAAAAAGAACCCTGAAAAAGATTTTTATGCAAATATCCTTTCCTTTCATACAGTACAAAATATACCGCTTTAATATCCAATGGCCTTACCCATAATGACATTTCATGCCTGTGAAAATGTTCTTTCAGTATATCTTTAACATCATCATGAAGATATGCAGCCTAGTAAGAAAGACAGATTCACAAGTGAAACGTTAGTTATGTATTGTAAATCTGGATTCTAGTATAAGCATAGCCCTATAAGAGCTGTGCTGCAAATGCGCAGTTGTGAAGATTTTTGTTCTCGTCTTTGTGCCCTGCACGGGCCTCTCTTATTTACCGCCACATAACGTGTGACCATAGTTCTGCTCCAAATTTAAACTAGTGTTTCTTCAGCTGGAGTAGGTGGAACCAGAGGCGCCCACAGCTTAGAGGACTCCACTTCATAACTAACCTTATATTTTGTATAGACTTCGCCCTCTAAGAGCTTTTGTTATTGGGTTAAGGGCAAAGGTGATGTAGTCTATGCCTCGCTGTGACGCCATGTTCCAAGCAGACAACAAAACACCAGATAACGAACCGTAGATGCCAGGTAAAAAAGGGAAGGGGAAGGCACTTACTGTGCCTGTGTTAACACTGTATACTGTATATTAGAGCTGTGCAAAAATATCGAAATAACTTACTATTTTTGGGATATGTCTGCGTCTACTATCGGTACTTTTTTATTTATTTATTTTTTCCGCTCCTGTAACGCTAGATGTCGCTGCCTATTTCCCTCTAAGCTAAGGCCAGTGACCTTCCGGCCTGTCACACGATCCGGCCAAAATAACAACATGGCGTCTCACAAGCAAACGGCTGTATTCTGTAGAGCGGGGCTATGTGATCCCGACTCACCGACACATGATTCATGTAGCTGTGTTGTGTCCAGAATTTACGAAGCGGTGACGAAACATGTCAAAACACTTCTCCCCCTGCAGAGAGAGTAGCCCTGATGGCCGATGTCAGACGACTAGACCACCGAGACGAATGTTACGATTACGTCACACCACTTTACGACATCACAGCACGAGAGCCGTACAGGCAATAACATCTGAGATTTTACTGAAAACTGAACCTGGAGGAATGGGACATAAATGGGAAGGACCCAGTCATAGTGACAGACAACTTTACTTAATGCACTTTAGTTCATATGATGTATTTGGCATCTACATGTAAGTTAAGAGTGATCAGTGACAAATTAAGAATACGGTATGTATTTTATGTTCAAATTAAGTTGTGGCAAGTGCATTTTAGTAAAAAAAGTGTTCAAGGACACAATGGGAATACATAATGCACTTTATTTTCATGATTATTTATGGTAAGTGTATTTCAGTTCAGTGTGTTCTCTCCTGAGTGACTATGTGCAATACAAATTGTCACGTTTCCAGGAGCAGAGCAGAGACTCAGGTGCAGAGGGAGACACGGGAGAAAAGATCAGGTAGAGGGAAAGGTATTTTAATTGGAAAAAGTTCATACACGGGGTTTCAGTCCGGAGAGGCAACAAATCCATCAGGGAGCAGGCAAGTATCAAAAACAGAGGAATGCTAGGTCAAAAACCATGTACGCGGACGGGGGACAAAAAAGCTGGCAACCGAACAAGGAAAGCAGGGGAGTATATAAGTGTGGGGTTGGCAGAGGACAAAACCAGGGGCAGGTGATTGAAAGTTGGTGTAGGGAATGACCAATCAGTAGACACACACACACACACACACGGAAGGCAGGGGGCGTGGCTGAGAGCAGGTGAAGGAAATGAACAATCAGGAGACACACACAAGGAACTAACGGGGTGTTACAGCAAATACCTTTTGAAGTAGTTTTGATTAAATGTTTCAATCTGTTATATATGTGTTAGACTATTCAGGTGGTACACATCAAGTTGTATTTTCAGCTCTAAAAAAGTATTGCAATATTTTGCAATATGTATTGTATTTGGGGATGGGCGGAAGAAGCCTTGTGAAGCATTGAGGCTTTCTTTCTATTTGTACCGAAAAGGATTCGAAGCGTCGGGGTTTCACTTTGAAGAAGAACAGTGACATCTGGTGGCATTCTGGAATTAAAGCAGCCGTTTAATAGTGTGACCGAAGCACTAGCACAACAACTCAATGTTTCAATCTCAAATTTCTGCAGTAAAAGTCAATTAAAGCTGCGTGTTCATTCACGGATTTGATGTTATATACAACCGTTATCGATGTTGTTTCTGTCGGGTTTTTTTTACATTGCAATAAAACTAAATGCTGGTCAAACGTGTCAAAGCAACGAAACGCTTCGTGAAGCACCAGTGACGTTCAAAGCTTCGGACGTCATCAGTCACGTGACAGTTGTCATTTGATACAAGCTCCGACTCTTAGAGTAGAGTCGACACTTAGAGTCGACACACGGCGGTTCAGTAGACTGACACAAGCTTCGGAGCTCTGGTATCGTTTGCCCATCTCTAATTGTATTGTATCGCAATATATCGTATTGTGACACGTGTATCGTGATAATTCAATACTTTTTTTTTCAAATTCAGTGAATATCTCCTCAGGGTTCGCTAGCTGTTCATTCTGTGTGCAATGAACAAAAATCTAATATTAATACACAGCCCAGGCTCTGTAAATGGGAAAAAAAATAAAAAAGTGGACCGAGCTACTAGGGCTGTACTTAATATATTTTTTTATATTGAAAGCTTCTATTTACGTTTTCAAATGAAGTTTTGAATTTCTGTAAATACTGGTGTGAGCCTTACTTTGTGTGTGCGCGCTAGCAAGTTGGGAGAGCAAACTGTTTTTGACCACAGTGAAAATGTTGTTTTTGAAAGCCTTAGTGCCAACAGATATGGATAGAAGCAGGATATTTTGTTAAATTGATTTCGAAATCATTACATCTATCTTTTTTACAATACATTTTGAGTTGTGGACTGAGTACTGATACGGTAGCACACACGGCTGGGGTGGCAGCGCTCTCGGTACTGTATGTGTTTGATTTTTTTATAATAAATATACAGAACAAGCTTATGGACTGTGTATTTATAAGTGAATGGAGAGAAAAGATGATGGTCACTTTTTGTGTCAAGATCTTTTTTTTCCATATTTGCCTTGGACGGACAACAACTTCTCATGGCCGTTTTAATCTCGTTCTGAAGGCTGAACACTCGCTCTGCTGCCACACTGGAGACTGGATTTACCAGACTCTCTGAACATGGGATTTCCTGATTCGGCAAGCACTCGCTTCACATGGATCCCACAGGCTCCTTCTGCACCTGTGGCACAGCTGCATCATGCACCACTCTGTGATCCTGTCACGTCTGTTCACAGACGTGCTCCAAGGCCTCCAGTCCATCAAAATGATGGACATGGCTTCATATTTTTCTGTCATTGTTCAGTCAGTGACGGAAAATATTTGGTTCACGCGACCTCTGGCACTACCTGTGGCTTCTTCCCCACCGGAGAGCTGACATTCCACGTCCACAGAGCCGGTATTTTTAGACAGAATTCAGCACACAAGGGATCCAACCCTCACCTCACGCATGATGACGGATCACAAGACCTTTACGACCTTCACACCTAACTTTACAGGAAGTAGGCTAACATGGTACATCTGCAAGTCCCCCTCTCAGGCTTGGCTTAAGGAGGACACCTCAGTCAAGGCTGCTTATCCGAAGGTTCCTCTTAAGGCCGGGCTATGCTTCAACAAACAAGTGTAAATAAAGTGTCAACCACGCCTAAAGGCAAATCTGTTTATAGCTGTTCCAAATAGCCACACTTGAAGGAGAGACAGACCTCGCAGGCGAGACAGTGAGTCATACAAACGTAAATAAGAGGATATGCTTTTGGACTGTCTCTACTCAAGATCATTTGTGTTTTTGCACTTGGTTATACTCACAAAGTAATTAGCTTTCACACCTTCACACACAGGAGTCGACTAGCTCTGGAAACACGCTCCCTCCACACCTTTCCAACGGGAATTGGGCACTGTCCGACAATTTATATGACTTTACATTCTTAACACAACTATTTTGGTCTCTTTTCATGTGAACAAGCAAAAGCAACACTGAATGGTTTCATAGTCTTCAATGTGCGCTGTTATCCAAACAATATCATGTCTCACCACGCATAGATTCTTAGACAGGTTTTCCTGGTGTTCTTTTAAAAGTTTTTTTTGGTCTTTGTCCCTGCTGAAGTCTTGCTACTGCAGTGACCTAATTTACAGATGGAGAACAGTAAAAGTTAATCTTATCGCATAGTTTTAATCTCTCTTCCTGCTTGCTTTCTTGCTTCATAAAAACAGGAATTAATGACTTTAATCATGATTTATAATGCATGCATAAGGAATGTCAGTTTCAATCTAGGTCTGTGTCAGGACAATTTTTTTGTTATCGTCAGCGATCACCGATCCCCACTGTGAGCTGCTTAATGTTCTGTAACATCCCTGTTAGATAGCCAAACCTCTCCCTTCTCCCTTTCCGTCATTCATACACTTATATGTGGGAAACCTGTCACTATAACCCCCACCCCCCTAAAGGAATCCTCAATCACCTTGAAGGTACAGCTGAAAAGCCAACACCATCAATCAACTCCCCATGTATCGTGTTGTCTTTCCTTTATTACAAGTGTGATTCTTTGGGTGTGTATTTTTGTTATTCTAAGGACTCATGAAATGAATTGATGCATTAAAAATATCTTACACCCCTGTTAAAATACCCTCTTTTGGAGCGGGACAATTTAATAATGTTAACAATCACATAACCTTTCTCCCCTGGTACCTTTTACAGTAAGCAACACTATAAAAATGCTGTGACTCACATAAGCAAGAGCACCAGACAAACACCACCCTCATCTTTCCTCAAGTGGTATTCCCTTGCACATTAATATGATTAATGTTTAGCAAGGGAGGTTCTCATTCAAGAAAGAATTGCATTTCTTCACTATATTTACTCTGTGAAACTGTATAGAATGTTTGCCATTGCAATAAATTGATAACAGCATCTGATTTTAGTCCCAGTTACTGCATTCAATCTAATGTGTTGGTCTATCTTGGTGGAATACAAAATGGAATATTCTAGAGTCCAAAAAGTTAAAAACACAGAACTGCAGTGCAAGGTAAGCATGTTTTATTCTCCTTCATTTTTGACAGTTGTCTTGTAGTTTTTCAGCAAAGGAGTTAGATCACTCATATATATCAGTAAGTAATATAAGTCATGTGATTCCACTGGATGTACCACAGTTGTTTGGTAAGAGGGTAAATGTTCTGAATGCCATTTGTTTACCATGTAGGCCGCCGTCTGTGAATAATGTCTGAAGGTGGCTTGTTTTTGAGGACAGAATTGGACACATTATTTTAATATGCACAAAAGCATGTACACAAAAGACACTGGAAAATCATCAATCAGCTCAGTGGCAAACCGTAGAGATCTTAGAATTGTTCTCAGAAACTGAGCAGGTATAGACCACGCTGTGGATATCAAGCTCAGAAGCAGGAAAAGGAGAGACATAATAAATTTTTTCTACCATGAATAAAATTCTCATTCTTTGGCAAAAGTATGAAAAGCAAAGAGCTCAGCCAGATGAATGTTTCTAATTAGACCTATAGAGTTTGAGATGAGGGTGAACCATTTCTACAATTATGCTGAAATTATATGATGAAGTCTAAAATAAAGGAGCAAAATATATAACTAATATATTGGATAGAAATAAAAGGTACATTACAGAAATCTCTGTTGACGTGTCTAGCCACTTGGCATGGTGTTTTCAGTCGTCTAATTCCCACTGCCCATTGCAGGCAACAGATGCAAAGCCCCATGGGAGTTATGGTTTACGTCCTCCCAAAGGGAATTGGCTCAATCACCTCATTAAATGAGGCTTTAACAAAGAGTGAAATTTCATCTGGGGAACAGGCTCCAGGCAATCAAGAGTATCCGTCCATGTAATACAGAAAACAAATTCATAAATGGAGGAAGAAAAGAGAGAGAGAACAGTATGCAAAATGGAATGAAATGGCAAGAGCAGTGACCGATTAACTACTGTGCTGATCATGTCAGTGGCCAGTAGCCACTGATAAAATTACCAGCAAAAAAAATAGGTGTCAGAATTTTAGCTGCCTTTCTTTATCCTTTCCTTTATATCAATATAAGTTAGAAAATAACCATTGTAATTTGCAAAAGTAAAACTATGTTATGTGGGTGATTTTAAATGATGATCAATCACTCTGTCAGTATAAAAGTAGAGAGATTCTGAGGGCCTGTGGAGTAGAGATTAAATAGGAAATGATTATATTAATACTGATGTGACATTATAAAATATTTTATATTATTTTCTGAACTGGCTAGCTTCAGATGTACAAAAGTAGTATGAAGTAGTATTTAATCACTAAAACTTTAAAATCAACTCTCACATAGCAGGTGTATGAATGCAGCATTTGGGGTAGTGTTAAGTGGGAGGGAGGAATACAAAACAAGGCATCATGAGATGAGACTCGCCAAGTTGTGTGCCCTACCTGTTGTAGAGGAGGATATCTGGCACCCATACCAGATTAGAAGGGAAGCGCAGATTCTGAACCCCAGGGTAGCTCTCTGGATTCCATTGAAGGTAAATGTCTGTCCAATACTGAAACAACAATAGAGAGAGTAAAGGAGAGAGACGTTAAGGTGAGGGCATTGACACAAGGACAAAACACACGATAATGAAAGATAAGTGAACACATGACAGAACAGTTAAGAAATAAACAGATGTCGAACAAAAATGAAAGAATGCTTAATTCAAGACTCATCTGTTTTTGGTTTGCATGCCAGACAGGTGAGCCAAGTTGTTGTTTTGTTTTTTTTATATTATTTTAAGCAATGCGCACAGCTCTGACAGCAACATGCATTTCACAGCTTAAATACTGTTGGTAAAATGGCACGCAAACTGCATATATAATTTGTTCGCATAGCATCTTTCCTAAAATATAAAACACATCCTTTAGTCAGGCTAATATTTCAACAACTTGTATACTGAAACAAAATTTGTCTCAGTATACTGTTGCAGATGGCTCTTACAATTTGTCTCTAGCTCTGCTAATGAGGCCTGGCAGTGAATTCTTGCCAAGCCAACAGTTGTTGGCTCTGACCCCTGCTCTCCCATTTGAGTCCATATTGTGCAAGGGGCTAACTGAGCCCAGCATCAAAGCATTTAAAGGCAAAGCGAGTGAGTGTGTGTTGCCTTTGTCCTTGTTTTCATGACTTACAATCCGTATCAAGATGATATGTGTTTGTTACTATTGTTTCTGTGTTGTGTGTGTCTGTAGGTGTGTATATATATGTATGTATATGTGTGTATAGCATATGTATAAAAGTCATATAGATGGAGGCACTCAGATGTTGTAGCCAAAGGACACATTCTCTATGGAGCAAACACAGTCCCATAGCTAATCTGGCCTTTGTACACTGGGCACATCTGTTTGTACCTACATTGGTGTGTATGTTTTTGTGCATGCATGGTCATACGCATACCGATAGTGTGCAATGTGTATATTTTGTGTTTGCATGAATGTGCTCTTGGGATTGTTAATGTGTGCATGTTTCCGTGCACATGTCTATGCATATGTGCCTCTGTCCATATAAGTGGCTTTACAATCAAGAAAAATACAATACAGATGGTGTCTGACTTGAACATTTTCAAAGAGATGCCATCCTTCTAAAGTGGGCCTGCTGACATATGTCTTCACTCATGCAGCTAATGAGTTAATCACTACGCTTGTCGTCTGTGGGCCTTGGCTGTTTGGTGATACAGAGCCTTCATTTCATGTTGTTCACGTTGGCTTGGAAAGCACAACTAACAGCCAACAGAACAAATTACAGCTCACTAACTTTGTAGTCTGTCAGGAATAGACAAGGAGGACACTAGGCTACGTAAGGTAACAGCTTTCTAAGAATAGGTTTGGAGTTACATAAACAGAAATTTAAGAAGGCGTCACTAATTTGAAACAACTAGGTTTTCATTAAGTGAGTGCGAAATTCATTCTCTGAATGCAAGATTTAGGATGATACTTTTTGGGTGCAGGATGCAAATATGCTCTGTATTTATCACACTGCACAACATACAAAATAGTTTGGCAGGTAATTACATATAGGACTGATTGGCTTTCATTATTTGTAAAGACCTTCTGTGCATCTTTTTAGCGTCCCAAGAAATCTGCTGCCACCAACTACAAAGTCTCCTAAGCCAGACCAGTCAGTATACTGTTTCTTTACTGTTTCTTTGGTAGGTAATAATATTCAGTAATATGATATATATATATATATATATATATATATATATATATATACACATATATACATATACATATACATATACATATACATATACATATATATATATATATATATATATATACACATACATACATACATACATACATATATATACACATACATACATACATACATATATATACACATATACACACACACACACACACACACAATATATATAATCTAATAGAACATGTTTATATATTAAGATGCCCCTATGAACCTTGTTTGTTGGGGAAACACCCAATCAGTGTAGTGAGGAAACCTGCATGTTTTTCTGACAGACATGTTTTTTGTGGGACTTCCACAACATGTACAAAGCATAAATAGTGGTTATTTCTTCCATGGTGAAAATGAACGACTTCCACGGAGATAAGCCACGCCCCCTCTCCGGCGGCGCGTCTAGCGCGAAAAAGCGAATGACGCGAAATAACCACCAATAGTCCGGCGAGTAAACTCACGCGACGCTTTTGGTGTGAACACACCTTTAGGGTTGGGTCTTGGAAGAGTAGTGCTTGTGCTCGCACTCGCCATTGACATGTCGTTAAAATGGCGCCTCGCGAGACTAGACCTGACGAGACCGACTCGTCAGACGTCAAACGACTTTGGCCCCAAGCTGAATCTATTTTAGGACGCTGATTGGCTAAATTGTATCTCACTCATTTATATCTTTAAGCAGTAATTGGCTAAACTGCTTGTTAGACCCGCCTCTTTTGGGCCAAACCGATTTGGCCCCAGAGCAGTTGAGACTCGCAGACAGGAGGAGAGAACGTGCAGGAAAAGCTATATTTTGCGCAGATATCCTATTTTACAAATATTACTGGGTATATTCCATATTTCAAAAACGCAAATATTGTCAATTTGTATAATTTATTATTAATTAATATATATATTAATTACTATATGTATATATTAATTACTATATGTATATATTAATTAATATATGTATATATTAATTACTATATGTATATATTAATTAATATATGTATATATTAATTAATATATATATATATATATATTAATTAATATATATATATATATATATATAATTAATATATATATATTCTTTTTTTTTTTGTGGCTCAAGGTGGGGCCAGGCCCCATGGCCCTCTATTGGCCAGCCGCCACTGGAAGTGAGGCTACTTGCAAATATTGTTTTGTTTGTTGTTTTGGGCCAGGCTCACCCTGAAGATTATTGCTACCACCATCACAATAAATAAACTGAGAAGCTGGGGCTGAGAGGGTTGTTCACTGCAGAGGGGTCGAAGAAAGTTGATATGGAGCTCCAGGAAGTGCCTTCCGTCATGCCCGCTTCCCTAAATCTTCAAACTACGCCGGCGATGTCGACTGAGGAGCTCCAGCTGACACTTCGCATTAGAGAGATGGATGTGAGGAATCGGGAGTTAAAAGTGGAGGCTTTGCACCTTAGGGTGAGAGCCTTAGAACTAGAACGCCAGCCTAGTGTCGCTCCCCAGTCACATATAACAAATCAAACCCCGCACTCTCCCCGAGATAGCTTAGATGTGAGCAGGCATATTGCACTAGTGCCACCGTTCACGGAGTATGAGGTGGATTCGTACTTCAAGGCATTTGAACGCATTGCATCCGCTTTAAAGTGGCCAAAGGACGTTCGGGCTTTGCTGCTCCAGTGTAAATTGATGGGTAAAGCTCAGGAGGTGTGTAACACTCTGACACTGGAACGGAGTTTGGATTATGACGTGGTTAAGGCTCCAGTGTTACAGGCATATGAACTAGTGCCTGAAGCATGTAGGCAGAAGTTCAGGAGTGGTGGAAAGGATGTCAACCAGACATACTTAGAGTGTGCGCATGTGAAAGGCATGATATTTGATAAATGGTGTCAATCCAGTAGAATTAATGATTTTGTGCAGCTATGGGAGCTGATGCTTTTTGAAGAGTTCAAAAAGTGGCTGCTAGAGCGCATCGTCTTGTATTTGATTGAGCAGAGAGTCACGTCAATTGCTGAAGCGGCGGTCCTGGCGGATGAGTTTGTTCTGACTCACAAGAGTGTTTTTTCATCTTCCGTGCAGCGCGAGACCCTGGTACCTGTGGTAAATAAAACGAGGTTGCCTAAATTTTTCAGGAGACTGGGTGTTGGTCTTGTTACCTGTGGTTGGCTCCTGTCTCCAGGTGAAGTTCAGTGGGCCGTACGACGTTGAGCGGCAGTTGAGTGATACAGATTATAATTAGAACGCCGGATAGGAAGACAAAGTCCTGGGTGTGCCATGTCAACAAGCTAAAAACCTATTTTGCCCGTGATAACTCCAACATGCCATATGCGGTCCCTGTGCCGGGTATATGTCCTGTGGTGACTGTGTTGTCACCCCCATACAGTCCAGAGGGAAATGACTGTGTGAGCCACTTGTGTCGGTTCCGTGTCGTGTCTAGAGAACAAAACATTTTGGGTAAACTAGAGACTATTTGTCAGAGCCAGGAAAAATGACTGTGTGAGCCACTTGTGTCGGTTCCGTGTACGTGTCTAGAGAACAAAACATTTTGGGTAAACTAGAGACTATTTGTCAGAGCCAGGAAAAAGTGATATTTGTCACCGCATTTGTGGCCATGCATCGATTTTTGGGGGCAACCCCACCCAAACTACATTGTTACAGCATGATGTAGATGTTGGGGACAGCAAGCCCATTAAGCGGCAAGCGTACCGTGTTAATCCAGCGAACCGGGCTGCATTGCAGAAAGTGGCTAAGTATCTCCTAGAAAATGGATTTGCGGTGCCCAGCTCCAGTCCGTCACTTTCACTTCTGGTCCCAAAAACACACCAAACGATTATGTGGATCGAGTTGGGTCAGCCAAGTTTATCACTAAGTTGGACCTCTTGAAGGGATACTGGCAGGTGCCCCTTTCAAAGCGTGCAGCAGAGGTCTCAGCTTTTGTAACCCCTGACCATTTTCTTCAGTACACCGTCATGCCCTTTGGATTAAGAAATGCTCCTGCCACTTTCCAGAGGTTGATGAGTACGGTTATGTTTGGGGTTAAGAACTGTAAGGCGTACCAAGATGGCATTGTGTGTTATTCTCCCACGTGGTCTGAGCTTACGGGAGATATTCAGTCGCTTGGGGGGTGCCTCGTTGACTTTAAATCTGCCTAACTGTGAGTTTGGTAAGGCGGTGGTAACATATCTGGGAAAACAAGTGGGGCAGGTGCCCCTGGGGCTATCTGTCAAAATCCAGGCCATCCTGGATCATGACCGCGCCTGATTTTGTCCGTCCCTTTAAAATTGAGGTATACGCCAGTGCTCATGGTGCAGGCGCCGTTCTTCGGCAGGAAGATGATCAAGGTATTGACCATACCGTGTGTTATTTCTCGAAGAAATTTAACAAACATCAACTGAATTACAGCACTATCGAAAAGGAAGCTTTAGCGTTGCTTTTGGCAATTCAGCACTTTAAAGTATATCTTGGTTCAAGCTCGACCCCCATCCTGGTGTATTCTGACCACAATGCTGCACTCTGCTGATCCTTGGGGGGGGAGGTATTGAGCAGTCTGTGTAGTAGTAGGGGTGAGAAGCCCTTTTTGTTCAAGCTTGTTTTCTCCTGGTATTGAGGTAGATAAGATACCTGTACTTTCTTTTATTACTTTGTGTGGGCTAGGGAAGTGAGAATACTTGCAAAGATTGTTTTGTTTGTTGTTTTGGGCCAGGCTCACCCTACTGATTATTGCTACCACTATCACAATAAATAAATATTGTGGACTGTATCACTGCAGCATTGGTCGTTATTTGGAGGAGTGGGGGAGAAAGGGAGACCCATCGTTATGCTGCGCTCAGGTTTACCCTAGACCGGGCGTAACAATATATACACACATCTAGATTTAAACCGTGCCGATAGGTTTAAAAATTGCACTGTAGTTAAGATATTTGTCTCTGAGATTTCTGCCTTCACCCAAAAACAATGGTGGTGCATGGATTGTATGTGTGGTACTCACAGCAATAAGTAAATGTATTTTAACATTTTTAACGATAACATGTTTTCCATGAATACTGTGCTGGTCACTCTAAATAATGTACAGACCTCACTGTGAAAAGGTGGAACCATTTCTTTGCTTCAAAGTAGTTCCAGTAAAAACTGTTGCTATGTAGATTATTAAGATTCACAGCAACACTGCTCCTGGAAAGATACATTACTGACACATTTTGAGCATCACAAAAACAATTCAATTTACCTTCATTCTAGTCAGATGCAGGTAGGGATATCTGAGACCAATATATAAAAATCTGGGTAAAAATGTTTTTGGGTAATTTGGATATGAACTGACCCTTTAAATGTCACTCTTCCAACAGCCATATGAGCTGGCTATAGAAAAGAAGAGAAAAGTAACACCCAGTTCTTAGAAAACTCAAGCTCATTACAATTCTCAGATAAAAAACACATAAAAGCCTATCCATTCGGATGTGGGACATTCATTCCCTGATAAACCTGTAATCCTAAAATCCTCTGGGATGAAGCGAAAGTGAACCTGACCATTCTGCGCCTGCCTGTGATCTTCTTAATGTACTTCTCAAGTCTCCTTCAAAATCTGCTGCATCTGCAAAGCCCCCTCAAGCCATCACACCAAAGTGGATGCCCGCATTAACGAGGTGGCTTCCTGAATAATTCATTCATTCATAACTTGTAAGCCAGTCGGAAACCAACTCAAACTGAATGAGTGGAGACTGTGACATCCTTAATGGGCTATTCTGACTGGGGCTGCTGTGATAATGAGGGTGTTGCACCTACCTGACTGACCTGATGTAACATTTTCCTGAGCATTGTAAATTCCCTGTACCATTAACTTCATTTCACCTTTCCATAATAGGATATTTGTGCTGGAGCTGAGCTAAGTAGCTTAGTTTCTACATGCCTAGATGGCAGTACTTAATGCTGTTAAGATTTGACAATACAATGGCGTATTCACAAAAGTATTGTGCTGCTATTTTGGCTGCTAAACCTGCACAAATAAGACAAAAAAGAAACCATGTATTTCTCAAAGCTCCAGCAAAGGCTGAAATGCACCCCTAACTGTGCTGCCAAGCAAATGGTGTCTTTGTGCTCCTGTTATACTGAGCAAGCATGGGGGTGTAATGAGAGCAATACTCTGCATTAAAGAGTTTGGAAGGTTGTACCTTTCCAAAAACAAAAAGACAAAAGCAAAAAATGTAACAACACATCAACTGGTGAGGATATACTGACTTCCTAGGACATAGATACTGAGCCTATTTTAATCTCTTTTAGCACAGTATCATTTATATGGCCATGAAGTGCATAGGCCTATTAAAAAGGCCTTTCTTGTTTTAAAACGAGTTAGCTGTAAAGATTAAGAAGTCAACCAGAAACAATGTTCTCATGAAGCTAATGTTAGCTTAGCTAGCTACTGCTAAAAAAATCTGCTGTCATTTCAGCCAGCAAATTCAATGGTTGCCAGGAAGAGATGTAAATTCTATAATTTAAATTTGAAAACAATAATCTACAACGGAACTCTTACAGGCATAACAATATCAGCCAATGTAATATATAAAGGCTTAACAATACATTGTCCTGAGATAATATCTTTAAAAATGTGATTTGCTGCCTTAACAATATATTTTCATAAATGCTGATGATGCCCTATTTATCTTGCTATTATGAAGTATCATAAAAGAATAAATAACCCACAACACATTATTTTTGACATAACTTAATGGTACTGCCTTTCATTTCGGAGGAAACAACACATCATGACATTTGACACGGTCTAACATAAACTTAAGGATCTTGTATTTTATTTTGTCACATGAAGCCCTGGAGATTCACTTATTCATATTTTTTTTGTTGGTCACAGAAAACAGCTTGTGTTCATAACTGAAGGTTATTGGTTGCAGCTCAAGTCTGGCTCTATGCCTTCGAATGCATTTAGATGTGAACACTTTTTGAAAATGAATGAACAAATGGCAGAGCCCATAGGCAAGAAACATCACACACACGCTTTCAAAAAATAAACCAAAAGACAATGACAACACAGTGATCACACAAAACAATCTTGAAGAGGGGACTTACCAGCTGCAGCCAGGCATTTGTGATCATCACCTGGTTCTTTTCATCCTGCAGGGGAAAAGGAGGGGAGAGAGAAGGAGAATAATCAGCATGGAGGAGACATTGCTGTGGACAGATAATGAAGTTAATTATTTTGCAACGTGAGAGAAAAAAAAAAAAATAGAAACTACATGTCTGGTAAACATGAGGCGAAATTATGAGACAGATCGGCAATAAAGTCAAACTGCAGCTCAATAGACTCAGAGCAGACATGCTCTCCGAATGCCAATGATGCACTCAGCTTTTTTTCTTTTATGGCACTCTTGTGATATAAAGTAGAAGTGGTGTTTTACCATTTTAAACAAGTCATAGATAATAAGGAAATAAAAAAAGAAATGAAATAGGTCAAACTGCAATTTGCACCAGAAATAGACATTGACATTTAGCAGAAATTATGTGGCTCTTCAACAAAGAGATGCGTTTACAGCCAATTCCATCTATGGCGTGAAAACAAACAAATAAACAGACTCTTGCTCTTGCTGCATTTCATGTATCCAAGGGTCAGTTCATGGTCAAATAACCAGAGTGAAAATAAAAGGGAAAATGTGGACAAAGGCATGGGGAAAAAAGTAAAGAGATGTGAGGGAGAGGACTCATGAGTGACAGAGAGAGAATCAGAACAGACAGAGGCTGAGATCATGAGTCAGCAAAGAGAGAAAAAAAGACAAAAAGAGGTCTTGTGTGAGGTTGGGCATCTTTAGAGTCTGTTTAGCACAATCCTACATGACAGAGACAAGTTTTACTCCTTGTTGCACACTGGTACTGTGTATCTAACGGATTACCGCCCTCTTACCTCTGAAGAAAATGCGGAAACACCTCGACAGCGTGTTCTATTCTCTGTTTCTTAACGGATTAGTTATTTTTCAATTTTATAGAAGAACTTAAGTGATTTATCTCGTAATCCTCTACCCATGACTCAAGATAGATTTACACCGCAAGTTCAACCATTTGAAAACATTTCCTTTATTGTGACTGTAGTCAAATCAAATCACAAAATCAATTCTCTCACTTTATTTCTTTATATTTGTCAGCCCACCAGACCTCATCTAATGTATAGTTTTATTTCGTGTCACACAATTTCATACAGTTCTTGCTTGTTGCAGCCAGCTTTTCTTCCCTCACTACATTTCAGTTGCAGATTTTACAGAAAAAAAAAACATGATAAGCATGTGAAATAAAATACATTTCACTGGTTTTTGGCTCAAAAAAGTTGCACAAAAAAGTTAATGGGCTCTCTTTTCCATCCTCCTCAGAAAAAGGATTTTGGACAGTGATTCAACAGAAATCATGAACATGGATACACCATACACTCAGGTTTGGAACAACTACTAATATAAATATAAGTATTGTTTTTCCAATCACATAACTGTCAAGATATTATGCACCTGATAATCTTCATAGTTAAGCCCAGAAAATGAACATATAGATAGTCTATGCAAGCAGCTTATTATGACCCATATTAACATTTGTTTTTAGGCTCTGACCTTTAGTCGCTGTAGTAATTATGAGGGACGCAAAGGAGGAAGTCAGGTGACATAGTTTAAAGGGTGACAAAGTCTACATAAGGAGGAGGTTGGGGTGGATGGATGAGTCAAACAAGCACCAGGAGACCGCTGTTCATTTTAAGTTATGTATGTAATTATGTTAGTATGTAACCATGTCACATACTATGTCATGTAACAAACACACTTATGTCAACACAAACCCTGATTTTTTTCCTAAACCTATAACCAAGTGCTTTTTTAAGACTGCAACCATCTGACAACGTTAAATAGAATGATGATTCATGTAATTTTGGGAGTCGTTGGCATACAACCTATTCTGTCATTTAGGCATGAGGATGTGTTGCTTGCAGTACATAATTCCATAATTATTCTTTGACATTATTATTAAGATGTATGGATGAACATTAAAAGGTGCTTAAACTCTGTGTCATCAACAACAAGCAAAGCTTTTACTTCTTGTTTAGTGAAAAACGATTTTCACACAATCACCGCTCCACTCTCTCATCCTCACCTCCTCCCTAACTCCCTCCACGCTCCAGTCTTATCTCCCCCTGTATTTTCTGATCTGTCCCTCTTTTAAAACAGCCTCCTTTCTCCACTGCTAAAATAGAACAGCCTCCCATTGTGTGCTTCACAAAGCACGTTTTTCTGTTCTGTTGGTGTGTGTGGTGCGACCAAACTTGCAATCATGGAGATTTGGCTTTGGTTTCAAGGTTGCTGTGTTTTCACTCTATTTTGTGCCTGACCTCTCTTTTGTTGTGGTTTGTGAGATTTTGCTCAGTTTCAATAAGCTGTATCAGCCCTGTCACACCCACTCTAATCTCCTGATAAATCTGCCTTGATTGGTTTTAGACAGACTGGCAACGGACACTTGAATTCTAAGACACTCAATTGAAGAAAAAAGCGAAGAAAAGAAATCATGAATCATATCTTAAAATAATCTAGTGTGCTTCCTCTACTAGGTTGCACTTTAGATTGTCAACAATTTTCTAAAAAACAGATCTTTAACAGGACATGGTGATACGGAGGCCAAACAGGAATGCCCCAGTGTTTTAATGCCTCAATGGATACGACCGAATTTCAGCTGCACCACAACAGAGAGTGGATGCAACATAGTCTGGTTTAGTAAGGGCACCATGAGAAATGTCTCTCTACATTTACTTGCTGTCTCAGGGTTGATAGAATTAAATGTGAACACAGCATAAAAATGGACAACTATATAGTGCAAAGCAGCATTCATGAAGAGGAATGTTTATGACCGTGTTAATCTTCGTCAAGAAGACACTATCATCATCATGTCAACAGCCCTTGACATATAGGTTTGCATTTTTCTGTCATGCTTTCTCTCTCTATTTCTAGACGTACATGTTAGTGTGTATGCACTACATGGAACCTTGGAAGTGGTGCCCTTGCTAAAAGCAAACATTTGAGAAAATACGTTTATTCGCTTTCCGGTTGGCGAGTTAAGCCCCATTTGAAATGGATTTATTTATCTAGAGAGGTAGGTTTATTTTACCAGAACTAACACTCACTGCCTGAAACTCTTGTAAAGGTAAGCCGTACCTTTAATTCACTTTTTGATACCCGCCTGGGCTTTCATAATTATTATGCAATATGTCGACTTTTAGCTACGTCTAAATTTATTTGGAAAGAGTGGAGTGTGTAGTGAAATTATAATGATGTTCTAACGATAATCACAGTACAGTGTGCGTGTGCGCATGTGTGTGTGTGTGTGTGTGCGCACGCGCGTGCGTGCGTGTCTGTGTGTGTGAGAAAAAGAGAGACTTTGCAGCATGTTTTGGATTTGGAACTGGGTTGGTTGTTGATTGAGTTCTTGGACGGCAGTTTGTGACCCTGCGTGACTGTTTACCAGAGGGAAATCAGGGCATTTAGTTAAAAGGAAACTCACTAAAATAGCTTACAGAAGCTCAGGCTGTTCTGGGTCAATAGGATTGAAATCTATTCAAAAATTTGATTTAAAAAGTGTCACAACTATCACAAATTTGGATCGCTAGCTGTATAAATAGTTTTAATGCAAAAATATTGGCAGGCGAGTATTTAGCATTTTCGTGACGTTTATTCCCCACGTCCCTAGTGTGTAAAAGCCTTTACAGTTAAAATGTTGCCCCGGATGATGAGTTTAGTGACAGAGCAGCAAGGTGAGTATTTGATTCACCACCTATAACACTGTAATAGTAATCCTGTCCGAATGGGGGTTTAGATGAGGAGATTGATGCTGCTCTCATATCTGTCCATTTAATATAAAGCTATGACCAGCAGCTGTTAGCTTAACTTAGCACTGGAAACATGAGGGACACAGCTAGCCTGGGTCTCTGCAAAGGTGACAAAATCCTCCTACCAGCACCTCTAAAGCTTACTAATTAACATGTTATATCTCATTTGTGTAAACCATTTAAAAAGCAGAAGTAAAAATGACAAACCTCTGTTTCATGTTTTTTTTTTGTGATGGACTATTTCTTGACTGAGCAGTTGACAGCCAACCAGCAGGGACTCCAGGAAGTCAAATTGTAAGGCATTTTCAATAAAACATAATAAAACTACATAATTGCAGCTATTTACTTATATTTATTTCCTGTGAGTGTGATATTTTTATAATATATTATAAGATTATCAATACTGATATACTAATGCGTAAGTAGCATTTTAGTGTTATATTTGACTAAGTGTACTTAGTTACTGAACCTTGGCATCTTTGTTAGCTACATAAGGCACATGGTGGCCCTTCCCATACCGGATGGTGACCAGTCCTGTGCTCGTCTGTCAGTCTGTCTGTCTGTGTATCTGTCATTATTCACACTGATGAACTCGGTCTGCGGCATCAACCTGCCCCAGTTCCCTGGTTAGAGAGTTACCCAGGAGCAGATGGAGGAATCAAAGGCCACATCACACACATACACACGGGACCAGCTTTACATTATTTACAAACTGCCCAGTAAGCTTATCCATTATGTAGCGATTTTGCGAACAATGTAGTTAACAACAATAAATAGCAAACACACATATCAATCACATATCCGCCATATTCAACAACATACAGTTGATTCAACAAATGTATTTTTTTTCTTTGGTTTCTGTACATTTATAGCTAATGTGTGTGATTCATTCATTCGTTCTTTATAATTCAAGCATAACTTTTCAATCAACAGCAATTAAATAACCTAAACTTAAAAAGCACTAAAGACTCTTGTCAAATTGTGTTTAAAAAGTGCCATGTGTTCTCTCTGGAGATTGCCTCTCCTCTTGACTCTGTGTCGCCAGTCTGTCGTTTGCAAGTTTCTAAGAATACATTAAAATGTTGTTTTATATGTATGCTGCAGGGGACTTGCCCATATTAATAATAGAATAAGAATTCTATATTACAGCCCAGCATAGCATGGCTCTTACCACCATGTAGTTATCATAAGAAGACATACACATCTTGTGACAGGGCTGGCTCAGGGATGTGACGAAGTGTCGGCTTGGGTTTTTTGGATGAGTGCTCCGGTTGTGTGGTGGAGCTTACAGGCGAGAGGTTATGTGTGTGTTGTAAAGAGGTTAGGTGCATGAGACGGGGAACAGGAGGAAATACACAATGAAGCGCAGGGCGAACAAAGAAGAAACAAAACATAAAATGACGTGACAGAAACTCTAACCAAACCAGAGAAGTGTCGATTTAAGAGCCTAAAAGTGACAGAGAAAGGGAGGATTGTGGCCACATTGAGCTAAATTGGGTTTCTGTGTGTTTCTGTGTGTTTCTGTGTATGTTTGGCGCCCCTAGAAATATTTATGGCCAGATGGGGCCACTGAAAATCTATAATAATAATAATAATAATAATAATAATAATAATAATAATAAGCCTTATTGATGTTACGCTATCGCTTATCCTATATGGTCAGGTTTTATAGTAGACCTTTCACAATGACTGACACATATAATGTCCATAGCATAACATCATCTAATGCACTTAGACATTATTGAGTCTGTTTAGGTTACCTTGACAGCAAAGCATGTTTACATCGCTTTTGTAGGCTACTCACCATCACAACAAAGTTTAACTGCTGAAATTCCCCAGATGTTGTCTTAATGTTTGTTGTCTTAATAACATTAATTTTTGTTTGTCAAGAGGTCACTGTTTTGTGAGACCAAACGGATCAATCGATCAATTACAAAAAACATACTGTTGTGTGAAGTTATCAACATAATTATGAACATGACGTTTTAGAAAATCTATTGATCGCTTGAGCAGAAGTCATTATTTTGTTGGCTTGTTTTCATCAGCATCCAAAATTAGCAGATAATGAAACAGCTGCGAAAACAAACTGCACTGTGAAATACAAAAGTTTTGGAATAGGTGTGGATAGGGTTATAGTGATAGATGTGATTTATTTGTTTGGTCTGAAAAAACCTCTATAGGAGAACACTGATATCACTCTCATATCCGTTCAATAAATAAAAGGCTAGAGCAGGAGCCAGTTATTTGTGCTTAAAAGAAAGTCTAGAAACAGCTAATCTGGTTCCATCCAAAGGTAAAAAAAAATGGCCAATGACCAGAAAGACAATCTGCTGTCAAGCTAAATTCACGAAGTATTTGTATGAGTCAGCAAGGGTAAAGTAAGTCCGATATAAAGTTTTAATGGCAGGACAGTCAGTGTCACTGGTGGAGGCGGAGAACACCATGTACTTGATCTTGTCTGCATTTAAACCAGCCTGTGATTCAGAAGGGATAATTGGAAAGTATCAAAGGCAGACGGATGACGACTCAGGGGCTGGAGTGGAACCTGGGGCATACAAAATTGTATCATCAGCAAAAAAAAATATATTTAAGTATTGATTAGGAAGAATTATGTTATCTATGTATAATGTAAAGAGCAAAGGACCAAAGATAGACCCCAGAGGCAACCCATTTCTGATAGTACGCTGGCTTGACTGAATACCAACAGTCTAAGCTCTCCCTGTAAAGTAAGAGTGGAACTAATTAAGCGTGGTGTCATCCAGACCTAAAGACTGCAGTTTGTGGGATTTTATGATCAACTGTATCAAATGCTTTTGAGAGGTCAATGAAGAGGGCAGCAAAACATATATTTTTTAGCAAGGGAGAACACAATTTTATCAATGACTGAAGCTGCAGCTGTTATTGTGCTGTGACCTGTGTTAAGAGGAGTTATACGCCTCGGCTGCCTTATTTGCTCAAATTTGAATGCTGAACCATGTATACAGTTCGTGTTTATGCAACCCAAACAACCAATGTAACAGTGATGGTCACAGTTACGTTGCCAGGTGGCAAGCAGAGACTCCAGGGAGTCATTGCACCAGGTCAAGATATAGTCCAGCTCTTACTCTTCAGTCTTTCTGCTAAACTAAGCTGCTGCTGTAGCCTTATGTTTAACAGACATATATGGAAATGGGATTGATCTTCTCATCTAACTCTCAGCAGGAAGGGAAATAAGCCTATTTCTTAAAATGAACTGAACTAGGAGACACGCAGCTGTGATCAGAATGGGAAAAAGCTCAAAGCGGGAGGAAGAGTAAGGAGCAGCTCGGAAGAAAAAGCGGCAAAAATGTGCGAGAGCATATCTCAACACTGAGATTACATTTTCTTGAAAGAAAGGACTGAGGGCCTGAGATGCCACGAAATTAAAAAGGATCGAGGGAGAAACAAAGAAGTTGCTCTCTCAAAGACGAATAGTCTCATTTGGTTGAGTGCTGCAACTGATGCAAAAAAACAGTTTTAACTTCAGAGGAGGAATTGTGTTTACTAAGCACAAAGGGTGTACATCAGCATGCACCACAGTCACTGTGGATGAATCAGATGGAATACCTTTAACACAAAAAATTATCCTGAAAAACAGTTTCATAACACTTTCTCTTTTTCACTGTTAATTTAAAAATGAATTCCACACACATCCTTTCTTTCTTTTTGTCTGTCTTTAAACATTCTCAATACCTTAACTGTGCCAAAACACACACACGCGCACACACTCACCACGTCAATGATTTGTAGCAGTGTGAGGCCGAGTTCCACAACAATGGGTGCAGAGTCGTTTTGGACGGGTCTTTCCAGACGATTGTAGTTTACCATCAGGTCGTGGTACAGCTTCCTTTGGTACACACCCCCATGACAACCTGGAGAAAAAATAGGATTGAATATGAAAGTGGACAGAAAGACTGTGAAGAATGAAAGATAGGAAGGAGGTAAAGGATAGACGTTGTCATGGGTTGTGTTAAGGTTGAATGGAAAAAGCTCCTAAAAGCGAACTGTTTTATGCCATTATTTTATAACTATGGTTTATGAACAATATGTTTAAATTATTTCATAATTACCGTGCGTTTAAACTGTATTATAGTTATTGTTGTGAAAGGTTAAATGTATTGCGCAATCGCGGGAGGTCCTTTGAAACCGGAAAGCAGAACTGCGCAAGGTCGCAGCAGGATGACGCACTAAAAACGCGCGTACGTGGGAGCCGTAGTGATTATGACGGGAGCAAAGGAGGAAGTTAGGTGACAGAGCGTCAAAGTTAGCAGTAAGGAAGAGGTCAGGGTGGATTTATGGGTCAACAAAACATAGAATTATTACGTCGTAAACTGCTGTTCATTTCCCATTTCCAACCACAGTCAACATTGTTGACAACTATCATTCCTGAACCTTTTACCCCAGCCACTGAACAGTTGTCAAGATGTGATGAGACTAATGACGTGGACACCTGTCCCCTTACATTTAATGGTAGAAACTTGGAGCACCTCCAAGTGAGGACAGACATCTCCCTACCTTACTCATAATCAAATCAATATGCTTTAAACTTGATCTTTGCAACTCACCCAAAGTGAAACGTGATTTGTTGAGTTTGCTAAACGGGCACATTCTTCACATGTGACTTAAGTTTCTGCCCTGCCCTTGATGTGTAGAACCAAATGTCATAGTTTCAGTGGTAACACTTTATTTTAAGACCCATTAACACTCATAAGCAATAAACATTTGATGACTGGTTATTAACCCACTTTAATGTAGTTGTAAGCAGACACAAGTGTTTATTAATGTATTCATCACAAACCATAAGCCTCCATGTGGACTCCCTTAAGTGGAGGCTGGTGTGAGAACAGATAACAAGTGACAATATAATAAAACACAGGCTGTAATAATATAAAATGTCTTCATGAAGGAACTTGTTAGAAATGAGTTAGAAATACTGTATATTATAAAAACACTTAAAACATCCTTGCATCCGCTTAAATAGCATTATTATTAAATGTTCTATACTACGTAAAAATGCGAAATAGACACGACTCAATAATTTGAAAGATCCCATAACCACAAAAAAATCTAAGCACAGTGGGTTTAAGTTTCCCATCTACACCCAATGAAAGTTAGGAGGAGCAGCTTCTTCTCTCAAGTCAAGGTTGCCACCATTAAAAAAACTCCCAGACTCCCTCATCCTTCAGTGTCTCATCTCAGCCACAACTGAAAAGGTCTCGCCGGTAACTCCTGCATATTGGAACATATCCCAGCAATTACCAAGTGACAGCCAAGACGCAAATTCACCGACAGTGACTGAGTGGATGACTAAATAGCTAATAAGGAGAAAATAAACAAAGACAGCTCTCTGTGTGTTTGTGTGAGAGGGTGTTGGCAAGTGTCAGATGGGGCACCCCTAAATCTTGGCATAACGGGAATCTGCATAACGGCAGCCAGCAAAAGTGTTGAGGATTGATGGAGCGAAGCAAATTGAGCCAAAACAAGCTGAACATAGTTGGGCTTCACAGTAAAGAGCCCTGACAAAGAGCTACTGTAGGAATGAACACATCTCTGACTGGGTGGCAACTTGGGTTATACCGCAGTTAATCTGTAATAGTCAATTTAATTAAATCAATCCCCTACTTCCTACCACAGTGTTTCCATTGTTTGCAAAACATAGTGGATTTATCACTTTTCTACAATAGTTATCTTGTCCTTTAAGTAGCAGCACTCCACAGAAAACAGTACGTACCTCCTGCCTGTGACACAGAAGATGGCACAGTCAAATACAGTAAGTTCAAGCCCAGGAACATACAGAGTACTTCCTGAAGAAGGCAATTGTCATCAGCTATTATCTTGTCTGTCAGAAATCAAGTGCTGGATCTCCCAAAACGTTCTCTAGCTGAATGAAAACAAACACCCATTTTGAATGTTATCAGCTGATTGGTTGGGTGTTTTCTGTGGTTATCACTGTCATTCTAATGCTTCAGACAGGCCAAAATGCATCTACCACATTGTGAAAGTGAAACTTACCATTGTGAACTGAACCATTCTACCTACATAACTTGGCGTTACTGAAATGAGTCAACATTAACTTTCGGTTTCACACAGGACTTGCACAGCAGTTTCCAAAATTAAAGTCCTTTGTTTGATGGACCCATCCATCACCCTCAACCACCACCCCATTGTCGCTCTTTATACTACCTCACCTGATTTCCTCCTTTACTCCCATCATAACTACTACTGCCACTAGAGGTTGGTGTCCTCTTCTTGCACTTGATGGTTTTACATTGCTGAATTGTTGCTCTGCTATGAGCCTCAGATCCTCAGGCTGCTGGCTGGTCTGGCTACAGACTAAAGGTGACTTTGCTTGTGCAGTCAGGACCCCTCAGCTCTGGAACAATCTGGGGCTTTCAAAATCAGTGACTGGGGCTTTCAAAATCAGGCTTTCAAAATCAGTGACATCTTCCATATCACTTCTTAAAAAGCTTTTTTGATTAATGCTAGCACACCATTTTCTTTCCAAAATGATGAAGCACTTTGTAACTTTGCATTGTTAATATTGTGACTACAGGAACATGGACAACATTTCTTAAGCCTCCATGGCCAGACTGAGCTACTAACAGGTACAGTAGACTGCACTAGATACATACAGCATGTTGTTAGTTAGTTGTGAAGACATATTCCAGTTTGTCCTCAGGCAGTGTGTCTGTGTTATTGGACTGGCCTTTGATTTGCATCTGGGGGTCATGTTTATCCCTAGAGTGTCCCATATGTGATAATCATATCATGTCAGAAGTTATGTAACGTCTCTCTTACTAACAACTGTTCTTTTTAATATGTGCTGTAGGTTTGTATTTACTAATAGTGCCCTGCTTTGCATCTATAGTATCTGCAAATAAATGGCACTGCGATGTCAATAATTTAAAATTTGATGAAAAGAATGTCTGGACAGTGCCTTTAGACTTTAGTAAAATACACTTTGAAACTGTCAAATCTTTTTGTATAGCTTAGCACCCCATGAAAGTTTTACTTTTGCTGACCTCCTGTCGTTTGACTTTTCAATTTTCTGTAGTGATGTACAAGTGTACTTCAGGGTGTGTCAGTACACCATGACATCACTGCTGGGTGTGGCTACAGTTGCAAAAGAGCAGAGGTGGAACAGACTTGAAACTTTCACCCGGAGATGGCAGTAAAACACTGCGTTTCTGCCTGGCGTTAAGTCACTCTTTAAAGACCTCTGTTATAAACACCAAATACTAACTGATGGCAGCTTTACTCCTCAAAAATAAAACTTAACTGATATTAATCTGCTTTAGCTGAAAATGTAAAGATCAATATCACTTGACAAACTTACAGCAAATAAACCAGCTTTCCCTTTTGACCAATGTAAATATTCACCCTCAAGAAAATACTTAATGTTCAGTGTGTTTAACAGCCATATGAGAGGGTGCTGTAAGAAGACTCTTCTATTAAACATTAGGCCCTTTCAAGTGAGTATATGTTCTTGTGTTTTTCTCATGTCACATTAAACCTTTAGTACTTTTTAAATATAAGTTTATGTTGAGTGAATTAAAAAGCACATCATTCTGTTGTAAGACTGCGCTAATATTTCTTTTGCAAGGTCAAGTCATATAATGTGTGGTATATTATTAACACTAAAAAACTAATTATATTGTTTTAAATGACAGCGCTTTAATCTGAAAATCCACTAACTGCAGTTTATTTGGGCCCTGCGTGCCCAATACATCTTTTTACGCAAGAACAATGTGCCTTTTCCTAACCCTGTTTTTGTTCCAATCATAAGCAGTATTTCCATTCAACTGTCACGCAAATTTTATGCAAACTTTTAAAACTTCACAAAAAATAAATGTGAATAAGGCGCATTGTCATCAACTGGTTTGGAGTAAATAAAGTAGGCTACAGTGTAGTTTCATCCGAGGTTGGTGTGGTACAGGCTACACATGTCTGTAATCAGCCAGTAAACAGAGTAGAAGAAGGAGAGGTTTGCTAACTGGAGACGAAACAAGTCGCCTTGGCCATCTAACAATATTAAACCCATCTAGAGAAAAATGAAAAGAGGGCTTCAAGAAACAGCTGATTAGTCACGTGAGTTAAATTCAGAATTTATTGGCCAAACACATTTCCATAATTCAAGTAGTGTATCAACTCTTTTTAAAACAAAGGCAAAAACCACCTCAAGCGAGCAAACATTTTCTTTTCACAATTTAGGAATTTTGCCTTTTCGATACAGATTTTACAAAGCGATACTTCAAAGTGAGCATTCACATATATGAATGGAAACAGCTATTGACAGATGAGAAAATTTAAAGCACTTTGTATTATCTTGTTGTTGAAAGGTGCCAAACAAATACACTCTGCCTTATTCATTTTATACATTCCATGTATCCATAATGTGGTGTGTGGCTATATAGCATCTGGATTTGGAGGGAGCGAAAGATGGACAGATAATTAAATGATTCATTGAAATAAATGAAGAAAAAGTTCTGTCATGAAAGATTGCTTGAAAAAGTGTATGTGTTGTGAGGGATAAGAACAGATAGCTCAACATCAGTTTACTACCTTAGTGTACTTAACTTGGCTGACACCGTCACGATAAAGGAGGTCACTAGGGTTTTAAGGAAAACCAGATTACTGTCTCATTATGTTGTGTAGCCCTAAGGGCAACTACTGCAGTGTGGAGAATGTAAACAGGAAAAGGTTTGCAACTGCAAGTGTGTGTGTGCAGCAGCAGCAGATAATGGATCAATCATTTAACAAAATTCTCCACTCTTATTTACTCACAATTTGTGCATTTTCACATTTGATTAATATACAAATTCTTTCCATGATTGTTCAGCTATCATGGATGTTGTCATTAGTCATCTTTTTCTCTTTAGGAAGAGGCTTAAAAGGTTGTGGTTGTCAAGAGCATCTGTGTAAGCATGGCTGTGCTGAAAATCAACATAATGCTCACAGCTTCATTACAAATAAATTTGTAAGTCTCATTAGTCGAATGTAGGGCTGCAACAAAAAAAAAAATCTAATTCAATAATTTTGTCTGTAAAACATCAGACAATAGTGAAATGTTCATCATGGTGACCAAGAGCCCAAGATGTAATGAAATGTGTATTTTCACTCATCCAACAGTCCAAACCCCAAAGATATTCCTTTTCCTAAAACGTGAGTAAAAAAAAGCAGCAGAAATATCACAAAGAAGCATGTAATCATCAAAAGGTTGTAATTTTTGCTTAAAAAAAAAAAAAAAAAAAAAAAAAAGAAATCACTGAACTGGTTAATTGAATATACATAGTAATTAATTGTTAGCTCTACTGCAATGCAGAAAAGAAAGAACAAAGTAACGGATTGAATTTTAAATGAAGTCGATGCTTCTGGTCTGAATTGCATTTCAATTGCAAATGTCTGCAAAGGTCTCTGAAGCTTGCACGAAAACATTTAATATATGGTAGCACAAGAGATAAGGTACGGTCACATTACACTTCTGTCCTGCAAATTTTTACTCTCCCATTCTCCCGTCTCCCATTAATTTCAAGTGAAATGCATATAATGGATGAATTCAAACATTAATTTCATATTTATATTCAGGCTACTGCTACAGCATAACTCTCGTACACTGTTTACAGTAAGTAATCATTCTGCTAAATAGTTATTTATTACCCACAAAGGATATGTTTTCAAACTGTCCCTTTTTTATGCAAAAAATCCCCATTGTCCCAATATTCATCTTGCCCTCAGAATTCCTGCCTACGTCCTCCATTGCCAAACCATAGTTCTCCTTCTGTCCTCTTTTGCATCTCCCAGAATGTCGTTCCACCGAGCTCCCACTCGAGCTTCCACTGCTCCATGATCCAGAACCACAATAGACATAATGAACATACCAATGCAGACAAAGCCCTAACGTGGCCTTGAGGCATCTATCAATTTCAAATGACTACCATATATCCCTCTCTCATGGCATTGGAGGCCTCTCACATTTACATTTTAGAGCCCACTGGGGGCCTCGTTCGATCCTCAATCATTAAAGCTCGGTTGTATTGTACAGAAATAAAAAGGAAGTATATTATTGCTGTGATGCTGCAGCAGTAGGTACACAGGTAATTCACTTTATGAGTCGCTCACTCTTAAAATTACTCCCTGCCTTCAAGATCATTTTTACAGACTTATTGTTCATGGTGAGCTTGTTTTCTTCTTGTCATAAACAGTAACACTCACAGGTTTAACAAATCATTGAGACAAAACCTGCCAAATGTTTACATGAAGATTTATACCTGAGATTACGTGAAGTAATCTCTTGTGAAACAGTTAAGTGAAATGCTTTGTGAATCAATTTGACAGAATACAATCTGGGAATAATCATAACGTTTTGTCACAACAATATCAATGCATATCCAGTAGCAATTGACTATGCTACTTCCATACAGGTGGTGGACTTGTGAGAGACCAATTAAAAAAAAGAATGGACAATTGATATGTAGAGGGTGAGATATTTAGACTTTTAGTCCCATTGTTCAGGTTCCAATAACTGTAACCTACAACTGTAACCTACATTTTCACATAGTATATTTTTAGTAGTCCCACATTCATGTCTTTCAAACTCCACACCTCCAGTTTGCCACACAGACTTTCGAGGAGTTGCATCGCACTATCAGGTGTTATTTTCATGAGAGCTACATGAAATGAAACTGTGCTTGTATAATACAAGTTTCAATTCCAAAGTAGAATAAAAACTACAGGTCCATTAAAACACCTGTATATCTCTAAGTATCTCTTCCTCCCTCTTCTCAGCTATGCAATGTGGTATTTCTACTTGTCCTCATACAACAGTTGAAGTGAAAGTCCAGCAACACGTGTCAATTTCCGCAAACAGTTTTATTTATTTTTTATAAACCTCTGTTTTCAAAAGAGGAAACAACTTAGTTAGGTTTAGGCAACAAAACTTCTTGGTTAGGTTTAGGAAAAGATTGTGGTTTGGGTTAAAATAACACAAAAACAAAAAACAAAAAAACAACACCCCACACCACAAACAACCCAAAACACCCACAAGAATGACTTATGTGGATCAATGATTACTCCTGAAAAAGTGCATGGAGTATGGGGTGAGCAGTCCTTATAGGCTGAAGGCAATTTGTGCGTTGTGAGTTAACACTGTTACCTGCCATTCCATGGAGCCTATTAATGCTAGAGCATTAAGACACTAACAAAAACATTCATATGCAATCAATATTAAACGAGAGTAAATATGACTATTTGTTTGGCTGACCCCAGCATGCACACGCCTTGCATGATCTAAAGTTGTATAATGTACATAACATGACACACCCTTGGCTTCTCTGCAGGTCAGTTGAGAGCAGCTGCAGAAAACACTTTTTACACCCCTAAGAAAAATCCTAATCTGGGTTTTCACATTTTTGTGTGTATCATATTGGAGCTTTCAAGGGCCAGAAGGCAACCCCTAACAGCATGCTGCTTGCAGCAATATTAACTTTACACTAAGAGGGATAATGCCAGAGAAGTGTCAATGTTTAATGTCCCCAAGAGGCAGTTCAGTTTCCAGATTATAGTCGGAATTATTAACACATGAAGAACAATTCTGAACCTACACAATAAATAAAATACATATAATGCACAATGGACCATTGTCACCACGACCATTTGAGTGAACGCTACGAAAACAAGAGACACCTTCGATCAATCCAACAGGTGACTAAATGACAATAATATTTTATAATACTTTTAACATATTGTTCTTATAGCTTCTGCTCATCCACATGTTGGTTTACGCATGATTATATTTTCTTTGACAGATGTTTCTTTGGTTTTTCAAATTGATGTTGCTGGTGTAAACACTGTATTCTTCATTTTAACATATTAGATGTGTTATTGTAGTGCTCATCTCAAATGTTTCTCTTTTCAATACATGAATATAAATAGAAAAGTACCAGTAGTCACTATTTGGGTCTTTGCTACAATCTGTTGAAGGAATTTAGCAGAAACAAGATTGCATTCAACTCGAGAACATGACAACACTCACAAGGACTATCCCACCAGAGAGACCAGAGAGATTAAATATTGATAAACCTCAGGTCTGTCTGAACATTGAGTAGTCTGAACATTGAGTAGACTTGGCCAAGTTTATACTCAAATCGCGTTAAAGCAGCTGGTTCACAGCTATCTGTATAAAATCAATAAATATCCAAAATATTAGAAGCAAAGAAGAGAGTAGAACAGAATCCGATCGGGTCAACTTATTTTCCTCAATAATATCAAACAAGGTCACTTTTTTAGCTTGTGGAAATATATTTAAATATGTCTGACCCAAGAGTACACACAAGTATGATCAAATTCAAATTTACAAGAATGATCCATTCATGCTGTGGTGCTGCATAATCTTTTCCCTCCATGACAGTTTCTTAAACCTGTCAGCAAAGCACATCCAGCAGACACAGAGCAAAATCATCATTCATTTGAAGTTGTGTTTATGGTCACATTAGGAATGTAAGTCCAATATTCACTCTCCCTTTAACTCTGTTTTGGTCTCCAACAACTCTTGAAGAAAATACCTCACTTTTAAGCTGCAGGACCCCAAAAAAAACAATGAGCTTAAAGATGCTAAAATGCTCAGTAGAGACAAGTGGAACTGCAAAGTGGAGCATTAATAGTTTGATTTCCACTTCAAGAAAGCCCTTACATTTTTCCCATTATTAATATAAGAATATTGACTAGTGCATGTCAATTTAATTATTTTTCAACTATTTTAGTCTTCATCCCTCTAACACTGTCTATAGGAGCTTGATAAAGGACAACAAAAGGACCCAAAAGCATGTTAAAAGGGTCTTAAATCAATAAGCCAAATTGTCACCAGGGTAATTAAGGTGGTTGAATAGGATTCTACAACTAATCAGAAACCATAGAGAAGGACTTGCCTGAGACTCACCTTGGATTGAGATGAGTCATTCAATTGCATCTTTTTTTCATTTGATAAGCACGGTGACGTAGTGGCTGGCACAGACAAGCCATCTACAGGTTCAGATAATCACAAGGCTGTATCCAGACTACATTTGACACACTGTATACCCTAAGAAGCTCATTGGAAGGACCGTGTCTGAACAGAGGGTGCACATAATACAAACAGCTAAATGTGTCACCTTGTACTTATGAAATAACTTAAATCATGCTTGTATGTTGTCCTAGAAAATGTATGTTGAGACACCATATCACTCCTCAATGAGGAAAGCCCTAACTTCATTGAGGGGTACAATAGGTAGAAATCTACTTGGTACTTCCAGACATTTTCATATAGACATTTCAAAGCTGTTTACTTCTTATGATTCGGGATCCTATGAAGAGCATTTGATCAAACTGCTCTTGAATGTATTTAGCAGGAGGGCATCACCATGTTGTCATAGGATCAACTACACCTGCTATTGTAGCCAATACACCTTATGATCATGCAGAGCACCTGTTCACTGAGTTACTTCAAGGTAACATGTCTGTGTCTGTCTATTTTCCACCATCTCTACTTTAGTCAGACAGAGCAAGGGAACCAAAAAAGTTTAGTAAGACATGATTGCATGAGTAAAACTTTTATTTTAAAGAAATAAACGTCCATATAAGCCTACAGAATAGGTCTAGACTGTAAACCAGGGATTCAAACATATTAGGGAGATTTAACCTCCTCTGAGGGCCCTCTAGCTCTGCTCCAATGTAGTCACGCATTTAACAATCCTTTAGCTGCAGATTACATTTAAGGGATGAACGGCCCCAATAGGCTTCCTGCATCATCGCCGGGACGCCCTCCATATTCTGGCCCAGATGGTGTCGGACTATTAAAAAGGGTTCACTCGTGTGAGCACACAAACACAAACTGGTCCGGGCGCTGCAAGCTTGCAAATTTAGTAATACAGAAGTGTATTAAACTGTGGTGATCTCAAGGGATTTAGCAGCACAGCTTATAACAGAAAAGTAAACATTTTAATAGTAAGATTGATGAGGGTGATTCTTTGAGCCCTACTTTAAATTGCCATCCTGGATGTATATTATCACATATTTTTCTTAAGCCTGTCTAATAAAATATATTGTTCGGACAACTCCAAAGCATGCCTTTGACAGTTCTGGAAACAGCACCAGATGTGCAGTGAACTAAGCCAAAGTGTGTCTTACCTGCAGCTCTCATCCATCTGACAAATGTTTATCGACATGCATGACGTTCAAATGACAAAAGTATTAAAGAAAAGGTGCCTGGCTACATCGTTTGGCTACAACAGACTGAAGGCTCCATCAGTGACCCACCTTTACAGAAGAATGTCGCCCACAGGTAAACTCCAATCAATACAGATCCAGTACCCTTCCGAGGCTCCATGTCAGCGACGGAGCGGAACTCCCTCTGTAGCCCGCTGGGGATGTCAAACTTCGAGGGAGTGCAGCTTAGTCAGACTGCTGCTGCTCTCTCCCTCCCTCTCTCTCTCTCTCTCTCTCTCTCTCTCTCTCTCTCTCTCTCTCTCTCCCGACACCCAGTGTCTGTCTCAGTCGACTGTCACTTCAAAAGTCACTTTGGATCGCGCTCTCTTCCCCTCTCTCTGTGCTCAGCTGTATTTTATATCAAACATCTCGAGCGTGTCCTTTGAGTGTTTCCCGTATGCGGCGATGATGACAGCCACCTGTCCGCCGGCTGCTTCTGCGCACTGTCGTCAAGGTTTGTCCCTTCCAGCCATTTCGGGTTTCTTTATCCTCATCTGGTTTTATGGGTGATGATGACTAAAAGAGGGATGACCACGCACGCAGGGATCCGCAACAGACATGGCCCCGCCCCCTCTAGTTTGGAAAACTTTTTCTACGCATGCAAATGTTTTTAATTGAACATTTGTTCAAACCTTGTTTAGTGCATGCTTAACTTCAGTTTTTGTTTTGGGAGTGGTGAACATGATCTCCCTACCTAAAATATGGATAAGGATCATCTGTGACTGCCTCATGGGAAGGAGTCTAATGCAACTGAGCAACAATAAAGAGCTGAAGTTCAGGGATGAGCCCAAAAAGGCAATAATTTCCCCTCTCAGCCTGGTCTCTTTTGCAAGTACTGTCAGCCACTTTATCACAGCACTGTTTTTTTCAATATGATGTTTTTCCTCATAACTGCATTCCTCCCCTCCTTTTCATTGTCCTCTCTTCCCCTCCATTTTCATAATCTGCACCTTCTCACCCATTCATTTAACTGAGAACTGTTAAGCATCGGTAAATGGTTTTCCAGCCTGCTGATCAGGTGCCCATGACTCATGTGCATTAATGTTTTTCTCCGCAGAAAACAGAGTGTGCCTATATTACCACAATTTGGATTTTGAAAGTCATAAATCTCAGCATGTGGCAAATAAACAGTTAATCCCAATCCATCTGCATGTTATCCTTTTGTTATTTGTGGTTTTATCCTTTTGTTATATGTGGTTTCCCTCTTATATTGGTGGCTAAGCCAATAAACAAGGTTGTTTATTTATTGTTTATCTATTGTATTTTTGCTTTTTTGCACCGCATTTACTTTGTGTCAGTGTGCGGTTTCATTAGCTTTTTATGGAGATGCTTCAAGTTGTTTGTTTGGTGTGATGCAGCAATGATCTGCGTTCTGAGCTGTTAGCTTGCTCATCACCGTTGTCATCTTTGCGTCACCATCTTAATGCTCTTCTCACTCCTTCTGTCGTCCTCTTAGTCACCCATTCACTGACTCTCACTTCCTCCAGTTTTCTCTTTTCTATTACCCTCTGCCCATCTGCCATACCCACTCATTCATTGTTGATCTTCTCGTCTGTCCTTTCTCCTCCTCCTCCTCCTCCTCCTCCTCCTCAACCTTCCTTCTCTCTTCTTCCCCTCTGTTTCCTCTCCTCCACTTCTCTGTTCTGCACTCTCGCAGTTCTGCCTGTGAGCATCAGATGCGGTGATGTCCTCAGACCATTACGAGAGTGCCTGCAGCGCTTCTCTAGCCCTCAGTATATATCACTCTCCCGTTCGCTTCAGTCTCAGCGTGTGAAACCCCCGTCTCCCGTCCTTTGTCTTACTGTCTGCCCCTGGCTTCCGTCTGGACACAGTGTTGTACATGTATGTAGAGTGCCATCAGCTCACATTAAATAAATGTCCTTTTGGATGAGCCTGCAGGGATTGGAGTTGGCACGGTGTGTGTGTGTGTGTGTGTGTATTTGTGAAAGTGTGGGCGTATGTTTTCATGTGCCTTTTTCTCTTTGTGCACCTGTTCATTTACAGTGCAGTCCTGTGTACTCTATTAGGGCTGTCTCTTGTAGTCCAACTGACTCCCTTTACCACACATATATTAACATATACAGAGTACGCAGTAACTCGCCAGTTTGATCATCAAGCATGGCTGGACATGTAGGTCGATGCTGAGGTTTATGTCATTGAATATGTTTCAGCATACCATGTTAAATCAATGTACTGTTCATGTATGCAAAGATAAATCACTTGAATGCAGCTTCTGCCAAAGAACGTCTTACAGGAAATGACAATCATCACCTGAATATGCAGCTGCCCATTGGCTTTATGGAGCCGTATAGCGAGTTTCAGCTCATTGTTTAGCTGTCTGGCCCACACTCCCACCAATCTAGTTCTGCAGCTACAGCAGACAGCTGTTCTCAGTGAGAGAGTTTTAATAACCCACCGAACATAGTGGAGCATTTAGAGGCTGGCGAGACAGATATTTCCCTCAGAGGTTAGTGGAGATCAAAAGCAGAGCTAAAAAAAATGCTTCACCATCTAGTTGCTAACTTTGTCTGTCTGCTGTTAGATGCTGGACAGGTGGCATACGTGAACTGGAACAGTATAGTACGCTTACCGTAAAGCTAACTTTACTTCTCCTGAAAACCAGAGGAACAAGCTGGAAGATGCTGAAACGCCCTGCAGAGCTGCAGAGTTGGGTGATAATTCTCTATTTATTCATCTTGACGACAATTCTGACATTACTCATAGTCATTTTTTCATATGAATGTATTGATTACTGTGAATATGCCCCGCTCTATTCAAGAATGCAGTATTTGACTTTTATCATATCTACCATAGATACAGTTATTTACACAGGAGTATGTCTTAAAATCCATAACCGCTAACACTATGTCAATGTACCTCTCAATGTAGCACAAGAGCTAATCCTTCTCTTTGTCTCTTTGGGCTCTCAGTCAATTTCTTCACTTTTATTTCTCTTGTGTCTAGGTGAGCGAAAAACATTAACCCAAACTTTAACTTAGACTGTCTACTCTCGAGACATACAAACTAAAGTTCATGATCAAATTAGTCTGTATTTTCTTTAAAAGGCAGCATCACACCGAGAGACAGGCTACAAATGTAATATGTGTTGCATCACCTAAAATGACCATATGACGTTGCTAGTATTATTGGCAGTCTGAGTCATATACTTGGAAAGTGATGAGGCTCTCACACACACACACACACACACACACACACAGTTTGTATATGTGATGTTATAAGTTATATCACAAGTGATACAGTCATCTTTTTGCTTTGGTGCATTCAGTTCAATCAGTAACTGAATGCATGATCAGATCTCTCCTAGAACCACGTAGCTCATTAAGAATGAGACTAACTTTCTGTTTCAGCCTTTCCATACATATGAGCTTCAGTTTTTCAACAGCGATAACAGATGTGAAGCAGAAAATGTCTTTCTACAAAGAAATTCCCCAGAGTGCTACTCTGATCAGCTTTTCAATCTTTTCATGTTGGAGCTGTACACAGGAATCACAGAAAATCAAGTAAGCAAATTATTGATTGTGTATTTTAAACCTGTGTCTCTGTCAAGCAATTGTATGACTTTAAATTGCAATACCTGATATATAAATATTATATATTGGTAGAATGGTATGTACTGGATTCAGACTGCAGTAGATTGAGTTTAGTAAATTGTGTTCACTCAGATGGATTAGGTTGCCCTATGGCATAAGGCAAAAACTACTATTGAGTCCAAATCTCTATGAATATAAAATAGTGTATTTAGAGTCTATACAGAGTATTACCACCTAAATATATAAATGCAGTTCTTATTGCATCCGATGAACACTTCTGGTCTTTTATATAAGCTATCTGCCTGGCTCTAGGGAGAGTATTGTAGTTCGGCCTTCTGTCTGCCAGACTGAAACATCTCCACAACTATTGGCTGGATTGCCATAAATGTTTGTACAGACATGTATGGCTCTCAGGGGAAGAATGCTACTGACTTTGGTGATCCCCTGACTTTTCATCTAGTGTGACTATCAGAGCTTTACTTATCCTGTGAAATATCATATAACATCTACTAGATGGATTGGCACAAAATTAAGTACATAGTTCCCACATTATGGACCGTTACATACTTTGGCCACTAGCCTCCACCATGAGTTTGACATTTGTGGTTTTAACTGAAATGTCTTTACAACTATTCAATGGATTTCCATGACATTTGGTACAGACATTCATGTTCCTCTCAGGGTGAATTGTAAAAATGTTAGTGATCTCTTAACTTTTCATCTAGTGCCATACTCTATTTCTATTTTATCCAAAGACCTGAAATCCTGAGGGGTTCACACCCTGCTCTGTCACAGTCTGTCTGTGTCACACACACACACACACACACACACACACACACACACACACACACACACACACACACACACACACACACACACACACACACACACACACTGTGCCCTTCTTGTGCACTCTCATACTGTCACACCCAGACAAATAGAGATACCTGTGCATACACACACGCACACCTGTCTGCCTGAGTCAGATCTGTAGCTGTAAATAATACAAGAGTGGGCTGAGGTCAGACTGTTTAAGTGCAGAGAAAACAGGGGAGAGACTTTCACTTAAGCATGCCAGGCATTTTTAATAAGTTAGAGAACAAACTCATGTCTCTCTAGAACTAGGCCAAAGCACACAACGCAGTGCCTATCACTAGGGACTGCCACTTGTAACAATATTTGGTGGGTGACGAAAGCCCGAAGGCAATACAAGAAAGTTGCAGCAGCTAGTAACCGGAAGGTTGGCTGTTCAGACAGACAAACTCAGCCAGCTGGGAAAATAAGTGCGTGGGAAATGAAAGAGCCACTGTCTCCTCTTGTAATTAATATGATAATGTGCCCTTTAGCAAAGCTGACATCTTGGGGATGCTTAAGTATAGCTGATTAGAAGGAGGGTGATGGTATAATGCTATATGACCTATATACCATCACCACAAATATGTGCTTGAATCTCAACAAAACGTCAACATTATGAGCTTCATAGAGTATCTGCTGTTTCTAATCTCATCGGTCAGGTTTGTATTCTATTGTGCCCTCTCCCTGAATGTCTGCACTGCTCTGTTGGATATTAATGACTTCAACCTTCTGTGAATGAAGATACATTATTAGTGTTTCAACATGGCCACAAACATGTGCACCATGGCATCCTGATGGGTAATGTGTTAACTTCTTATTTGTGTGCGCATATATACTATATTTGAAATACTTTTTATCACATCATTAAAGTCTGTACATTAAAATCACCTGTTTAAAAAGATGTTTGCTGCCCTTTAGTGGTGATACTGTGTCATTACAGCCAAAAAACAACATAATCGGTCCACTCCATCCGGTAGTCCAAGGCACCAGATTAACACTTTAGCCCGGTGAAAAAGTAAACGGTGGGCTCCTATTAATCCCTGTTTAATGACACTCTTTTTGCATTGTGTTTTACTTAGTAATTAGCAAGCAGTTGGTCAAACATTCTGGGATTGTGTGAGGTATTTATTTATAGTCAGTGTATTACTCACAGTAGATGGCAGACAGCACGCCCCCAGTTATGAGAAAGGGAGAGGAGTAAGGGCACGGGAGCAACGCCATGTACTGTTGTGGACGTGAGACATCTGGAAAAAACATATTTTAGTAACCTAAAAGAAAAGCCCACCTAAAAAAAATCAATATCAGTTTAAATCTATGCTATATAAAGAATATCTTCACTGTTTTACCTTTGCTGTTAGACACTTTACAACTGGGAACTGAAGTTGTTATATTCCTCTTTGCTCTCCGAAGAGCGAAGAGAGATCTGCAGACCTCGATCATTTCGTTACTTTGTGTTATTGTGTGACTTTGGTGAATCTGAACTAACCCTTTAAAACACCAAAACCACACAATAACACAATTAAAATAACCAATCGAGGCAGAGGTAGACCAGCAACTCCGGTGTTCTGCATGGTAAAATCACTGTTTTTGGCAAAGGAGTCTTCTGGCTTTGAAGAGAGCAGATAACGGCTTAAGTTGTCTATAAGAAATATATTCCTGATGCTTTTGTTTTGCAAACAGTATTAACAAACAAATTAGCAGTGAATAAAAAAATACATAAATTTCTATGCTGCAAATCTGCAGTCCTCCCGGGGATAGTTGCCCACTTTGCCAGGTTGTAAGCATTAAGTTAGCCTCCAAAACAGAACTGGAAAAATTATTTGGTACATTAAATTTCTTTTAATTATCATCATCATTACAGCATTTACAGCTGGTTGGACAACATGGTGCATGTGACACAGAAAATAACTCATTGATGTAGTGATATACTGCTTGTCATTGCATGTATAATTACAATTTAAGAGTTATACAAACATGGTTATTTAAATCATACACGCTACTATAACCTGCTTATTGCTTTCATTCCTTTGCACTTCCGTGAATGCACGTCACAATGAGTGACAAGTTGCATCTAACACTACAGTTCAACTAGTCATTAAAAAATGCAAACCATACTTTAGAACTACTACTAGAAAATAAATATGCAGTGTGAATAGTTGATTGAGCTTTATCATTAAGTTGCTGTCAGACAAGACAAACTGGAAAACAAGATGGAGCTGTTGGAAAGTACTCATGAGTTTGTGTGTGTGTTCATCAAGGTGTGCTGAAATACAACGTCAGAGCAGGGGTGAAGATTAGGACAGTTCCCAGTATTGACACTGTGAGGAAAGCCCAAAGGAAAATCCTGTCTAACACCTGAGCCACGAACTTCCAGTCTTGAACAACCTGAATGAGACAGAGAGAGAGAGAAAGAGAGAGAGAGATATATAGATATAGATAGACAGGTGTGAATCTGTCAACCTCAAGCACTTTTTTCAAAGTGATAACATTCTTCATTCAGGACACAATAACTACTTTGTGTCATTTTGATAGCCATTATTGAGCAAATGAGATCAATTTAACAAATAATAACCTTGTTAATCTCCTCCACCTCTCAGATGTCATCACTTCATTTTATCAAACATTTGTATAAAATTGTCAAAATTTGTATATGAAATCTTAATGTTATGTCCAAAACTGTGACCTTGACCGTTGATCAAATTCCAATCAGTATATCATCCAGTCCAGTTCAAGTAGATTTTTAGGAAATATTTAAAGAAATTCCCTCCAGGTGTTTCTGAGATATTGTGTTCACAAAAACTGGGACAGACAGAATGACAACCCGAAAACATAATGCCTCAGGCCATGGCTGTCGCAGAGGCATACAAATTAGAAGAGAATGTAAAACAACATGCAAGCAAAGACTTTAATCCCATTTCTGCCCACACACCTCTCGTATGAAATGCTCCTTTTTGATGTGACGGCTGATGTAGCGAACTGAAGTTGTGGCTTTCTCCAGCATGGCCAGCCAGGCTTGGTTCTCATCCTCCTTCCCTGCGAGGGGGCCTCTCTGCTGACCGCCACTGTGGCCAGGAGCTCCTCTCCTCCCCACACCTTTGCGGGTCTTCAGCTCCGGGCTGTGCATCTCCATATCTGCAAAGTGGAATCTGAGGAAATTGACACAAACTGTTTTATTTATTTTTTGCATTTTTATCTTCTAATGTGTATTGGCAGATATTAAAGGAAGAGTTCAACATTTTGGGAAATATATTGATTTGCTTTCTTGCCAAAAGTTAGATTGATACCACCATGTCTGCATGCTAAATATGAAGCTGCCACCAGGATACTGTCAGCTTAGCGTAGAATAAAGACTGGAAACAAGTGTATCAGCTAGCCTGGCTCTGTAAAAAGGTAACAAAAGCTGCCTACCTCAAACATTTGCTAAGTAACACATTATATCTTGTTTGTTTTACCCAAGCAAAAACAAAAATGTCAAAATGACAATTTGCTTTTTCACGAAGGCTGTATTTCTTGGCCAAGGCCAGTAACTTCTTTGGCTTATAGTTATGCTAAGCTACGCTAATCTTCTACTCTAACTCTAGGACAGAAAGCAAATAAGCATTTTTCTCAAAATGTCGAACAATCCCTTAAACTATAGTTGGTCCTTTATTACCTGTCAGTGTGGCCCCTCATACAAAGCAGTCTGGGCAGTCTCTGGAGGAAGAGGCTCTTTACCCATGGGGCCATAGGGTGGTAAGTGGCAGAGGAACGGTGGTGGACATTAATGACAAAGACGGTGACGATGATGGAGAAAGTGACGAAGATCATGATGAAGAGCAGGTATTCTCCGATCAGTGGGATCACCTGGTGACAGAAAAATGTAAAGGTTACTGAATCATGACTGTTTGAAATATGTGTTAGTAAGGAAGTAAGGACGAGGTGGTAATTACTTTATAATGATACATTAGTCTATTTATTTTTAAAATACACATTGACTGCTCTTTAATTGACACTCCATTAATTTGTTCACATGAAGTTCAGTTTGCTCTTCAGCAGGATTACCATTTAGCCTGTGAAAATAGCTCTCCTTTGGCTCTGGAGGGGTTATTTTTAAGTGTCCCTTTAAAAACATTCATTTATATTATAGAAGTATGATGTTAGAAATCTTGATTAGTTTCTGGCAGTTTGGTAACATAAATTACAATTATTCACTAAGACTAGGAAAACAGCTATGCTAGTGGCTCAGTCACAGTGGTGCAAGCAAAGTGCTAACATTATATTATAGTGTTAATATGCTGATGTTTAAAGATTCTTAGTTTAGCATGTTAGCATTCTAACATTTGCCAACCAGCACTAGACATAAAGTACAGCTGAGGCTGAATTGCTTGAAAACCAAAATATTGACCTCAAGATGGCGGTAGATGAAAAGTTAACCAAATTAAATTGAAATTACCCTGTCGAGACCTGGAATTTCTGGAGCAAATTTCACAGCAATCCGTCCAATGGCTGTCAAGATATTTCACTCACAAACAAAAATGTCAACCTTATGGTGACACTAAAGGTCAGGAAAATACATCACCAAAGTCAATGGGATTCATTGTTTCAAAACCATCAATGTCAGTACAAATGTTTGCCCCAGTAAATCTAGTAGATGTGAAGCTATTTTACTGAATGAGTGAAACTTTGACTGACTGGTGGCACTAGCTGAAATGTCGGGATCGCTGAAGTAATTAAAATATGTCCTCCACAGAACTACCCACAGTGCATGATGGTAGTTGAAGCTTTGATAGTCTATTGCTTGTTCAGTACTTTTTATGTTAAATTGTGGGATGATTTTATATAAAATAATACTCTACAAAGAATATGGCACAGTTTATAACTGTGGTCTTGAAAAGTCAGTGATTTTGGATGCAGTCATTGTATTTTGGAGCTTCGTAGGCTTCTGTATTGGACCTAGATGTATTTGACGTCACTAGCTTCTTACAGTAATTGAGTTGACATGCAGATTAAGCTGCAGTAATTGAGAGGGCTGTGGTTGTGATCTGGACATAATGTTATTCAGATTACAAAAAGTAGGATAGATTGAAAAATGAAAGCCCAGTCATAACTTTAAAATGAAAATAGGCTTATATGTAACCCCCCCAGAGGAAACCCACCTTTGAAGATGAAGGGATGATTTCTTCTATGACAAGGAGGAACACAGTGAGCGACACCAGCACAGATGTGGAAAGTGACAGTTTCTCTCCTTCATCGGATGGCAAATAAAACACCAGCACAGTTAGAAAGGAGAGGCCGAGGCATGGAATGATGAGGAAGAGGGTGTAGAACAAAGGCAATCTTTTGAGGATGAAGGAGTAGGTCACAAATGGGTACCAGTACATCTCATCCCTCCTGCTTCCCCTTTGTCCTGTTGCATTCAGGATCTCCCACTCCCCGTTATCGAAGAAATCTTTACGGTCCACATAGTGATCCACTAGGACCAGGTCCACCATGTTTCCATCGTAAGTCCAGGAGCCGAATTTCATAGAACAGTTCTGACGGTCAAAGGGGAAGAAGGTGACGTCCATGGTGCAGGAGGACTTGTAGCTGGCTGGTGGAGTCCATGTTATGGTACCATCCCATCGCACAATGGCTTTGGTCATCAGGGAACCCTCAAAGCGACCGTCCGCACTGGGAGAAGATGAGAAAGACAGAGAAAGGATGAGGTGCTAAGGACATTAACACACACACACACACACACACACACACACACACCATCGTATTGTCTGATCTAAATATGATCTAAGATCAAATAGAGATTTGACATGGGACAATGACGACACACATATTACCCAGCAATCATCATTGCATATTTGTACATGACAAAAATATCAATGAAAATAAGAAATGATTCATTCAATTAAATAGCTTTTTATAGTTTAGTTCGTTTAGTTTAGACTATTTTACAAAAACAAAAACAAAAACAAATCTAAACTATGGTGGAGATGAGTTTTCCATTTCAATGAAATATATAGCAAATTGCACCATTTTAAAGTAAAGACTACATTTTTGATCACAGGCGTATTTCCTAGGTGGCAATCTGAATCACCCTAATAGCACCTTCTTCACTCATCACAGTGTTGGAGGGCCCGCTCTCTCTATGGGCCCCACATGCCCCAGTGCAACCTCACTGCCTGCACTGTCTATATTTACACTCCTGGTAAGATGTTGAAGAGACATCAATAACGAAAGGAAAATTGATATAAATGCATCAAAGTTATCAGACAGTGCCTCCGAATGTGCTACTGATGTGTGCAGAGTGCTGCATAACTCACTTTTCATACAGGACGATATCTGGCAGCCAAATCGTCTCTGAAGGCACTCTGATGGTGGTAATACCCCCATAGTCATCTGGGTTCCACTTCAGCTTCACGTCAACCCACTCCTTTAAATAAATAAATAACACTGCATAATAAGTAACATCATTTGACACTCGACTTAAAAAAGCTTAAGAAGTCTTTAAGTGCATCTTCTTTATTTCAGCACCATGGCCACACCAGACTGTTAGCTACACGAAGCAAATGGAAACTATGTTTTTAATCGCATCGTTGTACCAAGTTTGCTTGTCACCTTGTCAATGTCTATATGTGTCTTTGCTTTAATATTTTATTGTTGATACCCATCAATGCTAGGTTCGAATTTTTTATACCAGGGCCTACCAAGAATAACAGTTAAGAATGCTCTAAAGAATCAACATAGGAGTAGAAAAAAGTTACTTGATGAAAGTGAAGAATAAGTTTTATCAAGCATCTTATATGATCATGTCTAAGCCAATCAAGCAATTAACCTACATCTGCCATGGTTTCCATTGTTTTTAGAAATCCTTACATTTTAATTAATGAATATCTACAAAAGAAAATATGTAATTTAATTTAGATTTTTCTGTATCAATGTAATTAAGGACTTTTTTTAAAAAAGATCTCAAGTAGCAAATAACATGTTACATCTACACAAATATATCAATCTCACTGGAGCACTTTTAAATATAAGTCATAAATTTCACTTCAGGCATTTTGATAAGTACAGACATTTTGTATGTCATTACACTTATAGAAATAAATGTATGTAAAAAAAAATATTTGCATAACATTTGTTAACTCTACTTTAATTCTCTTTCAGTAAAGTGCTACACCAAAAAATATGTGACATTTAAATCGTATATTGGCTACCAAGCATATTGCAGCTAATGCATCTTACTGCACGTTTATAAAACTGTTAAGATGAACTGATCTACTATATCCACTCCAATCATGAAGAACCTAAAATGTTGCACACTTAACAAATTCACAGATGTTAAAATAGCACCTAATTATTTAAATATCCAGTTTTTGAGATGGTAGCCTTGCTTTTTACCTGCCAGAGCCAGACATTTGTAGTCATCAGTTGGTTCTTTTCATCCTGCAGGAAAGAAGACAAGGAGGAAGTTTTGTTCACTATTTACACATCTTTGTGTTGCTTACTATGAAAGATAAGAGAGGCTAATGAGGAGGTGAGGAGCAAACCAGAATCTGGAAACAAAAGGTTGAGTGGGATGAAAGAAATAACTTAAACCTAGTGAAACAGAAATATTTTTCAAAGTGGGTTAATTGCTGCTCTTGCTTGCTGCTAAGAAAGCAGACTGAAACAGCTTGAGGGTTAAGTGCCTTGCTTCAGGGCACATCTACAGAATTTAATGAGCGAGAGAAGCACAAGATACTCAGTGGCCAATATCACTGTCAATACTTACATAGGCACAGCTGCCTCATTTGTTCAATAAGTATCGACATATGAAGTACAAAAAAACTAAAAAGAAAGGCATGAAAGGGAGTAAGAGGAGGACAAAGACAGAAATTATTTTCCGGAAGTCAGAGAGGTTTTCAATGTAAGTTGTCGAGTTTCTGTATAGGAAAAGCCTTGCAGAAACATAAAAAGTTAAAATGCAGAAGAGAGAAAATCTATGGAATAGTCTGAAATAGTTTGTCTGCTCACGAGAGGCGCTGAGGCAAACCTGATTGCATACCCATCCGCTCTGAATAAAAATGTATCTGAGGTGCGTTTTTTTTTGTTTTTTTTTTATCACAGTAATTTAGCTAGAATACCACAAGATGGCACTCTTCTAAATGTTAATTTTGCATGGCAGAATGTGACCCTCTGTGGAGTTGTGAGAGCAGCTTTGTGTGCGTGTGTGTGCGTGTGTGTGTGTGTGTGTGTGTGTGTGTACGCACCCATGCATGTGTGTGTGTGCCCTTGTCTAAATAATAAATGCGATCTGGTTCCTCTCAGCCTGATGGCCTCATTACTTCCACTGCTACTAGAAAGACCACTTTGGACCACTCTTTTAACCTTTCTTCTTTGCTCTTCTTTTTACTCTCACTTCTGCCCATTTAAATCCATCAGCTCCTTATCCTCCTCCTTGCTTATGCTCACACCTTTGTCCTCAGTGTAACCTCTGTACTATATTTCCTCTGTTGACCTCACTTAAAAGCCTTCCCTTTCCATCTCTCTTAACCTGCCTTTCTGTCTTTTGTATTTGCCTTCCTGTGCCTTGGTTTCCTTTATCATTTCTTCTTAACATTAAATAATAACCTTCTGTCCTTTGCTAAACAGATGATGAGCCACCTCTGAACCAAATGTATTTGTTCATGAACTTCTTTCTATAACTTCCCATGACTCTTTCTTGTTTCAAAATAATCACCCATTCTGCTTATTCTTATGTGCCTTAGTGATGGTGAGTTTCACTTCCTCCCTTCCGTCTTCCTTTCCTCTCTCATTACAAAAAATAACCATTATATCCTGAGAAGACTGTAACAAGGTTTTATTAACCATGTTACATGAGGTAATTTTATTTTCTGTGGGGAGCTTCCTTAACAGGTACACACAGAGACTGTTTACTGTGTTGCTCTCCTGGAAGCATAAGAGCCTCTATGTCTGGTTCCACTTTGCTCAAGGGCGCTCAGGATGTGATCAATGCAGAGTCTGTTTAAGATACCCCCATCTATCTAATATTAATTTAACACATAATATATGGCATGGGCAGAGCCAGAGCCATTCAGGACAATGAGGTCATGTCCTCAGCATTCTGTTTTATGTGCCTTTCTGATTGGCTTTTCAAAGGTCAGCCTGACTATATTGATTTTCCTTCTTTCTTTCTGCCTCTGTCAATTGTACTAAAATGCAAAGTAATCTCAAGGCTGCATATAAATGAGATGGAGAATCAAAATCTGTTGAGTGCTCCACACAAACAAAAACAACTTACATATTTATTTTGCTGAGAATTTACATCATTTTTCATTCACTTCCACTTTGTTATATATTTCATGTAAACCTACTCCCTTTCCCATCTAATTCAATTACAGGACACTCAACAGCACAACATGGCCTTAAATACGACCTTAGAGTGGAAACAGAGAATTTGATCAGGATAAATTCCACAAAGCAGTATTCATGCAGATAAACAGGACATGAAGCTGCAGCATGTTCTTCTAGACAGAGCCTCCTGTGTGTTTGTGTATCCTGGTGTTGTTTCCTCACCACATCAACCAACTGTGAGATCTTGAGTCCAAAGCATACAGTGATGGTGTCGTTGGAGTGTAGGACAGGCCGCACCCACTTCTGGTAACCCCTGAAAAGGTTCCTCAACAAGGAATCCTCCATCTCGGCCAGCGACACAAAGTCTTCCTGCGCTGAAAGGAGCCAGGGAAGAAAATAGAGATGAAGACCAAATAGAGAAGAAGCAAGTTTGGGAGAGAAAACGGTCGAGTGTTCATAAGAATATAGCTATGGATATATTTATAAGTAGTTCTGAAATTTGGAGATTATTCTGAAGCTGATGCTGCAGCTCTGCTCACATGCTGCTTTTGCATTGTGTTACGCTCAATACTGAGTCTGAACGAATCTTGTGTAGACACTGATGGAGGACTGATATTGCGGCTGTTTGTGACTTTAGATGTCAATTTCACATGTTTTGGTCCTCCTTGGCTTTCCATACTTCCCCCACTGCTCTCGCTACAGTAGGCATGCTGTGTAGACATTGTGTAATTTATACAGCCACGCTAGCAGCTCGGTGAGAACGTAAGGCTAACAATGACAGTGCTAACAAGCCGATGTTGAGCAGGTGTCATCCATACTATGTTCACAAGTAAAGCATGTTAGCATGCTAACATTTTCTAATCACCACTAAACACGCAGTACAATTGAAGCTGGTGAGAATGTTTTTAGTTTTGCAGATATTTAGTTACGAACCAAATTATTTGATGAATTAAAATGTTTATTCAGGGATTCACCAAAGTTGTTACAAGATATCCTGGAGAGGGGGGGCATCCAATAGTTGTTGAGACCTTTCACTTAAAACCACACATGTCAACTTAATTTTGGTGCTAAAGGAAAAGTCAGAGGATCAACAAAGTTATTAGGATTCATCCTATGTGAATATCTGTGAAAATATTGACAATCCATTCAATGGCTTTTGAGATTTTTCAGTCTGGACTAGGGGTCCTAAAATATACCAGTATTGTTTTCGGGCTTTTGCAGTGGTAGACCAATATTTGTTTTTAGAGGAGTAGCCTGCCCCATAATGTAAATAAAATGTGTCAGTCAGTGGTAGCTACCATGCTGTTGTTTTGAGTTGTGAGGAAATTGTCTTGCTGAGCAACCTAAATCTCAACAAAAAGAATAATTAGATAAATGTTTTTTTTTTTCAAAGGCTGCTCTAACATTTTAGCATGGGTGCCGAAATGAAACGCATGGGATTCTGCGACAAAACGGAAAAGCCCCTACGTAACCATAGACAACAGTGTGGGAGTGATAATTAATCTGATGTTGTATCTCCTTCGTCCTCGAAGGTGTGCTGAATCAAAACATGTATATGTTTATCGGGTAAAAAAGATATTGCAAAATCCACGTCGTTTCCGAACGCGACACGGGGATGAAACCGGTATAACCCTCACCCCTAGTCCGGGCCAAAGTGGTGGACTGACTGATCAACCAACAGACCGACATTGCCATACCTAGAGCCATGCCACTAAACATGGACAAAGCAAGACATTTGAGAATGTTATCTTAGACTTTTTTTGCATGCATGTAATATTCATGTGCACAGACAGATCTGTGCATAAATGTCAGCTACTTCTTAAATGTTTAAAAACATATAAAGACAGATTTGTGCCTGAACAAAGTGAACCACCTCCCCAGAGTCTCAAAAGCAAGTGGAGGGAAAAATTAAGTCAGGGCCTTAGAGTCAGAAGCACACACACACTATCAACCCTGGACTGACAGCTGGCCATGGCCGAGTGAATGCTTCTAAGCTCCCAAGGCTGACAAAATGATCATGCTGACATGATCACCTCAGACAGAACAATTGCCAGGGGAGACAAGCTGAGCTCAGAGCGCTTTGTGCAGCCAGGCACGAGACATAATAGTCAGTTAAAGAGTGACGCTCACTCTGAGCAGGAGACATTGAAGGAACACTGCTTTCCCATCATCAGCCACCCGGTCATGAGCAGACAGCTAGGAAATATCAGGTCTCTTAGGTAGACAAGTACAGAAAACACACTTTAATTCAGTTTGGTTTGACTCAGTTAAAAGTACATTATCAGAGACTCCTCAGTGGCTTAAAGTTTGCATACTTGATTCTACTGACAGCCAGCATGCTCATCAGGAGCTATATGTCCTCTCAAATTGTCTTTGAGCAAGACACCGCACCGCTTCCCTGTTACTCATTATCACTCATGAAAGATGCGGATGACAGCAGCATTTGCTGGGCGCTCAGAGCATTATTTGGTATTTATACTTGAGCTGCACAACAGAGGCTCCCTCACTAACTCTATCAACACTGAGTTCTGAGCACTCAACTGCTATGAGAGGGCGATATTTGGCACTGCCAATGGTAGTGTTGCACCAGAGACGGCAGCTGATCGACAGAAAAGAGAAGTTTGAATCAATAGCCTCTCAAACAAGGGGAATGGAGCAGAGGAGTGGAGAGAGCTGATAAGGAAAGGAGTGAGACAGAGTGACCCAGAGCAATTCCCTTTCAGTTACTGAGAGAAACAGAACAAGGGGGCAGGGTAGAGGTTGGTATAGGGGGAGAAGTTAACTGGGGCAAGAGGAATGAGAACAGACAGCAAAACAGATAGCAAGTTGAGAACAAATTCCCATTTCAGCTTATTTTTTAACACAAGGTTGTGGACTGCTCAAGCAAATCCCTTTCATCTGACATTCTACATAGATTACTTGATACACTATTTTCTGCTACTGTAGTGAAATATTTACTTTTGGGGTTGATTCTAACTTCTAGTTTATCTGTCCCTGAATTTACAATGTTGCAATAGCTGTATCACTATCTGTTCGTATTTCTTGTTTAAGTTCTCACTTCAAGGGGCTATTTGAATATGAAGTTTAAGGGTTTAAGGTTTAGGATTGCATTTAGAATTATTTGTGTTAATATGTTTTTACAACAGTATGAAGGATATCCTAAAAAAAGTACAAATGTTTGTATTATACCCTACAATATATTATGGCCCATTACTATGAAACTGGGTAAATGTTGGCACATACTTTTGATTCAAATATATTTGATTAAGTCAAATTAGTTTAGTCAAATTATGTTTGTTGTTTTAGTATAGTTTTAGTCTGATTTTTGTCATGCATTTTTATTTTTGTTTCTGTCTCCTAAGCATTTTTAGGCTACAGCTATGTCACCATCTTCGTTTTGTAGAGTTACCATGGTTACAGGTGTGGTTCTCGTCCATCGCAAGGTGATTGGAATATGTCTGTGTCACTCTGCTCTGCAATAAAACAACACACTCAGTCAATCCAGTTATCATTTCCATCTGTTTGAACAGAACCTCTCTTGTTCCTGGTACCTAGCATTAGGCCTAATGCAGTTTGTCTCATCTGTTTTGTTGCATCTTGCTGTCTAATTCTCAGTGGATTGTGGATGAATTAAGTCCATGAATCATTTTCTTCAAAGAACCGGTAGCTTAATGGGTTTGAATACACAGACATTACTTGTTAATAGGATTAATTCATTGTTGGGTTTGTTTTTTAGTCAATTCAATTCAATTTATTTTGCATAGCCCAAAATCACAAATCACAAATCTGCCTCAGAGGGCTTTACAATCTGTACACATATGACATCCTCTGTCCTGGGACCTCTCATCGGAACAGGAAAAACTCAGCCAAATCCATTCATCAATAGTTTCTACTATTTAGTACAGTAGGAAAAAACTGTATGTGTATTTTCCAATACCTGTGTGTATGAACAACCTTGTCTCCTACAAATAACGTTCCCATAAAAGTAAACTGCACTCTCAATTATGTTTCGAGGGAAACATACTGTATATTACAGTTGCAGTTTTAAACATGTGGTTTACTTTATGAATTGAAACAAAACAAAAATACTCCAAAAACTACTTGGTTATGTTTAAATAACAAAACTACTTTGTTAGGTTTAGTAAAAGTTCATGGTTTGGCTGATGTATGTTTTGTTATGTAACTTGAGTTACGTAAGTAATTTAAAAATCTGCGTTTATTTCACCCAGGAGACCACACGAACTATGGTCTCCTGGGTGAAAGTCTGTGTTTGTTTGATCCATCCATACACCCGTGGACTTCCGTGGACTTTGATTAGAAACATAGACCGCAGACAACATAATTTTAGGAGACCATGCTGCCATGTAACGAAACGAGAAAACAAGAGGGCTTAAGGGTGTGTGTGTGCATGGACACAAATGTACCCTTATATTCCCTGTCTTCAGTCTACTCCTGTTTCCTGTTGGGTGTGTTGGAATCTGAAGTTAAAATACACAGCCTGTTGAGACTCAGATTACCTCCCATTGCATCAGATCCCCTGTAAAGCACAGTTTGTAAGGGCTTGAAACGGCCCGTCAGTACACTCAGTCTTCCTATCTACCAGCTCTACAGGAAGCGACAAAACACAGGGGCCGAACTAGATAAACACCACAGGGATGGACTCCTCTACAGCCGGCTCCCTCCCTCCCTCAGACTGATTGACTCAGTGTGTGTGTGTGTGTGTGGGGGGGGGGGGGTGGGGTTGATTGAGCAGAGGTGAGGGGCATACTATTGATTAGAACATACAGTGGAGATGGGGCTGATTCAGACATGATTATGCATTGATGGGTTTTGATGTGTTTAGGTATTTACTATATAGAGGACATAAGAAGACATTGTACACACGTACACTCTGTGCATGTGTGTGTGTTAGTGAGACAGACAAACTACAGCGTGCTGATTATTGATACAGACACATGCTGACCCAGCATTCAAACAAACACCCTGCCTTCTCCTCAATTTAAAACACCCCATGGGTGACAGTGGTACAATCACCATGTCCCATCCACCATCTGTTCACTGTGGAACCACAGCAGGATATACCATTGAGGGGGGTAAAAGGATGGGAGGTAAAACTCTGTTTTACCTCCCATCACTACTCCCAACACTACGCGGTTGCCATTGATTTCTAATGACATTCTTCCAGACCTTTTGAAAAGGGGACATTTTGAAGGCAATGATCAAGAGAAAATCATAAAGAGAGAGGGAAGCATGCTTTACCCATAATGCAACAGGACAGGTATCTCTGGGGGACATTATAATGAATCCCAAAGCTTTCCTTTTAGCACTCAAGCAGTAAGATTGGCCAGGCATCCATGCTGTATGAGGTACCGATAATCTGATTTGTTGAGGTCCTATGCCCTGACCAACGGGCTATCCTGACCCTAACTAGTCAAGGTCAATGTCCAAAATTAACCAATCATCGCTGCCAAAACCAGTTACGCAGGGGAGGTCTTGTCAAGAATGGAGTGGATTCATGATTATGACTCTGGTGGAGCCAAGACTTTTCACAATGGTTAACCCCATCAGTCATTATGCCCTTGAGGCATGTACTGTAGTGTGTATGAGCATACACGCCAAGACATGTCGGTTCACACATAGTCATTGGATGTCAAAGACACTCAGCATCACATGACCAGAGGTGACCGCATGTGTGCTCTATTACTGCACACAGCCTACACCTGCCTTTTTCTATACTTTCAAAGAAACTGTTCCTTTGGAAACTGTTGTCAGCAAGGTATCTGGAATATCCAGAGTAACTGGGATATTATTTCTGGAACGATATGTTGTGTTTGAAATTTTAAAGATAATTTTCCATTCATTTATTGAGTTGACACCATTCATGTTGGAGACCAATATTTGAAAACCTGCATAATCTGAGATTTCTGCATGATGATAGAGGGAAGTTTTTTTTATTTGGGTGAACAGAACATTTAATATCTAAGCATGGCATAATTGGCATGGCATGTCAACCTGCTAGGTGACATAATTCCCTTGCAGGAAGCTCAGTGTCAGTTTAAAATGTGATTCTCATTAACTTTACCATGGATTGAAACTGTCTGGGACAGATAATCGTTCTCTGAAGGTGATGGATTAATCGTTTTCATCAACTTGTCATCAATTCTCTATCCTGCTCCCTGTCACTAGCACACACACACATACAGCAAGATAAATGTATAGCAGCCAAGAGCCACTCCATCTCGAGATTAAAGTGGTGTAAATGATGTACAATAAACTGATAGCAACACACCAGTTCACCAGTTCATGCATAAAAGCAAGAAGAGCAAATAGAAAAGGGAAGTGAAGACAATCTCTCACACACACACACACACACACACACACACACACACACACACACACACACACACATTAAGAAAAAGGAGAGAGAAGACTGACTTTCTGTAGCTCAAAACCATAGTGACACAATATCTGATTCTTTATTTTTCAGAACAACACCATACCTGAGTCACAGCTTTATCATGTTCGGGAATTATTTTCCCATTCATTTCAATGTGTTTTATTGTCCCATATTGCTCTCTTGCAGCGTGATATACAGTCACAATCAGTCATACATCTCAAGGGGGCGCTGCACTCCCATTCTTTAATAAATCATGACCGTACTCCTCTCACCTGACCCCATAATTTTGTCCCGCTGCATCCCGCACGATTAAAAGTGAAATCGCATCTGATTTATACAATATGACCGCCTGTTTATAAAACTGTTTCCAAATTAAGACTAATTGGGCAGGACGGAGCACATTGGCCAATAAGGTGGTGGGATGCTGTGTTTTGATCACGCAATACGATCGCAAATGCTCACCGAAAACACCAAAATATGTGGGTATCCCAAGTCAATTTATCCTATAGTTTAGACAAATAAGACGTACGGCACAGTAGCTCAGCTTCAACAGTTAAAAGACGTCCGTGTTCCCCGATTCTTACCTTCCATAGTAGCCTTCCCGAGAGCAAGGGACAACCACAACATCGCAACCGCAAACTTCATGCTCCCTCTTTTCCTCTACAACACCGATTGGATGTATCCAGTGCGACGATCAAATCATGTTACTGTTCACACACAGCCCTGCAGTGTGCACTTCAACATCCGAGTGGGACCTCCGGAGTACCACCGCTGTGTGCTGTCCAGTTTAAATAATAAAGGACAGCCGGTTGTTGGTGGCTTTGTATAACACGGTCCGCCTTCACAATGTCGGGCAGCAACAGCTCGTGTGGTTTATTATTTTTTTTCACCCCTTGTTCTGTTGCCTGTTCGGTTTCCCCGCAGCCTCTTTTCTTGTGTTTGTAAGTGATCCAGTGCGGAGATGGATGCTGCCGGAGCGGAGCCGGGCTGAGGGCGGGACGGAGGAGGGCTGGCCCGGTAGAGGATGGAGGGAGGACGCGGACCGGGGAGGACAGAACCCATCCAGAGGTAAATAAATAAATAAATAATGACAGACAGATAGACAGACAGACAGATAGACAGACATATATATATATATATATATATATATATATATATATATATATATATATACAGACAGACATACAAGGCCAGTTGGATGCAAGTCAAATGTGACACAATGCAAAATAATCACAAATGAGGACAGGGCTTTCCTAATATAAAAGAGTATAATCTAATAGTTTAAAAGCAGTGTACTATCCTCTCGAGTTCAAATATCAGGTCTGTAACATCAAATATTTACACCATTGATGGGTGTGATCATAAGTTAAGGGCCTATAAGAATTGCTTTAAGAAAAAAAAATGGGAATCCATTAAGCCACAGAACAAAAGTGGTCCTCAAAACTTTACATTATAAGGTTACTTCAGTATTTGTCAACCTGGACCCTATTTTCTCCATTTTTTTCTGTCTAAGTGACTATTAGGACAACAAAGAAATCCTTTCCTTTCCGGCTGCAGCACTCAACCAATTAAGAAAAAAATGTGGTCCCCATTAAGTCGCTTCGACAGAAGGTTGAAAAATTGAGAAAGTACCCTTTAATAAGATACTTCATCAAGGGTCCAAATCAACGTAATCAAAGGTAACATAAATAAACAAAGGATTGGGTTTAACTACAGGGTTTGTCACATTACTTTAAGTGTAACACTCATAGATGTTGTGTGGCACTTTAGTTTATGAGAAATGACTTAAGATCATCTTACAGGAAGCAGGAACCTAGAAGTTTCCTCTCAGAAGCCCATCACATTGTTTTATCGGCAGTGTGTCTGCACATTATTGTAAATCATCAGAGTGCAATTTAATGCTTCATTCATTCAGCCACACACTTATCATTCCATGTCACTGCATACCATCCATGGCATGCCATTATCTCGTAATGTCACAGGAGGCTATGAATGAGGCAATATGCACAAAGCATGTTGTAAGCAAAACTGAATCCATGCCAATGATATAAGGACACTTGAGTGAAAAAAGGATCCCAGATGACTGGAAGAATACATTCTGTCACATCACATCCTGACACCAAATGTGAGTAGAGCTCTTAATGCATGTGGGCATCATGGACCGTGATTAGAGCCTGATTCCACAAGGTAGGCCACAAGACTGGGTGTGGTTGTGCTCTTATTTTACACATGTTATTCCAAAGCTATCACCTTTCACTGATAAAAGCTGAAGTGGCGAGGATGAGCACTTACTATGGCACAATCTATCTAATTACCTGCTGTACAAGCTGAGTGGATGAGGTGATCTAAAGTTATCGATCTCGCAGAGAGTTTCCATACACTGTTGTGAAATTGAGAAATATGCATCTCCTCCAGTTTAGTTTACTACCGCCATGAGAAGAATGGTGGTGGATTTATGGAGATGCAAAGGTCCGACAGCCAGAGTATCTTACAGAGAACAGAAAACTCAGATTAATTTGAATTGTGTAATTTATTCAAGCAATCAAATAAGCTGTTAGTTGACTCGTAAAGAACTCGAGGCGAGCGAGTGTAGGAAATGGACTCTCTCTCTCTCTCTCTCTCTCTCTCTCTCTCTCTCTCTCTCTCTCTCTCTCTTTTTCTCCCCGCGTAATTAATTTTCAGCTAACAGCAGCTGGAAGAAGAACTGCAAGGTGAATCATTCTGCACCCACGCACAAACATGCAAACAAATGCATGGGATTTGATGGTTCATTCATTATCAACATGAACACATACCTCTTTGCTGCACACATGCAGGTCACATGGCACTTGGATGCTTTTGTTGGCTTTGAGCATCTCATTAAATGCTGTCTTGCTCAGGCACCTGATCTTTGCTCTGCTATTGCCAAGACTTGCCCAAGGGGAACCTAGCCTATCTGACACACACACACACACACACACACACAGACACACACACACACACACACACACACACACACACAAATCAAGTTGGCACGACCTTCCTGCTTATCTAACACCAAAACAAACTCTTCTGTGTCAGTGCACACAAATTGCTTCAGTCTTGTTATCCAACGCTGGAGGTAAATGTAGATTCTGGAAGGTCTTTAAATTGCAGACTACTTCAGTAATTAGTCTCATTCCACTACAAATCCATGTTAATTAAGGAAATGAGTTCACATTAAGGTCATCTGAGCTGAGGGAAGGTCTGGAGAGCAATATGTGCTTTAATAATGAAAGAAAGCAATCTTTTTGACATAATTGTCAAAACTCCTGAATATTTTGGAACAGGAGACAGTTCTTTCTTTCTTTCTTTCTTTCTTTCTTTCTTTCTTTCTTTCTCCAGCTTTACAATAGCTTTGTAATGTGTTTACCCTCAGTTTTCATCCACATTCTATTTCACCTTTTTTATCTTTGAGGAGGAAAAATAGTAATTGAGCTTATCAGAGAACACCATGGAATCCATTTTTCATATTTGTGTGATTTTCAAGGATTATTGTACTTGTCCTGTACTGCATTTAATAAGTGCCATGTTTTTGTCTAAGAATGTGGATGTGTGGTAACCTTATGCAATGTTTTATGTTTGATTACTCAGTCACTGTAGAGTTGCAGCTGCCCTTTTGGGTAACCTCAACTGGCCGATGCTTAATGCAACAACATAAAGGCATGACTGCCTGGACACACACACACACACACACACACACACACACACACACACACACTGCATATGCAGGCAAACAAACTACAAATGTCCCTTTGCTCTTTATCAAACTGCTGTTGTTCCAGCTACTATTAACAGTCATGCTCCAGTGTGTGTTCAGTGACCTTTTCAATCCAAACAGAAAGGTAAACAACAATAGTAGTATTTGCCTGTGGCTGTGTCACGAGTGTGTTCTTTTGCATTTATTTTTATTCAGTTTGATCCCCTCAGACCAAGGAAACAGAGGCCACCTTGACCAGAATTAGGATTACTGTTAATTGTTAACTCTACCGATTACAAAGCAAGATCAGTTTATTCGTCATCAAGAGTGCAAGCCTACTCAGTATTTGAAATCAGAGCTTTCGAGAGAAAATTCCCTTATTAATGTCATCAGGGGTACCTCAGTTTGGGCTTGGAGACTAAACATTTATAATAGAAAGCCTTGCGTTACAAACTGAAGTTGTCTGAAGTTACTCATCCTTTTTGGAAGTGACATACTAAGAAGCTTGACTACCCTTTTAAGGTTCAGGTCGGGTACTTGAGAATAAATATAGTCTTTCTTTTTCATAAAATCAAAAAGTGATGAAATAGAAAGGGAAATGTGTGTGTGTGTGTGTGTGTGTGTGTGTGTGTGTGTGTGTGTGTGTGTGTGTGTGTGTGTGTGTGTGAGAGAGAGAGAGAGTGTGTGTGTATTTACCTACCAAGCACACTGAAAATAGACATAATGGTAGAGAGTGTTATGGTGCATTAGCCTAATGACTTTGAGACTGGATCTATGCATTACAGTATAAGCATAATCAGCTAAATTTCCCACTAGAAGAGTTAGAGAAAGCTGACATGATTTTGACTTTGAATCCCTATACCACACAAGCTTATACCTGGGACTTCAGCTGCTGTCATTTGTCATACTGATTTTATGTCACGTTATTATCCTTACCTAAACTCATCCTGTCCCTCCTTTTTGTACTTATGTATTTATATTTTATTAAAAAGTGGAGGTCCTGTGTTTCAACAACAGCATTTACTTTACACACAAATAAAACAGGCATCCACTCATTCACTTGAACACAGGGTGACAATGAGAGGCTATTCAAAGACTCACCCACCAACACTGATCCAGTATAGCTGAGCGACCAGTAGCTCTAGCAAGGAGCAGCACCCAGGAGACTAAAGCTAAATCTTCGTCTAAGCCTGGTCGTCTTCGACAGAGACGAGTGAGAGAGAGAGAGAGAGAGAGAGAGAGAAAAAGTGGGAGATGGACAACAGAGGGAAAGAGCCTAATTTAAGAATAAGTTGTGGATTTCAAAGATAATTGTTTAGATTGAAAACAAATACTATCTTCATCTGTATGCTTGTGTGCAGGTACAAAAGTCACCTGTTTGTCTCATTGTTCATATCGTCTTGCCAGATAAGGAATGCACAGACTAGTACGGGTGGTGAAAGTGTATGAAAATATGATCTCAAACATGTAGCCACCACTGGTGCTCTGTTGTTAGACCTTCAAGAGGAAGTGCTTACAAAGTTCTGTCGTGCTAATGGAAGGTTCAGTGTGACGAGCTCTCTGTAAGAGCTGGTACACCTATGTTTGCACATGCACACATGCACACTTATACATAGACAGCATGGCTGAAATGGAGAAGAGGAAAGCAAGATAGGAGAAAACCAGTGAGTAAAACAGACACTTAAGAGCAAAATCGCACCTGAGAAAGATAAAATCATCAAATTAAATTTTGAATGGGGAAGAAGTGGCAGACAAAAAAGGGACACAGAGGCTCAGGGAGATCGGAAACCATGTTCCTTTGCTGATTATGACGAAGCGATAAGTCTGATTTTCTGCCTCAGCTGCCGTGGCCAAGAGCAGCTGCAGTGGCAGGGTAGCATTCGGTCTGCCCTTCCACTACTCCGTTACCCAAGCCTGTCGATTTTCAATGATACGGAAAAGCAAGGAAGATCCTGCAGGCCATGCCGCCCAGCACATGCTTGGGCAACAGGAAGGGGGAGGAGGGGGAGGCCTACACAAAGATAAAATGGTCAGAGAGAGAAAAGAGGACATGCTGTTGGCTTCGTTAGCACACCAGTTCATGCATAAAAGCAAGAAGAGCAAATAGAAAAGGGAAGTGAAGACAATCACACACACACACACACACACACACACACACACACACACACACACACAGGCTTGTTTCAGTTCCTTAGGGAGATAATCATATCTATTTCCAATAATTCCTTGGAGACTTACACTAACATTAACCATATATTATGTCTCATCCAATAATATGAGATGGATAGTAGACATGGCAAAGATTCCCATGACTTTCATGTCATCAGACAATTCATGATTTCAATTTTGTCATTTAAGGCATAAAGAAATACTGTACTAACATTGACATTGATTGCACATGTTTGATTTGGTTTCATGCACCATGTCGGAAATATTGAAACTCTTACACACAACTTGATTGTTATTGTGAATGATTTTTACAAGTCAGAAACTCATAATCCTAACACTGTTTTGAACTGTCTCATGCACTATGTGGCAGATATTCCAGATGCTTCCCATTGAAAATCAGCTGTGTTATCAGAGGTGGGGAAGTTAATCTGATGTGTATTTGCCAAACCAACCACTTAAGCTGAAATTTGACTTCTTTGACAACACACGTTATAAGGCATGCAGAAAAGGGTAATACGATAAATGAAGACTGTATGTCACAGTTCAGCTTAATTTCCTCCTCTGCCACTCTGTCTCTCACTCACTAATCAGTTCATTTAGTGCACCTGTCTGTCACACCCACCTCGTCAGCTAATCACACTCACCTGCCCACTCTTCTGCACTCGCTCCCTTCACAGTATATAAGCCCCTGCTTCACAGATATACACTGCCAGATCGTTCTCCATGTATTCCAGACCTTCCCGCACTAACTCTCGGGCTGCCTTCCCGTTGCCGACCCTGCCTGCTTGGACTTCCCTGCCTTGCCTCTGCCCCGGTAATCGACCCTGTTCTTCCGACTACGAGTTTAGCCTCAGCTCCCTCTTGTCTCCGTCTGCCTGTTCCCCTGAGGCCTTGGGGTGTTACCTGTTTTTGCATTCAATAAAGCCTTTAACGAAAGTTCTGTGTCGGTCGTACTGCGCTTGCGTCCTAACTTACCCCGTTACACTGCAGAGGTTTTCAGAGAAGCCGACGGCACCTCCCAAATCTCATCCATGCGTTCTGTATACCTGCATGTAAAGCAAGTTGATTGGTTGACTCAATTTCTGTCAGGGTCCAGGAAGAAAACAAACATAACTTCCAAATGTCAACACGATAAGTTATCTTTTCTGAGATTTCTTTCAAATATCCAGGAACACAAGCGATCAGTGCACCTGCAAAAGTCCATGTGGTTCTTAGGCAACAAAACTTCTTATTTAGAAAAGTCTGGTTTTTGTTAAAATAACTACAGAAGTGGCCTAACTTAAGTGCAGAAGTTACTTGACAAATAAGTCAACATTGATGTCTATTACCTGAAACATAAAAAGCGACCTCCTGGGTGAAAGTCCGGTGTTCTTAGACCCGCCTGTCTAGCACCTCCCTACACAGGCTTAATCACTGCATACTATGTCACCTGTCCTGGCTCACAATTATGTGGATTACATACCAATTGATGGATTATATACAAATTATAGTATAAACGGTTGAACGTACGAGTTTAATAGAAACAGTCACACGGCATTTGTGAATGACCATGTCCGCATTTGCATGCTAGTGAAACACAAATATTTATTTGGAACACTTCAGTTTGGGGATAAATTTCACTAATGTGCTTTGTCCAAGTACGTTTGCTTCCTTCTCCTCAATCTGGTGCTCGAGGAAGGGGTTTATTACTACCTCCTGTGGGAAATTGTGGGGAAACAACTGCTATTATCATAGTTTTTCACTCAGGCACCAGCGGCAGCAATGACACTATTTTGGTAGGACTCTAAAAAAACATACTTGTACAAGGTTGCTTTGGCAAATGTATTTTTGGTTAACTTTCCCATCTCTAAAGAGCAGTGCACAACATCTTCCGTGAACTTTTAAATTGGAAACATCAGGCACTGTCTCTAAAGCAATGGATAAAATAGTCCTATTCAACTCCAACCCTGACTCATTCATCATTGACCTGGCCCTAACCTTACCAGAAAACAAGTATTAACCCTTAAATTGAATGGTTTACCTTGTGGGGACCAGTATTTTTCATCAACTGGAAGGTGAGTCTGCTCAATGTGAGGACTACGTGGACTAATTTAAGACTGTGATGTGATTAATTACAAGTACATGTTGTAGTACATTCTATTGGTCTGAAGGGCTGATGCAGTGTATAAGTGAAGTTATCTGTGAAAGTCATCACTTCATTGTCAGGCATGTAACACAGCCCTGTTGTGTGCAGTAACACATCAAGAGCTGAACTGATGTTTTCTTTGTCGAACATTGTGTTTGTCTGAAGACAGCTAAAGGACATTTCAGTGAAAAACGAGGGCATCACAAGAACACACAAGCAAATACAAGTTACACACACACACACCAGAGGGACAGGAGTTGGCATTAAGTAAAACCAAGTCTGTCATTTCCACTCTACTTCTCCGCGTCTTTTCTGCTGAAGCTGTCACAAAAATATTCTGATAGAGAGACAGAGATCTGAGTTAGTGCGACTCACTGTCCTCACTCGTGGATCCTGCGTACCTTGATACATGCACTCATGCACCATCTGCACACACAGACGTACACACACAGACCTACACACTCCTCATGCTCCACCACTGAAGTTGTCACAAAAATGTTCTGGACCCTGAGTTAAAGGTATGACTCAGACGCTTTCTCTCTTATTTTACTCCCTCTACTAACACACACACACACACACACACTGCATGTCTCAGTATATGCGCGCACACACACACACACACACACACACGCACAAACCCTGTGATTTACTGTATAATACCACCCTGGAACAGACCAGTATCTGAAGCTCTGCAGTATCCTGGGGGTATAGCTGTGGCAGCTATCAAAGAATAATGATTCACCCAGCCTTGCCTTAATATGGAATATTTTTTCTCTAATATGCTTACAAACACACATAACACACATTGTTCTTGTCGTATTACTCTATCCATACTAAAAATAGAAACTTGTGCAATGATTCATAAGGATTCTTAAAAGCCTTGCATGTGATTTATCATGAATTTCTGTCTCTGGATCTTCAAATATCTACAAACGTGTTCATATCATAACAGTTGATAGATTATTACACTCTCGGCTTCGGAGGGAATAAAAGCAAAATATGTAGCATTAAGAATCTTCGTTCCGATAAGTTGACAGACTGATTGTAAAGAAGGCTTTTGGGAAATCAGACCTTGCGCTGTTTAAGTGTGCCTGGCAAATCTCACATGCAATGATTGGAGATGATTGAAGCTAAAACTGTGGAGAGGAGACGCTAGTGAATTCTGCTTTTCATTGCATGGGTTTAGAAGTAGACTGAGTGCAGCACTTGTTCTAAAGTGTATAAAAAAGAAATGTTGATACTAAAAGAGCGATCAGTGTGTTATTATAAAAACATATCTCTTGTCGCCCACTCCTGTTCTCTGAAGACCTCTTAGCGCTGGGGTCTTTAACAAGATTTCTAATGGTAGGTCATTAAAGCGCCGTTATCTTGTCACAGTGCAATCAGTTAGTCCCACCGCTCTTATTTGCGAGGACGATAGGCAGGATGAATATGTCATTCCAGTTGTCTTAGTGTGTCAGATCATAATGTAGATTGCGTGACTTCCCTGAAACGACCCTTTGATATCAGTGATATAGAGCCTCCTGAGAGAGCACTTTAAATAAATGAGTACCGTGGCTGACTAGATATACTGATATTAAACTGTTTTGATTACTGCACACTGTCCGTGTATGTTTATGTTTAATCACGGTTTCAGCAAAGTTGCTTGATCACAGCAATATATTATTTTTCCATGAAATTCAATGTCTATGTGTGATAATGTGGCCCACTCATTTTACCAATATGTTTTATGATTGCAAGATAATCTAGCTGATGTTTTTGCATTTTTTTCAAAGAATATCTATAGAACCTGCTGATTTCCATATATTAAAGGAATAATTGAGCATCTTGAGCTTTCTTGCAGAGTTTTAGATGAGAAGATCATGTCTCACCTCTGTGTATTACAGACCTGGTGAAACAAGACATACATTTTCCAAATTATTATTCAGTTTCCATTTTTTTTCAAAATACCTCTCTTATTTTATGTCACGATATTTTCGATGACTCATTTTGAATTTGAGGGCAAAATAAATAAATGTATTTAATTAAATGGGATTTGCATCGATCAACCGCACCTATCATAGAAAATAGCACCTGACCATTAGTTCACTGTAGTAGCGAAATATACTGGAGGAGGTGTGCATTAGTTGACTAAAATGTTAATGCATGTTGCTTAATCTCTACACATAACATAAAAAAGATTACGGTTTTGTCTTTACTGTGATCATGTGCTGTAACTGTGTTTTGACGAAGAGTCCCTTTGCTTCTAGTTTTTATGCTAAGCTAATCTGCTTCTGGCTCTAGCTCCATAGTTAACACACAAACTTAAGTGTGTCATCAATGTTTCCCAAAATGTTGAACTAATATTTTAAAGCATGATTCTGGTTTGTTCCAACTTTGGACTGTAATATTGTTTTCACCAAAGTAATTCTGGTGATCTGGAACACAGGAACATGAAGTTCAATGTGGTAACAAGAGACCAAAGCAGTCAGAGAGGTTTTAAACAAGCCAACCTTTTAGCTATATTATCTACCACTATTTAAGGTTAAACAGAAAGATACCCCAGGTTTCTGCAATAATCTCTCATTGCATAATAAAAATGGATGCATGCACAACTATGAACGTGACGGTCAGTTTGTGCGCCTTTGTGTCCTCTTCCAAAACAAAGTGGCTATTGGCTAACATGGGGATTCATTTAAAACCTTCATAAACATCTGACTGCTCATGTTTCTTGCATTTTTAGACTCCTTTTCAGATTCAGACCTCAGTGAGTAACTTGGTTTATTACAATGTTATCATTGCAACTACAAATGATGGCCAGAACTTAAAAAAAAAGACACAAGTTGTAATAAACAAGGCTTCAACAGAGGTCATAATACAGTAAGTGTGTCATTGTAAAAAAATACTTTGTCCCCAGTTTTAATCTATTCACTTACAGAGTGAATTGTGAGTGAAGGACTTGGTTGGCTTGGTAATGTAGGGTCTGAAACCTTTCATGAATTATTGAGAGGCATACAACCTCTTACTTATTCCTTCTTCCTGCCTGGCTTGTTGGCTACAATAATGAAGAGTACTACACACGTGGGGTTGTTCACAGTCAATACACATATGATACTTACCCTGCCACTATGTACTGTACATGTACTATGGGAATACATTTTTGAGGAATCAACATTTCCCTGCTGACTCAGAAAAAGCCTTATTTATTAGGTACTGGACTGGAATGTTAAAGGTAAACAACTTGGCTGTTAACCAATCAGATTTGTCCCACCATCTTCCTGATGTTCTTGGATACGCGGAAAGAAATGATGAAAGTCACAGAGGTAGGCGGAGAAAACAAGTGAATAAGACCGTAAGATATAGGGATGATGCTTCGGTCTGCCCGTGGGACCCCTGGGACATTAGCACAAACTTGTATTTGATCCCGAGGCAAGTGCTCACATGCCAGAAGGGTTCAAATCAGGGGTTCTGAAAATATGATGACCCAAAAAAACATACTAAAACCATGAATAAAGCAGTGAATAGAGCTAACCAGGCTGACAGGCAGTTAGTCAAAGCTACTTTAGAAAAGCACACACAGAAAACAGAGATTCAGTCTGACTTTCAATCTTTGTTAATCACAGCAGCACACCTTCCCTCATTTTATGATGTTTTGTTTTTCTCATTTTAAAGTCAACTGTCAGAAAAGGACAAGGCAGCTGTCACTGTATCAAAAATACATTCTAATGTAAATGTATCCTTTGTGTTCAGTAAAGAAGAGATATGGACTGTTGAATTGAGATACTGGATGATATTGTTACCATTTCCTCATTACTGAGGTGCTATCTGTTCTGACTTAACTAAACTAAACACAAACAAAGCATTATTTATGTGATGAACTGTAGGTTTGGAACCCAAACGCATTCACAGAAAAGAGGAGTAAAATAAGGGAAAGGTTTATTGCAGGGATAATGGGTGGCGAGAATGGAAAGAGGCTAAGATGGAGCAGTGGCATCCAAAGGTCAGAGGGCGATGGTGGATGACTGAGCCGAGCAAGACAGGTGACAAATTTTGAGCATGGCAGGTTGGGGAATGAGCTGGCGAGGCAGGCAGGCAGGCAGGCTGGGGAACCGGAGAGGATGATCCTGGAGGCACAGAGAGACAGGGTAAGTACAGGTAAGCAATAACACAAGGAATAAATTCAGAATACACAATTTCTGAGCAGCCAAGAATGACTAACTACCACTGTGGTTACAACAACAACCTGGCAATGAGATGCTGAGTTGATAGGAAGATGGAAGGCGGCTGAGCAGACTGGACGGGTGAGGTGAATGAGCCAGGAGGAGACCAGGTGGGGAGCCAAACCCACACCACACACAGAGACAGACCGACACAGGGGAAGAGGGAAACGCAGGTGAAACAGAAGGCACTGCCTGGCCGAGACAATTTATTTTTGTTTATTAATTAGAGCTTTGACAATCATCACTCAAAATCTCTCTCTTGCTTTCTCTCTTTCTTGTTGAACACCACGGTCGCAAATAACAACATCATTATTGTGGGCCATCACAATTTGAAGAGGTTGGGAACCACTGCTGTAAGCAATGCTCATTCATATAACATGAGATCCATGGAACAGAATATTGTTGGCTCATTAGTCGAGGTGTTGGTAACTGGCAGCATGAGTTTGTGATCTCAGAATCTGAGGCCTAAATGTGCACACTTGTGTCTGTTGATTGTTGCTTGTGCATAACCTGTGGCATAATTTTGTGAAATTTTTATAGAGAGGCAGGCTTTTGAACCTTACAACTATATCCCTTGAGCTGAATATCCCCCCTTGTGTTTAAGACAAAATTACATTGTAACTGTCGCTTATGTGCATGTGTATACATGCAACTCGCCTGAAATATTCACTCAAATACTAAAAAAGTAACACTTTTTCCCTTTACTTTGTTCCAAAATACCAGATATCTGTGTTTGTGGATATGATTTTACCCTTGAAATTGTTACCTCATTTAATCGTGGGAATGTTATGTTTGGAAGGAGCATGCAATTATAATATATTTTTGCAGTGAAATCACAATATCATCGGCAGTATGCAATGTTGTTATACATCTCCCTCCCACTGTTCTGTCTGAAGTGTGCCTGTGAGAGTTGCTCAGTTTAACATCGAGCATTAAATCTTGTGATTTCCTGCCTCCGCTAGCCATCAAAGAAACACCTCTCTGCTGCTGTGGACCACATCTCTGTCTTTCTTCTTTTCCTCTACCTCTCCCTCCTCCAGAATCCCACAAGAAAAAAGGGAAAGTCAGAAACGCCCTCATAAGTACAGCTGAAAAAAGTAAGTGAAGGATTTCAGTACATAAAAACACCTTGTATATGTTCAAAGGTATCAAAATCAGTGCACATGTTCAATACACGTGTCCAGAAACAGAAACAGAGGGTTTTTTAAAGGGAAAAAAGTTACGTTTTTGTGTTCTTATCTTGACTACATAAGGATCATGTGTGTGTGTTAAAGACTCAATTTCAGAGCTTTCTTGGTGTGGTTTTTCTTGAAAGGGTATTTGTCTTGATAAGCTTTCTGCGTTTCTCGGTCCATCATAACTCTAAATATTATTATTATACAATTCATTCCAGTGTTTACACAAACTATTCAAAATGTATTTAAAACTGATGCTCAGCTGTTTTACACTCTTTGTCAGTCACTTTGTCCGTGTGAGCAATCTCCCTGAGAGCAACGGAGCTTCAGATGACACAATATGTGGTAATACATTTGCATACTTTTTTATTGCAAATGCTAAAATTAGGACATTTAACACAATTTTCAACGCTGTCATCATCCCTCTCATGCATTTTATCAAATATGATTTCTTATTCACCCCCTGCAAACTCTTTATCAAATAGAAGTCTCATCTAAAATCCTTGGCAGCATAAAAAACTAATTATGTGTATAAATATTACACCAGTCCCTGAAGCAAGCAAAAGGTTACTTTGCTTTATTCAAATCCCATGGAAAATAAAACAGGAATCACCCTATACATTGTAATTCCAATTCTGGTTGTCATCCCACTTTCATTTGAACTTGTTTACTAAGAGCCATTTGTACACCACACTCCATATAATATCTAGTTAGGCTGATCCATTAATGTTTTCAATTTCTCCATGTTTCTTATGCCTTTAAGCGTCGAGCTAAACTAGTTCTAAATTAAACCTAAATCAAATAGCACACTTGAATACAAATTGGGAAATCAAGCGACAAAGCACATAAAACCCCTGCCAGTTGCAAAGCATGGATTATTGATACTTTCAGGCCAAATGATTCAATATTTACATCACATGGGTACAAAAAGCACCTTGGTTTTTCCAAGAAAATCCATTAATGGCTCCCCAAAGATCAAATGTGTTTGTCTGTCAACCTAAAACGAGATTCCCTTCAAGACAGTTTATAGTCCAAAGGTAAAATTTATATTATATGTATGTATGTCTGTGTATTTGTAAGAGTAATCATGTGGTGGGGCAACAGTTTGTTCACCATTTAAAGAGAAAACGTCTTGCAAGTCTTGCAAGTCAACAAAATACCGTTTGAAAATTAAGCATAAATCTTACCTTTTATGTGGCTTTTCACAGTTTGTCTTCTATTTCTATCTGAATGGTCTAATTACTGTCCCCTGTGGCCTGTGGGTATATAAAACCGCCAAGACCAAAGCTTCTCGCCAACCAAACCAATCTTCAGAAGAAAACTTTAGTATTGGATGTTTCTGAAATCACAAGATTACCATCAATGGCAATGTGTTTTTTATTTATTATTGCAGCACTGCCCGCATGTGGAGCTGCTTGCACCAAGAGAAAGCACAGCTGAGCAGAGATGTTATATTCTAGCCATGTGATAAAATGAGAACATTTTGGCATTAAAGTAATTTACTTTGACATATAAAATATCTGCTCATCACTCAGTACTCTGTAAGTGTTTAAGGACATTGTATAGCCTGAAATAAAAACTGTGCACACTAGAGCACAGATCACCCTATGGTATTGCTTTGTTCAAAATTGGCACAAACATCCACTTGGACATAAGAATAAAGTAATTCAATTTTGAAAGGACAAAGGTGAAGGTCACTGCGACCTCACTTCCATCCCATTCTCTTGAACACTACCTCAGGAATGCCCTCTGCAAATTTCCTCAAGTTTGGTGCAAACGTCTATTTGCACTCAATCAGTTCAGGAAGTAATCAGTGCAAACAACAAACTGTTTTCCCTGTGCCTGTGCTTACCTTGTCTCTCGAAAAAAGTTATAGTGTAGTATGTCAAATATATAGTATAACAAATTCGTTATGAAAAACTTTGATATTTAGAATGTTGAAAATAGTCAGTGTATTGTCTAAAAGAAAAAGGTTATTAAAAGTGTACCATGTTCAAATAAGTCATAAAAAAGTCAATGTATTGTATGTCTAAAAAAGTAATGAAAACGTCATGGTTTAGTCTGTCAAAGAAGTCATCAAAATCTCCAAAAATTCAAAGTATGTTATGTCAAAGAAGGTCATGAAAAAGTCATGTAAAATACTTAAAAAAAGTAATAAAAAGTGAAAGTACAGTGGTACAACCCTTCCACAACATCAGTGGTCTATCTGTCCTTTGCATGATGTATATATATGTTTGTGTCAGATATCAAACTTTTCAGATTCATGTGCCCCGCCCCGGCTGATTTTGTTGCTGAATAAAGTTTTATTGACACTTACTGACCTATCCTCTTCTGCTGAAATATTGCTGACATTCAATTGTTTTTCATTATTTATTTTTACTTTGTGAATAAATCTATCTTCTTATAACATTTAAACTCAACTGGTCGAAGAGTTTGTGCCAGGCTGTGTCAAGTGAGGGCTTAATATTTCAAAGAAATATCATAAAAATATACTAAAAAAGTCATGGAATATTATATTTGAAAGAAAATATGAAATAGTCATGGTATATTATATCTGAATTAATTATATTAATTAAAAAGTTCATATTATAGTATTTCTAGAAAAGTCAAAAGAAATCTAAGTATTGTATGTTGAAAAAAGTATAGTATAGTATGGGAAAAACACATAAAAAAGTGTATTGTATAGTATGTCTAAAAAATGTTCAGCATTTCTAAAAATGTCAAAGTAATGAATATCAATAATATAATACATTAAAACAAATCATCCATCCATCATCCGAACAGCTTATCCTATTTTTAGGGTTGCGGGGCGCTGGAGCCGATCCCAGCTGACATTGGGCGAAGGCAGGGTACACCCTCGCCAGTTCATCGCAGGGCACATAAAGAGACAGACAACCATTCCTGCTCACATTCACACCTACGGGCAATTTAGAGTCCAATTAACCTGAGCTGCATGTCTTTAGACTGTGGGAGGAAGCCCACGCTGCCACGGGGAGAACATGCAAACTCCACACAGAAGGACCGCCCAGACCGGGAACCGAACCCCAGGCGCCTCTTGCTGTGAGGTGACAGTGCTAGCCACTACACCACCGTGCAACCCCCAAAACAAATCATACTATAGCATTTTCAAAAGTCATAAAAAACGAATGTTTAAGTATGTAAGTCTTGAAAAAGTCGTAGTATAATATGCAGTAAAAATGTTATTAAAAAGTATGAGTAAATTATTTCAAAAGAAAGTAATAGTATAATGTGTCATTAAAAAGTAATGATATAATATGTCCGAAAAAGTATATTTATTGTATAATATGATGAAAAAAAGTTCTAAAAAGTTATCTTATTGCATGTTGAAAAAAGTTTTAGTATAGTATGTGGAAAAAAGTAATAAAAAATCATGGTATTGTATTACGGGAAACAAAAGTCACAGAACAGTGTGTCCAAAAAAATCCAAAAAAGTCATACTATAGCACGTCGAAGATAAGTTATTATGAAGTCAAATTATAGTATGTAAAAAAAAACAATAGTAAAGTGTGTCAAAATAAATTCATAAAATACTCATAGTATAGTATGTTTGTAAAAGATATAAAAGCATGTTAAAGAAGTTATTAAGAAAGTAATAGCATAGTATGAACAAAAAGTCAGTGAATAGATTTAAGAAAAAAGTCATAGTATTGTATTTATTAAAAAAGTAATAGTGTATGCCAAAAAAGTAATAGTGAAGTATGTTGAAAAAAGTTATAAATAGTCATATTATAGTACGTTGAAAAAAGTCATACAAAATTCAGAGTATAGTGCGTGGAAAAAAGTCAAATGTATGTCAAGAAAAGTCAGAGAAAAATTACATTATAGTATGTCAAAAAAGCTAAAAAAAAAAGTAATAATATAGTATGTAGAAAAGTAATATAGAAGGCATAGTATGTCGAAAAAAAGTAATAAAAACGTCATAGTATAGTATATAAAAATAAATTATAAAAAAGACATACTATTGTATGTAAACAAAATCATAGAAAAGTCATAGTATGTAGAAAAAAAGAATAATAAAGATAGAAAATAAAGATAAAAAATAAAGAAATCATAAAAAAGTATGTCGACAAAAGTCATGATAAAGTCTTAGTATAGTATATCAATAAAAGTCATAAAGCCATGGTATAGTATGTAAAAAAAAAAAAATCAGAAAAAAGTAATAATCTAGTACAGGGGTATTGAATTATAATTCAGCGAGGTCCAGTTAGAGAGAATTTCCTCATGCGAAGGTCCGACATATCACAATAACGTCTAGATTGTGCGATTTAGTGCCATATGTATTGAAGTAGCCAACAGTTGTATTAACGGCTGTATGTATTCAACAACTGACTGTCAAATCAAATAAAGAAAGTTCAATTAAATAATAGTTTAAAGTATGTCGAAAAAAGTCACAGTATTGTATGTCAAAAAAACGAATGAAAAAGTCATAGAATAGTATGTCGAAAAGTCATAAACAAAAAGTAATTGTATAGTATGTCAAAAAAAGAAAAAACAAACATAATAGTATGTCCAAAAAAGTCATAAGAAAAGTATGGAACAATTTCTTCTTTATTTTAGTGTCAGTGCAACCATCAGGTGACACAGCATTAACATCATGTGTTATTTCCCCCCATACCTTAGCTTTAGCAGGTCCCTTCATTCCGTAGTTGACACTGTAAAAAAGTACAGACTTCATTCGTGGATCTCAGAAAGCAGGACTTCAATATAGGACATATGAGGCAGGATGCATAGCTTTATATGGTATTATTGGGGCGTAAATAATGCACAATTATCATGAATGTGCACTCATTTACATATTCTTCATCTTTACCTTGACATATTTAAAAATACAAAAAAGTAGGACAAAATCAAGATAAAATCAAAAGAAAATCTTGCATGAGGTCCTGTAACTTTCTAAAGGCTGTTTGGCCAATGACAGATGATATCTTTAGGTTATCAGAGTCCATACAGAATCTAAAAAACTGGAAAAGCCATTTAATTGGCTTTTCCAGTTTGTTGTACAATTGTTTTGTTAGGTCTATATCCACTAGGCAACAATTAGTTGCCACCCACCATGTACAGTATGTTCTCTTCTAGACCAGCCACCATATCCCTGTTAGCTGCCCCTGTTCACTGCATCACAGAGGCCTTTCCAGCCTCTGGGCTACAGCCATGTGTTTCATGCTTGGATGGCACCATAATTTACCATAGAAGAGATTATCCAGTGAGTCAAACTGCTCTTTGATCTCTTTCAAGCCTCTGTGTTTGTGTGTGCGTGCAGAACATGCCTCCCATGAATTATGTTCATATACAACCATAGGGCAGATTTATGTTGACTTTTTATTGCAATGCAGGGATTCAATGAGACGTTCATAAAGTCTGTAAAGATCGGGTTGGTGGATGGACGTCTACTGTATGTGTTTGCGTTCTATCTTTAATGTTTCAACGCAATCTTTATATTGTTATTTAAAGACATTTACAGGAGAAAAACATAAAGAAAATAATTCTCCTAAGAATACTATGACAGCAGAATGTGAAGGCTCTCATTTGTGTTACATTATGTGTGATTATTGAACATTTAATTCCAAAACTATGGGCATTAATCTTCTGCTATAACAGCCTCAACTCTTTTGGGAAGGAACCACGGTTTGTGTCTTGTGTGAAAGGTCAGTAACGTCACTTCCGCATTTATTTCAACCTAACCCCCGATCTTTTCCTAACCCTAAGCAAGTAGTTCTAACTCACCTCATCGCAGCCGCAGTGAACTGGTGCAACTGAGCGTAGAGAAGGGCCCGCTTCAGCAGACGGCTCATGCTTGGAGCAGATCCACAATGTAGAAATGCATAACGACAGTGAGGGTTGCGTTCCCCGGGGCAGTGCTGGAGGTCTTGGTGAAGGTTCCCTTTGAGCCATTGGAGCAGTCCTCTCTAAAGGTGTTGTTATTCAAGACAGTTTTGCTGCTGGCACTGACGTCAGCTAAGAGTGTGTGAACTGTGAACTCAGCGCCCTGTTGGTGGACCCCAGTTGCTTGCTGCTTGGTGGTGACCGCAGCGGGGCTACCCTTAGACCAAATCGCTCCTTTGTTCCCAAGAACTTAAAAAGTTCTTTCAGGTTGATGGTTATACAGCTGGATGTTTTTTTCTTCCACCCCATGCAGTGGACAGGGAAGCAGAATTACATTTGCTTTGTCCAGTTTGTGCTGAACCACTCCAGTTTATGTTGAAAGCATTGGCCCCCCATTGGTCGCAGTGAACAGCTGTTTGTATTATTTGGGGATGGTGTGGCCGGTAAAGCCATTTTCAAGAAAAGCCTGGTGGGGTGGCTTTGTGTGTGCATCTCCTGTTATCCTCATGTTATGTCGCAACAGGGCGTGCATTCATCGGCCTCCACCCACTATACCTATAGAGTGTGGTAGATGGCAGAGCCTGTGAGTTAGAATGAAAATCACGATATTTTAGCTATTGTTCTACCAAAGGGGCCCTATCGCTTCTACGCCGCTCGCTAAGAGCGCAGATAGCAGACAGCAGTGGTTGCTGCCTTATATACTGTGGGTCCACACCTATTCGGGAAGGCACATCATAATTCATAAACATGTATGCACATTTTCAGTAGGCGAATCCATGGTTGTGATTGGAGGAGAATATATCCCATAGACTCTAGTACAGGGCTCCAACTGTGCTTATAGAGCTAGGGTTACAATATTATAACCCTTTTTTGCCTAAACTTGAACTAGTATTTTGAACCTACAGATCAATTGTGTTGCTGGACCTACATCAAAATGCACGAAAAAATGAATTAGTCACTTTTTGTATGAGGACACGCTTCGTTGGGTGGGGCCAGAATGGTGGCAAGGGGTGCATAGCCCACCTGAAATTTTATTGGCTACCCCAAAATCCAGGAGTGCAATAAAAATTGTGTTTGTTACCATATTTTCATATCCAGGAATTAGTGACTAATTACAGCCTGCAACAACTGACTCTGTCACCGCAACATATCTTTACACATGCACTCTACAGCTGAGAGATTGACCTTTTGATAGATAAATATGATTATGTGGCACTGTCATGCATAATGATGCAATTTAGATTGTAATTAGACACTGCAACTGGAGGCTTAATTATACCTCTTGTGGCTGTTTGTGTGCATAATGGAAACAAAAATACCCCAGCAATCCGCCCCTGTCATTGTGTTGGTGCGTGTGCATGTAAAATGCTTTTGTGTAAAGTCCTTCACAAGGTAGTTATTGATTTTTTTGTGGCATATTTTAAAACCTCGACCAGCAAATGCTATGCATTTTATTTGAACAAATATTGCATTTATTTAAGTTCAAAGAGAAAAGAAAGGCAAAGATCATTTGTACAAACTTGTTTGCTCCCTTTAGCATGAGTTGTGCATTTCCTCTTCATATAAACAAAAAGTATGGGGATAAATTAAATGGAATAAAATAAGCAGTACCTTTATACTGATGTAATCCAACAACAATATATTTGTGATCAAAGCAATCAAAATTATGTCATGCATGTTTTGTGCGTTGCATGTTTGCTCTTAATAGTAAACTTAATCAAAAGTGAAAAGAAAATTAATACGCTTGGAATTGGATGATAGAATCCTCTCATGAATTAATAGAAATGCTATTTCAGGAGCAACTAATCAAGTACCATTTAATCCAATATTTACCAGGCCAACCAATTACCTTGTGGAACATTAATCAGACAGAACATTTATAAACACATGGTTTCTAATTACAAAAAAAAAAGAACAGCCTGTCCTTGTTTGTTAAAATCACTGCCATGTGCGCCAGAAATCTGAACTGTAATTGTAAATGACACAAAAAGCAGTGGCTCTGACAGTGAGCAGCTTGATGAATTCGACTTGGGAGCAGGTATGACAATCATCAGTCAGCTCAATGGGGGAAAAATTGTTTGCTGCAAGGTTGAGTTCAGTGTGGTAGAGTTTGTGTCACTTCTACTGGAGGTGGAGTGAGTCCCAGTTCGCTAAAATCTGTTTAATTTGAATTATCTGGCCCCAGTCCTGAAGGACTACTGGATGTGCAAAGTTTTGATCCCACCCAAACTCTAATATACCTCTTTAGAACCATGCAGGGATTAAGATTATGAGGCTAAAACGCAGTAAATAAAAATGTTGTCAAAATTAAGTTAAGACCTTTATATAATTTCAATGAAGACAGGATATAAAATTTGCTAAAAGAAACAAACCTAAAAAAAAGCAAACCACAGTACTGGCCAGGTTGCACTAACTTTACACTGTTCAGTAATCTCTGGGCTCTAAAACATGTTGTCACACATACTGACAAACAGAACAGAATAGAGACACATTTAATTCCTGTAAACTGTAAATTATTAATACTTTAAATAAAGTTTGTTTTCTTAAACTTCTTTAAATTATCAAAAATGCTGAAAGAACACATTTTGAGATACTGCATTATAACCTTGTTTTTGTGAAGGTTATCAGAAAGGCAGAGTCCAGTTTTTGGTAAAAAATAAGCATTCTTAAAGGGCATTCAAATTAAGGCATTATAACCTTTGTATCTCTTAAGCAGTTTATCAGTCTGAAAATTTCAAACCCTTTCTTTCTCAACTTCCATTTTTCTACATTACTGCTCTATGCAAAAGGCAAGAAGCAAAACTAGCACACCAAATAGTCCTTTAGGACTCAAAATGCTGTCTTCTGATTGGCCATCCGAGAACTGAGAGTTAGTAACTTGTTCAGGATTGGTCTACGCAGGGTGACAGTGAACCCTAATCGGTTGGCAGTTATGAGAAGAAACCAATAAGAGGCTGGAAGAAGAGGCCCACGGTTCCTAGGATGCACACTGTCACAAACACCCAAAGGAAGATTCGATCGATCACCATGGCAACATACTTCCAGTCATCCTCCACCTGCGAGCAAGGGAGGGGAGAAAAACAACAGGTGTGAGAGTGTCAGCGATGACAAATGAAAGATGAAAATTGAGGGGAGTTTTTTTTTTTTTAAGTGAGGATAGGTATGCAGTGAAAGGAAACATGTGATTTACAGGTGAGAGGTTTGTGGGAGTGGATGGGAGAGGTGAGGATTACACATGAAGGATGGAAAGAAGGCGATACCCACAAATAAGACAAAGAGAAAAATAGAGTTAAACATTTCTTGCAAGCCAAAAGAAAATGTATACATAATTTACACCGGAGGAAATTTCTATGATAATCGCATTCAAACTGCAGCGTTAAAAGAAACGACAGGCATTTTGACATAGCTGATTGAGCCACAATATTTGCATATCAAAGACTTTTTCTACCCATTGGGAGATTTCACCCACTGTGTTTATAACAGAGACAGAGAGAGAGAGGGAGAGAGAGAGAGAGAGAGAGAGAGAGAGAGAGAGAGAGAGAGAGAGAGAGAGAGGGCGGGGGAGGAGGGGGAGAGCTCTCAACTCACATCTAAAATTATTTGATTCAAATTTACACTATTGTTAACTTATGGAGCAGGTTAGGATCTGCAACAATGCTGCCCAGAATCACAGTAAAACTCTCCAGGGCCAGAGCTGTTTAGAGTTGTTTTGCATAAATACATAATGCATTGACACACTTGCTGTGTTTTTGCTTTCTGTGAGCGGCTGTATGTTTATATAAAGTTTAGAAACACTGGAATATGATATTTCTTGTGACTTGATCCAAAATGACTGTATTTCCAAAAATGGTAAAGCTCAAAATAGTCAAATTTAATTTACAGTAAGAAGACATAATGAGCATGTTATTGTTGGATGTGTTCAATTTAACACATACAATACAACATATAGGGCTTTGTCTTTATGGGACCACACAATGAAGGCTGTTTTGTGTGATGGCCCTGTGGTGTCTCTCATGATTGTGATCAATTACAACTTGGGTCGTATTTTAGCTTTCGTTTGGCCATGTATTATTACATTGAAGTCTGACAGGGCAAAATACATTAGCAGACAAGACAGGTTGTAAACAAGGTTAACCACATTATCTAAACCACGTTTTCCTGTGCAATAATTGGTCATTGCACACAGAAAAATAGCAAGTACAGTGGGTCCAAATGAATCCAGAAAAAAGTCTGTGTATAATGCACAAACTTTTTATAATAAGACATGTATAATGCACAGGTTAATTAAGGATAACTGAATTCCATTCAGTCATTTAGTGTCCTGGTATTGTGCATGCCTACTGGGACACTTGAATACAACAGAGCCATTGTTAATGCAATAATTAACACCTGTGAAAAGTTAAAATGTCTGGCCACCAGGATCGTTTACTTCTTATTCTTTTCCCTCTGTCCCTCTTTGATTTTTGTATTATATGCTGTTGCTTGGCCTACACAGTATGAATTTGACAGTAAACATAAGCAAAACACAGTTGATGGAGAACATTTTTACAGCTCTTGATGAAAAAGCCTGTGTTGCATTTGATATATTTTACCTATTGAACATTGACTTTCTGAGTAATCAAATACAATGGAAAAAGGAAGAACTCACTTCTTTGGCCTTGTTGCGACTCCTCATGTTCTCAGCAATGTACTTGACGCTCTCGATTGCCTGTTTGATCTCAGGTGACACCACAGAAAAGGCCACCACGGTGTTGATGCTCTGAGGACTCAGCTGACGTGTGATCTTCCCCAGGTCTGGAGTTTCTGGGGTCTCCTTCCCATGCTGGCAGGGGCAAGGACATTTCTTACCAGTGCAGCCTTCCGCGGATGAGAACTTACTGTCCCCGAACTCCAGACAGTTGAGAGAGCCTCCTCCAACCTGCTGGGGATCACAAACAGAGTTTGGATTACATTTCACTTTCTGCTTCAACTCAAAGTTGACATTCTTGGGCAATTATTTCATATAACACTTTGGGATATATCGGTACAGCAAGTGCAACATTAATAAGGCGATATGAAGTAGATGTGTCCAGTGTTTTGGGGATTAAAACTGTTTGTTTAATTTATGGTCCTTCCTCTGAGCTCTCAGTGTATCTACAATATGATTCAATAATAACACTGAGTGTGAGAGAACTCTGTTAAAATACTTTACCAGTAGAGAAGAGGGTTTTAGTGGATTCACCTGGCACTACATGCAGGAAATAGGCAGCTAGATCCCAAAGGGTTTTAGAAGAGCACTCGAAGATGGAAGACTGTTGTATGGTCTGACAAGCAAGCGATCAAATTGTTAGAAATACTCTCAGTCTGTTGGTGGAGGTAATCCAAGGGTTGATTCCCAGAAGGAGGACTACATTTTATATAGAAATATATTTTGAGTATTACTGTAGGATGGTTCAGTTACTTCCCCTAGCCGCTCTGTGTTAGATATAATATTGAGTTGTCTTTCAGAGCTGCAGGTGCAGAATTAACTCTAAGTTATAGTGTACTTGTCAAAGCCCACGTACCTCTTCCTTATCATTGATAGAAGCAGACGGAAACTGGATAGCTATGGAAATAAACTAACTTTAAAAATGTTTGGACTTTCACATTGGACATACACACCCACTTGACCAACTGTTAGAAGGTGATAAAGGATTGTGACTTCTCTCTGTAACATAGTTCTATTTTTTTCTTCTTCTTTCTTCTTTTCTTTATTCTTAATACATATATTTCTGTCTTTTCATGTGAACACTATGAATACCTTCCAGGGGAGACTGCCAGAAAGTGTAGGATATTCAATAACAACTGTGCTTGGTGTGCTGCTGTAGTGCCATTACTCCTGGCCTCTAGTTGGCCTTCACAAAGTGATATGGCCCAGGGTAGCTACATCAAGATGAATTAACAAGTTAAACTTTCTGTGGTTTATAGAACAGGTTCAGACATGACACTTGGATCAGAGCCTAAGAGCTCAAGTGGACTAGATGTTTTGGGATGGGGATGCCTTACCTGCATCAAGCTATTCTTTCGTTTCTTCCCTCCTTTCCCTCCTCCGCCTCCTCCTCCCCCTCCAGCTCCTCCTGCCTCCCCACTGATATCCAACCCCCCAGGCTTGCTGTCTTCGTCAATCGGTCTCCGCATCAACATAATCCTTGGCAGCACTTTGAGAAACACAGAGCGCACCCAATCCGGCATCGTGTGGGTCATTGGCGTGCGGTAGTGTACATTCAGCACAAACACGGTGATTACGATGCTGAGTGTGACGAAGATCATTGTAAAGAGCAGGTACTCTCCAATGAGCGGGATGACCAGCGAAGTGGAGGGGATGGTCTCGGTGATAACGAGTAGGAACACAGTGAGGGAGAGCAGGACGGAGATACAGAGCGTGACCTTCTCTCCACAGTCGGACGGGAGATAGAAAACCAGCACTGTGAGGAAAGAGATGAGGAGGCAAGGGATGATGAGGTTGATGGTGTAAAAGAGGGGCAGGCGCCGAATGTAGAAGGAGTAGGTGATGTCTGGGTAGATCTCCTCACAGCAGTTGTACTTGATATCATGCTTGTAGCCTGGAGCGTCAATGATTTCCCACTCTCCGCTCTCCCAGAAGTCTTTCAGATTCACCTAGGTAATGGATGAAGATTTTAAAATCAAATCATGCATTGATTTAAAACCAGAACAACATTCAGGGTCTGCTTGTGGTTTATAGAACATGTCAAAGCCCACGTACCTCTTCCTTTCGGTCAGTACAATACATATAAGTCTCATAGATTTTGTTTTTACAGTTTTTTTCCTGATGATGAATATGGATTTGTCAGAATGTGCAAAACAAATTCAAACAGATTTTCACCTGAGTTTCACGTCCACATGCACCCCAAATACTGTATGTCGCTGCAAGAAGACGCTGATCACTGTAGTTTACACTGACTAAGGCCGTTTTGTGATGTTAACGGCTCTTAACAGCTCAGACAATCTTACAATAATCGGAAGTGAAGAGGAAAATGAGTGCAGCCTCTGATTATCCACCAGAGTCCCTCTAAGTAAGCAAAAAACAAAATTGTTAAACTACAGAATGGTTGTGTTCCCAATCTTACTTTTAAAATTGAATTTTATTCTCATAACTCTTCTTGCTGGATCTATATTCAAAACCCAAAATGATAAAATATGTTAAAAGGGGAACTCCAGCAATTTATTGCACTGTCAAAACATTGTGGCACTAACGAGATATAATACAACTCAGTAACATCCTTCATTAAACCCTCCATGCACCCTAAATTAGAGTTGGGTTGATTTCCGGTTCTGCCAGTTGGTGTAAATTACTCAAAAGGTTTGGTTGATAGGGTGACTATTTACTGCAAGCCTTTATTTTGTAAGTGTCTTTATTTTGAAGCTCTTCTGGCGAGACCGGGAGTAGATGTAAATCTCGTAACTTGACTTCGCATGAAGGAACATGTGTTTATGAGGTTTTCCTCTGAAGTACAAGAGGTTCACTTTATGAACGGCGAAGCACCCAGCTGGATTGGGAACAAGGTACTTTGTGTTTTATTGTGCTTTGACCATGTTTAGTGACATTTAATCTTAATGAACCTGTAAAAGTGTGGTTAAATGTATTATTGTAATAAGATGCTAATGCTAGCTGAAATGGAAATGGCTAAATTGCCACGCTGTAAGGTTATGCTAAGGCTAGATGTCAGCCTTTATATGTGCCTTTTAAAAAAGAGAAAATGTTGTGATTAATGTCCATGTGTATAGCTGAAGGTCATCTAATTAATGTTTAACTCGTAAGAGCTCTTTTATGTTGTATTTTTTCCATAGCCCTTATGGTGATTTCAGGAGATTGATTGTGAAGGAGAGAAAGATATATTTATGTTCGTCAAAGTAAGGCTTACGGTTGAACATGAATAAAGGCCTCTGGAAACATCAGTACGCTTGACCATTGTCCGGCTGGGATCCGCTAATTTGATTTCATGCAAACCGACTGAAACGGCATTTGTCATTATGACACATTGTGAAAAACTGAAAATTTAGCTTACATCAGCAACTTGCACCGACGGAGTCACAGCACTAAATCCAGCTTGTATTGGATTAGTAATAAGCAACATGGCAACATGGTTAACATAATATCATGTTTGTTTATAAACGCACTAACAGAGACTCTAGTGTCTCACAGACTGTCCACAATTTACTGCCAGGCAGAGGCCGGCAACATGAAGGAGATTAAATTTCATGGAGATGGAAAGAGAGGCGCTCGTTGCACATTGCACGTTGCAAGTTGTATTTGTTTACGAGGAAATTTATATGTTTTTTGGGGTGACAAGACAAGACGGGTTTTTGCCAGTCAGGGTTTTGCAAGCCCGGCGGCCCATAATTTTAGCAAGTCTGCAGTAGAGAGAGAGAGAGAGAGAGAGAGAGAGAGAGAAGAGAGAGAGAGAGATTGCATGTGTGTAATGTGAGCATGAAGTTAACAGTAACATTATATCAGTGTCGTGTGTGTACAGTTTAGGCTGTTGGTGTATAAATGCTACAACTCCCAAGCCAAGTTTTTCTGTCTTGCTTGCCACCTGCTGATTAAAGTGTAATGAGGCTCACTTAAGGTGGGCTGACCTTTAAGACGGACTAGTAGTCTCATTTTAGTTATAAGCCGCTCTTCCGAGCTATGGTGAAGAAGTTGCTAAGTCAAGTGCGACACCTAATGGTAAAATTTTGTTTGCCAGTCCTGTCCAGTGTTTGGTTAAATATATTAAACCGGTTTGAAACGTTTTACACTGGCCCAACCCTATCCTAAATTCCCACTTCATTCAAACTCCTTGTCCCAAGTTTATGACGCAGGTATTCTTTACTAAAGGTATCCCTAATGACACCACCATGTCACATCAAGGTTATTTCATCAAAACTGAAGAGAGATCCTTCCCGAGCTACAGAAGACATTATATAAATATTTTCACAGACTGAGTAGTGCTCAACATTACAAGTTAATTGACCTTGTTGTGTAAAATCAGTGGAGTGCCCCTTTTAATGTAAAACAAAAACAATGATATATACAGTAAATACATGCAGTATCTATATGGATGAGTGTAAGCAGTGGTTTTCTTGTAGGTAGGACAAGACAAGAAAGATAAATAATGAAATAGATAAATAGTTGATAGTTACACCAAACTCGGACACAGTCACAAACACTGACCTTAGACCCAATAAGTACCAGGTCAATCTTGGCTTTATCATAAGTCCAGGAGCCGAACTTCATGGAGCAGTTCTGATAGTCGAAGGGGAAGTAGGTGATATCCATGGGGCAGGACGATTTGAAAATAGCTGGAGGAACCCAGGTAATGGTACCATCAAACTTCAGTAGAGCCTTGGTCTTATCTTCCACCAGGAAATCACCTACAGCGCTGTGTATGATTTGTGTGTGTGCGAGTGTGTGTGTGGCAGAGAGGATATGAGGAGATATGATACAAGCATATGTGGGTTTTGATTAGGACACAAAGGTTAGAGGGAGGCAGAGAGATCAAACAATGGGAGAAATGTGAGGAGAAAATGAAAGCGAGAAACACAAGAGGGGAGAAGATAAAAGGTGAGGTTATGGATTTAAGAAAGATATGATTAGGATTAAAAGACAGAGGACAGTGAAACTGCATTACGAATTATTGTAAAATACAAAATTGCCTTTGATTAACATTTTGAGTCACGATTGTAAGTACATAGACAAAATTATTTTGAAAGATAAGAGCAGAGCACAAACTGACCTTGAACAATAGACTGGTGTATTCAGTGTAATCACAGTACACTCTGTTGAATAGTGTAGCAGCTAGAGGTATAACATGCCTTTGTGCTTCAAGGAATTTGTAATTAATGTCGTATTTTGATGATGATATTAACTAGCCATTAAAACCAAAACAATAAGCTGGAAGAAGCTAAAACGCTCCATAGAGCTGAGGGGAACTGCAGAGTAGGGGGATAATATTTGCAGTTGAAGCTAAACAACAAGATCATGATGAATATGAGGAGTCTCACTTGTTGTAGAGCACAATGTCGGGTCTCCAGATCTTGTTCGATGGAACTCTAATGAACTCAATCCCATCAAACTCTGCCGGCATCCATTTCAGCTTGTAGTCATTCCAAATCTGAAAGAGAAGAAGAGAAAAACATTGAGATTATGTTGGGGAGCCAACCATCTGTTTTGTATTTTGCATTGTACACTGAAGACAGTATTAGTCACTTGAGACATTCTCCTTCATGGGAATATTTTGAAATGCATATTTATACTGCAGTCAGAACTTCCTTTGATGTATTACAGCAGAGCCAAATAAAGATTATGTAGCAAGAAATCGAATGTTTATTGACAGGAACATTTGTGCTTTCACTGCTTTTTCACAGAAAATCAAGCAAATGTGTACTTGTTTGATGCATTTCCACCAGGTAAAAGAGCCACAATGCTGCAGTAAGCAAATAATAACACATCTACAATACATCTGAATAAAGAGCAGTTCAAAGAGGACGGGACCATATTAGTAAACAGCTCACTGACAGAACACTGACTGCATTTGATTCACATACCTGCGGGTAACATTTCATGAGCCCCAGATCCATTAGTCTTGGCTATTTGCATTGCATCATTGCATTCAAGATTAATTCATTCATTAGCAAGGCGGATTAATATCCCGTTATGATCTGGGAGCTGTTTAATTAACCACTCCATGCTACACTGGCTTTTTCATTTATTTATCCAGGGAGTTTACAATATGATTGGCTGGAGATGTAATTCCTGATAGGTTGAGGTTCATGCCATTAAAAATAAATGATCCTATATTTACTTTCTATGATCATGACCGCATGAGAAGCATGCAGTGGGTCATTTTTGTTAAGTGTAACAATAATCAACAACGTGAGTTTTCATAAACTAATAAGCTGAAGCGAGAAGTTTAGGGACTGGAAGCAAAATAATAATAATTGTTATTATTATTGTAACCATCATTAGCTAAATGGGATGTGGATTTTCTCATATTTTCCTTACATTTGGGAATTTGTATTTTTACTTATTCAAATGTATGTAATATATTATTATTAGTCTTGTTCCTTAATTAAGTAAATGTTAAAAAAGGATACACCAGATAAAATCCATTATATTTTGCATCTCTCAATTATGAATAGTGAAACGAGTTATAACAATACTTCATACTTTATTATTTTAAATGCTTGTGAGAGGGTCTGTCTCAATAGCTTTCTTCTGAATCTCTGCCGAACAACAGAGAAACCAATGATTAGTGTTGATCCCATCCCTGTAGGTTGACCAAGTCTCAACCTGAAATTCATACGCAATGAAATACATAAAAAAAGCCAGCCTGCAAATTGACACTATTAGCTAAAACACAGTAATAGGAATAGGAATGTATCTTTTACTGTTTAAAATCAAATTCTCTTATCCCTTTCATAAAAGTAGTCAATGGAGCTTGGCTTTTTAGAAACACTATGCTGTTACAGGCGGAATCCCCTGCAGTGTCACTGCAGAACAGATGCAATAATTTCATCAACGGGGGTTTTCTAAAATGGCGAACACTGTAAACCCACTGGCTGCGAATCAAAATCTTTATCAGTGACTGTGGTGTTTACACAGCTTCTCATTAGTGATGCCTTGAAATAAATAAACAGCTCAGCCATTACCAATAAGATCATCCTATACAGGCCTTTCAATGCATTTTAATTTGAAAGCTTAGCGATCCCAGTATCATCTTAGCCACCATTGAATTGCATCAGCATACAACAGCTGTTTGCCCTCAATTAGTCACTGATTTAAAAGGGCAATCTATATGTTTATGATAAATTGCAGCTTAAATTATATGTTTGTTTGTTTTTTTCAAAAATAAATTCAGATTTACTACAGTGAAAAGAAAGAAAAAATAACTTAAAGGTATCAGGCAGCTTGGAGGAAAGATAAAAGGATATGTTATTTGGGAGAATAGCTGGCTGTTGGAGATCAGGAGTTCAGGGTCCATGACTATGGATCTGCTGAGAGGCAGAGCGTGACTAACCATAATGCTGACATTGATCACGAGCTGAATGCATTCAAATGTCTATCTGAGAAATCTTTGTTTTCTTGTTCACTTGTCTCAAATTCTATATTATTTTTATTGTGTTTAACATTTCAGTAATGTATCAAATTCACACACACACACACAGACACACAGACACACACACACACACACACACACACACACACACAAGCACACAGGAGAGTGAGAGACACAGTGTGGCATCCCATATTGATGTCTGTTTATGTGATAACATACCCCTCTTCAGTCTTCTCTTACCTCGTTACTAGCATATGTATGTGTGTGTGTGTGTGTGTGTGTGTGTGTGTGTGTGTGTGTGGGCGTTTGTTTGTGTGAGCTTGTGTGTGTACTTACATGTCTGAGCCATAAATTTGTTTCCATTATCTGATTCACCTCATCCTACAAAGACAAAGAGAAGGAAGACAGTTTGTTAACATGCAGAACTGTGTGTGTGTGTGTGTGTGTGTGTGTGTGTGTGTGTGTGTGTGTGTGCGTGTGCGTGCGTGCGTGCGTGTGTTGTTACATCAGCTCAAGTAACTAAAAGCAAAGTGTACACCATGTGGAGTTTTAAAAGAAAATAAAAGACAAATACAGCCAGGAAAAATATTTTACAAACTTTTCAAAAATAAATGGAATTTGTCCTCTAATATTTGTTTTCGAGAGCTGGAGTTGAATGACTGAAAAGGTCGACAGTGAGTAAGTTAATAATAGATGGAGAGGTTACAGATGTCACTTCCTCTCAACCTCTCTCTGTGACCCTAGTTCAGTTTGATTTGCAGTCCTGTGATCCACATAAACCACATACAGAAATATATCAGCTAAAAACACTATGTACAAGCAGAGATGTGAAAATAAGCGCACAGACACACACATACATTCGCTCAGTGCACATCCACACACTCACCTTTAGATTAATCTCACCTTGCCGAGCAAGCCGATATAGCTATATATCCGTCCAGTCTGAAAACGGTTCCTGCAGGCAATTTTCCCTTAATCTGAGGATTTCCATTTTGAGCTGAAAACCTATTTTCACCGAGGGATGTGCAGCAACCCCCCACACCCCCAAAACCATCCCCCACCGCTTTAAACTTAACATTGCCAAAGCAAAACAGCAGTGTATAACAACACTGTGTGACATTTTCACAATCCGTGAAATTGAACAGACTAAATAAAGACTGTATTCACTTTCTGCTTTCACTTCTCTCGTGCTGCAGCTTATCTTTTGCCTTTTCTGTATCAAAGGTATTAAATATGATCAAGATGCTCGTTGGAAGACGTCTCTCAGTTCACACATATACTGTTGGGAGGTTGCTATTAGTGAAACAACATTTTGGTTACATACTTTGCTCATACACACTTATAATACGAAATATTAAGAAAGGTATGAAATGAATGTGCAAAGGTGATTAAAACCCCTTTGACAACTGAGGATTTACATGCTTTGTGCGCATGGTATGATTAAAATATCTACTCCTGTGTGTGTGTGTGTGTGTGTGTGTGTAGCTTGGGTGTGTAGCTTACAACTTTAACCAGCTGCGAGATGGAGACCTCGAATTCCACAGTGACAGGGTCAGAGACATTCTCCACTGGTCTGATGAACTGGTTATATCTTCTGAACAGTTTCCTGAAGAGCCGGTCCTCTGCCTTGGATGAAAAGGAGTCTGGACAGGCAGAAAGGGCGCAGAGACAAAGAGGAGAGCAGCAAACAGACTGGTCAGTGACTGAATAAGAAGAGAGGAAGAGGTTGAAAGGGAAAACTAAATTCTAAATCTAATTGTCTCTAAGAAGTCATAGATTCCTGAAAGGCTAATACTGGCAGTGCTAATCAATCAGAAAACTGAGAAATATAGACCTCACCAGCCTCTACCAGTTTTGATGCAACGTCACATTAATAGATCTTTTAAGTTTGTAGATGAAAGTTTAATGATATTGGATTAATCATCTATAAAGAAGTCTCTTAGGATTATAACTCCCCAGCTTATATCATTAGAGTTTAAAGTCTACTTTGAACAAGTCTGTGACATGAGTTAACTTTTTGGGTGTGTCTTTGTGGGATTGGGCTGCTTTGAATGGAGTCACAACACTGAAAGCACAAAGCAGACATGTCCACTCTGAATGGTATGATATCACATAGTCTGTTTTCGTATTTCCTTTAGGATCATTGGTTCACTAATTCATTTCAGTCCAAATAGTCACTGTCATTTCTGGAAACCATTATAATTAACCAGAATTCATGAATTGATTGACCATTGCAATTCATGTGCAGTACACGTATCACTTTAAAAGCCTCACTAGCAATGCTGTCTGTTTTTTAGGAGGAGTTATGGGCAGGTGGTATAAATCTATTGAGTTTCATTTAAGCTCAAATAAAAAAATCTAAATGGAGATAAATAATGTCCTCTTCTCTAGGTGTGGGCAGTTTAGGGTGTTTGTGATTTATTATAACTTATTTAAATATAGGTACATGTTTTGTTGGCTTGCGGCTTAAGTGCTGTACACAACCAAAATATGAAGGGTCTTATTTACTAATCATCCAGGAAGGAGCCAAGAAGGCCCGAGGCACAATATCAGCATGTCTACCTCGTGGAAAATGCATGGCAAGCTATTTTAACTTAGTGCAGAGGAGTTGAAGTCTGTAGCCTGAGGACAGGAGATGAAGTGCTGAAAGTTCTTCTTTTTTTTTTTAGCCCAGGTGAGGAATCGAGTTGTGGGAGGAGCTGCTGCTTATTTTCTGTTATTTTCCCCATTCTGTATTCTCATTTCTTTTTCTTTGTATACTCAGTGTTATTTAATATAAATACATTGCACTCTCACTAATGTAACAATGGTATGTTATCATGTGAACCCAAAATGTATCAAATTTAAAACACTGTCCATTAGTTATATCCTATAGCAAAATGTATAAGACAAAAATCAAAAGTGAATTAATTTAAAGTCATAATCCTTAAGATTATCAAACTCCATTTCTGATACTATTAATGGTCAGTCTTTTGTCACCAACAGCCATTCAGTATATTTAATTATTCAATAAATACCTCATTAAATATATATTTTTTTAATATGGACCATGACAATATGGAGTCTGCCATTCCCACCAGGGTTGAAATTACCTTCCTCGTATGAGGGATTTATAGGAAACGGTGTTACAGTTTCATATTCAATCTCATTTGTATCAGCCTTTATTGTTTACTCTATCGATGCTTCGCATTAAAAGCATTTAACGTGGGGTAGCTTTTATTGTGAAACCGCCACAGGAAACGCAATGTATTTGTCACCGCAGTTTGTTGTGACCGCAATTGTTAATAAAAAAGGCATTTATAATACAAGACACTAGTCATTTTCTTTCTGACATTCTGGGATCTGGGGGCTATTTCACAAAACCTAAATGGCTGATTAAGCCAGGATTTTCCAGTTATCCTGGCTGAATTTAGCCATGACTTGGTTTCATGAAAGCAGTGGCACATAAATTATCATAGAGATTTATTATGTGCAGCTGGCCTGCTCCAGACCAGGCTAACAGTCAGGCTTGAATAATCCTGGTGCTTATCTATTCAGTCAGCAGGCACTCCCTTAGTTTCACAGTTATTCCATGTGCTTGTGTATGTACTTTTCCCTATTTTATTATTATTATTTTTATTTAATAGCGATCGTGGAATATCTACAAATTATAGCGTATTATTTTTTCGTACAGATATTGCTACGAATGCTGGATGAGATCAGCCTGCTCACTGAGTGTTAAGTACGCTGAAGGCCTGTATCCGAAATACTTACACCTGGCTTAACCTAGTCACACCTCCTCAACCTGACTTGGCCATCGTGAAATGTATAGAGCCAGAATGCACTGACTAAACTAGGTCAAGCCTTGGTTTCATGTTCATTTTCCTGTCAAAAACTAAAGGCAACATGAGACCATCCAAAAACCTAAGAGTGCTAAACACTGACATAAACTAAGCACCATGAGTAAGGCTGGACTGTAGAAACAAGCTACTAGCAGACAACCTGACACTGAAACATGGGAACACATAGATTAAATACACAAGGAATGAATTAACTAAGGAAAGTCATGTGTGGTGGAAAACAGTTAGGGAAAAAGACAAAGTAAGAAGATATATCAAAACATGACATATGGTGAGAGTAACTTTCAAAATAAAACAGGAAACAGACTAAAACACCATGACAAGGATTACAACTTTAAATGTAGTTGTGACATTATATAACAGTGCAACTGCACACTTTACCAAGATAAACCTGTTTTTGTTTGTTGTGTAATCCACGAACGTTTTCAAAGTGAACCATATGAAAGCGACAAGTTGAAGGTTCCCCACACAGTTTGCTGCTCTGATGCCAACTGAGTCACAAGAAAACATACTGCTGCTATTTGTGAAGGTGATCACCCACTCTTCCTCCTTCAAGACCCCCAGCTCCTAGAGTTCTCAGACAGATACCCAGCTCTCGCCCCATAACCCTGTGAAATATCTAGATCAATACCACACTCTTCTCTGTTGGGCCGCTCTCAAGGTTGTTGGATGGAGGCGAGGATGCAGGATAGAGCTGCATTGGAGACGGATCATGCAAAAGGGATAAAGACAGCAAGAAAAAAACAGACAAACAAGGCAACAAACAAAGACAAAGAAATATGGGAAGCAGTAAGACAAAGAAGATGTCTACTATTCCAAACTTTGCAGAACTTATTTTGTTTCCCTCTGAAGTCTTTTTAAATATAGCCTCATTTGACAAAAAAAACAGCTAAACTGAGTTTGGTGAGAGATGAGAGAAAAATATCTTAATTAAAATGGACTTCTTTGGAGAAGGCCTTGAACTTCTGATGACGAAACAGTGCTGACCCTATTACATCAAGATCCTCCACTCAAAGGCAAGCGATAACCCTATTCATGCAGACAACAATGACACCAGAAACCCAGCTGGTTCTGAACTTCTGGTGACAGCCCTCTAGAGAGAATGACAAAGGAAATAAGAAAACACCAAGACGAGGAGAAGAGAGGAGACTGAAAGCAAAGCCTTCTTAAGATGTCACTCAGAAGATTATGAGAATCCAGACTTCATAGCTTCTGTCTAGTAGCTGCCTAGCATGTGAAAATGTGATGCTAAAGAGAGTTTAAAAGGAGCATGGGACCAAACACATCTAATCCATGTTTGGCAAAAAAAAAAATATTCCAATACACAATGTTGCCAGCAGTATTTTTAAACAAATACAAAAAATAGAATACAATAGAAGAGAAGTGAGGACGGAAAGATAGAAAAAGGATAATTTAATTAGAAGATGAAAAAAATTAGATGGACTAAAATGGACTTGTATGGTGCTTATATAAAAGGCTGCTCTCTGCTACATGTCCACTTACTAAACCAGCTCTTTGATCAAAACAGGATCCGCACACACACATATGCACACGCACTCATAGACACATTTAACATGGTCAGATACATTTCACGTTTAAAATCATAAAAGAACCATTATGAAAGAAAATGAGCTCCAAATTTACCCACTTTCATCTGGATTTGTCACGTTTCCCCTCTCTCTCTCTCTCTCTCTCTCTCTCTCTCTCTCTCTCTCTCTCTCTCTCTCTCTCTCTCTCTCTCTCTCTCTCTCTCTCTCTTATTAGTCAACCAAGCTCATTTGACAGTTTTCGCTGGCTGCTTTCATCATGCTAGGATTAGCATATTATGTGAAGGGGGTGAGAAACAAAGTAGAAAACGAAGAAGAAAGAGTGGGCCTATATGGAAGACCAAACTCTCAATACTAGTAAACAATATGTATTTTGTGATGCATAAATGAAACCAACATTTACAAATGTAAAATTTGTAAATTAATAAAGATTTAAATGCATCTTGCTATCCACCAACTAAATAAGCATGACACAATTTCCCAGTTAACGGTTCACTAAACCCCTCCCCCATGGTGATGATCCAACCACTACTAGACAGGTTGCATCTGTAGAGCTTGGCCAACATGTTCAAGCGGTGTACATGGGTCTGTAGTAGTGATACTCTGCATTGAAGAAGAGGTATTTAAAACTGGTTAAACTGTGTTTAACTGCTCTAATTTTGAGCATGTCCGTGAAACACAACACAACATTTGACACATTAAATATTAATAATAGAAAAAAAAAAACAAGCAAGCAGCGCTCTGTGTAGCAGCGGAGGCGGGGCTTCAAGGCTCTGCAGACTGAGTCCAGCATGTCATCTGCGGCGGTCAGCCAGCGGCTCATTGACTACAGTTTACTTTGGCTGCTGGATGCTGAATATAGCCTGCTAACACTATATCCATGCTTGATAACGTTACAACCAAGCTTTTCTTCACTTCTCTGGAGTCAACAAGCACAAGCGGATAGCCTGAACAGCGCCACTCTGCCATCACAACTCAAATTTTGCCATACTGATTTATAACACTTAAAACATTACCACAGCCCTGATAACACAGCTTAGCTGAGCCCAGCCAGCCAATGCTCCCTCTAAGTGTGTCCCACTGGCTAGCTAATGGCCTCTGCTCTGCTCTGCTTTGCTCTGCTCTGCTCTGCTCTGCTTTGCTTTGCTCTGCTCTGCTCTGCTATGCTTTACTCTGCTCTGCTCTGCTCTGCTCTGCTTTGCTCTGCTCTGCGCTCATACTGTGGTTAAGTTTCCGTTGATAACACAGTCCCGACCCACGGCATCTCAAGCCTCTGAAGTAGAAATGCACAGTAAGTAGTATACAGTTGAGTTGCATATTTTGAAAGTGCTTTGGGTGCTTTTTGTAAGTTGTAACATAGTTCAAAAATAAAATAATAAAAACATCATAAATATATAGCTGTTTTAGTCTGTATATTTTAGTTAGCAAGGGCCAGCTGGCTTATCTTACCTAACAGTAAAGTCTACCCCTACTTTTTTTTTCCTGAACCAGATTGTATTTCACGGGTGATTCTGACCGTGAATAGCCTGACTTGGGTGTGTGACGCAACTACTATACAGTATATGTCATGGCAGGTGTATAGCTCAAGACCCAAGTATGCAACTTGGAACCTTTTAATTTATCACCAGGCATGTAGTTGACGGGTAAGGAATTGGACATTCCTTTACCATTCAGGGTGTTGAGTGCGAAATTGTTTGTATGAGCTGTTATCGAGATAGCTGCAACCAGCAACACCACAGTTCAAGCACTAGGCCCTTTTTGAACAGGCATGTTTTGAACGGGCACCCCATAATTCTGGTTTTAATTTTAGCAAATTTCTTTGCACAATTTTCTATACTGTCACATCAACCATGTGCCGTGTCCTTCCAGCATTTATTTCATGACCACTGCATATACATATTTATACTCATTGACTACCTCTGTCCTAATATAATGATATAATGTATTTTTACATAACTGTATAGCTAATGGATAGGCTTATCTTTCCAATTGGACTCCTTTTTTTTTAAAAACCCGGAAAAGAAATAAGCCAGCTGTAGTTTATGATAGAGAGCAGGATAGGAGTTTGTGAGTAGAGTAAACCCAGCAGCTTGTACAGTTAATGTACTCAAATGTTAGAGTATCAATTATTCAACTAGCTATGCAGAATCTGTCAAAAAACACTTAGAAAGCACATTCATTAAAATATAGATCCCGTGAGATATTTAATGCAACCAAGACAAGAGGGTCGGAGGTCAACCCAAATAGAAAAAGATGAGGATGATGATGAAGAGCGAGTGTGAGGTGAAGGAAGAGAGGGGAAAGGGGGAGAGTGTGAAGGACAGATAATGAGTGATGGAGAGGAAGAGACCATTTTATGGGCTGTTTGAGAGGATACTGTTAGAGAGCCATTTAGCCTTCATTCTCCCCTGAGCATGCAAATGCTTTTAAAGGAGAGTGAGAGCGAAAAGAAAAGAGAGAGAGGGGGGTGAAAGAGAAAGTGTGTTTTTATCATTTTTATCATGTGTTTCATCATGCACAATGTTTGTATGGTAAACACTGTATAAAGTAGTAAATGCTTTGCCATGAGCTGAAATGTTCTGCGTATAGTGATTGTTTTCCTTGAGTTGAAATGAGCTGAAGTCAACTGACAGAGATGAAAAGGGGGAGAAAAGGAAAGATGGAGAGAGACAGCAGAAAAGACAGAGATGAAACTGAGTAAAATGAAGTAGAAAGCTGATGACAGCAACAGAACCTGAGAGATTTGTAAGTAAGAAAATGTGGAGACAGGTGCATAGAGCCAGAGAAAGTGGAGCAGGGATAGGACTGTGTGTGTGTCCAGTAAAAGGTATAGGGAAAGATGTGATGCCTGACAGCAGCATGCTCTTTCTTACTGCAACTAGTGTCAAAACCTTGCAAAGAACTTCCCTTCATTTTTCTTTTCTCACATTATTTAATTCTGGCTTTTTTCAGCAGATACGCACTAATATAGGTCTAATACAGTGCTATTAAAGCCTTATGACAGTCACAGAAGACCGCACACGTATCAGTGCTCTAACACATTTTCAAGTGGAAAGAAAATTTACTTTTTTCAAGTTCAAAATGAGCAGATCAAATAGAAATTGTACATCTTTCCTTCAAGGCGCGTTCCCCAAAAAGTGGGTTACATGAATTTGAATATGTTTCATGTAAGAGAGTCATTCAGCCTTTGTAGTTCAATATCTCAACAGTGAATTTCTCATTTAGAAATGTACATTTTTGTGGTGATTGGGTGTAAGTGAGACCCTGAAGTGGCCATATTATTCTTCCTGGGGTTTAGGAAATGTCATCTATCCTTGAGAGAAGCCAGAGCGTGAAAAAATTGGGCATATTTCACGTATTATATTACACTTACGCTATTATGAAAAGTGTTAAAAGTGAAACATGTGTTGGCATATATGTTAAAGAAATTATCAAAATGGATGTGTGTTTTGTGGAAATTAAAAAAACGCTCCCAAGCTTTATGCGTAAAATTGTGAAATCTAATGATAAGTTGGTGAAAAAAGACGGACGATACAGCGTTGTAAAGCGAGCACTTCAGTGTGAGGTGTCCTCAACACATTTATCTGTGACTCAGTTTGTGTTTAGCCACGCCCCCTCTGCTCTGTGTTCTGCTCTATAAATGTTACTGTGATATAAGCCTTGTTACCACGCAGCGACACACACACACACACACACACACACACACACACACACACATACATCTCATCACCACAGTTCACAGACTGGATCATCAGTCATGCATTCAGATATATTTTTTTAAGAGAGCAGCTTTTGATTGAAAACAAGGGACAGCATCATGAATATACCTACAGGCTGAGGTAACACATTAGTAGTAGCACATTTGAAACCACCAGAAGCAACATAAATACTGTATATATGTGTACTTGCTATTTACGTTCATGTTTTTTGAAGGCACTGGGGACCTCTATGTGGTTATCAGTTGGTAAGAGATGTGAGGCTAAAATTGTAGCTTACGATATGGTCACATAAGCCCTCAGTTTGCCAACATTTCCCAACACACAACCCTGAAAACAAATGTGATGTCACAGTTTTGATGTGGGTTCTGATGAATGTTGATCAGAGCGATCACAAACTGTAATCAGCCTTTCAGAGAAATGCTACAGTTACAGTATTGTCTGGTAGTCTGGAAAATATGTTTATATTCTACTAACTTGCTTTTAAAAATATGTTACAGAGGAAATGTAATTGCTGCCCTGATTACATTTATTAGCAATACTTCCTCTAAACCATATTTGTGTTTTTTGAACATTTAATAAAGACTACAATCTTTCTTTCACCTTAACCAAGTACTTTGGATTGGAAACATAACCAGAAAAAGGTTAATCTCATTTTAGTTGACACAAGTTGATACTGCAAAACAAAGATTTTAAATATGTTTATAACATTTTGCACATAAGATCAGTATGAACATTACATTCAATATAAATGTTATTTTGTTTTATCTTATTATGTTGATGTTGTGCTGAAAATGCAATCCTTGCAATATATCAGTTTTACAAAAACTATTTATTATTACAAATTTGGGTTACTTATTTTGTGATTGTGTAAAAACATCTGTAAAAGTAAACTGAGACGTGTAAGTGTTCTAGAATTTGTAAGTAGTCTTAAATTGGTGGCTGTGTAAAATGATCTGTAGATGTGTATTCAGATTTATAATGATGTAAAACATCTGTAATTATATACTCAGAATTGTAAGTATACTCAAATCTTTAAGTGGTTGCAGATTTGTGAATTTGTAAAATTATAGGATAGGTGAGAGTACTTAAATTTATAATGAATGTTAAATGTGCAGTGAGATTTGTAAATTTTACTCTAAATGGGGAAAATGTATACTCAAAAAACGACTGTAAAATCCGTCACACAAAAACATCCTCACCATCAGAGTAAATGTTTGGAAGATGCCAGCCACAGCTTAGAAAGCTTGCCTGCCAGCTGGCTAACATTACTGTAGCTGCCCCTAGTAAATACCAGTAGTCTCATAGTTCTCAAGATTCCACTTAATTCCCAGAAGGCCCTTTGTCTTTAGCAGTGTGTCTGAGTCCATTATTACATGTACATATTGAGATTCAGGGTCACAACTTTCCACAAACATTTACAAATGATTTAAGTACAAACGTGGCTTCTGAAAATCCTAGGAACAAGAGAGTGAGGAAAACACACACACATACATACACACATACACACACACGCGCACACACACGCACACACACACACACACACACACACACACACACACACACACACACACACACACACACAGAGAGAGAGAGAGAGAGAGACACCCCCGAGCCAAGAGGGTCATGCATGGAATCATATATGTGTGTAGAGCCTGATAAACCATAAAAGAGCCTATCTGCCACCTTGCATAAATTAGATAGCTGATATTTATGCCTTTGGAGCAAATGTTTACGTTACTGCTTTGAAATGCTGCGGCATAATTACCGTCTCTGCATCTATTCCACAGAGTGGCTCCAGGTCACATATGGCTCTCTGCCTCAGCTGCGGACAGTGATTAAGTCTGGGTGCACTTCAATAATACCAAATCCCTCCTTCCTACTCTTCTACTTCCTTTCCTTCCTCCCTCCCCCTCCCTGTCCTCCTTCCTTCCATTAATCTTTTCTTGCTCCCTCTGTCCCTCTCTTCCTTTCTTATCCAATCAATTTCAACTCAATGCCAACAATATACATAATATATATATATGTATATATATATATATTACCTAGCCCTAAGCTCAACCATCAATACATCCATAATATTGACTCCCACACGACCTTAACTTAATCATACTAAACTTAACCCAGCTAAAGACAACCCGTACCCCAAAAATAATCATTTTGATAAGTTGAGGATCCATCAAAATAACCTAAAATGACCACACAATGACAACATATTCTCACAAAAAATATACTTCAATCTTTTCATAAAGCAGTAAACACACGAATACAAATGTAGCTACAACATGTTATTAATACCATATGGTATAAATATAATAAGGTTGTAAGACTTATCCATAGAGGTTTTTATCAAAATCTTGCAGCCAATCTCCCCTGCCTGAAACCCGCCTATCTGCCCTCTGTCTGAATAATACAGTGCCCTACACACTCTCTCACCAGCCGTAGACAGGAAAACAAATCTTGTAAACAAATTCTAATCTGTTTAGGTTTCCTTAAATCTCGACTCACGCCTCAAAACTAAATTTGCATTCATCAAAATTCATCTCTCGGATTCTTCTGCATTTCATTGTGTTGGCCTAGTTAACACGGAACCAAGTCATGGATGAGGTTTATGACACGAGCATGACGACAGATATACCAATTTGAAATAACTTAGACTTCGCAAGGCTGAAGTTGACAGTTTGGCATTAAATCTTTGGACACTTTAACGACTATTTTGTCATTTTCAAAATTAGTTTGAAAGTTATTGGACTGATTATCGATGACTATTGATTTAATGTCAGAGGAACTTCTTTGGCTTTAACGCACTGGACAGAAACTCAATAACGCAATTGATGACTTCTCACAGCTGAAATATTAAGCCAAAGTTATATTTAAAAAAGCGTCCAACCTACCATCTCCAAGTTAACTGTCTCGTCACTGGCGCGTAAACCTCACATCTTATCATCGCCTACTAATTTACACCAAACGAATCTGAAATAAATACGTATCTGAAAGCATCAAATCTACATTATATATACGCCGTCCTTGCACCCTACTTACCTTGCGCCATCAAACCCACGAGAAGAAGCAGCAAAGTCCATCTCGCCGCCGGCTGCATCTCCCCCGTGTCGTTTGAGGATCCTCTTCACTTTTTTTTTCTTCTGAAGGAACTCTGTCTGTTCAATCGATGAGCGAAATAAATAATGTGTAATGGCATGAAAACGTGCGTCTCTCCCCTGGTACCGTCTGTCTAAATCTGCCGGTGCGCTCCTTCCTGATCTGATCCGAACTTGACTTCGTTCGTCCCTCCCCTATGAGTGCAGAGCTCCCTTCTGGCGCATCCATACGGACTCAACACGGGGAGGAAAGAGCCGCCCTAACTTGCACTGAAGGATAAAAGGCGTAATTTGATTCCGTGGATGACAGGAAGAGAAAATGTATCCGTAAACACAATAGAAATTGAGCCTATATTCAGGAGAAATGTTTGGTACTGGTGTCCAGTAACTACAGGCAAGTGTTGCACCACCACGGCGTAGTTTTCTTTAGGTTTAAACAGAACAAAGATCGTGTAAAATAGCCTTAACTCACAATGGGGAACATTCAAATGCCCCTTAATTTGTTTGTGGATGAGCCATAAAAAGGTCAGTTAAAAAAATAATAAAACAGAATAATGTCTGACTTAAAAACATTTTAGTCGTCGGCAGTTGCTCTGTGTTTATACTCCGATCTCCAGCTGATATAGACGTGGTAGAAAGTTTTCGTGTGATGGTAAATGTAGGACTGAATGATGTGTAGCCCTGCCTGGTATGGGTGGAGAGAGCGATTCTGGTGATTTCCGGACCGCGGACAGAGCAGACGAGTTTCAATTAGAGCTGTCCGTGGTGCTGAAGTCAGCTGCGTACTGACGTGCACTTACTTTTATTTAGAGGGATTTTTTTTATATTTTATGAGCATTTCCCACCGTGTTTTGTTGCATGACACGCTTAGATGTTGAAACATCTTTTTAAAACGTGTGTCAGAGTGTCCCAATGAGTTAACGTATTATCTGAAGTCGGCCTGACTTCAGATTGTTTGCGTTGCTAAATCCAATATTAGAGATAGAGCGTTTGGCATGCTGTTTCTTTTCCCAGCCACTAAACTGCAGCACTGTGCTGTGCTGAGGAGGAAAGTTTAGCTGCTCTGAAACATTGTTTGAGTCTCATTGAGAAGGCTGCTCGTTTTATTTGTTCCCCAGGTGCCTGTGGATCGCGCTGATTATGTTTAATTTTAGACTGCGATTTTCCGCGCCTGGTTTGACGTCATCAAGCAAAGTAATTAAGGTAGTAATGCTTAGCTGAGCTGAGCTGAACCTAGCCGACATAAACACCTGCAGTGAGTGGGTAGAAAGTGAACGAGACACACTGATTTGATCTGTGCAAAATACTGATTTGGGAACTTTTGCAATCACAAGCCCCTCGCTTTAATAAGTTATGTTTAACTTAAAGATTTATTGTATTGTTCAGCTTTATTCTAATTGTTTTATACTAGCTAGGGAGATACCATCAGACAATAGGCAGCTGGGCACACTACAGAGGAGTCCTGTGGTTTTCCAAAGAAAAATACTAATGACAGTCACTTCAATCATGGCCTGTGCCTGGTAGGCCTATTAAGTATCCACGATGACTAGTTTAATTTTATATGATCTTGAAATGTTGATGTTTAAGTTTGTTGAACTGTTTTGTCAAATATGTGACCTATAATTCAAAAAATACAATAATTGGTTTAAATCATGTTATTTTGAGCTGTTTTTTATGTACTGCATCCCGTCATGTAGTATAAAGAAAATCCAGGAACACCAACAAATCACTGACCCACATGCCATCTATCCAATACACCAATAATCATATTCAATTTGGTTTAATTTATTATTATATGTTAAATGAATTACAAAGGTTAATGAAAACAATGCAATATGAGACTGGATGAAACGATTACAACATCACAATTATGATATTTAAGTGAAAGAGAGCAGTTGCCTCAGGTGAAACTCTACCAGACATGGCATGTGATATAAATATCCTGTTAGTATTATGCAGCAAGTGTGTTTACACTGGTGCTTATACACACACAACTTTTATGTCAAGAACTCTCCTTCACCCTTAGGCAATATAACCAAGAATAAAGACAATCTACGTTCACAACAACATCTGAGTGTTGTCACAACAAACAGTATCGCTTCATTTCAACACAAGTAAAACCATCAACACATTGTGCATCTCTCCTTCTCTTTCTTATTTAGCAATTGGAAAGAGTTTACCAAGTCTAATCTTAAGCGCTGCATAAAAAGGATAGATGAAGAGGAACAGAATAAGCATGGTGGAGATAATGTGTTTTTGCTGTTGCTGGTGTCAACATCTGACAAGTGCTGAGCTCACAGTGTGGCGTCACGACATGCTTGTCTTCGCCAGCCTTATTAGTGAAGCAGTTTAGAGGAGGAACTAGGTGAGAATCAATGTTTCTGCCAGGATTGTTTAGCGTGACGTACCATGGCCTGTGCTGCTGCTCTGCCCTGGGCAATGTTTAATTCATGTTTTTCATAAAAGCTGGATGCACCGAACCCAAAAGCCATTAGTGTCATCCTCTTTTCTCTCCACGGCGTCATCTCTCCATTTGCACTCCTTCTCCTTTCAGTCGTCATCCCAACAATACATAAATTTTCTCTATTAATCTGGGTCCTCCTTTTTATACTTTTCTTTTCATCTTAGTCATCTTTTATAATCAATTTGACTTACTTGCTGAATATATTTCTTCCTTTCCATGCTTTTTGATGCCCTTCTCTTTTCACCTCACATACCTCCAACATGCTTTCCCCCACTGTATACCTGCTCTCATTGATACAATGTACACTGGTGCCATCTTTCTGCCTTAAGTGAAACACAACATATAAAAATATATATCTCCCTCGCTAGAACTTTTAGACCATCCTGAATTATTCACATGCATATATCTGCACCACATCCCTGACCCTGAGAGAAGTGCTTTTATTTTCAACTCCGCGAAATGAAATCTGGATGGCCTTTTTTATTCTCCCTGACATGATCGTCTCACTGAGGTGGGGTTTAATGGAGCGGAGGTGATCAGAGGCTTCTGGAAGCTTCCAGGAGGCAGGAAGGTGGATATCACGTCTTCCTTAGATGGTGAGAAAAGAAATAAGAGTGGTGGTAGAGTAGTAAAGAGGTCATGGTTGCAATATTAACAGAGTAGAAGGCATGACTTTCAGAGAGGTTCAGTAAAGCTGCATTCAGGAAATCACACCAATCAGACTCACCAAAGAATAGTCAAATAGTTGCACTCTGATGCAATGCATTACATAAGTGAAATATATCATGATAATACAATACATGCACTTAATCAGTTCATCAAATGAGGTTATCAGCAGAAAATGTAATACAGTTTTGACAATAACAATGTATACTTTATTTAGTGCCAACAGCCGTGTCCCCCAAAACATTTTCTTAGGTTCTGAAACAAAAAGTAGGTCAGGATTTTTGCATTCATCACAGAATTGTGATGTCATAAAAAAAGATTGCCGCTAATAGGTCCGTGCTTGCAGTCCATATGTAGTCATTTGTTCTGTACTCTGCTGACCTCTTTCTGGTCGTCAAATAATAATGTAGAAATGTGTTGAAAATGTTTTTATTTAAAAACTGTAAGGCAAAGGGCTCCAGTGGAATCAGTGAATAAGAAGGAAACTGTGTGTAATCTAGATGAGAATGTTGTAGGTGAAATAATGTGAAATAAAACTGCTCTGCAGAGTTGTGGAAAATAATTACCAAAGATACTTCAACAGGAGTTTTTTTTAAACAAGATACCAAGATCTTTCTAGCAGCTTTTGTGCAAATAAAAAAGGATGCCTAAATTATGTGTTTCAATCAATAACAAAGGAACTGGGTGGCTGTAGCTCAAATGGTCAAGCAGGATGGTCATCAACTGTATGGGGAGTGGGACCGTCAACGGCTCCTTCTGTTGCACATGTTTGTGTATAGGGGGAAAAAATCGGTTGGTAATCTGATTAAAAAACATTAGTTTTATTTGTTGAAATTCTCAGTTCATCCTGACAGCAATCAATGGATCAAATGTTCTGACAAAAAAAAAAAAAAAAAATCCAGTATCTGTGGCTGTCGCAGTACTAAAATAAGCCTGTCCAATGATTTCAGTTTCATGAATGTAGTGATTGGAGGGGCTACCTGCCTGCGCGTGTACTGCCCATGCACTCATTTCTCGTCACCGGAGTCTTCCACAAGCTGCTAGCTTGACAGCTGTGAGTGCTAACAATAACCATGTTCGTTGTTTTGTTTTTTGTTTTTGTGGGGAGGGTTGGCTTTGGAGGGAAGCCTGAAGGGATAGGCATCTTGCTATATTTTGCAAACTTTTGGCGCTAGTGCTACTAGTTACTTTCATTGGAAAAGAGCTGGCGACACTGGGCTGGGTTTCTCGTTGAATATTTTTTTTTCTTAAATCTAGCGTACTCTAGCAATGAAATGAATGGGTTTTTATTGCTTCAGTAGGGGCTTAATTGCAACCATTGAATCTTAAGTATTTACCTGAGAGCAATCTTTTCTATCATTTAAATTCTCAAGCAGTTTAAAAAACTAAATAATAGAAGCAAACAACACTTTAGAAGTGTATATTCAGACCAAGAGAAGCAACCTCAGTAAAGACTTTGAATAAATCATCTCAACACATCTGGTTGCGTAAAATCCCAAGAGGCCTGCCAACAGGGGCAATCTTGTTCTTGAATGAACGATTATCAGCTTAATGCACATGCATACAGATAAATGCAGGTGGAAGAGCAAATACAAACACCTACACAAGCACATATGTTAATTTGTCTGATTACGGAATCATTTGATTGAGTCTGCTCTGCAGTGTCGGTGTACTGTTGTGTATCTTCAAACACACACTAGGGTGTGCAGTACGCCTACATAAAGAGGATTTTCATTAGCAGTAACATATTTTACACTGAAGCCAAAAGTGAACATACACACAGAAACATACACACGCTGGTCTTGCAAGACTAATTTCCTCTGGGACAGTAAATGTCATATGGTCTGGCGCATGTCCAAAATGTATGCTGACTATAACTGCAATAAATCAAATTGGGGACACCAATGTTTGCCCCAAATTATATATAAAACCTCCAGATTACTAGTTTGAAGTCCTGAAATCTGTCCCCATATGTGGCTTATAGCCTTCACATGCACACAATCACAGTCATGCAAATCACTGAGCTCCAAAGGTCTCAGTGTGAGGAGATTGCAAGTCAGGGATTGTAAACTGATGGGTATAAATCCTGAAATAAATGTGACAGCTCACCAGTCTGGCAATACTTTGACTGTTACAGCTTGTGATTGCAAGGGAAGGAGTATCTGACACTCATGTACTCGAGCCACAGGCAAGAGGAATACTTAAACAAGCTCAAACCTCTGTTAGTACATCATAAGTGCTGTCTAAGAGCATCACTCTCATTACCGTCTGCAAAGCTGGGTATCTTATATCCATCGCTGTGGCGGGAAACAAGGAAGGGGAGTATAATTAGACACCAAATGTACTGTTAACACTGGGGAGGTTTTTACATGGTTTGGATATCTGAAATTAACTGAAAAGCCAAACTTTAAACTCAGATGCTAAGTACAGTGCATCGGTGCTGTGCAGACTGTAAAATATCTGAAAGGATAAGTCTGTTAAATATTCAGAGATGTTTGGAAAAGTCTGTCGTTTTTCTTTGCTGGTGTCCTTTCCGGTCATCTTCAGACAGCACACACACATGTTTACACACATGCAAGCTGACACACACAGCGATCAAATAGTGTGCGCTGCTGAAAGTGGGTTATCCTGTGGGACAAGCTGACTTAAGCCATCATGCTTAGCATGCGATATCTAGAGGAGCCACAAACTCAAAGTAGTAATACTGCAGGGTCATCAGGGAGCAGCCTACTGCTGCACTGGCACAACTTTATCTTGCCCGTTTCTCTCTCTGCTAGTTTTCACTGAAGAAGATACAATACTTCTCTAGTCCAAACTAATAATTGTATCACAAATCTATTTAAATTTCTTACAGTAAGCGTGAATGCTGCATTCAGTTGATTTGTAGCTCCACACTGGTAACAGCAGTTGTTAAATTACTGTACTACTTAAATTACAAACCCATAGAAATCCACACTGAAGCCTGGTATTTGGCACACAGCCTGTCCCATGTTCTAAGCTATTTGGGCGTGTAGCGTGAAAAAGGACAGATAATTGGGTTTATCACTGGCGTATTTTTAGTTCACATTTCTCCACACGCAATTTAAAACAGACTGAAAATGGGCGGGGGGAGTGAGGGAGTGGAAGAGCAGAAAAAGAGAGAGGAGGGGGAAGATGAGGAGGACGGGAATGGAGGTTAATAAAGGAAAGAGAAAGAAGGAATGGGCCACAGAGATGGAGCCTGGCACGTGTCCAGGTTTGGTGGAGTGTGTGTGAAGGAGCAGTAGTGTTTCTGCCCTCAGGCCCCAGTGCGGGTAGACGGAGCAGAACAAGCACTCTGGATGACTGCAGGGGTGCCCGACAAACCATGCTTATTTAGGAGAGCAACCTTAGGAAACTTTAGTTACGCAGGGAGCCGGATTATCCACCATGATGCAGACCTCTGTTAACCCTGACGAACGTCACAGGCCATACGAATATAAATCTGATGGTTGTTGTGTGGCTTGAGGCATCCCGTCATGTTGCTAAGTTTAATGAAGAAACAGATAAAAGTGAGTGCTAGAGATTCCACTAAGTGGTGGTCTGAATGATAAAACGAAAAGAGAAATAATATTTGACAATAACATAAATTGGATGCTTCGTTTCCATAAATGGATATTTAAAGACAAGCTAGGAAAAATAAAAGCTTTGTTTAAGATTTGTGTTCAAGTTAAAATAATAGGGAATATTACAGGAATAGTTTGACATTTTAGAAAAAATGCGTATTCGCTCTCATACCTACAGTTAGCTGAGAAGATTGACACTATTCTCATATATTCTCATCTATTCTCTGTTTGTCAGTTAACTATGAAGCTACAGCAAGGAGATGATTAGCTTAGCTTAGCTTAGCTTAGACTGGAAAAGGGGAAAATAGCAAGATCTGTCCAAAGGTAAAAAAATCTCTCTACCACCAGCCCTAAAGATAACTAATTAAAGCATTTTATCTTGTTTGTCCAATCTATACACAACACAAAATGTAAAAACGACACCTTGTTGTTTGACAGGAGCTTGCCCAGCTTTATTTCCAGTTTCTGTTCCAGTTTTATGCTAAATTAAGATAACTAACTTCTAGCTGTAACTTCATATTCAACATACAGAGTTGCTGATCGACATTCTCATCTCACTCTTGGTAAGAGCGGCGAAAAGCATTTCCTTAAACTATTCCTTTCAGGCCAATGCAACAATGTGTTTGAGATCTTCTTGAAAACGTAAACTAATCTTGTGATATGAATATTTTTGTAAAAGCTAAATGACAAGAGTTGGAGTCTACGTCAATGCACCAACCAAATTCTTTCACCAAGCTATTATTCTACATTAAGCTGCCTCTGTCTATTCACGGCCCCTTCAAGAAATATTTGGCTTAAACCAGTGCTTTATTTTCCAGAGAGCTAATTATTGGAATTTGAGAGAATTTTGCGCTAATGCATGATAGCATGCTGAATATTCACTGGGAGCTATGGCTATTGAAAAAGTGCACTTCAGTCATCACAGCTACTGTACCTTAACAAATGGACAAAAGGCTTAGTGTGACCATTTTCTGTTGGACAAAAACTGCTGATCTGAAAAGCTGGCTTCACTTAAATTAACGCTGCGGCAGAGATCAGATGGGTGAGGGTAAAGGAGTGGCTGCAGAAGGTAGCACGAAATGGGAGATGGAAAGAGATCAGTTAAAAAGCAGTGTCCTGGAAAAGTGCTGCTCTGTGAAGAACTGTGCTACCATTCAGAAATCATAGTCACAGTTGGAAGATAAATGAAAGCAGCAACTCAAGTTAGTTCATTGTTGTAGCAACACTTGTGCACCCAATTTGTATGCTTAGGTTTCTTTGGTCAAATATGCATTTGTACTTCCTGGCCGAAAGTTGTTTCAGCCATTTATCAATTAATCTTAGATAACTATTTTAGCTGTTTAATTAAGCTATCTGTTCCACCAATTTATTACCTTTAACAACTAATTCAATTGTCTATGTATTACCTTCAGCTAACTCTTTCAACTATTTAATCATAACTTTTAGCTAATTATGCCAACTGTGTACCTATTACCTTTAGTAAACTACTGGGTCTTTTAGCAATTTTAAATAACTTTACATTTAGATAACTATTACAACTCTTTAATCATGACTTTTTTTGATTTATGCATGCACTCTCAATTGAAACATGGGTGTTACAGCTGACTCAATTATGCATGGATGGATGGATGGATGGATATATATAAACTAATGCTAAATTGCACATAACAGCTTTACATTACACAATCTAATACTATGCATGTATGACAGCTGGCCTGCTCTGGTCTCTTCTGTCCCTAACCCTAATGTCACATCTGTCACCTTTATGCTCCAGTCAACCTCATATTGATAGGGTGGAGCACATATCACACACACACACACACACACACACGGACACACAAACCAGAGGGGGCACAGTAAATATGCGTCTTGTCGATAGCTGTCCACAGCAGCAGAGGCTCATAGTATTTTTGCTGATGTGCTGACTTCAGGAATCAGCTCTTCACTTTTGCTGAGATAAAGGATTTGGGCCAGTTAAATCTTATCATAGTGTATTATATGTGTGCGTGTTCATTCAGTGATAGTACATAAAATGTAACAGTGTGCTCTGTCTTCAGAGTCTGCTGACAGTTGGAAGGTGATGTTATTTTCACCTGATATTACCTTTTGGTTGGCAGATGGGGTTCACAAATTTGGGCACATGCACTCGCCAACACACGGACACACACACATGGCCGCAATGGAACAAACTCTCATTAGTGCTGTCGAGCACATTTCCTCTTCTGTCAGACTGAGGAATGAGGCTTTCTCGTACACACACATAGACACACAATAACCAGGATGTCCATTAACAGAATGTGACCCTGAATGTGGGTTCAACCTTTTTTCCACTTCAGATAGATCCACTGACCAAAGCAAAGGCTGTGTGCGCGTGCACTCTTCATAAATTGTCACTCTGGTTAATTTTATCCCACCAATAAAGCAGATGAACATGAATAACATCTTACAAGGAACAAATGTATGTTGACTGAATATGCGTTTCAGAGCAACACTTACACATTTACAAGACCTCACACACACGCAAAACACACACAACTGCTTGTCTTCCGATGCCGTTTGATCAATGCATGATGAAAACAAATTTGGGAGAAGTTCAAAATGTGATTAAGGTCATCCAGATAAAATATGTCACAGATGACATTTTAGTGTCATTATACTTACTTATACTTACTATACTTTTGAGAAGTATAAAAATACTTGTACCACTTTCTGCCAACCCCGTCTGCCCCCTTCTGAGTGCTGAACACCTCCTTTTATCGCTTACTGTCAGGACTCAGCCGAGCCTTTTAACAATGTCAGTTATCCCATCCACAGAAGCAATAATATTATTTTGCCTTCCTCTAGTTTCTCATCTCCTCTTTTTTACTGTATATAGTACATATAAAAGTGGCTTTGGGTACAACATGAGGATAGAGTCAATGAGATTCTGAGCTTGTAAATTATTTATATTTTCACATCTTGTGATTTTATATGATCTTTTGTGAGCCTGTGGAAAAATGTATGTCAAAAAGAGTGTGCAAAATATTATATGTAAGATTTGTAGATAGATGTGTTGACTTAAAGTATATTTATTTGGAGTTTTTCTTTGTACATTTGTTCATGCTGAAGTTGTAAAAGAATATATAGTTTCATTTTCGAAAACATCCTAGTAATATTCTGAAACAGGGCAGTGTAGATTTTCGCACACTTTTAGATTGGTACACGTTTGGTACACTTGTGAATATTTACAGCAGCAGGACGGTGCATGTGGGGTTTGGTCAAAATAAATTAAGTTGCTGTGTTTATGGTAATAATACAACACATGTGGAACTTTAATTAGTCAGAAGAGCAATAACAGTGGTTTATCAACATTACTTTAATATAGTGCAGCTATTAATATTCATGACAATTATCATGTTAAAGCCAAATAATTACTCTGAGGATTTTAACACAATATGAACTCTAAAATGACATAATTTCAATAAAAATCTGTGGTGTTGTCACTGTGATGCATTAGCTATATTGAGTTTTAAGTGTCTGCAAGTTGATTTTGATAACATAGTAAAATAAACTGAAACCAATCAGTTCAGTGGAAGGTAGGAAAAATGCATAAAACAATTGCATTTGTATCAATTGGGAAATGTTTGGTACAGTCCTTTAAGTAAAGGGAAATATTTGAGGAAGAAACTGGGGAACATGTGACTGAGGGAACAGATTTTTATTCAATACAGTCAGTGTCACATTTATTCTTAATACTGTATTTAGCCTTGTGCTGCTAAAAGTGTGAAGTGATATGGCGCACAAAGGAGGGAAAATAAGAAATAAACCAAACAAGTGACAGAAAGACAGAAAGAGAAAGCAAGAGGAGAATACACATTCTTGAAAATAAGCCAAAACGGTAACGATTACAACGCTGCTTGGAAGGTGGATTGTGGAGATGAGGCACAATGCTCTGAAGCAGAACATGAAAAAGGACAGAGCGAGAGAGATGATGGATTCATATTTTTATGAAGAGAAAAGGTGGATAGGAAAAATTGTTCTTGCGTTGTTACAATAAAGCTTGGTTTGAGACAGGAGAAAATGTGGTTCATTGTACCGTGCCAATAATTGGTATAATGTCGTATAATGTCTTATTTTTCACATCAACAGTGGTGCAGAGGAGAACAGAGCCTTTTTTTAGGTCCACTGTTACAAACACAGCCAATGTAGCTGGCTGCATTAATTAGGCTGGGTATGTATCAGATCAGAGCCAGACCTGGTGCAGCTTCTCAGTTATAGTTTCTATGGGAGACGATTATTTGGCGGTTTTCTATCTCATGTCACACAAATCTTAGAAATCTCCATACCTATGAAAAGAAAAACACAAAATGGTTAATAGAAATATATTAGAAGACATGCAATTAACTCCTGCTCCGTGAACGCTGTGATTTGTGTATCTGACAGCACCCAGGATATTTTTGAAATAAAGATAACCGCAAATAACTACTACAGGTTTGGCTATAATTTAGACATTTTCTCTTTTGATTTGGCATATTGATTTTGGCTTATTGATTCTGGTTCATAAATTCCTTCAATTGTTAGCACATTCTTTGAACAAACTGAAAAAAGTCAAAGCAATTATCAAAAAAATCACACCAGTATCTCATCCACTCTGCTTGGATCTTTAATGAACTCTGATGCCGTTTAGATGCAGTTTAGAAAGATAACAGTTTTTCTTACTGCTTGGAAAGCTTTAATTGTGGAGACTGCAAAGTGACTTGGCATGTTACCAGTTAAAATCAAATACAGTATAAATGTACATTGGCATTGATTGGGTATTCAGAAAACCGTCGGTTTCTTTCATATTTTAGACATTTAAATGACTTGTTTTTCGCCAAGTTAAGAGATATGTTGCGATGTACTTTTATGTATGTTTTAGAATGTGTATGTGACTCACTCTGTGTCATCAGCTGTGGGTATGTTATAGCTTTGGAACAGCGGCTGCATGAAGAGCCCCAGAGTTCCCACCAGACACACCAGGATGAAGATCCACAGGAACAGACGGTCTATCACCATGGCTACGTACTTCCAGTCTTCTATGATCTGAAACCAAACCAACAAGTTACAGATTGTTAACACAGATCAAATCATGACTATAAAGTAAGTTTGTAGGAACAGACCTTCAGGGAAACACCATGTTTTTACTCTAGAAGAACATAAACTTGTGAGGGGTCTCTAAAGGTTTGTATGCTCACAATCCACCTATTTTACAGCTGAATGTTTGCCAGACACTCCCTCGAACAGTGACGGTCCAATAATAGCTTAGCAACTAGATTACTACCCACAGTAGTAGACCATGGATCCCATCATTATTTAATTATAGTAGTCTATGAGGTTAAGGGTTACGTAAAATGTTTGAAAAGACCTGTTCATGACTAGCACATGCACTGTAGTACTTTCTACTGTGTGAAAATCTAAGTAACGTTAGACGCTAGGTTCTGAATGCTTAAACGGCAGCAGCTCCAGCCAACATTACCTGAGATTGCATTATGTTTTCTAAACACATTGGGTAGTCCTCGTCCTGTAATCATTGTCTCTTGTATTGTTGAAGGTGAAAAATACAAGCAACCATGCTAAGCAGTCAGACAAGGTCTTTGATCTTACATTTTTCCTTATCATCTACAGTAATTATAAACCAAGGAATCTGTGTCTGTCTGTCTGTCTGTCTGTCTGTCTGTCTGTCTGTCTGTCTGTCTGTCTGTCTGTCTTTCCTTTGCATATCTCGAGAACCGCTCATCTCTTTTATTTAACACTTGGCAACAAACAAACTTGTCATCCCTTCCCTGGAGTCAACAAGCAGGTAGACTACACATGAACAGCACTACTAAATGCAAAAAAATAAAGTTATTGTATCCCCATGTCTTCTGCATGGGGCTACAGTAGAGGATGCTGATTTTTTTGCCTGAGAAATGTAGTTTTAACATCAGTTTTATAACACAATATGGTATGTAGTCATTAAGTGCATATTTAAGCAATTAGATCGGGTTCTCATTTTAATACAAAATAGCTGGAGACAATAAAGTCAGCTCAACTCAAGGAGCTAACTCTTTATACTTAACATTAATGATGAGAACCTGTGTCTATGAAGCTTCAAAGACACCAAATGCATATCAGCGTATAATTTTAACTGCACTGCAGCCAAAGGAAGAGAGGCTGCTTGATGAATAATTCGTCATGAGCAATTACAGCTGCAAAACTTGTTTGTAATGTTTATTAAGTGTGGGAGTTTGGTGGAATTTTAAAGCCCACAGCGACTGTCAGTTAGTGTTTAAATTATTATGTGTGCAAGGTTTTCTGAGGTTATCTGAAGAAAAAAAATAGGACAAAAGCAAGTATTTGCTTTTGTCCTTCTGTGACATTATTCCAACCTGTCAACCATCTATTTTCTTTTTGCCATGTCTTAAATCTTGAATGATTTAAGACATGGCATGTTATGTGTCTAATCTGGCACTGATAACCTCTTTAATTCCTCCTTAATTTCTTGTACAAATCTCTTTATTCCGCCCTTATTCTTTGTCATCATCCATCTCCATAATCTGCTTTTATAGGCTTTTTCTTCCCTCATTCTTTCCAATAATGTATTCTGTCTTCCCTTTCTTTCATCCTTTGATCCTATCTCTTCCTGCTCATCATCACTGATGTATTCTTTTAACCACGGCTTTATCTCCTCACCCCTTCATCGTCATCTTCTGTCTTCATATGTTCAGCAATGTATCTTACTCCGTCCACTGCCTCCTCCACATCTGCATCCCACTGAACAGCCGAAGGCCTACGGAAGTCTGAAAACCCACCACCCCCATCTGGGATGTCGTCCACCTTCCAGCAAAACTTGTGTGCCAAGTCCTCATTCACGTAGAAAGAGTCGGCATCTGTTTGGATCCCACCGAGTCTGATGTTTGAATACTGCTTCTTGTCTGTGCCGCTCGGCGAATTGTTTTTACCCATGGTACTCCGGTTTGCATACTTCCTGCGGAGTTTATCACGGACCTTGGAAGATCCTGGACGCCTCATGAAGAGGAAGGTGGGGAGGCGGACTAAGAAGAAACGTTTGACCCAGTCGGGCATGTGGTGGGTGGATGGGGAGCGGTGATGCACATTGAGGACACAGACGCTGGTCACAATGGAAAAAGTGACCAAAACCATGGTGAACATCAAGTATTTACCTTTGAGAGAAAAACAAAAAGAAGTCACCGTGAACAAATAAATATCGGTACTGCCTTAAATGACACTGCTCTCAGTCAGTCATTTGTTACTCTGTAATTGAATAATCACTGAGTCTCAAATAATTGCGGGCATAATGTCCAACATGAACAAATAAGCCTCAAATAAAGGTCCCGTATCGCTCACCTTTTTCAGGCTGTACATTTCCACGTCACTACTTCCATCAGTACAACAACAGAATCACGTCACACTCACCAATTTGCTGCTCTGAGGTTCCAATTTTAACAGAAATACAGTTTTCATTTACTGAGCAATTCCAAAGGCTACAACTTCGCTGTTCTTTTGTTTGTTGTGAAGTTGCTGTCAATAATAGAGAGGACTTATTACACATGTTTCACATTAAAGCCTGCTGGAAAAGGAAGCGATTTTCCCCCTTGAGGTTTTTGATGTGAGTTTCAACAGCAAATAAAATCAATAGCAAAATAAAATGGGAGCCAATCCGAAAATTGGGATTCATGATAAACCATGCTTAAAAATTAGGAAGTTACTGCACCCGAGTAAAAAAATAGTCCAATACATAACCTCCCGTAAACATCACAACTTTGGCTATGAAATCAAACCGTGTCTTTGAACAAGATATCAAAAAGTTACTTCGGTTTATTTAATTCCCAATAATGCAAGACTCATCTGTAATGGTTCACACCCCTAACTGCATACAGCTGTACAAAGATGTAAATAAATATGACTGACCTATGAGTGGCACTGCGAGAGAGGTAGGTGGCACTATCTTGGATATCAGCAGCAGGAACACAGTTAGAGCCAGCAGCACAGAGATGCACAGCGTCATCTTCTCCCCGCAATCTGATGGCAGATAGAACACCAGGATAGCCAGCGACGTGATCAACACACATGGGATGATCAGGTTAATTGTGTAGAACAGCGGCTTCCTCTTGATCACAAAATCATAGGTGATATCCAGGTAGGTGATGTCATTGGGGTCCTCGTTTTTGCGCGCCGGAAGCGAGACGATATCCCACTCTCCGCTCGGCGTAAAGTCATCACGGCTGGCAAAGTCGCTTGTGAGGATCAGATCGACTTCTGTGTGGTCGTAGGTCCAGGAGCGGAACTTCAGAGTGCAGTTCTGCTGGTCGAAGGGGAAGTTCTGCACCTCGATGGCGCAGGCCGACTTGTAGATGGCCGGGGGAAGCCAGAAGATGTCTCCTGTGTTGGAGACCACAGCATTGCAATAGAAGGAAACCTCATACACGCCATCAGCACTGTGAGAGGTTGTGGGTGAGAGGTAAGATCAGAAAGGTGATGGACTCAAAGTCTGCCATTACAATCAACACATAAATAAGACAGACCTTTTTTCCCTTCATTGCAATGATAACAATCAGACAAACCCAAACTCTTCCCCGTGTCTGAAGTAATATTAAAAGTAGACATTAATTAAGCTCTTACTAATCCCATTCATCTTACTAAAAAACTCTCTTGGTAGAGAAAGATAACAAATTTTTAATTACAAAATCCCCATTGAGAAACATGCTTTTTTTTCACAGCAGATTTTCTGCTTGTAAAGCCCTGATGTAAATGTTGGAAAACCTCTTACTACTATAGAATGATATACACTAACTCCAGTAATACCATACAGTAATCCATTTAAAGCCACCACACACACATAAACACATGCTGTAAATGTAGTTGCATTATTTTATTACACTGACATTAGCAGAGCATAATAGATCCAGATCACCAAAATCAAATATGGACAAATTATCTTTGGTGGGATGACATGCACATACTTACTTGTTGTACAGCACTATATCAGGAAGCCAGATGTGTTTAGATGGTATTCGTAATTTCTTGATGCCTTCGTACTTCTCTGGCTCCCATCTAAGCCTGTAGTCATTCCACTCCTGCAGAAAGAGCATTTATAAACTTCCTTACTATCAAACACACCCACATACTGTATGTTGAACATTGTATGTGCATTGGACAGTTAGAAATATTAAATTGTACCTGAAATAGCCACAAGTTGGTCGTCATTATCTGTTCTCTCTCATTCTACAAGAAAACAATAGTCATCTTGTCATTTAATAAGCATAATTTCCATAAAGATCCCTTTATAATATAAATGGTTGAATAATTAGTATGCTGTCTACTGGCAGTAGATTTAGCACAACATTCTAAAGGTCAAACCCAAATATCAAAGCACCTTTATGGAGAGGACGCAATAACATAAACATTTTGTGGCAAAATATCCCTTTCAAAACATTCACAAAATGTCACAAAGGTAGATTTAATACAGAGCTAAATATATTTTCCCCTGAGTAAATTAGAGAATATAAAACATAAATTATAGTATTTACATTCATTTCAGATGCAAAATATATATGATTGAATGCAGCACAAGGCATCCAAGTGGGATCTGTTTGTGACAGGAAGCTAAAGTATTGCATCATTGAAATGAACGATGACTGCATTATAAGTTGTCTTGTGCTAACAGGAGAGACGTCAGTCAACAGTGGCACAGATGACAAGCATTAACAATAACTATATAGAAATAGTCAATGTTCTCGCTGATGGTCTCTTTTAGTTATGTAGATCATATAGAGGCACAAGTATTACATTGAGACTGTTTCATAACCAGTTAAAAGTAAGTAAAATATCAACCGAGTCTCTCTTACAAGGAGAACGTAAGGTCGCATTTCAAGACAGATCCTTTCAAATCATGAGTTGGACGCTGTTTGAAACCCGCTCGAGTGCTGTATGCAGCCCCAAAAGGGCCCTCTAACCTTTAAATATTCTGCTGGGGGGGGACCTTTGTAGATCATCTTTTCCTGGGCAAGAGCAAGACACAAAGCAGGCCTGTCTACGGCGTCAAATGAAATTGCAAATTATGTTTAGAAGCCCAGATTATGAAGACTTGGTGACTAAAATGCAATGGGTGTTTCAAAATAACTGTGATACTTCTACATCTTGTTTACATTTTGTTTGTATAGGCACACCAATTTACCACAGCACAGTCTTTTGAAAACCTTGGCTGTAGGCAACTAGAGTGTGTTAGGTCAGAGTGTTCGTCTTTTATTCAATTACCAAAAACTTCTATCATCATCAAAATCATCTATTAGTCCCTTTTCTGATAGTTGCTTATCCTGTTCAAGGTTGTGAGAGGGCTGCAGCCTATCCCAGCATGCATTGGTTTTGAGGAAGTGTACATCCTTGTGTGGTCACCTGTCTGTCACAGGGCAGACTCAAAGAGACAGCTTTAGGCTCATTCACACCTACAGGAAATTTAAAGTTGCCCATTAACCTAACCTGCATTACTGTACATGTTTTATTACAACACATATAATAATATAATGTTTATTCAGTGCTGTTGTGATATTTATGTAGCTGTATGGTTTAAGTTTCATTTCAGGAAGACTGTACTGAAGCAATTACAAAGTATGTTGCATATAAAGTCACACCTTACTGGGACACTTGAATAAAAAGGAGCCATGGTTAATGTTTATTCGTAACACCTGTGCTTTTCCTACTATGAAAAAGCCTACAGATTGAGATGACAATCAAACACACTTGGTACACAGCCACAAAGTCATGAGAGCATCACTAATTAGGATACATAAGTGAAAACACCTGTGTCGGGGACTATGGGGCTTTACTGTATAGATAACCCACTATGGATAACCCAGTATGACTCGAAAAAAAATGTTAAGTACACCAATACAGGTACAGTAATACATTATTATTATTATTATTATTCAGTAACAACGATCCTAAAAGGAATGAGAACAGAATTATAAACTTGATAAAAAAATAGCATGCATCTATTATGTTATGTTATACATAGTGGACTAAGACACTGCCTGGGAGCTGCGGTGGTCCTATGACCCCTGTGTAAACTCTTAGCGGAATGTGTCATGGTTGGTCATTTTGACTACAGCTGTGTCCTTGTAAAAGCCTTCAATTAAAAAAAAGAAAGAAATTTAAATACATAATCATCCGTGTTTATTATCCATCTCCATACATTACTATGAGTAACCACAGATGCATTTGGCTGCATGTTCCCAGTTAATACTGCTAGCAGACACTGATTCACCACCACAGTGAATCAGTGAAATAGTCGCGCAACACACAGAGGCTGCCGGGTTTGTCTATAGAGTTGTGATGCTGAAGCATTGCTAGAAGCTTTAAAAAATATGAATCAGAGTTCTCAGGTCAGATTCATAATAAGATAAAATATCAAAAAGGGCTTTTGTTATATTCCTTTAAACAGTTTGTCACAATAAGGATGTCGCTGTAATCAAATTGATAATGTAGGTAGTGTCTGTCAGAACCTCAAAGCCCCAAATATGTGTTTTTGCATATAAGAAACATACTTACTACACTAATGAGCTGCGACAGAGACACCTGTATGGAGATGGTGACCTGTTGGCTCTTATTGACAGCAGGTCTGATCAGTTTGTTGTAGCGCTCTGGACCCAACAGGTAGTTCACAAGCCGCTCCTCTGCATTCTCTGCCCTGCTGCCTACAGACCATTCAGAACACAGAGAGTGGGAAAACATTTCATTTTGAAAGCGCTATAAACCCATTTAAAATCTCGACAATATAGGTACACTTACATGTACCTTTAATGTTCTTCTACAAACAAACAAAGTACTTGTGTAGGGGTAGTGTGTCTCGCTTTAATTGAGTCATTGAATACAAAAATGTCACCACATTATATTTGCGTGTATGTTGTAGCTCCAAGCGTGATATTCATCACGGTATGTTTTCAGTCCAGTGACACTATGAATGATGAACAATAAACAAGTTGGGTGTAAATGAAGTAAATTAACCAAAGGGCTGGATCACGTGTTCTCTATAAAATGTGAGTGTGTGTGTATGGGGTTGCGTCTTGCAGTCTCACGCTTTACTGCAGGGTTTTAGAGCAAAATAACAAACAAAAATCCAGTCATGCGTCCATCACTGTGAGAGGATCCCTGAAGCTTTGTGTTTCCTCAGCCCTAAATTATTGGTTACGTAAAAGTGATCGTATGAATAAGTCAGAAGCAAAATGCTTTTGACCCACTCTCCTGGCTTCCACAACCATTATGTCTACATTGTCAAACAAACTGACAACAGTGCAGAGAGCATTTATTATCTGGAATGCTTCACCCCCTCTGTGCCACATGAATTGTCTGTTTTTGTAAGAGAAGGCTGAGTGAGCAAAGATGTTCTCTTTTTACTACAGCACCCTGTTCTTTCAAGTCACTGTCAATGTTTGCAGCTATAAGCAAGAGAGGAAAAGGAATTTATTTACTTACTGAAACTTCAGTCTTCAATTTATTTTATCTTCAAAGGATGAATTACTTTCTATCAAGGAAGAACCTGAATTGTCTATTTGTGCGAGAGATCTGTTAGTTAAACTGAAGGTTAACCTAATAGTTGAAGCCCTTAATGATATTTAAATGCTATCTTAAGTGGCATTAATGTATTTAGAGTATGAACATGTGTGGTAACGGTTTCAAATACAGTCTGCAAATTATGTTGTAATTTTTTCGCATATAAAGGGAAATTTTTACTGGGCAGGCTATCTGTATCTGGAAAATATGTAAGTTTTAGGAAAGGGAATAAGGGGATGAAAGAACAAACAAATGGTACTCAAAATAAAGTGTCTCTTTTCACTCGTTCTAAAAGCGAATGCATGCGCTAGCCAGATGAAGGTCTATAACATGAGGCGGTGGTGCTCATGGAAATACTATCGACTTTGTCCACAGGGGCAGCAAAAATGTAAGATTTCTCCAAGATTACGGTCGCAGTTTTTAACTGTTTGAAACTCATGGTCAACTTTGTGAACTGAAACAAAACAAAACAAAAAATATTGTCAAGTTTAGAGGAGAAAAACAGCCTGGGTGAAAGCCCTGTGTATTTTTGACCCATCCACAACCCCAACCTTCAAACTAAGCAGACTTCCATGGACTCATTTCAAACTTATTTGTGATACGTCAAAAGCAAACATAAGCCAAGATAAAATACTTTCCCTCAAAACAGAATTCCCAAGGTGGTTTTGTTGTATAGGAACATAATTGTTTGGCTGGTTGCCTGGTAGTTGGTCCCTGCAGACCCACTTTATTGAGATTCATTGGACCACATACTTTTATGCATGAATGAGTAGTTCCAGCTAAAGGTAATAGAAATTACTTTTGGAAAGAGTACTTGAACAATTTACGAAAAACAAATCCAAATCAATGGAGCAGAACCAGAGACATTGTCTCATGCATTCTTCTTACCTGTCAAAACCTGGCGCCCACATTTCTCATTGTGTAACTTCACTGCAAGTGGTTCTGTTCGGTAAGAGATTTGGGTGTGTTATGCTAGTAGTGGTTAATGTAGCCTCGAGCTGCAAGCCTCGAGCAGAGATGAGTAGTGGGTAAAGAGGTCTGGCGGGATCGCTTATTTCTAACTCCACATGCTCAGAATTTTTTTCATTTTCAAACTCGCAGTCTTCAGACCCGATGCTCAATCCTCACTCAAGTGGCATCACTTGGGGCGATTTATCAGACTTCACAAAGCTCCTTCAGCCACAAAAGGCTTTATACAACTTACCAAGACCTGTAAACGGACTGTGTAAAATTGATGGAGTTGTTTATTATAGCCTACTGGGGACTGGTGTGTTTTTTTAATATCTATGGTTTGCAACAGCTTCAGTTGAAATACAGAAGCTGTGACTAAGGAATGGTGCCAGGCATCATTGCATAGCACAAGGCCTGATCAAGTCTTCAAACACTTACAACAACATCCCGGTAGACACAGCAAAGTACTATGTGCCCTCTTGGTTTATTACATCGTTTAAATAATTCAAACCAAGATTTCCGGGTATCTTTGCCTTAATAGATGTTACTGAGTAATGCTTGACTATGCTGCCTGTCATACCTGATCTTGGACAGAGTCCACTTGTTTTTGTAGAGCAGACATGACTATTGATGGCTCAGATTGTTTTTCTGTCTCAATAATGTTGTCCTATTGAAAGATAAGTCCGGCCTACAAACGAAAGCCAAAGCAAAGCCTACAAGCTAATACAATTTCATGGTGAAAGTATGCAACAGTCAACACTCTTTAGAAGAAAACCTGAATCGAGGTCAGGTTAATAAAAGGAAAGTCTTCTTTTAGGACCGTGGTGGCGACCTCCAAATGTTCTGCCTAAAAGATGGGAGACAGTGCTTTCTTGGCAGTAGGTATAAAATAGCCTTCTGTAAATTATTCAAAGACCCCATCTGCTTTAACTCACAAGTGTTTTAAAAGTATGATCGCTACACACAGTTTTTAAAACCCTGTCACTGCGGCAAAAGTTGAGTGTTGGCTGCTTTATTTGTTCACAAACTCAAGTTTGTTGTCAAAGACATACAGCATCCTCTACCTTTGGGAATATACAGGGGTCCTTCGAGTTATTGTTTATTTCTTTAGTCATAAAGGACTCCGACTATCATCAGATTCTATACAACAATGTAAATCTGATGTAACAGATGGGTAAGACAGGTTGTGTAAAGTCATTTCCTCAATGCTTTTCAAGGTAACAAGAACTAAACATGGACATAAACTGTTTATAAAATACACACAAACTACACATGTTGGGTTTTGCATTCAATGTATTTTGAATGTGGCTGTTTCTGTTAAGAAATCGAGTAGCCTAAATGCAATGCCATTTCAATAAAAGAAAGTGATTGAGTGGTTTTCTACCACAATGATATTCCTGGCAAGTGGGAAAGAGTTTGAATAGCATGTAACAATCATAGCAAGATTAAAAATTGTCAAATTAATAATTAAAAGTAAAAAATGAAAGACAATTGCATTGCTTTTTTGCCAGTTACAGTCAAAAATGTATAAGAGAGAACCTAGCTACTGATAGACAATAAAATGACAAGATGTCTCTTTATTTCTCTCTCTAGCTAAAGTAAGGTAACCTATAGAGAACAGAAGGTTAACACTGGATTGGTTTAGTTCTTCAGGGTTGCATTATGATCACTACAGATTGTCCCCCATGTATCTTTCTGCTTTTTAAAGAATATAAAGATATTTGAAAAATCTATAAGCTACATTGAAATCCCACCTGTTTATTTCAAGTAGGGTTGTGCAATATGGCCCAAATCTTTAATCCCGATACAGGTCATTTCATATTGTGATTACAATATATCACAATAAAGCATGTTTTCTTGTAATTCAATAAATGAATGTGGATATGAAATAACTACATGATAGTCTATTTTTGTATACTCTTGTGTGAACTAAATACATGAGAAATGAAAAGTAGTTTCTCATTTAATTAGGATTTTTTTGTGCAAAATAACATAAGAGTTTCAAGTGATATTAATGACATTTTTTTGTTATATTTCCTGTGTTTACATGAGTGAACACAAACACAGAGTAATCAGATTAAGACAATAGCTTGATTTAACAACAATGACGTATTCCAATGAGCAGAATTCAAATTTCCTGAGAAATTTTAGTTAATGCGCTTATCAATTTAGACAACACAATTGTGTATCTTGATACATGATTTCTTCACAATACGATTCCATTGAATTGATACATACAATGTTGGTAAATTATCATATTGAATTTGCACTCCTGTAACACAGTCTACACCAGTTAGTGTTGTAAAAATTAAACTACTTATTTGGACATATCATGCTAAAAAGCAGCAGTTTGTTCAGTCCGTCAGCTTAAAGATTTCTCACAGTAAGATTTAATGAACCGCTGAAAGCAAAGAAGCATTTTGAATAATACAGCTCAGTATTAGATTATAAATTAATATCAAATTAGTGCCACCTTTAATGTGGCAAACGTGTGCATGAGTACCTACAGGACATTACATGTATTTACCTTTAGATAAATTATCTATTCTGCAATTCACTTAAACCTAATCTCAACCTCCTCAGTGTGTGAGAGAGAGGGAAACAGAAATAACTCTCTTTTTGAGAGACGTCTTTATGGTGGCGAAGTTTTGTGTACATGAGCACCATGGACAGCGTCGTGTTGTTTTAGTCAATGTACAGATGCTGGCTAAGACTTTTATCAAAACAACAGTTTTACTCCGTCACTTCACTTAAATACACATCCAAACTTTGGGAAATTTAAGGAATATAGAAGAACATACCTGTGTGAGAGAGAATGAAGAGCAGGAGAACAGTGTTGGCAGTCATCTCCTTTCTGCTTCCTTTGACAAACTTGCTTACTTTGTTATATTGTCCTCCAAAAAAAGAAGTGCCTCGACTGTGAATAGCTTTAAATGTAAAATAACAGTGTTTGTATTCCGTCGTGATACGGTTCTTGTTTCTTCACTTCTCTTCGCTGGTTGACACACACCTGCTTCGGTTCGTCGTCTTTGCCTGAATATTCAGCAGCGCAAAAAATGACCGAAACCAAGAAACTTCTCTAATATACTAAACAGGTAATTTGTTGAAAACGCTTATTTCCCAAAGATTACACGTTGGTCTCTTATTTTATAGCCGACTACTAGAGGAGCTGGGCTGCCCATTGTGCACCGCCGCCTCAGCCACAAACCAGCCACGATTACATTTAAACCGCTCTCGATCCAAATCCAGAAGTCCAAATAAGTGTACGGGTGTTGTTTTCATCTCCCACAAAAAAAATATTGCAACTTCTTCATCTGTGGATCAAACCACCAGCGCTCACCTGCGTTAGGTTCTCTCTCCTCTGATGAAGCGCGGACAAGTTCTGGTGCGTAGAGAAATTGGCGTAGTTGCAGAAAGTGCAGGGCGTACTGACAAGACGCTCGTGGTGCATATGCTACCTCGGGGTAACTACTTGCAGTTAATGTCGATGCAGAGGCCAGGGACGAATTGTTATGAAAGTCCGTGTTGCCCGTAGGTGAAGCCGGGAGGAGAAGCGGGATGTGGGGGGTGTTGAGTGTGTGTGTGCTCCCTGAGTTGCGGACCGGAGTGGAAAAGATTCACGTCATGGCTTGAACTGATGTTGAGCGGCCAGTCTGCTATATGGCCTCTGTTCTGCCAGAGGTGCTTGGATAGCCTACTGATGGCACTAAGTGAAGCCAAACTTAAACAATACGTAGAAGAGAACACAAGAGACCACAGAAAATGTGTAGCCTACACCCATCTGATAGAAAATGTAAATATGAGCCATTAAAAGAAGCAATCTATTTTAAGATGATTTAATAGCTGGATTTATATTTATACATATACATATACATATACATAGTAACAGCTAATCAGGATAAAAATCAATTAAATGAAAGATTAAACTTTATTTACATGAAATCTTACCTCTGCATATAACCAATCCAAAGCATTTAGGGGCAGTGGGCTGCTGTAAAGCAAGGGAGCAACTTGGGGTTCAGTGTCTTGCTCAAAGACACTTGCAGACAGGAGGGGAGGGATCAAACCGATGAACCGGTGATTATAGAAAGACCTGCTCTACCCACTGAGCCGCGGCCACCCCAAAACTGGTTGATTCCCCGAAACAGCAACATGCCCCGCCAAAGTTTAACTGAGCAAGACGTTACACACAGGCACAGTGCATCTGGAAAAATAAGATGCAGTATCCTCAAACTTTGAATCACAACTTCTATCCAATATTTTGATTTCCACAAATAAGTTAAATAACATAGTCAAAATCTCTTTCAACTACATCTACTTCTTCTCCCTCACTGTAATGGAGATTTCAAGTTACCACATCACACTTGTGTAAGTTGCAAACTGGGCCAAACTTGTCTTCCAAATTGTGACGTCGCAAAATCCTGCTCCTACACATGTCTTTAACTGAGATTTAAGGTAATAAAAGAGAAATGTTCCCCCTCGAGCAGATGTATGTGAAAACAGCATTACAGTGTCAAACTCTGCACATACATCATTCTACACAGTGAAGGTCAAACATCGAAGTTAAGTAACATTAAGCAAAGCACATTTTTGAGCAGAGGGAGGCTTTTTAAAAATCACAAAAAAATAGAAGAATGTGTAGAGTGGGAATTGCAGTAAACACATGTATTTATTCATTATCCACCAGCAGGCTTTGTGTATTTCTAATTATTCTGAAGAATAACAATTTACTCACCTTCTTTTATTGATGGATAATTTAATTTGAAACTTATTGAATGAGTTCTGTTAAAAGACACTCCTCTATAGAGGAGCTAATGTTTCCAGTTCATCTCCTATCCTACATTGTCTACCATCAGAGCCGCACTAATGCTGCATATGTCTTTGGGCTTGCCTTTATAAGAGTATTGTTAACAGTTGGACTAGGTGCACATGGCTATGATCACTAAGAGGAGAGTCATGTCAGAGGCCACTCTGCTGCAGAAGTCACAGTGAAAATAGAGAAAGGATTGGGTGTGAAAGCAATAAAGAGGAGAAGACGTGAAATGGCAGCGCCGCTTTTTAGATACTTTTGCTTGTTGCTTATGAATAACCCATTGCATATTCAGTCGCATGACAGTCACATGGATTCTTCTTGGCCGGGGGGATTGAGAGGTTTCTTTAAAACCTACAATGCCCAAGCAGAATTATGTGAACAAATAACCTTATAGATCTTATTTAGTTAAAAACCAAAAGAAGAAAAGAAATCAAACTCATTTTCATAATTTAATCTAAATCAGAAGACACTTTTTCACTCCCTTTCACACACACACGCAACCCCCTAATGCCATGCATCACCTAAAGCAGAAATAATTATGTCAAAAACAAAAAAGGGGCGATGTACACATTATTGATGGGTTTAGCAGGTGCATGAATCCCTCACAGACCAGGCCATATATAACGAACACATTACTCCTTTACACGGGCCAGTGGATATTTCAATCCGCCATATTAGAAATGGGTTTCTGCTTTAGTCAAGTTAACTGGCACGAGGGCGACCCAGTTTACGTCAATTCCCAACACCCTCCCTCTTTATCTCTGCTGTTCCATCACTACCTTTCCCTCTCACACCGGCAGCTTCGGGCTGCTAAATAACAATGCCCAGATGATACCTGACACATTTATATATTTATAGTCAGGACACACTGCGTTTGGTGGGATCAATATATCAAGGCGTTACTGTTAGAGTATATAAGTGTTGGTTTTTAATCTTTATTTATCCAGATATGGGCTGCTGAGTGTGCATGTTCGAAAGATTGCTGAGCTTGCAACAAACAACCTCCCTTCCAATTCATGAACTCCCTCACTCACAGTCACACCTAGGTGAGAGTGCTAATGTTATCCACCGAATGCCTCATTCTCCCAGAAAATAGTAAAAGTCAAAGCATCCTAAAAATCCTTCTAATACAGAGATCTAGAGTTTAAAAAAAGAAAACATAGCTATACCTAGTATATAAAACAGAACATGAGTCAACGTAATCAATACCAGTGTACATCTGCTGCACTAAAGCAATTATGGGACAGGGCCAGAGACAGATTTTTTTTTTTTTTTTTTTTAAATGAACAAAACTGAAACAGCAGATGGCGTCATATCCTGGCTTTACAACCCTGGGTAAAAATGCTCCAAAAATGTCCATCCTACATTTCATATAATGCAACTCAATAGCATCTTTTCACACTGTCTGATAAACATCCACGTCTTTAACGCCATCCCTTCAGTTTATTTTTTCGAGTGCAGACCAGAAGCAACAACTAGGATTATGGTTTTCTGAAATAACACCATGATCCTGAAAAGAAGTCTCTATGGGTTCATGAGTATAATCTAGAGGTTGTGTGCAGGGCACACAGCTCCATAGAAAACAGTCACTCCATCTTCTTGAGATTGAATCCGAGCTAGAGGTTTACAAGACAGGCCTAGGCCTCTGTATGAGGTCTTGATACTGGGAAAGAGGAGTAGATTTGAGTGTCAATGGCACAGTAATGGTGCGGGATATTGTGATGGTGTGTGATTAAGAAGATAGACTCTGAAAGAAACCTGCAGAAATCCACTGCTCCCCTCCACACATAAGTATAGTCGCACAACTACAAAACAAAGGGCAATAGCTCACCAGAACCTGCATCCAATGTTCTTTGTCAACACAAAACCTGTCAATCTGGGCATTGTTTTTATGGAATATTTGCGGGGGTTCAGTTACAATTGGTGGGTGTGAGAAAGAAATCACTGGTGTCATTAAAAACGCGACTGAGTGGACTATCTGTGCCGTCCAATACCCATACTACCATACTATCTAGAATGACAGAAAGAGATCTAGTATGCCCCAAAACATAGTCTGTCAAATGCAGTGTGCCAAAAATACCAGGATGTTCTACTACATCTGGTCGCATTTTGTAGGATGCAACCCAGCATGCTTTTCTGGCAATTCTGACCCACAATTATTTGTGCTGCAGATACATAAACAAGTGGGTCAAAGACATGTTATGAGGAAGTAGTAGTATTTGACTGCAGGATGAATGTTGTTTTTGAAAGGCTAGCGGCAACAAATATTTCGTTAGATAAATCAGGTCAAAACCATTGCTTTGTCTGCTATACTTCGTTCGTCAAAATTAGACCACACTTGAACAATATTTTTTATTTTTCCTGCACCGCTGTTGCATATCATTGTTTCGGTAACTTGCGGCCTACGAGATACACGTGTCCCCACCTTTCTCTGTGTAGTTTTCACCCCTTTTCCTTTTGGGTTTTTAGAAGGATTGAGAGATGGTTTATGTAGGTGTGCTGAGTGCCGTTACACCCCAACTGGTTTTCAAACCGACTGGTTTCCCTACGCATGAGTGCGCTGTGTTCACTTAACAGCTGCAGTGGTTGTCTGCCTCAGTCACCAGATTCGTCACACATTCACAAACATATTGCTGGAGATCGTATAAGTGAGCACAACATCACAACCACGTATGAAGAAATATATTTAAGAAAATATATATATGGAAAGATCACAACGACCTGGATTCGATCTCTGTATAGCAAAATGATAATGTAATCAAAGAGGAACACCCCTTTGATACATTAAGTCACAGCTTGTCTGTGTCTAGGGGACGTTTTGGTCAAGGTGATCTGAAACAACTGGTTACCTTGGGCGTATATTAGAACACTTCCAAACACATTTATCAATGCTTTTTCGCGAGGCTACGGCCATACAGCACCGATGCATTTTGACAATAACAAATGTAATTTTGTGACGATAGTTCATTAAACATATTGCAAAGGTTTTAAAGATGGATAACATGCTTCTCTGTGCTATAATGGTTTGTATTGCACTGTGTGTGAGGGAGGTGGGGGGGGAGGCGCTAGCTGGCATGAAGAGTCACAGGTGGGTTTTCAAAAAATAGGGTTATATTTAACCAAAAATGTAACAAACAATTTACGAAAGTTAATTTCATAAATTGTTCTGGGCACATAAAAGAGGCCAACTACAGTACTTAACTCAGGAGAATGCTAACTTAACATTACTGAACAGACTAAAAAAGACCGAAAGAAGACTAAATCCATCCCAACAAACTGACAGAAGGGGAACAGATCAGACCATTTTTAAAATAAAGGGGTAATAACTAAGCACTGATCACTGGCAACTCAAGAAATATAAATTATAAGAACTTAGGGCAAACTTATCAAAGACAAAATAAAGTGTGACTGCACAGAAGTTACCTAAATGTCTCCGCTATATATAAAAAAAGCCAATGTACTGCCAGTAATAAATAAGTGAGTATGAAGTATGAAACAAGTTCACTTCAGTTAGCAATGGAGGGGGTGTCTCTGAAAGGCAGTCCTTAAAATTAATGCATTTTCTTTATTGGCAAGATATTTCAGTGAAGCTGATTACATTTCCTGATGTTTTGGAGACGTTTCATACAGATTAGGTGGATTAGCTGACTCTCGATGCAAACAACACCTACTGATATCATGATAGCTGTCTGGATCTGATTCAAAACACACAGGTAGGATTTCACCAATATTTTCCCATAGATGCCGGTAAAATGACATACCTGCTGTATGTTTCAAATATAGCTTCCTATAAAGTAGAGCTCTTTAAAGCTTACTTAATCCTGAAAAAAAGACGAGGACAGATATCATGTGCTCATGCATATATCACCACTAGATGGCAATGGTAACCAAATGACTGGGTCCTATTAATGGTATAGCCTTACAGTCTGCAGCCAGATCATGGTTTCGAAAATAACCAACAAAGGAACAATGATGAAAAAAGTTAAGTTTGGTTTGAACTGACAAAGATTTGGTGGAACCGATTCCTCAGGCCCTGGGGCAGTTGCCCACTTTGCCTGGTTGGTTCTCTAGTCATGTGGAAGTTGAGCAAGGAGTGAAAGTCCACATAATTTACAAAATCACCAACACATTGAACAGAGCTCTCACAACAACATTATCGCTATGATTATAACCTCACCGGGCCCCTCCACAAGCCTGTCTACATTGCATTAGAGGCCAAGAACAGTTCAAGTCTAAAGTGTGTGGTGACTCAATGTGCTACTTAAGACCAAGTGACACTCAATCTTCCTCAAGGACCAAGAGATGAAGGCCAATTCTAAAATCATCACTGTGTCATTTTCCTTCACTTAAGCCTTGAGGATGGGGACATAATGGAGCATTAATGAGATGGCTGTGGGACTTGCAAAGGATAGTTAGCCCACCCCATGTGCCAGGAAACAGCACATGTTACTGAACATTGACCAGACATCAGACAGAGAATATATGAAAGTAAACTGTTTGTGATGTGCTTGGTCAGAGGGAGAGGTGGATCTGGAGGAAGAGCCAGAGGGACGACTGAAGCAGATCACAGCAGAGACATGTGGGGCAGGGTTGCACCATGGCAAAATATGTTTTTGTGTATTATGAGGGAAAATAATAGATGAGATGAGACTCTTAATAAGACAATATAGGAGTGTTTGTTTGGAGGATTTACTTTCTTAATTTCCAAATATTTCCCAATTGACATTATTTTGTTAGTTAGTTTTTCCTGTAGTTTTTTCTTATTTCTGTTTTAGTATGTCTCAACAAAAAAACAATGTCAATTAAGAACTATTTGAAAATAACTCATCTGCCATCCAAACATACATCATTCACACTGAAGAGTTGATCTCTGCTAAATTATTGAAAGGATTCACATATGACAGTAATTGCTTTAAATATCATACTAAATAGGTATAGGACTGAGGAGTTCCATTTCAAACTCTGTTGACAGAATGTTTACTAGAAATGGAAAAGAACACAGTGATGTCACAGAGCCACTGAGAGGAACACAATGATGTCATAGAATCATTTAACAGAAGGCAGAGTACTGTTAGAACTCATCAGTCCTCAGATGAAGCTACACACAGATATCTTTCTGTTATTATTCATCGAGGTGCTAGTACATTACGACCTGCTTGCCCTCTAGGGAACAGCATCCGGGGCCTTTGGGTGAGACATAATAACGCTACCTAAAGGTGAAGAGGACGTGAGAAGATCGGACACTGTTTTTTTTCCTTCTTTTGTGGATTATAATGGATTATTTGTGAGCATGGTTCGAGGTGAAGTAACTTCCAACCTGCTTGCCATCGAGGGAGCAGCATCTGGGACCTTTGGGTGAGCAATAATAACGCTACCTAAAGGTGAAGAGGACGTGAGAAGATCGGACACTGTTTTTTTTCCTTCTTTTGTGGATTATAATGGATTATTTGTGAGCATGGTTCGAGGTGAAGTAACTTCCAACCTGCTTGCCATCGAGGGAGCAGCATCTGGGACCTTTGGGTGAGCCATAATAAGCTACCAAAGTGAAGAGGCCGTGAGAAGATCGGACACTGTTTTTTTTCCTTCTTTTGTGGATTATAATGGATTATTTGTGAGCATGGTTCGAGGTGAAGTAACTTCCAACCTGCTTGCCATCGAGGGAGCAGCATCTGGGACCTTTGGGTGAGCCATAATAACGCTACCTAAAGGTGAAGAGGACGTGAGAAGATCGGACACTGTTTTTTTTCCTTCTTTTGTGGATTATAATGGATTATTTGTGGGCATGGCTCGAGGTGCTAGTAACTTCCGACCTGCTTGCCAACGAGGGAGCAGCATCCGCGGCTTTTGGGTGAGCCATAATAAAGCTACCCAAAGGTGAAGAGGACGTGAGAAGATCGGACACTGTTTTTTTTCCTTCTTTTGTGGATTATAATGGATTATTTGTGGGCATGGCTCGAGGTGCTAGTAACTTCCGACCTGCTTGCCATCGAGGGAGCAGCATCTGGGACCTTTGGGTGAGCCATAATAATGCTACCTAAAGGTGAAGAGGACGTGAGAAGATCGGACACTGTTTTTTTTCCTTCTTTTGTGGATTATAATGGATTATTTGTGGGCATGGCTCGAGGTGCTAGTAACTTCCGACCTGCTTGCCAACGAGGGAGCAGCATCCGCGGCTTTTGGGTGAGCCATAATAAAGCTACCCAAAGGTGAAGAGGACGTGAGAAGATCGGACACTGTTTTTTTTCCTTCTTTTGTGGATTATAATGGATTATTTGTGGGCATGGCTCGAGGTGCTAGTAACTTCCGACCTGCTTGCCATCGAGGGAGCAGCATCCGCGGCTTTTGGGTGAGCCATAATAAAGCTACCCAAAAGTGAAGAGGCCGTGAGAAGATCGGACACTGTTTTTTTTCCTTCTTTTGTGGATTATAATGGATTATTTGTGAGCATGGTTCGAGGTGAAGTAACTTCCAACCTGCTTGCCATCGAGGGAGCAGCATCTGGGACCTTTGGGTGAGCCATAATAACGCTACCTAAAGGTGAAGAGGACGTGAGAAGATCGGACACTGTTTTTTTTCCTTCTTTTGTGGATTATAATGGATTATTTGTGGGCATGGCTCGAGGTGCTAGTAACTTCCGACCTGCTTGCCAACGAGGGAGCAGCATCTGGGACCTTTGGGTGAGCCATAATAAAGCTACCCAAAGGTGAAGAGGACGTGAGAAGATCGGACACTGTTTTTTTTCCTTCTTTTGTGGATTATAATGGATTATTTGTGGGCATGGCTCGAGGTGCTAGTAACTTCCGACCTGCTTGCCAACGAGGGAGCAGCATCCGCGGCTTTTGGGTGAGCCATAATAAAGCTACCCAAAGGTGAAGAGGACGTGAGAAGATCGGACACTGTTTTTTTTCCTTCTTTTGTGGATTATAATGGATTATTTGTGAGCATGGTTCGGTGAAGTAACTTCCAACCTGCTTGCCACAGGGAACATCTGGGACCTTTGGGTGAGCCATAATACGCTACCTAAAGGTGAAGAGGACGTGAGAAGATCGACACTTTTTTTTCCTTCTTTTGTGGATTATAATGGATTATTTGTGGGCATGGCTCGAGGTGCTAGTAACTTCCGACCTGCTTGCCAACGAGGGAGCAGCATCCGCGGCTTTTGGGTGAGCCATAATAAAGCTACCCAAAGGTGAAGAGGACGTGAGAAGATCGGACACTGTTTTTTTTCCTTCTTTTGTGGATTATAATGGATTATTTGTGGGCATGGTTCGAGGTGAAGTAACTTCCAACCTGCTTGCCATCGAGGGAGCAGCATCTGGGACCTTTGGGTGAGCCATAATAACGCTACCTAAAGGTGAAGAGGACGTGAGAAGATCGGACACTGTTTTTTTTCCTTCTTTTGTGGATTATAATGGATTATTTGTGGGCATGGCTCGAGGTGATAACTTCGACCTGCTTGCCAACGAGGAGCAGCATCCGGACCTTTGGGTGAGCCATATGCTACCTAAAGGTGAAGAGGACGTGAGAAGATCGGACACTGTTTTTTTTCCTTCTTTTGTGGATTATAATGGATTATTTGTGGGCATGGCTCGAGGTGCTAGTAACTTCCGACCTGCTTGCCAACGAGGGAGCAGCATCCGCGGCTTTTGGGTGAGCCATAATAAAGCTACCCAAAGGTGAAGAGGACGTGAGAAGATCGGACACTGTTTTTTTTCCTTCTTTTGTGGATTATAATGGATTATTTGTGGGCATGGTTCGAGGTGAAGTAACTTCCAACCTGCTTGCCATCGAGGGAGCAGCATCTGGGACCTTTGGGTGAGCCATAATAACGCTACCTAAAGGTGAAGAGGACGTGAGAAGATCGGACACTGTTTTTTTTCCTTCTTTTGTGGATTATAATGGATTATTTGTGGGCATGGTTCGAGGTGAAGTAACTTCCAACCTGCTTGCCATCGAGGGAGCAGCATCTGGGACCTTTGGGTGAGCCATAATAACGCTACCTAAAGGTGAAGAGGACGTGAGAAGATCGGACACTGTTTTTTTTCCTTCTTTTGTGGATTATAATGGATTATTTGTGAGCATGGTTCGAGGTGAAGTAACTTCCAACCTGCTTGCCATCGAGGGAGCAGCATCTGGGACCTTTGGGTGAGCCATAATAACGCTACCTAAAGGTGAAGAGGACGTGAGAAGATCGGACACTGTTTTTTTTCCTTCTTTTGTGGATTATAATGGATTATTTGTGGGCATGGCTCGAGGTGCTAGTAACTTCCGACCTGCTTGCCAACGAGGGAGCAGCATCCGCGGCTTTTGGGTGAGCCATAATAAAGCTACCCAAAGGTGAAGAGGACGTGAGAAGATCGGACACTGTTTTTTTTCCTTCTTTTGTGGATTATAATGGATTATTTGTGAGCATGGTTCGATGTGAAGTAACTTCCAACCTGCTTGCCATCGAGGGAGCAACATCTGGGACCTTTGGGTGAGCCATAATAACGCTACCTAAAGGTGAAGAGGACGTGAGAAGATCAGACACTGTTTTTTTTCCTTCTTTTGTGGATTATAATGGATTATTTGTGGGCATGGCTCGAGGTGCTAGTAACTTCCGACCTGCTTGCCAACGAGGGAGCAGCATCCGCGGCTTTTGGGTGAGCCATAATAAAGCTACCCAAAGGTGAAGAGGACGTGAGAAGATCGGACACTGTTTTTTTTCCTTCTTTTGTGGATTATAATGGATTATTTGTGGGCATGGCTCGAGGTGCTAGTAACTTCCAACCTGCTTGCCGTCGAGGGAGCAGCATCTGGGACCTTTGGGTGAGCCATAATAACGCTACCTAAAGGTGAAGAGGACGTGAGAAGATCGGACACTGTTTTTTTTCCTTCTTTTGTGGATTATAATGGATTATTTGTGGGCATGGCTCGAGGTGCTAGTAACTTCCGACCTGCTTGCCAACGAGGGAGCAGCATCCGCGGCTTTTGGGTGAGCCATAATAAAGCTACCCAAAGGTGAAGAGGACGTGAGAAGATCGGACACTGTTTTTTTTCCTTCTTTTGTGGATTATAATGGATTATTTGTGGGCATGGCTCGAGGTGCTAGTAACTTCCGACCTGCTTGCCAACGAGGGAGCAGCATCCGCGGCTTTTGGGTGAGCCATAATAAAGCTACCCAAAGGTGAAGAGGACGTGAGAAGATCGGACACTGTTTTTTTTCCTTCTTTTGTGGATTATAATGGATTATTTGTGAGCATGGTTCGATGTGAAGTAACTTCCAACCTGCTTGCCATCGAGGGAGCAACATCTGGGACCTTTGGGTGAGCCATAATAACGCTACCTAAAGGTGAAGAGGACGTGAGAAGATCGGACACTGTTTTTTTTCCTTCTTTTGTGGATTATAATGGATTATTTGTGGGCATGGCTCGAGGTGCTAGTAACTTCCGACCTGCTTGCCAACGAGGGAGCAGCATCCGCGGCTTTTGGGTGAGCCATAATAAAGCTACCCAAAGGTGAAGAGGACGTGAGAAGATCGGACACTGTTTTTTTTCCTTCTTTTGTGGATTATAATGGATTATTTGTGGGCATGGCTCGAGGTGCTAGTAACTTCCGACCTGCTTGCCATCGAGGGAGCAGCATCTGGGACCTTTGGGTGAGCCATAATAATGCTACCTAAAGGTGAAGAGGACGTGAGAAGATCGGACACTGTTTTTTTTCCTTCTTTTGTGGATTATAATGGATTATTTGTGGGCATGGCTCGAGGTGCTAGTAACTTCCGACCTGCTTGCCAACGAGGGAGCAGCATCCGCGGCTTTTGGGTGAGCCATAATAAAGCTACCCAAAGGTGAAGAGGACGTGAGAAGATCGGACACTGTTTTTTTTCCTTCTTTTGTGGATTATAATGGATTATTTGTGGGCATGGCTCGAGGTGCTAGTAACTTCCGACCTGCTTGCCAACGAGGGAGCAGCATCCGCGGCTTTTGGGTGAGCCATAATAAAGCTACCCAAAGGTGAAGAGGACGTGAGAAGATCGGACACTGTTTTTTTTCCTTCTTTTGTGGATTATAATGGATTATTTGTGGGCATGGCTCGAGGTGCTAGTAACTTCCGACCTGCTTGCCAACGAGGGAGCAGCATCCGCGGCTTTTGGGTGAGCCATAATAAAGCTACCCAAAGGTGAAGAGGACGTGAGAAGATCGGACACTGTTTTTTTTCCTTCTTTTGTGGATTATAATGGATTATTTGTGGGCATGGTTCGAGGTGAAGTAACTTCCAACCTGCTTGCCATCGAGGGAGCAGCATCTGGGACCTTTGGGTGAGCCATAATAACGCTACCTAAAGGTGAAGAGGACGTGAGAAGATCGGACACTGTTTTTTTTCCTTCTTTTGTGGATTATAATGGATTATTTGTGGGCATGGTTCGAGGTGAAGTAACTTCCAACCTGCTTGCCATCGAGGGAGCAGCATCTGGGACCTTTGGGTGAGCCATAATAACGCTACCTAAAGGTGAAGAGGACGTGAGAAGATCGGACACTGTTTTTTTTCCTTCTTTTGTGGATTATAATGGATTATTTGTGGGCATGGCTCGAGGTGCTAGTAACTTCCGACCTGCTTGCCAACGAGGGAGCAGCATCCGCGGCTTTTGGGTGAGCCATAATAAAGCTACCCAAAGGTGAAGAGGACGTGAGAAGATCGGACACTGTTTTTTTTCCTTCTTTTGTGGATTATAATGGATTATTTGTGGGCATGGTTCGAGGTGAAGTAACTTCCAACCTGCTTGCCATCGAGGGAGCAGCATCTGGGACCTTTGGGTGAGTCATAATAACGCTACCTAAAGGTGAAGAAGACGTGAGAAGATCGGACACTGTTTTTTTTCCTTCTTTTGTGGATTATAATGGATTATTTGTGGGCATGGTTCGAGGTGAAGTAACTTCCAACCTGCTTGCCATCGAGGGAGCAGCATCTGGGACCTTTGGGTGAGCCATAATAACGCTACCTAAAGGTGAAGAGGACGTGAGAAGATCGGACACTGTTTTTTTTCCTTCTTTTGTGGATTATAATGGATTATTTGTGGGCATGGCTCGAGGTGCTAGTAACTTCCGACATGCTTGCCAACGAGGGAGCAGCATCCGCGGCTTTTGGGTGAGCCATAATAAAGCTACCCAAAGGTGAAGAGGACGTGAGAAGATCGGACACTGTTTTTTTTCCTTCTTTTGTGGATTATAATGGATTATTTGTGGGCATGGTTCGAGGTGAAGTAACTTCCAACCTGCTTGCCATCGAGGGAGCAGCATCTGCGGCTTTTGGGTCAGCCATAATAACGCTCCCCAAAGGTGAAGATGACGAGAGAAGATCGGAGAAATTGTTCATCATATCTCTAAAGCCCTCACAGTCTCCTTGTGTTTATAGTTTTGTTCCAACGAATATCCTGCGTCTTTGTGGTTGTTTGAGGTTGAAGTGGAGCAGTGAGATGGTGAGCTGTGTCAACAGGTTCTTTAAGTCCTCCTAGTTCTACAGTGACAACAAAATGTCATGAACCAGCAAAACATCTGATTTACATGAGCATTAATCATTGACTGTATTGTTTACTTTTTTTCACTTTTCATTTTTCAATAAAACTGTTGAGTAATTTCTAAAATGTTTTCATGATGTTTGGAGATGAGACGGAGTACGCCGGAAATTACTGTAAATTATCCTATGAAAATAAACAGAAACATGATGCATATTTGAGGTTCAAAATCAGGGAGGTGCTCGAAATCACACAGTTTGAACATGTATAGTTCAATGACAACTGACCAAAATCAATCTGCTGATGAGGACCATGCAATATGGTCAAAAGCTTTGGTGATGACATGCAATGTGCCGAGGGTGCAGTTCATAAAAACAAAACAAAGTAAAACCTTTACTGGTCCCTCATTTCCCAGAGGGAAATTAGACGAACTTTCTGTGAGTGTCCCGTCTCACGCATGCGTAGTACCGAACACGCGGTGCTACGCCCCTACGCCGCTAGAGGGAGCTCTAACTCCTTGTATGACAGACTGGCCTGTCAGCCCTCTGTCTCTGAGAACAGCGAGCTGGTCAGGACGCACCAGCTCAGAGTGGGTTTGAGAACATTAAGCAGGGGATACAGGCATCAATTCCCTGTAACACTGCCACAGTTCAGGGGGGTGATTCGGTCACAAGCCCCGGGGGAAGCAGCCCGTTTTTTGCAGGAAGAGATGTCCTCCCTGCTCGAGAAAGGAGCGATAAGAAGTATTCCTCCCGAACACAGACAGAGCGGGTTATATTCAAGATGTGTGCTGGTTTCAGATCCCAATTTACCCACACAGGAAGTATCTCAGATTCGCCTTCCATGTGCCGGGAAGGCTGAACTGCGGTGCCGATCTTCTGTCCAGGGGGAACCCCCTTTATGCAGAATGGAGACTTCACCCAGGCATGGTGAGCCTGATTTAGGAGTGTTTTTACGGACGGCTCTCCGTGGACCTGTTTGCAACGTGGGAGAACACTCAGTGCCCACTGTTTTTCTCCCTTCACAATCAGAGTGCACCTCTGGGGGTGGATGCGCTGGCTCACCAGTGGCTTCATGCTCTATTGTATGCATTCCCCTTAACAACACTGATTTTGCTGACCCTAGCCAGAGTGCGGGCGGCGGGGTCTGACGGTGATTCTCATAACTCCTTACTGGCCATCGAAGCACTGGCTGGCAGAGGTAACCCAGCTCCTTTACAGGGAACCATGGCTGCTCCCAATACGCAGGGACCTGTTGTCTCAGGCACGCAGAGAAATATTTCCTCCCCACCCTGAGAGGCCAGCTCTGTGGGCCTGGCCCGTGTGTGGTTCAATCTGGGGACCGTGGGCTTCCTGCTGAGCGTAATTGAGACCATCCAGAATGCTAGGGCCCCTACAACGAGGTCCCTTTATGAAAGCAAATGGTTCGGTTTTGAGAAATGGTGCTCAAATGTTCAGGCGGTTCCATTTCAGTGTTCCGTGGCTGTTGTCTTGGCCTTCTTACAAGACATGGTGGACAAATGGAAAGCCCGTCATATTAGTTTTGAGGGGAGAGCTGTGGGCCAGCATCCCTTGGTCTGTCGCTTCATGAGAGGTGCACGCGCCCGGCTCCACCTTTTGAACCACTGGAACAGGTGGACTTGAAAATTGTGGCATTTAAAGACAGTTTTGTTGCTGTCTCTTGCCTCAGCTAAACGAGTAGGTGAGATTCATGCTCTTCAGTACACCAAGCGTGTACGAAGTTCTCTTCGGGAACGTAAGGGTGACTTTACATCCTAACCCTGCCTTTATGCCTGAGGTGTTAGGGTCATACTCCCCAATCGATCTGGTGTCTTTCTATCCCCCGCCATTCTCCTCAGATGAGGATCAGCGGTTACATATGTTGTGTCCGGTGCATGCTTTACGCATCTACATTGACAGAACCAAAGGCTGTAGGAAAAGTGACCAGCTCTTTGTGTCTTGGGTAAAGAACCACTTGGGGAAGCCAGTCTCAAAGCAGCGGCTCTCTCTGGATTGTGGGGGCTATTGCTTTAGCCCATAGCTCTAAGGGGTTGCAGCCACCGGAGGGGCTTCATGCTCATTCTACCAGGGGTCTCTCGACCTCATGAGCTCTTTTTAGAGGGATCTCCATTCAGTTGGGCATCGCCCCACACCTTCGCCAGGTTCTACAGGGTTGATGTCACTGCTTCCCCATTAGCCCATTTGGTGCTGAGTGTGGCTAAACCACTGTAAGGTCAATTTAAAGACAGTTGGTTCCACGGTAACATCTGCCCAGCAATCCAGGAGTCAGTATTTTCCCAACGTGAAACATGAAACTAATGCTATGAAAGAGAACTTTGGGTTACTTGCGTAACCCCGGTTCTCTGAGTAGCATGAGTGAGTGTCTCACTAGACCACCCTCCTTGCTCATTCGTAACGAGGAAGAGGTGAGCTTTTTTTAATGACTGGCAGTGTAGCGTCAAGTCCTTTTATAGGGGGAGGGCCTCCATCCTCCTTGACACTGACGTGCTTAGTTCCAGCCAATCCTGGCTGGCAGAATGCAATAGGAGCTTCTGATGAGGTCATGTCGTAGGCGTTCCCAACGTGAGATACTGGGTGCATCTCAAGTCTCTTAATTGAACCGGCAGTTGTTCTGCGCCGCCATATTGACAGCCATCCCAAAGCTTTTATTTCTGCTCTGAGGAGCGATGAGCGAGGATCGAGGAGGCAAGACAGCAGGCTTCCAAGAGGTGTTTTAACACTCGACACGCCCCCTCACTGTTCATCAGTTATTTGATTGGTCGGACTGATGGCTGGAGTTTCATACCAGAGTGAAGACGGATTACAGATTAAACTCAAATTATATATTTGATCTGTTTACTAATTCACCATCTGGTTACAATATATGTTCACTGTAGGTCTGACTGCAAAAGGACCACAAACAACTTTCTTCATTTATTAGAAATGTCTTTTCTTGAGCTATTATTTCCCTCAATAACTTTTATTATGGATATAATTAAAGTCAGAGAGAGCTGGAGAGAGGAAACACTTTTTACATCATTTATCATCATTTCCGTTCAGTCACGTGAGGCTGATCATTCCTGAGTGTCGGCTTTGAGGAGTTATATCATTTAAGTTTAACCTGAAACATTGAGCCTAATAAATTAATTCCAGTGTTCAAGAGAAACCATAATCATATTCCGGGTTATTTTATAATGACATCACAATCAGAATTGCAAAACGTACAGACGCAAATAATTCATGAATAAGACAAACGCATTCCGCCGGTAGAAATCGGCTCTGCACGTATAAGCAGGACACAGAACACAGTATAAATACCACACACTGTGTATAAATACTCAATGCAGTTTGTTAAACAGGTAACAAAATACAGAGAGAAAACATCTCCACTCTGACAGTGATGATAACGGTGTCTTTATTAGAATAACTAGTAGTTTTAACACCATTAAATCAACTGAAAACATACGATAAGTTTTATTAATATTTTAAGTGGATTGGAATTGGAATGTGAGCTAAAAACTGTCCGTTACACTGATCATGTGTTCAGACACGAACTCCGTCAAAAGTCTCTCCAGCTGTTAAACTGACTGACATCTGATCCAGCTGTGTTCAGCGGCCACCAACCTCCGTCATCAGAAACAGACGTCGCTTCACGTGACGCTTTCGACGAAAGGACGTCTCATTTCTCTGAAAACATGTTTCCTCGTTTCCTCTCTCCTCGCATGGTTTCCTTGCGTCTCTCTATGCATCCCTGGTGGGAGGGACTAAGACGCAAGGAAAAGACGCAATTGAGGTAAACGGGGATGCAGTTAAGAGACTTGGGACACACTCACTCATGCTACTCAGAGAACCGGTGTTACATAAGTAACCTAAAGTTTCTTTTACAATACCTTAAAATGTCAGGTGGTGTCAGCCAAGAATTGTTTGTGATCGTTAGCTTAAGCAGAACAGGTTATTGTCATTTTTTTAGTCAGGCTTGGGACATTAATTACCGGTAACGTTAGTTACAGTTATAAAACCTATTAAGGCTAACTAATTTAATGAATATATCAGCTTTAACTTAATATTAGCTCACCAGCAACGTGTAATGTGACGTTTTAATTGATTTGAATACAGAGACAGATCTAGTTAGTTGGCTCATGCTGTTCAGGCAGCAAAATGTTACTTACCCAGGACGAGAGCAATCACGCTTCAAACTGTTAACGTCGTCCTTCTCCGGATAAATCTGCAACATGCTGTGAAGTGACCCCCCCATGACCTCGCAGTCTAAAAGAAAACAATTCGCAAACCTAGTTAGCTTGCAGAAAGACTTGCTGACGTGACCCACATTGGCTAATTGGCTTTTAACAGTGAGCACAAGGATGCTGTTTACTGTACAGATTATTTGAGCCAATACTCAATACTACAAAGATAACAGTAGCTAATTAAAGTATAATGTCAGCTAATTCTCTCTCTCCCTCTCTCAAATTAAACCGAATAGTTAACAGTGTGTCTGAACTGAAATTAGACATAAGGGCAGGTTTCTGCCACGCCTTTTCTGGGAACTACTTTTGTAAATGTATGTAAATTCACAGCACAGACACGCAAGTATTGATATTAATGTATCGTTTAGCTTTTCTCCCAACAGACATCTGGATGGTTTGGTGAGAATAGTCGTTTTTTGCCCACAAATTTTCATTTTGTTTCATTGACCATGGTGACTGACAGTGCAAGTTTCTCCACATTAAATGAATCCCTGTCCATAAGTTGATAGTTTGAGAGCAGCCTTCCCCAGTGTTTCTGTACTCTTGTAGACTCAGTTGGTCCTTGGCCTCCTCTGAATTAAGCATTGAAATAAATTGTGTTTTATCAAAATCTAACAAATTTGTATATATATATATATAGTGTTGCGTTGTCAGAAGTCATGTAAATTGGTGCAACTCACATGGCGTGGATAACATATCTACACTGCCACCAAGTGGACTGTCCCAAAGACTCAGTGGAAACTTTTTTTTTTAAGTCAAAAATTTCATTTTTAAAAGACTGAAAGACAAGCAGGAGGTGAGGAAAGAATAACTGGAAAACAATGTTTTAGAAGAGGATGTTATACATTTATTATTGAACCAGCTTTTGAAATCCAAAAGACGGGGTAAGGGATTAAAAAAATCATTGCACTACTTAATAAAGTATTACTAGTAATTACTCTCATACAAAATGTACAAATGTTTGTTAAAAATGTCATTATCGTCATAACAGGCCTTCAAATGATTTTGGTTACAGATATAATACATAATGAAACTACTATGACACCATTTTAATTATAGAGTTTCATAGTTTAAAAGGAAAAATATTCAAACAACCCAACAGCTTGCATGGAAAAGATTAGCAAAATAAATTGATAAGCACAAAATCATACAGGTGGTGCCATTTTCTGAAAAGACATAAATAGTGGGACTGAGGTAATTGCTATTGTACCAAGCAACAACAAAAAAAACTGTCCAACATAAAACAATCCCAAGACACAAAATGGATGCATACGGTCACAAATATGGCCTTTTACCCCCAAAGAAAAAAAGATGACAGAAAGTATAATTCCCCTCCATTCCCATGGATATTACATGAGTTTATACACGGACAACACTGAAGCAGAGTTTCATAAAACTATGCTCTCCCTGGTTCTCCACTGATTCACTGTTTGCGCATTTTCTGGGAAACAAAACTCAGGTTTGAACAAATGCATTTGTCTGATGTGACGTCTCCGGGTGGAGACAAGTTGTAGCTGCAGAAAATAAAGTTTTGTAAATGCTTCTCAGATGTGAGACTGTGCAGGTGCCTGGCTGAACTTTCCAAAACAAACTTTTGTCTAAGCATCTCTATAAGGCCTATGTTAGGCTGCCATCTTGAAACAAAACACCAATTGTGATGAATAGCTATAATTCTATTAGAACGCCTGCTCTGTGCGTGAGGTGAACATCTCTGAGTTACATTATCACATGCTGACATTGGCCTTACAGAGATTAAAGTATCATTAAAAACTGATGTGGAGTGAGAATAAAAGGAATTTACATATTGGGATACTGTAGGTACTGCAAGTCAATGTGGAGTACATGTATGTTTTTAATGCATTTAATATTTGTTTTCATACACAAATGGACTGTGGGAAAACTGATCAGTGGTTTGTCCAGAATAAAAAAAAGAGCCCGTAGGTCTTATATCTACGTATTAAAGTGCTGAAGTGTCACATCCACCGTCTGGTGAAGCAGTAGATTAACTGTGACCTTTAAAGTCTCTTCCCTGTCGATGATGGAGAAATCATCGACACTTAACAGAAAGCTGCTTGGCTACCAAGACAGATATAGACGCATTTTTTCAAAGGCCTCATTCCCATAAGAAAGCTAGTAAACTGAGCATGTATGAATGTTTTGGTGACATTTTTAATGAATGTTTTGCATTCACCTCATCAGCTCTGTAAAATCTAACTGAATTCACATAATGTGCCTTGGGGGAGAGCTTAGTGGATGTGTTGAGAAAAAAGATAAATAGTCCTGATCTGTTTCCTTTAGGTAAGGACATACTGTATCACAGAAAAATGGCTTTCAAAAGCCGCCAGCCTTAACTAATTTAAGACAAGAAAAATGTAGATTGCAGACATGGAGTGATGGAGTCAAAGTTGTAGAGCGTGTTAGTGATGTGTGGCTTAGAAAACAAATAAGAAACATGATAAGAAAGCACTGTTCACTTCAATGGAGGTTTTCCTGGTCCTACACTTTGATTTTAAACTCAGATTTTTGAACAAATCTTGGCTATAAATGTCTGAAGTTGCCCTAAACCTCCAAAGAGTCTAATATTTCTGAAATGGAGTGGAAAGAAACAGGATTAAGGAAGTCAATGCACTGTACCACATGAACTGTATAAATACCACAGGAGAAGTAACACACACACCCACACACTTGCACACAAACACACGTGTAGAGAAAATAGTCTATTTTTCGCTGTTCTAGCTTTGACACAGTATACAGTATCTTTGTTTTCGCCCCATACAGACTGCTCTCACGCCTAGGAATGCAAGACCACATATACAGGAATTAAAATTGACTGATACTGTTCAAATGTAATTATAATGAGTCCAATAGAAATGAGCCAATATGTGAATGCTTAATTATAACCAGAACAACAACAATTAAATTACCATAATCTTTGGACTGCCAATTCAACTATACCAACATTTTTTCAAAAGAGATCTTTTTTTCTGTCCAGGGCTCATGAGTTTAAAAAGAAAATACACACACACATTTTATATATATATATATATATATATATATATATATATATATATATATATATATATATATATATATATATATCCACCTGCACATGACACTGTGTGTCCGTGTTTCAAAGGCCATTCATAGTAAAGGGGTAACCATGAGCAGAAGGCGGAGTAGTAGGGGTGTAAAAGTCCAAAACGAGGAAGTTCAGCAATAAAGTGAGCCAGAGTCAGTAGAAAGTTGCTGATCCCAGGTGAGAATTATTGTTCAGTGTCCTGGGGGACAAAGAGTGAAGGAATAAGGAGCACTGGTCCCAGTTGTGACAGAATGTGAGAGAGGAAGCATATGATAAAAGGAGAGAAGTTCATTGATTGGTTGGTGCATCCAAAAGGGAGTCAGGGATTTGAGGGTTTTGGGAGTTGGTCACTCTGAATCCCGCTGGACCTCAGAAGCGTCGGCTCGACAGATAGGACAAGTTCGGTTCGCCTGGAAGGGATGAAAAAAGCAAGGAGATGTAGGTTAAACAGTTAAAAAAAAAAAAAAAAGCTAGCTAACTGACAGTAATGAGATGGTTAGCTAGCTTAGCTAACAGAACAATAAAGTTGACACAGTTCAATCAAAAGATGTAAATTGTACCATCAACTCCATACATTCTGTGGACCAAGTCAGTCTTATTTATATATCTATATATCTATATATATATATATCTATCTATCTATCTATCTATCTATCTATCTATCTATCTATCTATCTATCTATCTCGATATATAGATATATATAGATGAGTGAGACTTGGTCCTAGCTAGCTTGTTAGTTCAGAGTGCCTTTTTCTCCCTTCAATTACTGAATGAAAAGATGTACAATTCTGAAAACCTAATACCAAGAGTATGAAACTCCCCGGTACTGGGATAATGGAAGCAAGTGCAGACAGCTATTGTAACAGACTAGTGGTAGCATGTTCTGGCTGGCTAGCATGTTAGCCGTTTGCTCATCATCTACAGTAGTTCGCCCACCAGTCTTGTGAGAAGTCACAACTTTCCAGCTTCCAGAATAAAAAAATGTTGCAAGAAAACATGGATGAATGTCATTGTGCCACTTTCTAGTTTGACCAGGCTTTAAGGGCGCAGAGGAAAACAGTTAATAAATTTAAGTTATCCAAATAGCAGAGTGTTTTTACTCACCTTAAGCCACTTGTCTACACACTTGGCGTGAAACTCGTGATTACAGGGCAAGACCCTTAGGAGCTGGCGAGACTCAAAGTCACACATACATACCACACACCTGTAAGACAAAGCAAGGTTGTTACTATTTAAAACAACATGTTGTACAAAATCATACCGCCGCAAACCTATAACCAATCACAAGAAACATTCCTCACAACACATAGATTTTTGAAGGCAGAAAGGTACTTGCAGTGTTTGTTCAGACTGATGGTTGTTGGAGTTGAACCTGTATGATGGGAGCTGTTCTATATCGGCCTTAGTTAGACCACGGGGCTTGGCCTCCCCTAGACGTTCTGCAAGGTTCAGCAGGGCCTGAAGGTTTCACACAGAAATGCAAAGTTTAGAAGTTCGCAATGAAAAAAGTATTAAAAGCAGTTCGAAAACGGATTCTCTCCATTCCAGGTTTAAAGACGATGAGGAAAAAATGTCTTAATACGTGATAAGGTGAATCACGAATTAAGATTATTATTGGTTGATTGTTGTGGCAGCAGTTTGTCCTACCTCATAGTTCTCAACCTCTCCGTCGTCCACATCCAGCTCTAGATTGATAGTGGGGGCCACATTTGGAGGCACAGGAAGCATAGACCTGTATGTGATTGAAGACATGGTACACAGAATTTAGTAGACTGAATTTGTTACGTGTCTGCGACATACTCAAATCTACTGCAAATATACCTGTGTAGTTGCAACAACTTGAGAAAGTTAAAAACACTTACAGGAAGTAAGGCAGGAAGCTGGGGTGGTAGGGTGATGGGGGTACAGCCTGCTGAGAGCGGTAACGCCGGCTTGTGAATCGGCGAGGCATAAAGTGGGGATAGGGCTGTGAAAGATGGGACAAAGAGAAGAAAATTAATTAATTCCTCCAAGCGAAAATGCTTAATTTTACCATAATCATACATTATAATCCAAACAAATGTGTCAATGGTCATGAATGTACTCACCACTGTAAAGAGCTCATGCGACAGGGGATCATGATGCGAGAGGAACTGGAGTGGTGTGGAGGGCGGCAGGGTGGAGGGAGGCTGGTGGTGATGGTGGTGGTGGTGATGGTGGGCATAGCTGAAGCCTCCACCTACTGAAAGCTGCTCTCCCAGAATGTCAACCTCGTTTTCGATCCTCTGTAAAGGCTGTGAAGAAACACGCTATATTATCGATCATGACAAATGGATAACGAGTGTTATGATGGGACAATAACTGGGCCAAAGATGTTTACAAGGAGTTTTATAGGCTTTTTTGGCAGCTAAATCTGGACAGCAGATTTTTCAATATGATATTATTATTATTTTAATACTATTTTTGGGCTAGAAGACAGCTTTCTGTTATTTGACTAGAAAACGAATATAACTAGGGGTTGTTTATTAGCTGGTACTGTTTTTTAAGTCTAGATTAAACTACTACTATTAAACTAACTACTACTTCAAACATGAATGGCTTCCTTTATGCATACCAAAGTCCTTCTGTTGCCATTTTTAGCACAGAATGATGAGAGTTCAAATAAATAAATACTAGATAAACTATAAATCATAAATCATTCACGTACCGATCGGGGCTGTTGCGTCTGGAAAGGCAGGAACTGTCCGGGTGTGGGGAGGTGGGGCGGGTGGTGAGAGAGGTGGGGTGGATGGGGAAGCAGGAACTGAGGGTCACTGGACAGCAGCGAGGGAAAGGCATAGGGCACTGGCAAATGTTGCATTGAACAAGCCTGTAGCATCTAGAGAAGGGGTGAATAAGAAGAGAGAGAAGTTATAATGCTTGTTTTTCCCCATTGTGATTGTAATGTGCCAAATCTTGCCACAAGGTGGCAGCCAAGGCCTGAAAGATTAACAAGCCCCTTTAAAACGGGGGAAATGTTCTGCAGGTCTTTCCCATATTTTACCCACTTTCCTTTTTGTGCACTTTGCTTTTTCTTTAATTGATTCATAAGAGAGTGACTGTACAGCACAAAGTTTACTTTCTTATGAACAAACAAACCCACACACACTCCTACAAAATGCACACTGCTGTGTTCTTCTCACCGGGTGGTAGTGTTGTCCGGTGCTGAAAACCACACTGCAGGCGGGGACTTGTTGTTGTGAGGAACAGGTAGGGGGAAGGTGCTGGCCACTACACAAAGGTGCTGCCAGACTGTGAGGAGGGACTGGGGTTACTGTGTAGGATACTGGTACACTGCCCTGCTGCAGCTAGAGAAAAAACACACCACAGTTAATATGCCACTCACTCACTCAGGCCATGTCCACACTACTACATTTCCATTTAAAAAACGCCTATCTTTTGCTACGTTTACACTGACCGTCCACACTAGACCGGAGTTTTAGAGCACCGAAAACGGATACATTTAAAAACGCTCTCGGGGACGGACAAGTTTGAAAACTCCGGGATTACCTCCTTGTGTGGCCGGGCATAACGCATACGTTTGGAAACGATGACGTAGACACCCACGTTCCCTACGTGATTGGGTCTTAGCAGTCACGAGTCTTTCCCTGATTCGTCATGCCCCTATCACGTGACCCTTTCCCAGAAGAACACAAATGACAACAGCCTTGATTATTGATCGACTACCAGGTTAATTTATCATGGATGATTGATTACAGCCGTTGCTGACCTTGTTGTCTATACTAGAAGCTGTTGTGCAGTTAAATTCCGCATTTTATAATTCTACATATGCTGACATGCGAAGGAAGCAGATATTATTGGAGCGATTAGCGAGCGGCGTGTCCAGCGGTGTCATCAGCCATCTGAAGTCACGGTTTGCGGCTTTGAGGAGGACGAAGGAAAACAAAACGGAGGACTTTCCTTTCCTTATTAATGCTAATTTTGTTTTGCACAATTATTGTGAAGTCCACACAGAAACTGTAAAAGAACAAAAGCAGTAATTGCTCTCCAGTGCGACAGGGAATTTAGACACCGGCAGAGCTACGAAAAGTGTGAAAAAACAAACAACGAAACTGAGAGGAAATGAGTGAGTGTTGACTAAATTTATTGACCCATAATCTAGTTAACTTTGATTTGTAGTCACACACACACACTGTTTAGACTAACCTGTTCATGCAAGTCCATGACCATGGCTCCTTGCTGCTGTTGCGTTGCATGATGCTGTTGCGGATGATGATGGTGAAGGTGATGATGGTGGGCAGCCGGGTGCAGTAGTCGTGGCGACAAGGTGGGAGGGTGGAAAGCTCGGGGCTCCTCAAAACCTGCCCCGCCACCTCCAGCTGTAGGGGGCTGACCATAGATGCTAGGGGTGTGTGTTGGGTATGTCTGGTGTGTGGAGGGATGGGGGTTGTGGTGATAGTTTTCATCCTGGTGCTCTGATGGCGACAGGCGAGGTGCAGGGCCTTGGGTGGAGGGGTGGAGATGGGGAGGCATGTGACGAGTGGGTCTGGCGAGACGGCCCCGCTGACGCCTTGCTGGCGGGCTAGAGGCAGGGAAAGAGGGACAGTTTTAAATTTCGGAATCTCAGTTAACTAAACTAATTTACTTGCAGACATCGAGAAATCAGCTTACCTGCGTCTGTGCCGAGCAGGAGTGAGGCATCTCTCCTGATGGTAGTGCGTGTGGGGGTGAGGTTGTCTTCGACTTGGGGGTCCTGACTCCCAGGGGCGGATAGGGGGAGATGGGGTGGATGGTGGGGGGGCGGATGAGGTCAGCTGTTCCAAGACAGACTGACTGGACAGCCTCTGGCGCTTTGGACTGGGGCTTTCCTCACTCTGCAGAGGGGAGGGGTGGAAAATGGAGGAGGAAAAAGAGGAAAGAAAAGAAGAGTGGGAGAGAGGATGAGTGTTGTGGTTAGTGACCCATAGCACTCATATCAAATCAATTTCACGATGCTTAACAGTCCTCCAATCCATACTACTGCATGGACACTAAGTTCCTTTGTGACTCATGGCATTTCCTGTATGATCCAGAGTGTGTGTGCTTATATCCATTTGTGTGCAATGTGTGTGTGTGAAAGAGAGCATATTACACCACCAGCGCTCTGAGGCCCTGAGGGTACAAAGTCACTTCCTCTTGGAGTGAGGAAATGCAAATGCAAGACAAGTACTCACAAGCCCATGTGAGAGTCATACATACACACCCTCAACTGGAGAGCTCAACAAATAGAAGTCAGTGATACACAGAAAGACCATGACATACATAGCTGAATATGTTGTCATCAAGATTTAGACTGACTAAGGAGTTATCATAAACTCTGTTTCAATCCTATCAACTCATCTGTGAGTCACTTCACTTACAGTCAAACAGTGACTCTCGCACTTGGCACTTGGTGAGGCAAGAACACACACGCTCATGTGTCAGTTCTTAGTCACTCTCCATAACAGACCGTAGCTATGCGCTGAGGAACACACAGGTTCTTGAAGACACACACACACATAGTTACCATTACTTTCTCCCCTCTCCCCACTTCCCCCCTCTACTTACTTGATCCCTGCTTCCACCTCCCCTCTTCGTGGGAGAGACACGTTGTTAAAGTGTGATAAAAATGACTCAGCGGCTGTGACTTTTAACACACACATACAGAGACACACATACAAAGCTCAGCAACCTTGAGAGCAGTGTGATAGCTAACAGGAAACAGCTGGAGAGCAGGCTGCAGAAACACACACAGTTATGGAAACGCCTGCAGACATGCGCAAATTCACATTCACACATGGGCAGCTGCCACTGTTTGAGTTCTACAACCTATGAAGAACAATAGCTTCTGAAGCTATTTAGAGCAAGATGTTGCAGTTCTAACAAACCTGAACGAATGTGTGAACAATATTTTGACTGTAGGGCCAAGACACACTGTACACTAACGGCTCTATCTCTCACGAGCACTGGATGTGACCTGAGCTTGACTAGCTTATGGGAAAGACAAACAGTAACAATGACTTCATTTTGTCTTGAGCGGAGAGGACTGTGTGATAGGAGAGGGCTGGAAAGAAGGATGGACAATGGAAATAGAAGTAGAGATGGAATAAGTGCATAAGACAGATGAAGTAGAGGAGAAGCTTGGTGGAGCCCGAGGGTGCACCAGACCCTTAATGACAAAACATATTTGGGTCGTATGAATTACGCACCACGAATTTGAGTTTGTCTGTCTGTCTGCTTGTATTTTGCATGCTGTGTAAATTACCATGGCAGAGAATTTGTGTCTAAAATGACTGGTGCGTCAGCAAGTCTGGCTCAACCCTTTCAAAGCTTATATCACAATGCACCTGTCCTTCCCATAGTTCAAAATACATTTCCCTGTATACAGCTCTCTCATTCTCTCTGGAAGTAATTATATACTTTCTTTGACAGCCAGCTTTTTAATTGTGCAGTGGCAAAGGGGTTGGAATGACCCAGGATGTCTCGGATGAGTCCTCCCTAAATTCAAATTTTAAAAAATGTCAGGCAATATGTCTGCCATACTGGCAATACTACCCCATACGTCGTATGGGGTAGTATTTTTACTATAACTTAAGATCTCTCAAAGGCTACATAATTAACGTCAGACACAAAGGTACTCTGTAATGTTCCAACAATTAGGTTGACCTTTTCCCATTAAGTAACATTTACATGATCCTAAATATTCCTTTTGGTAAACGAAACAAAAAAGTAATATGGTCAACTGCATTATTAAGTAAAGCTATGCTAGCTTTTTATTGGATCAAAAGTGACATGGAAGGCACACTCTATAGCTATGCCCATTTCTATACATGCTGGAGGGCACCAGTGATCCACCCCCACTCCCAAACCTCTCTTCCCCCCCCTCTTCTTACCCACACCCCACAACCTCTGTACCAGCCTAGCCCCAACACCAACACCCTCGGGACATCGACTGTGCCCATTTTCATATCTAAGCCAGCTTCCTCCATCCCAAGCCTGACATATTCCCTCCTCACACCCACACTCGCCCCCCTCCTCAACAACCTCCTCCCATCCCCCCCTTTCCTTCCATCAGATAAGCTGTACCCCTCTTCCTCTTGCTCCCTCCCCCCTTTTCCTCTGTCTGTCCTGTCTGGTCTTGTCCTGTCCCGAGACCCCGGCCTAAAATCTGAGGGGACAAGACAAGAAGTTCTTAGACAGGACACACACACACACACAAAAAAACACACACTCTGTCTTAACACATGCAGACTATTGCCCATTAGTATGAAAGTTTGATGGGCCTGTCTACCCGCGTTAGTGGGAGGAGAGCAGTGTCAGACAAAGGAGAGAGAGAGTGTGTGTGTGTGTGTGTGTGTGTGTGTGTGTGTGTGTGTGTGTGTGTGTGTGTGTGTGTGTGTGTGTGATATGCCTTAACGTGGCCCTATGTTCTAATAGTGTTTGTTGTGAACTTATATACACACACTTCTGGTCCAAACATGTTTGCAGTAAAGCCAGAATAATGGAGAAAAAAAACAAAACATGCTGACTCTCAACACACACACACAGACAGACAAACAGACACACAGTGACTCCCGGCAAAGCCAAAAGACATTGTGAACTGCTCTATGGCTGATATTACAGCACATTCGGCTGTGCCCACAGTGTGGAGACCACACACACATACACACCCTCCATTCCTTTCACTGTGTCCACATTCAGCGTGCACACACCAGGCTGGGCAGATATCCTGAAGCACAAGTACAGACACACCCTACCACATTCTAGTTCACTATGTCCACAGTTGGGATGTGCATGTATCTACTCGGACACACACACCCAGTAACTGAGGCCAGCAGCTGTTGTAGCTTTGCTGTCAATGCTGGGAACCAAAATAAAGAGAGGCCCACAGAGTGAATGCAAATACTCACCTAAGACATACAACTGAGCCCAAGTTTCCTTTTTCCAGCTTTCGTGCCCTAGAAATTGTGCATGAATCTGCACACTGCGCACTGAGCAAATATGGTCATTTGCCTTTACAGATTCATTAATATTTGCAGACATGCTTCCACTAACACTCAAACTCAAACACTTCTCCCTCCCCCACTTATTTTCTTTCCATCAACAAGATTTCAAAGCCCATTTTGTTTCCTCTGCCACTGTTCCTCCCTTCCTCCCCCTCCCTCCCTCAGTCCTTCTCCTCCTTCCCCTTCCCTCACTCCAACCAAGTCCCACAGCTGGAGCTGAAATCATTAGCAATACCCCCTCCCTCTTTTCGGCCTCCCCTCCCTCCCTTCCCTCCAAGCTTTCTGCAACACCTTCCGCAGCATCCTGCCTCCCCTCTTCTCCTTCTTCACTGTTTTTCGCTTCGTCTGCTGTGTTTTTAAAAACAGGCCTTCGCGTGTGACGATGACTATAATTTACTGAAGTACACATGTACACTTTAAATTAGGCTTATATGAACTACATGAATGCGTTCCTATAATACTGCTATCATTGACATGGCAATGTTGACTGAAATTATCAGTAATGCCGAAAAGATTTAATATGTACATTTTCTTCCCATGTGAATTTAAGTAGTACCCTCAATGGAAATGAAAAACTATATGGTTAGTGTAGACAATGTATATATGAAGGACGCATAGAAGTATCATTCAGTTATCAGCTGATGAAAGAGGTTTCCACAACTGATCATCAGATAAATACTTAAAAGCATGGACAGCTCCTACAGTGTCCTTTTAATCAAATGAAAAGAAAGAGAAATAAAAACAAAACGTGTGGAGCATTGTGAGCACAACTGCCTGTAAGGAATGTGCTTAGACAACAAACAAGCACACTTTACATTTCTCCACCCTTTAGGGGGCATGATTGCCACAGGCATATGCTTCAGCAGGCTCTCTAAACTTGTATGATGGTTCAAATGAATACTGTATAAATATACTTTAGCATTTGTGAAACATAAAGCAGATTTGAGATTTGCAAACTGTGCAGTGTTTGAGTTTCTCAAGGAGGTACTACTGTTAAAAAAGTGTGTACACAGCAAACATTATGGCCTGAAAGTGCAACATACTGATCATCATCAACTGTTTCTCTGAGCTTAAGCTTCAACTAAATGATCCCATATTCAGCACACATTCTATTTAATTTGTAGGCTGTTTGTGTTTTTTTAAATAGATGAAACTGAATTAGTTTCATTAAAAATACATTTCTTTATTATTTCTCTAAAGTTGCCTTAAAAATATATTTGAAAATGCTTAAATAGGTGAACATAATTTGTGCATCAGATTGTTACGCCTTTATAATTTAATGGCAAGACGTGTTTAATGCATCTGTTGTAGTACTTTTCATGTTCTTGGTATTGGTATAATTTTTGGACCGTGGATATTCCATATCATCGGTGAGTCAAAGTTAGAGTCGTTGACCGCGGTAGCACCAAAACCAAAATAATTCCAGTCAGATTTACTGGCTGCAGCTCAGCCTCCTCCATTTTTGACAACTATGAATTCACTATGTGAGCACGAGACTCACACATTGCACTCTACATATACATTGCACTCTACAAATATATATTGCACACACACACACACACACACACACACACACATGTGTGTGTGTGTGTATGCCTCTCAGTCCTTTACCCAGCATCAGCTGAGAGGAAATATAATCTAATATTGGATCACATGATCTCAATCAGGCTGCACAATAGTGTACTTCTGAAATACATCAATATATGTATAATGATGTATCATGTATGTTAAAGGTGGGTGGCTTACCTTATCACTCTCCTCTCCATATGCATGATCAGGGTGACAGTGGTAGGATCCGCCAGAAGCTCCTACAGAGAGAAGATAAAAGAATACAAGGTCATACAGTGAGACAACATTAAGTCTGTTCGGTCTGGGGTTTATTTCGTACACTGCACATTCATAAAATACGTTTTACTTGCTCAGGGATCCTACATGTTCAACATTTCATAAGCAACACGTCTAATTTTCATGAATTAATTCTTGTGGTAGATTTTTTGGGGAATGTCAAATACATCAAGATATCAAAAGAAATGTTTAATAACAATTTCCCCCGAAATTCTTATATTCTTTAAAGGCATTCAGTACTTGTACGGCCAGCTAAGTTCAGTAATATTCCCCAAACAATAATTGCATAAAATGTGTGATTTTCACACTGCCAACGATTAGTAAACAACGTAATAAAATTAATGATTTATTTTGTATGCGATTCCATTTGGACCACCAAACAATGTGTATCTGCATACTTACACACACACAAAACAAAGTATTTGACTAGCATTAGTGTATTTGATTCGCATGAGTTTAGGTGTGTGTGTGTGTGTGTGTGTGTGTGTGTGTGTGTGTGTGTGTGTGTGTGTGTGTGTGTGTGTGTGTGTGTGTATTATTTTACAATATGATATCCAAACATGTTAATACCTTTTGTTGAAATTGATAGACTTTGTGGGGAGACTCCTATTAATCTACACAGTACACTTAATCCTTTTGTTATTGTTCTCATGCAAGTTGGATTTAATACACAGCAGCAAAAAAACAATGACAACATGTTTGTGAGAAGGGGTACTGACCATGTGTAAAGCACAAAAATGACTAAATACATATGGCATACTCTTAGATCAGAGGCAACACACATACATACATACATATACACACACACACACACATATACACACACACCCCTCCCCCCGTAATCCTGGATTAGTGAAGCTGATGATACCGCCGCTTGCATCATGGCTAAGACTTTTACGCCTTTGTTTTGCCACAATCCTTTCATCTTTTTATTGTCTTTCCTATTCATTCTGGGTTTTGTTTTTCCCTTTGTCATGGGCATGTGTTTAGCTGGGGACGTCCTCACCACAGATGGTGGTAGTGGTATACCAAGGGTAAGCACTCCCAAGGGCACTCCAGACAAGTCTACCTTTACGATAGATATGAAGAGAGCTAAACTAGAAGGGAATAGATGCAAAAAGGCCTTTTGAAAAGAGCATTTTTAACCCCTTGGCTGTTGTTTGTGGGATCTGTCCTGCTCACAGCCTCCTTCTTTGAAGAAAAACTGCGATTGACAACAAAGAGGAGAGAGGGGAGAGAAAGAGAAAGAAGAGAAAGACAAAGTGAGGTTTTCACAACTGAATTCCTCAATTCTTAAAAAAGCATTTCCTCTCCAATCCTTAGAAAATAAATGGATTGAAAAGGCTGAGTTAAGTAAAGCTTACATTAGTGTAGTGAAAACCGGCTGAAGGGCTATTTTCACCAAGTTGATTTGGGACGAAGTGCTGGTGAAGCATTCATGGGACTCACCGGCTGCATAGCGCTTTTCTGTACGACACTCATTCACCGGTCACAATAGGCAAAAATCCAGCTCCCTCCCTGAATATGGTCTCACTTGCAAATTGTCAGAGACCGGTAAATTGAGTCAGAGACGAGTCATTCAGTCGGAGTCACTCTATAGAGCGCAACACAGAGGCTACAGAACAGGTTTAAAATGTTTCGATGACATAATGTTGACTGTTGGACTAACAGACTGCACACAGCACAGTACACACAGTTTAGTTTAGTCTACATTTGGGGCCTCGAGGAAAGCTGAACAGTAGGATAGCATTATGAATTGCAATATGTGTGGACACAATAATGTCTTTGCCTGCATCTAGGACATTTTTGAAAATGCTCATAGGGGCTATTTCATGAATAGTATAAACTTATGTTAATACCACACACACACACACACACACACACACACACACACACACACACACACACACACACACACACACACACACACACACACACACACACACACACACACACACACACACACACACACACACACACGCTGCAGGCAAAATCAATGTCAATGTTACAAATGTTGGGGGGGATAGTAAAAATAGTCAAAGAATGAGGATGGGTAGAAAAGATAATTCAATAAAAATACTAATAACTGTCAATTTGAAACTACGTGATATAACAAAAGGAAGACCTGCACTTTTAAGTAAAGAAAAGGAAATTCCAAAATGGACATGTGTAACCTTAAACCATCATAAGCCTCACAACAAGCTTTCATTTACAGTAACTATTGTAAGAGTACAAACGTTTATTATTACTAACCACTACATTGGGCCATTTCTACTTTGAGAAAGAGATTTTCAAAGCTAACGAAATTAATGGGATTTGCCATGTGAAATGGCATCACTTCTCCAAGCATAGTGGGGAAGAAAACAAGCCTAGGAGGTGTGCACATTCTTTAAGCAGACTACTTTGACCACAAAAGATTGCCCAGTAAATTGGAAAATTGGAATGAGACAATGTCCATCACAGAAAAGAAAGGGTGCGATTGTGAGCAGGACATTCCTTATGCTCTATCCCGTACTGAAGTCTCAAAGTTAAGGTTGGTATAAAAGTGGAGCATGATTCAAATGTAGAAAAAGGTGAATGCTTAAAAAAATATGAAGTAATTAACAATCAATTAGTTTAAGTGACAGTGTGAAGAATTAACTATATTTACAGACCACAAAAAGACATTCCTATTTTCACACCCAACCACACCCTCTCAATGGCTGCAGAAAACTACCATTGACTTCAGATGTCTTGGAAAGTTAAGAAAATTATGGAGGTGCAGTTCCATGATACCCATGTTCCACCTAAAGCATGCGGAAGCCTGAAGAAGAAAAAAGGATGCTCTGTAAGGAGGGTGAAAGACAAGGCCAGCACAACGGCGATGGAAGGTGAGGATGAAGAGGGGGGGGGGTGTGAAGGAGAGAAACAACCGGGGAAGAGAATGTGGCGAACAAGAATAAGGCAAAGTGGCGTTACAGAAGAAGAGGACAACGATGGAAATGTACATGAAAGGGTGAAAGCGCTGAGGAGGAAACGGAGATGGGAAAAGATAAAGAGTGGAGGGGAAAAAAAACATAAGGAAGACGACTGGAGGCGGAGACAGCAGTCAGAGAGAGAGGGAGCAGGGTGGGGGTTGTGGCTTCCCCTCTTGACTGCTATTGATTTTCTGTAAGCCTCAGAGTGCATCAGCTATTTCTATCCATTTCCTCCACCTCTCCCTCCCTTCCTCATCCCTCACTCTCCCCTCTGCACTCAGCACAGACACCCTCCTCACACATCCTCCTCCTCCTCCTCCTCACACTCTCCATCACTTCATCACCATCCCTCCATGCCACCAATCTATTTCCCTATCTGCCGGCCTGTCTCCCTCTCCCATATATTCCCACTTCTTTATCTCACAGAGTCCACATTTCCTTGCTTTCCATATCGGACCATCACGGCCCATGATCTCCCTCACCCTCTCTGTTGCAGGCTTTCTCCATTAAACTTCCCTTCTCATGTCAAAACCGAAAAACACAGGGGAAAGTGGGTGAAAGAAAGAGTGGTTGGATAGATAAGATGATAGATAAGTGACAGGCTTACTACAAAAAAAAAAAAAAAAAAAGTCACCAACTGAACAGTAACAAATTGGAAAATAGACGGAAACATTGTCGACTGCTGCAGAACTTGTACCAATTTACATACAGAAAGACAATTTCAGGCATATATATATATATATATATATATATATATATATATATATATATATATATATATATATATATATATATATATATATATCACACACACAAAGCAATTGAGTAACAAGCTGGCATACGGGTTTAAATAGGCGGGCATGTAACGTCTGCCCATACCTGCCTAACACTGCTTCACACAGGCCTGATGGCAAGCTTGAAATGCGTGTGTGCGCATTTAGAAATGGTACTGATTTTACCTCTCTCCCACTTCATTGTCCTCCCCCATCTATTTATTGTTCCTTCCTCCTCATTATCTTTCTCATTATCTCCCTCTCTGTTCTGTTACTGCTGCAGTCCGTGAGGTTGCTCCTCAATCCTGCACTTCTTCTCAAGTCTTAAAACTGCTTATGTATCCCATAGAACATGCGCAGGTGTTCACACTCAGCATACTTGATTGTGAAGTTCTTATGTGCAGCAGCAGTATTGCTTTGGCCAAAATGAGAAAGCACGGGAAACATGAAGACAGAGACACAAAAGCCGTTTCCAACCCTAAAAAGTACATAAAATACAATAACGAAGAAAATAAATTCAATACTGTTGTATATCCTTCCTTGACCAACCAATCGCAACTGACTTGATTCACACAGCACCGCAAAAACACATAATGTGCCCTTGTTATTCTGACGGAAAGTATTGAGTTTACAAGACTATGTGAGCTCTAGCTACCCAGAGACCCTTCCTGTACATCCCTTCACAAGGATCAATTGATATCATTTTTGCTGAGGCTTGTTTTGATGTTGTGGTTTTAACTTGTTTACACATAATACCAGCCTATATAGCCTTAAAAAGCCAAAAAGATATTGGTTTTGCATCATAAACATGTTTCTTTCTTAGTCGGAGTCTCTACTGCAAAACATAAGAATCCTTTTACATTCAAAAATATGTTTTGCTTATTCTGAATGTATGCATACGTTTCTTACAATCCTGTTCCTGCTCCAGGCCCACCCAGGCAGCAACTAAACAAGACGTGTGCACACACACACGCAATCAGTAGAGGCACATGAACATACACATACTCCTTCACACTCCTTACTCGTTCTCACTCCTCCTTCTGTCCTAACAACCTCCCTCCCCTCCTTATTCCCCAATGAAAGACAGAAGCCAGCTGAGACGGCGAGTTAGAGGAGAGAAAGAAATGGACAGGAAGGCAGAGACAGATGACAGTCTTAATTATTTTTCTTCTATCATAAATCTCAACACTATCACCACAAACTGAGCTATCAACTCATTGAAAGTACATTCTGAGGAGCTGAACGGCAATAGCGTGTAAGAAATGTACCGGTTCCGTGTCTTTCAACACACTTTTCATATCCCCAGGATCACGGTCAGACAATCTTACCATAATAATGTCATAATAGAGACACACAAACAGACACACAGTGGCGTTTGTACAACGGGTACATATGTGGACTGTGAAAAGGTTTGGCAAAATCAGTGAATTTAAAAACAAAAAGACAGATATTGTCAGTATGTTCTAAAAACTCCTTGTTTTGCAAAAATACAACATTAAAAGCAGTTTTTTTTTCTTTACAAATATAAGTCTACAAAGCAAACTTAACCTCAATCAACATATACAGACTTGCAGTGGGGTATTCAGTCCACGTACATGTGCATTGCTAGCTCACTTTGCATAACTGTTAAAACAGAGGCAGAAAGAGAACAACAAGAGGCGGATACAGGGAATGACACACACAGGGGTTATGTTGAAATGATAAAAAGAAGAAAAAAAAATGCTGAAGATGCAAACAAACTGTTGAGACATAGATATTGCAACAAAAGCAACTAGAGTTAAAAATGCAAGCGTGAGCGAGTAAAGCTTTGTATACGTAGCGGAGCCTCCACAGCTCCGAGCGTTAGCGGAGGAGATTACATTCTATGCGCTGCATTATTCCCCGAAACGCCAGAGGGCGTACAAACAAAATGGACTGTGAGGAATCAAAAAGACAACGAGTGCAACCCATAGATATGCCCAAAGACTGTAGGTGTAACCAGCAAAAGGAATTACGTCAACCTCCCCAATGACGAGGAGGGATTGTAATCTATGAACTCACATCTCATATTCATGTGCTACATTATTGCATTTGCATTTGTACAAGCTCTGTAAAGAAAAAGTCTAGTATTACATGCATTGTAAAGAAACAAAGGTTGAATATCCTGTAAACAATTTGATCTGGGTGGCAAAACATATACTCAAATGAAGATTTTTCAGACCACCAGTTACCAAGGCATTTAAAATCGAATTGGCCTTCTTTGTATAATCACTAGACATGTAAATAGTACTTTTATCTGTGATCTATTTGTGACAGTCATGTGATTGCGCGCCAAGTTACAACCAAGCACCTGCCGTGATTATGTCATTTTCTGGCTCTCGCCGGCTTCACTACGGCGAGTATAAACTAAGCTAAAGAAATGGTATAATTGTTAGTATCTGTGGCTTCCTGGTGAAAACTGAATCGTCTTTAAGTTGAATTTAAACTTGATGAAAGGAGTTAAGGGCAGTCCTGCCACAGATAACTATAGCATAGGTTTTGGCATAATAATATGAAGTCCAGTTGGAGAGAGGCTGTGAGAGAGCTGCAAAACGACACAAATCCAGCTGCCGAAAGACGGACTCTTTCAGAACATCAGTGGACATCGGAACCAATGATTTGCACAAATGTCATAGTTGAGCCACATCCGTTGGATATTCCCAGTTACAGCAACAGGGATAGGAGCCTAACATGCAAACAGCAGGAGTAAACAATCCCCCCGCTCAAAATTAATTAATTAATGCGTGCATTTCTCACACATACTTTTACCTACACTCAGAAACTTACTGCCTCTAGGCCAACCACCTAAGCCACCCTCTGCCGTGCCTCCATCTGCTCCCAGCCGCTCTCTTTTCCAGTTCAGTTTTTGCACTGACTGATGCCCATCTTGTATTCTCCTTATATTGACCATCTCTCTCCCACTCCCTCTTAGAAGTACATCTCTTTTTTTTGTCAAGCCAGATCAGAGCTCATCCATTGGGTTTAAAGCTAATTTGAGGTCACTGTCCTCTACCCCCAGGATCTTCTCTTGCTTACCAACGTGACTGCTTTGTTGTTTATTTGGAGTGACAGAGTAGCAGGGAACCCCTGCTACTTGGTCGATCCAAGTGAAAGAGTTTCTCTTCAAACTGGAGGGGGTTGCCTGGGAGACAAGACAAAGGAAAGTATATAAAAAAAAAAAAAAAACAGAGTGCATGTTTCCACCTCTGTTGCTGGCAGAACGATGGAGAGGATAGGAGTGGAGTGCAGGGGTAAAGGTAGAGTGGCAGCGGTGTCTGCCCCTCTGCTGCTTTGGGCAATCCATTAAAACGATCCCTCCATTAGACAAATGGGAGGGAGGAGGCCAGAGAAAATGGACCGGAGGGGTACAGAAAGGGTTGACTGATCCAAAGGGGAGGGAGAAATGAATGTGGCTAAGAGAGGACAGGCTGTGACAGAGGTGGGTAAGAATAAGGATAGGATAGCAACTGCTACAGAGGATGATTTATCCACATGGACCAATTTGGCAGCAGTTTTAAGCATTTGGTGGGAACTTAAGCTTAAGTGCTTCTACATTTTCTGTGCTTGAGTCTAAATTTTGCAGACGTGGGCTCTCTTTTTACCTCATTAGCCATGCTAACTTCCTAAAATGGTGAGCAAAGTCGTGTAAATACTAAATGAGATAGAATGTCAAAAAGACAATAGGCAAAAATGTGAGCACTACAAACTGTATAAAACAGGCATGAAAGAACAAGGCACAAAGACGCCAGAAGTTTTTGAATGGACTACTACAGAGAGAAAAGGAGGGTTTGAAGAGTACAGGATATCATTAGCTTTCATGCCGAACGCAGGTGACTAGCACAGGAAGAATGGACTAAGTATCTCTCCATTTCGCTCAAACTCTCCCAACAAGCAGGGCCCATTCTGGAAATGGAAAGTGGGTCTAATAAAAAGGTGTGTAGTGTTGGTAAAGGTCCGGCTGGCCAGCTGCTTCACTTGTGGAAGAGAATATTCAACTATAAATTAGCCCTGAGGCCTCCTCTGGCTAAGTTAACAAAGTAAATGGCACTCAAAAATAAAGCTAATGCAGTCTGTTTTTTTATTTCAAAATAAAGCAACAGCTTTACTTTTGAAGCACTTCACAGCTACAAAATAAAGCATAACCCTTCTACCACTTTTGCTACAGTCAGACTTTATTGTTCGTGCTACTTACAAATATATACACATGGACCTATATTTTTTCCATCTTACTCTTTTGTGTGCTGTTCGTTTCAGGTCTAATTGAAATTAATCCAGATAATGAGTGAGTGTCTATGGAATCTCTAGCCAGTGCCTCCCCCCCTCTCCCTCTCGATCGAAATCCATGTGGATGGAAATACAATACAGTCATTCTATCCATTGATTGGTACTATCCTACATGTCATTGCCAAGCTACTATGACAGAGTATGGGTCGGAGGTCACAGCAGACCAATACATTCAGCAGAAGACTACTTCACCGCCATTGTCTGTTTGTTTTTTACCTTCCTGATCTCCCTTTCTAGCACAAATATACAAACAGAGCTTGATGATTTCCCTCAAAGTCAGTAAACCTATACAAAGATAGACGCATAACACAAATGGCTAGACAACATATAGGCCGAGAGTCTAGAAGGGGCCTTTGACTGTATGTATGTTCAGCTGTTTTTTCTTACTCTCCCAGACAGGTAATTCCAGTCCCAATACACAGTTACTCAGTCTCTGGTCTACATGCATGCAGGCACTTTAGTGACAGTATAGACAAAAACATAAGAGCTGGAATTTGTGTGGAATTTGGACTGGTAAAATATTGTTTTGTGCATTAAATTCCATTATTTCACTGTGTAGTTGAATTATGTCCCCAAAATAAAAATAAACACCTGTAGTGCCTAAGTTACATCATGAGTTGCTTACTGAGCAAAATGACTGGATTCTTAGTCTGTGCATGTTTATGTTATCATGTAGAATCAGTATGAGTAGTCAGTCTACTCAGGAAAGAGCAAAAAATTCCCTGGGACATTTTGGGTGAGCAACTATAAAATATGTCTCTTAAACCCCTCCTTTCATTTAGCCTGTTCATTTTGATAGTCAATAACTCAAATGTATACTACAAAAATAGCTGCTTCATACCACACAGGTGAATCAAAATTAAGCTCACAAATAGTCCAAACTGTACTAAATGTAGACAGAATACTGTTGGTACATACCTTCATGTTTTCTGGAAATACCCTAAATTTACCCTCTAAATTTATATAGTTTGTGTTAAATACTGTTTGTTTGTGCAAGAATCCTTGTCTATGTGACATTTGACAAAGTCAATAAAAAGTTAATCACAAAAAATAGTCTCCTGATTTGTCCATAACACATGCAAAAAAATATCTTTAAGCTTTTCATGTTGTTTAATTTTAAAAATCACCAATAAATAAATATTCCCCAAAGCACCACAGAAGACAACGACCAAAAACGCATTTTTCTACCCTGAGAAGCCGGTTAGGTGTGCTGAAATAAAAGCTTTCCCACAGCCTTGCTGAATGTGAAACTCTGGCTGTGCTGTTTCTATGTTGTTTGGTTCACTGCACTGCAACCGCTGCGAGTGGCCTCACATGTATTCTCCATCTAGCACCAGTCCATTCACACTCTGTACATGTTACATTGCATTGAAACCGATATCTAAGCGTGGTGTACCCAGATGGTGACTGGTAGAGACCCTCCAATCTGAAGCAGAATATGCCCACCGTTTGTATAATCAGGGTTCGCACACATCCTTACCAATACATTTAAAAGACTTCCCCATGCCATTGAGGCAAATTTCCATGAACATACGTTCTCTAAAAAGTCGTGTATAGATAAAAAAAAAAAAAATCAAAAATGACACAGTTTTACATTACCCCACGCAGAGAATAATGTAACATCAACTGACGTAACTGAAACATTTAAGTATTATTTAACCAATGTAGATACTTTTTCAAAATGTATCGAGGCCTGGAAATTGCCATTTTCAAATTCAATGACTTTTTCCAGGACCGTACAAACCCTGTTTTCTGTCGGGGCTATTGCCCTCCTTTTTCATATAACATGACACATCATATTTTGTCGTTTACTTTTTCTCTTGTCCAAAGTGAAAGATTTACAGTATTATGATTTTAGTAAAGTGGCTGTGAAAACAAACTTGTATCTTTAACAGCTACACAAGAGCGTACATTAATAAATGAACAGAAATGTCACTACAGAAACATATGAGGTGTGCCTGTTTTCTCATTTACAGGCTACAGTGCCAAACACCCCTATCTAGCCATCATTTTGTACATGTGCCTAGTTGAGACAAAGACTAGCCTGTTCACACTGTAAGGCCTGTTACCTAGTTACATCAATATTTGTGTAGTTCACTAAAAGACATGTCACATTGTCTTAATAAAAACTGTCAGGGTAACCAACTACTCACAACAGTTCAATAAGCTTGAGAATACCCCGGTCCACACCATAGACTGCTGCTGTTCATTTACCTACTGTATGTATGTATGTATGTATATATATATGTGTATGTGTGTATGTATGTATGTATGTATGTATGTATGTATGTATGTATGTATATATGTATATATATATATATATAAATAAAACAGTGCACCACAGCCACACTGCAGCTCTGTTGCAAGCACATACAACACCCCGTCTTATTAGAATACAACAAATGTGTTCACACATGCACAGACACTTCTGTGACGCCAACCCCAGGACAGCCCGCTGCTCTCAACTTGCCTCTGAAAACATCCCCAGGGCGTTTAACACCTCGACATCTATCTCTTCAACTTGGTGGTATGTGGAGGCAGAAGTCGAGTAAAACAAAACGTCTGATTCATTTAGCTCCATCGGTGGCGGCTACACGACCACATACATAGTCAGTCACAATGACAAGCGGGGACATTTACCTGCCGCCGGGATGCGGTGCGCTCCGGGAACCGAAGATAGCCTGTGAATGCCGGGGGAGGCGTTACTTCCTGGGGCTCGCGGCTGGTTCTCCGGGAGGTTGCCGTGAGCTCCAAGTGGTGCGCAACCGGCACCGTGTTGCTGTGGATGTAGTACCCGCTGCTGCTGCTGCTGCTGCTGGTGGTGGTGTTGGTGCTGGTGCTGGTGGTGATGGGGGTGGGGGTGGTGGTGGTGGAGATGGTGGTTAGATCCCATGACTCCGCTGCCGGTAATTGCACTGCCATTCCCGCCACCGTACTGCTGGTAATATCCAGACCGGGAACGCGATCGAGTCCTTGGGGGCTCCATGGCCATTTGGTGGGGGTGAAGTGGATGGAAGAGAAACGAGGAGGACGCGGCTGGCGACTGCGGCGGGGAGCCGTTGGTGGATCCGGGCTGTACAAAGCCCCTAGCGCCGCTCTGGCTGTAACTATAGCCCAGTCCCCGGCCCCCCTCCGCGCCCCCGTACTCTGTGCGCTCCGCCGACTCCGCCGCCCCCGCCTCGTCGAATAAATCAGCCCCTTTAGGGACAGGCTCCGGGGTGGAGGGCAGCCGGGGGCAAACTCTGGGCTCCTGAGTCGTTGGCTGTCCAGTGGCTGCGATTGGCATTTCCTTTCGGGGGATTTCCTCTTTCTCTTTTTTTTCTGCGTTTTCCTCTCGTTTCCTCTCACAGAAGGAGCTTTTAGTCGCTGTTCATGAACACAAAGTTGGAGACAGTTAAACCGAGCTCTTTGTTGCCGTTTTCACACAAACACTTCATGATAAAAGAGCCACTGCTTCTCCAAGGTTAAAAAACAAACATTTGAGCTCCAACTTTTGGCGTAAGGCTCTCACACTCCCCTCAAGTTTGTCCCAGTAACGTTACTAGCGCGTGAAACCGGTTCAGCCACTAAACGTCACGTCAAACAACGTCGTCTCTCCGAAACAACGTCCCCACTCTCGCGTCCCGACGAGTCGGGACCGCGGCCGGGTGTCGGTAACTCAGGTGTCAACAAATACGGAGCCTCTTCCTCGGGATAGTAGCGTTCAACCCCGGGTGGTGGTGGCGGTTCACCGGCGACGTTTAGTTCACAACAACCGAGCAGAGAGTCCGGGGCTCGCTAGGAGGCTAACGTGCTAACGTCGGTGCGCATAGCATCCGTCTGTAAACGCACATTATGCTTATTCTAACCGCACAACAACCGCGTTAGCACACCCGGTGGCTTCCTCACAGCTGTTTTAATCCCCGAACTAAGTTTAACGCAACTTTGTCCACTTTAAGAGCCATTTAAACTTGTTTATCCAGGATGCGTAATGTCGTTCACCAGCGTTAGCTTGGTGAGCTCAACCAACCCCTCCTCCTCCTCTTCCTCCTCCTCCACCGACCAACACACAGAAAACCCCGTCGCTCGCCACCCACGCCTCGATTCCCTTTAAATCGCTTGATTAATAGTACCCAAACAAAAAAGGCTTCAAAAAAAACTTACTCGCGATAGATTTCCCTGAGTTAGGGTGACCCGGGGATGTTTCTCCGGCTGGAACAAGCAAAGCGCACGGAGAAAGATAAAAAAAAAAAAAGTGGTCAACCTAAAATTACAAAGAAAGAACCACGGCTAAAATTAACACCATCTTAAAGGAGTGACCCCGCCTCTGAGCCTTGAAACACGGTCTAATTCCCCACACTGAGTAGTTTTATTCTTACAACACCTTACCTGCGATGTGCTCTCCTCGACTGTACTCCTGACTCGGATCTGTCGATAATATGGTGAGCCCAGCGTGTGAGTGTGTGCTGTACGCCAGTGTGTGTGTTGTACGCTTGTGTGTGTGTGTGTGTGTGTGCGCGCGCGCGCTTGGTGTCAGCGTGAAATGTGACAGACCGTCAACGCTCAAGTCGGATTTCACCAGACGCGCCCAATCGATACCAGACAAAAGAAAGTGTTTGTAGGTGATTTCAGCATACGGCTCGCCCACACAGTCGCCGAGATGAAAGTAACACGAAACTATATTTGAAAGTGTTTTTTACGGTTCGTTTGCGTTCACTTTTATTTCAGAACCGCGAGTTTTCGCGTCAATATGAGTTCGTCGAGGATCGGTGCTCGATTGTTTTGTCCTGGTAAATCAGAAGCTGCGGATAGCAGAGAGGCAGGCTAAAAGGGGCTTTAAATTATTTATTTACAAATACCAAGGCTACCCATTGCAGCTGTTTCTTCTCGAGCTGAAAGTTCGCATTAAAAATAAGTATCTGCTGTGTTTGCAAAAGTTGCGTACCATTTTACAGTAGCTAAAAAACAACAACACAGATGGACAGAAAGGAAATAAACGGTGACGAACAGAAAATAGGTTTATTCACCCCCACGTCTGAAATAAATTGGCCTAATTAAATATTCACCATCAAGGCTAAACGAGGCGAGTGAGTCTGCTTGTGTGACCCTCTGCTTGACTTGCGAGACACATGTTTCACGGATAGGACAAGTTTGTGCTTGTGTCCTCATCCTACAGTGGAGCTCCGTGTGCTATTATAGTAAAACGTGGCAATTTGTCATAGTTTCATAGCAATGAGTGAGGCGAGAGAGAGTACCTTTTTGTTCTGTTGTGTCAAAATCAGGATGTGGCCATCATATTTAATATCTCTGACATAAACTGATGTAAATAATATTCTATGCATCGGCTGTGTGCGTGAGGGGTGTGAAGGGAAGCATGCATGTAATCTCGGTCTGTCTGTCCTCTCGCCCTTTCTCACACACACACACACACACACACACACGTATCTAAACCCATCTCACCTCCCATACCATATTCCCTTGGTCTTGTTCTCTCATTTCACACACTCAAACCCAACCCATCAACACCAGTTCTAATACACACATACTCTCAACACTCACAGACACGCACACAACACACACATTCTCTCCTCATTACACTCCCTTTCCCTACTTTGATGATATGCAAATATCCCTCCCACCTCACCCTCCTTCCTTCACCCCCCTCCTCCTCCTCACGCAAGCAGCAAGCCTACACACACACACACATCACACACAGGCTAATGCGCTGTGGCAGCGTCCACAGACAGGCGGGGAGGATCAATTTTTCACCCAGTGTGCTACCGATATTCTCAAGATAAGGCCACAGAAGAGGGAGGGGGAGAGGGAGCGGTGGGGGAAGGAGGGGGAGCGACAGAGATGGGGATAAGGAAAATGGCGAGAGGGTGTAATGAAGGAGAGGGAATGTGAAGGAAGGGTGTTCAGGAAAAAGGGTGAGTGGGAAACTGCGAGAGGAAAAAAGCAAGAGGACTAGGGAGCAGTTATAGGGAGGATGAACACGGGTGAGAAAGTAGGGAGGGTGTGGGAAGTCTCGTGGGTGTGCAGGAGGGTGGAGGGAGGATGAGTAAGTGGGTTAGGGGTGGTAGGAAAGGGGGATGGGGTGTAGAGGGCTCTGGGGGATGGGGTAGGGAATGGATGGGGTGGTGCGGGGAAACGAGGGATGGTGTGTGTTTGTGGAGGGAGGGTTATTTTGCTGACGTGCTCTCTTATTGGCTTGTTCAAACGCTGGGGGAGGGGCGGCCACAAACCATACTCTCACCAGCTGTAGGGAAGAGCAGAGAAACAAAGAGAGAGAGAGGGGAGGGGGCCAGATATGTGTTTTAATGTTGATATTCTGGTCTAATTAGATTCCTGTCTAAGTGGCGGAATGAATGGTGCTGATCAGATAGAAATGGGCATTGTAGAAGAGGGAGCAGGCTTTGTTTCAGTTGGCGAAATCTGTTGTTAGTGCACATAAGGGGTTCTTGATCTATAATTCAATTTCACTTGAGAGACAGAGAGGAGCAAATTGGCATCACTGTCTCTTATATCCATATTCAAACTCACATTTATTCATTTAGTGTGGAAAAAGAGTGAGTGCCTTCTGAGGAGCAGCTGAATTTTAGATGACACGTCATTGCTTTAATTCCTCCAGGGTTACCTAATCATTATGCAATACGTCTTTGAAGGTATGTGACAGTAAAGGTGTTTCAAATGATCCAAGTGGTTGAAATGTCTTAGTCTAGACACAAAGTTCATTACAAAAATGAAAACATACATGGCACAGTACGAAGTCTTCCTCGTCCATATGTAGTGTAAACATATTTACCGTCTTTAAACATGTCCATACAATTTAAAGAATATTAAGAGAAAGCATGAACAGCATAGAAAAATAAATACCATTCCAGCACACACAAGAAGGCAGATTGAGAGCCATGTGTTTGTGGAGCCCAGCTGAACCTCGCCTGCTAAACCAGTCCGCTGGCTGTGACAGACTGACAGGCAAAGAAATAGAGAGGGTGGTGTGTGTGTGTGTGTTTTGTTCGAAGAGTACACAAGAGGAGAAATTGAGACAAAGAGGCAGATTGACCAATGCAACCAGACAGAAAAAGAAAACAGAAAGAAAAAAGACAAACAGGAGAGACGTAGCAACATAGAGAAACATCCAAAGAGAAAGAGAGAGGGACGCATACTGTAGTCATACATGGAGACTTAGCGAGAGAGAGAGCAGAGAGAAGAAGAAGCCAAGCTTTCTGTGGCTTAGCCAGACTGGAGCGGTGGGACTTGGCTGGCTGTGGACCCTTGGCTTCACTATTAAAGCAAGGACGAAAAAAAAAATCACAGTCAAAAAATGAAAAGGGCAAAGAGCTATGCCAAGAATGCACAGGCAAGAAGCAACACATTAGGTTTTTTCCTTCTGCCTGCCTCTCTGTTTCCCCCAAGCATATCTAAACAATAGGTGGGACCAGCCACGAGAACTGAGCGCTATACATACAGGACCCAGCTGAATGACTGATGCCGACTCTTGAAGTTTGAAACTGTGTCTGATGAGCCCCTTAAAACCCATTTTCGTTTTTTGTTTCCTCTTAAGTAGCTTTAGGGTTGTTAAAATCATCTTATTCCACACAATCTTTCTGTTTCATACACTATTATTCTTTATCAGCTTGTTCCAACTCTTCATTTAAGCTTTATGATGTTTACACCCAAGAAAGAAATGGTTTATGGCTGCATCATTCAATCAAAAGGAAACCTTTTAGATGTCTTTGACCATCATTCTGTACACATGTTCACCAAATTCAGTCTGACATATTCAGTGCCTTTGCGGTCTCCATTAGAATTTAATACAAAGTTCTGTGGGTTTGATCAGTGTTTCGCTGCATGCTCTGAGTTTGTAATGACTTGCCCATCAGCCAGAAACAGTATGTGGCCACTAGTGTTACTAAAAATGTTAAATTTCTAGATCATTATCAGTCAACATCCACACTGGCAACTCTGCGAGGCTGTACTTAGGCACTGCGATGCTTTGAGCTCAATGATAACATTCTCTTTCAATCATATTACAATGCTAACAGGCTTAAAGTTATCACTGTTGCCGGGGTTCACCATCTTAGTTTTGCATGTTAGCAAGCTAACATTGAAATAAAAGTAAAGCTGAGGCTGATTGGAAATGTCAGGTATTTGATCACAAACCAAAGTATTCCACACATTCGAAAACGTGACCTGAATATGGACCTCGAGGAAAATTCATGAAATCTCCTGATATGCTATTGTAAATCATCCTGAGAGGGACATGAAAGTCTCAACCAAAACATCATCCATCTGATAGATGTTGAGATATTTCACTGAATAAGTGGAAATGTGACCTGCTGGTGGCGCTAGATGAAAAGTACCAGATTTCATGACAATTCATCCAATGGTTATCGAGGCCTTTTACTTAAAGTATGGTGGCCCTAGAGGAAAAGTCAGGAGATCACCAGCGTGCGTAGGATTCATCCTCTGGAGACCATGAATGTTAAATGAATGATTGAATTTCATGGCCATCCATCTAATAATTGGCCTTTACTGTGTTTACTCTCTTTTGTTCGGCATCTGTTGATGTTAATAGCATCGTAACAACAAATGGATGCTAGAAGTTTAGTTCTTGGTGTTCATGCCATGGCCTGTTTGTGTTTCATAGTTCAAGTGTTAGCCATTTGGAGGATATGCATTGCATATCAGCCCTTTAGAGAATTGAAAGTCGGAATGGCATCAACACCTGTGTAATTTCTGTTAATGGTACACACAGACAAACATCATTCCTCCATTGGTTTCCTGAAAGACCATACAAAACAACAAAATGTCCCACAATGCAATCTGACTGACCCAGCTACTCAGAGCTACTAATCATGGAGTAATAGTCGCCATGCCATAATCATATCACTAGAGGCATGAGGGGATTTATCGGCTTTGCCAGATTAATAATGAAAAACAAGGACTTGTTTTTCTGACTTTTCCATCCACTGATACTCTAAGTAGAGGATTATAGCCTTTAGATCATCTGACTCCAAAAAAGCTGTCACAGAGGGGGTTATTTGTGGAAAACACACCCCAGAAATGGCTAGCAACACCATGGTGCACCAAAATATCTCACGGGTGTGCCAGATGAGCACCAGAATGGCTTTGAAACAATAAAGGGTGAGAGATTGTTTTGGCTTGGTTAGAAAAGCTAAAGCTGTTTCCCTTTCTGCTGTTGCTGGTCTGATGATTCAAAAGAAGCAAGGAAAAGTAATTCTGAAAACTGATATTTTTACATCAACAATTGCCAATATCAGAGGAAAGCAAACAGGTACCACAAAGTAAATCACCATGAGGTCCTTTGGCTAGCTTCATCTGTCAAATGTTTAAAACGCTGCTTGATTTTGTTTGCCATGTGTATTGTATTGCAAAGCTGATTGTGTGTATGCAGCTGAGATGCAACCCCAAAGCCATGTCATATTCTGGGCTTGGGGGAGAAAGAAGGATGCCAAGAACTGAAACGTGATGACGAGTGGGTGTGTGAGAGCGAGTGGGGAAGAAGGAAGCTTTCCAAAGGCTCCTTTTTGCTGTGTGTGCGTGTGTGTGTGTGTGTGTGTGTGTGTGTGTGTGTGTGTGTGTGTCTGTACTCTCATATATACGCACATGTGATCAAGAGTGCATTTATGTGTGGGAAGAAGGAATCCTTCCAGCCGTTTTCTTTCCTAGGCTCTTCCTGTGTCCCCCCCGCATACAATTCTCAAAGCCGGCGTCGGAGGGTTTGGCCTCGGCAAGATCCAACCCACTGGAGGAGACGGAGGAGAGGAGCCAGTGTTTCTCTCTCTCCTCGGAGCTCTGTCTGTTTCCACCACTCACTGAATGTTACTATAAATCCTGTTCACACACAAACATTGCCACATCTCTCCATCCAGTGTGTGTATCTCATATGACTTGGCAGAAGTGAACCATGCGTATGTGCGTGCCAGTGCGAGAATGTGTGTGTTAAGAGTTTTGGCAGTTTTCTGAACGCAGCCTTACCAAAAGATCCACCGGGAAATGTGGTTTTAACGCCCCCTCTCTTTTCTCTTCTTGTTTCCTTTCTCTCTCCATTTCACAATTACATCGCCTCCGTTTCTTAACACTCCGCTCTCTCTTTCTTTCTAATTCCTCCCTTTTCGCTCCATTCCAACCTGTGGAAATCCTCTCTGCTTCTCCTTCTAGCTATTCCTTCTCGCTCTAATGACTCCAATCTCTGCTTTTTTTCTTTGTGCATATTAACTATCTGTTCTCTATTAAAATAATGACATCATCATTTGCATAAAAAAACATTGTAAGATGTGCATGCATATCGGCCTCCAATTCAGGATGTAACTCTCCTAGCGCTGTCCACACACAATGAATGCTGATGGGGAGACATGATAGGTTATCCTGTAGGGAAGGCTGGTCAAATGAAATAGCTACTTGGTATTCCATCCCTCTGCAAAGCATGACACACAGGAGAGGGATGCTGGCAAATATGCAAATGATGAAATACTTCATATATTTCATGGCCTTCTTTAGTTCATTTGGAACCGAAATGATAGATGTATTTTCTATGTGTGAGGGCTGTGAAAATATATCTTAAAACATAATGAATGTTGTAAATACATGTGTGCATATTTGTATATATAAGCCTCATATGTGTGTAAAGTAATTAAGTAAATTTACTCGAAGTACTGTACTTAAGCACTTTTACTTAACTTCCATATAGGCTACTTTATACTTCTACTCCATTTCATTTCAGAGGGAAACATTCTACTTTTTTACTCCACTATATTTATCTGAAGACTGTAGTTATGATTTGGAGATGTTAGGTTTTACATTTTTGATCAGTTAATATAATAAGAGGAAGCAATGTATAAAATTGTTAGTCATAAAAATAGATTTGCTTTTTCTTAAACATTAATGCTGCTGTCAAATCACATTGACTTTCATTCAGTTTAAACAACTTTTGGATACTTTCAAGTGGTAATTCGTTTTTGGCCTGACTCGTGCTGCTTTACTTTTTTAAACATGTTTAAACACCTATACTATAACACAGTAAGCGAGAAGGGCACTCAGAGAGCACAGACCTCCGCCAACGCAACGCTCTATCTATCAATTTTACTGCAAGTGAAACATAATTCATGTATCAACCTTGTGATTTGGAGCTGTTCCAAAATGGAATGGGTTCTTCCTGAGCCCATGCTGCACTCTTCCACCAAGTTTCATAAAAATTAGGCCAGTAGTTATTCTATAGACCTGCTGACAGACAAACAAACAAACCAACAAACATAACAAATTGGAAACATAACCTCCCTAACAAAGTTAATAATGTATGGAAGTATTAATGAACAAGAAGTTTGATTTAGAAAGTATTTTATTTTGAACAATATTTAAAGTTTTCAGCATAAATTATTAACTATAATCACTCCCCAAAATGTTTTAATCATTCTTTCAAATTCAACATCACTTTTATGAGGAATTTAGTCTCGCTCAAATTCAGAGATCACTTTGTAAATATATTTAACCAGCTTTTTACAAGTTAAAATTATTTCCCCTCCCTATTCACAAGTTGATTCCAATTCTTATGATAACAATATATAATAATATAATAAGGAAATAAAGTTTAAAAGCTACGCCATTGATTTAGTATCGCACTCCGATAACATTTTCAGTCTTAAAATGTACAGATTCAGTTGAGCTAACTTCACACCCACAGATTGTTTTCATTTTTTAAACTTGAAAATGAGACCCAACTGACACCATCACTTGAGGACACTTATCAGACTTCCGCATCCGTAATAATCATACAAAAATACAACACTGACAAAGGTCATTTTTCATAATGAGCACTTTTACTCTGAGGACATTAGCGGCAAATTTTTCCTGAAATTTGGTGTGCCGGAGTTTTACTTGTAATGAAGTAATTTTACCTTGACTTTTACTGAAGTAAAAAGATCTGAATACTTCATCCACCACTGTTTTTTGCCAGCTCTCATGCAGTCGTATGTATTTTTCGGTCATTCATAAGCAAGAACCAAGTTCTATGGACAGTGATAGGGATCGAACCACACAGACGTCTGCCTGTCTTCCACAGTGACTCCAGTGGCCCCGTTCTGCTCTGTGAAGTTCACCAGAGTTCATCTTCTTTGTCACTGCTGAGCTGAGGCTGGCTACTGTCTCCATCCATGGCTCGCTCATCTCTCCTCACCACTGTCCTTCCCCAGGTCTACTTCCACCTATCCCGAGGGAATAACTGCCCCCACACACCTCCCCCTCTGTCTGTCCCTAAACCAACCCGACCTCACCCTGCCTCTCCCTGTGCTCTTTGGCTGCAGCCTCTTTGTGTGATGTCATTGAGGAGAAGTGCAGCCTTTTGGTTTGTGTGTGTGTGTATGTGGGAGTATAAAGGGGTGTATGGTGTGTGGTGTGTGTGTGTGTGTGTGTGTGTGTCTGTGTGACTCAGTGAGCGGGGGCGTGCGTGTGTGTGAGTATGTGACAAGGAAAGAGAGAGAAAGAGGATCGACAGAAAGAAGGAAAGAAAGGCACAAGTGTCAGGTTTCTCTTTTCAATTCAGAGGCTCAACTCCTTTTTTAATCTAGAAAAGAGGGTGAAAACAGGAGGAAAGGAGAGAAGATAGCTTGGAACTTGAGCTGCTGACAGCTGTTTTTGTCCCTTCTCTCCTCACCCCTCATTCTTTCATTCCGTTTCTGTCTCTCTTTACAGTGTCATGGCTGTGTGTGTACCCAAAGCACTTGTATATATGTTTATACAAGTGCTTTGGGTGCCCATAAAATGATGCCTATTTAATTGGCTTTATATCTGTTATCATAAAGAGAAGGTGTGATTAGAGTTGCGACCTGCCTTTTTTTCTACTGATGGTGGCTTTTCAAATCACATCTTTCTCTCTTCCTGTGACGTCTCACTCACCACATCCTGGTTTTGACTTCACGAGACGCTGACATAACTGCCGTTTAATGGTTTTCTTGTCAATTTTCAGTTCACACACACATATGCTCATATGTGCTTTCGTAGGATACATTTTCTCACAGCGCAGGCTAAAGTGCACGTGCCCACACTGTATGTTAAATAATTATATACCATCATGGTAGGGTACTGTCCAATCTGTGGGAAGCCTGTCTACTTTGGTGAGTGTGACCCCCTACATTTTTACTCTATACATCTGCCTTCCTTTATGTCTAGAATTTTCTTTTTGATTGTTTAGATATCTCTCTCTCTCTGTCTCTCTCTCTGTCTCTCTCTGTCTCTCTCCCTCCCTCTTTTCTTTTACTTGTTTCAATAGGAAAAAGCATTAATAAGAAAATTCCAGTTGTATTAATTTAAAAAGTCACAAAGCGGTCAAAAAAGTCTGTGGGATAAAAGAAAAGTAGTGACCAGGTGAAAATGTATACTATTCATTATAAACCTTTCTTACAGAATATATTATAACCTGCCAAACACAGGTGCAAGTAATAATTTGAACAATGGCTGGATTTAATTTAGTTGTAACAGTATTAAGTGCATATTGACTCAGAGAAACATTGTTCTTGTAACTGAGATATTGTTAGCATCATTCATTACACCTGTGTTATTCCTTCTATGGCACATCAATATATCTGCCTTGAAAAAGGGGCTTTGATATTCATTTTGATATGTACTACAAATGTTTTGTTGATATATCTGGCTCTATTCTCTCTTTGGAGGATAAAAAGAAGGCCTTTTCATTGGCTTTCTCCTCTTTTAAGCATGCACACACAAATGCACGCACACGTATCCATGTTAACAGGATGTGGGTCTAGCCAAATGAGCTCGCACACTGCTTTCTGGGTTTCCTCCTTACCTCCTGTCTTTTTTAGTCGAGTCCTCTCATACACTCAGATCTCTAACTATTAAACGCACAGCAGCACTTAAACCAAGTCTTTTGTTGTTTTTTATTTTACAAGCTATTTTTACTTTTCTATCCATGAGCCAGTTAAGTTAAAACTCTCTGCTGTTACCTGGTCTACTTAACTCCTCCTTCAACACACTTTCTGGTCAGTGTGTACTTATGAAAACAGCAGTCTATATTCAGAACCAGACACTTAAATCTCACTGTTTCTTGTAAATTACTGTAAATGAAAAATATATATTTTTTCTGATTGAAGTGATTGTCCTAAATTTGAGAGAATGCAAAAGGGATTGTGTGCAAATGCAAAATTATTCTGACTTTTTAGTGAAATATCTATAAAAAGATAACCCATGCTTCTCGTTATTTTTGATTTGGCACAGGTGAGAAGAAGAGGTCCTTAGGGAGGGACTACCACCCTCTTTGTCTCAAGTGTCAAAACTGCAACAGACAGCTGACAGCTGGACAACATGCTGAGGTATGTGTGGAAAATGAATGAGGCAATATGTAAAAGCAAAAAAAAGTGATTACATGAATGAGGATGTTGCAAGAATGATGCAGTAAATTTGTCCTACTGATTGTGTTTCAGTATGATGAAAAGTCATATTGTTCCCACTGCTACCTGAAGATGTTTGGTCCAAGAGGTACTGCCTTCCCACCATGAAAGCACACACACACACACACACACACACTGGCACCCACATGCAGTTTCTGAATGTCTTTTCTCTGTGTGAATCTTTCTTGACAGGTAACAGGTGACATGGCTCCTTCATAGACACCAGACTGAACCAACATGGACAAATGCTGACATAGGCCTACAAAAGACATCCAGGGCCTGTTTATTGGCCCCAAATCATGACAAAATAAATAGATAAATATGAAGGATAGACAGATAGCTAATAGTCAATCAACTTTACTTGTCTATGATTTGTACCTCCACAAAACAAAGTATTTATAAATGTGTGATGACCACTTGATCCCCTGTGTAGGTGATTGTTCACTTTTATAATGTTAATTAATTTTGATTGTAAATTATTAGTCTGTATTAATAAATGCATTTGTAAACATGACAACGTTAAACCCTGGTGGATGTCTAAGTCTAAGTGATGGACTTTGTAATCAAGAGCCCACATGCTCATATCTGGGCACGCAGGGTGGATGTATTTGCTCACAAACTAACAAATACTCTAATCACAGACAACACACATGCACACACAAAAAAATGAGTTGAGCTATAGGGTTCCCCCTCTCTCCCTCATCAAGCAACCAGGGGAAAGGAGAAGGAAGGAAGGAAGGAAGGAGGAATGGATGAGGGTGGTTGCTGTTGGCAGGGTAAACCAGATCTTATGCCAGCAGAATCTGCTGGAATGGATGCTACAGTGAGGCAAAGACAGATCTCTCACACACACACACACACACACACACACACACACACACACACACACACACACACACACACACACACACACACACACACACACACATGCATTCATGCACACTGCTGCCCCTGAAGCAGTGTGTCTTGACTGCTGCAGGGGCTTGTCACCCAGTGGTGGGTGAAGTACATTGACACAAACACATACACACACATCGAGAAAGAGGTGTGCTGACGTGCTTCCCTGTAAAGTGTCATGTGTCACAAGAGTGACATTTCAGGTATTTGTCCTTGAAGGATGGGATACAGAAGAAAAGGGTATAAAGGATAAAAGAGGCAGAGGTGGAAACAATACGGAGAAAGCTGATGGACAAAGGAAGAGAGGGCTGATGGAATTATTTTAACATCTGCAAAGAGCCAGCAGAGGGATGCCTGTGTGTCTCTCCAGCATGTCTTTGAACCTGTCCGTCTCCCTCTCATCCCCCAGAACCTCCTTCATCCTCCCTTTTCTTCTATCCTTGCACTCTCCCCCTCCTTCCTCCCTCCATATCTCCTTCACCCCCTAACCCCCTACCTTGATAGATCACATGACTGCTGTGATACCAGCTGGCTGACTGCTCATTTGCATGTGTTTCAGCTTCATTCTCTTATTAGGGAGAGGGGTGGTGGTGGTGGTGGAGGTGCCGAGTAATAGGTTGAAAGGGGCTGAGGGTGAAGGGAGAGCGAGTTGCTGTGGAGAGTGCTGGGTGATTGAGGGGCACTGTGAGGCCTGACATAAAAAGAGGGAGAGAGACCATGGACTTATAGGGGAAACAAGAACAGAGAGGGGAAAGTAAAATGCAGGAATATAAAATCAATGTATTAGGTCTGGCATACCAAGGACTCTTGAACCTGCCATCCAACATGTGTCCAAAGAGGTACAGAGCTTAATAGAATGTATCAATATCTTTCCATGTGCTGGCTGCACCACAAAACAGCCCATTTGTGGTTCCACCTTAAGTTATGGCAGCCCGTGGGTAGGTCAGGAATCACTCCTATGCTGACCTGACAATGTTGACACATGATGAGGAACAACAAATTGAATAGCACCATTTTACATTAAAGAAAAAAAGAAAGAATGTTTCTCAGGAAAAGTCACTTTGCATGGGACTCAACACTTTGCACTAGTCTTCATCTGTGTATCACTGTCGACATCTAGTGGCCATAAAAGTTACCACATTTCAAAAGAAGGTAACCAGGGACATGAATGACAGGCCAGGAATCAGTACACTCGTTTGCCAAGTGTCTTGAACATTTTGAAGTATGGCGATGAGTTAAATATCAAAATACAAGTTCTTTTTTGTGTAAAACAGCGTCGCTTTTTGATTATTTCCAACAAAGCGTTTGCCCGTTACCTGAAATAATTTTAATAAGATAAGATTTAGGGAAATTCGTCATAATAAAACCTAAAAAAAAGTTTCGGAGCTGTTTAACTTTGTCTAACAGGTTTATTAAGATTACCTGATGTTAATGTATAAATGAAGCACTCATTTTGTTATTGTTCATTGTTTACAATTTAAGCTTCTTAAAAAATGCAACAGAGAAAAAGCGAAAAAGAAGCCAACAGGTGAACCTAATTATTAACTTACTGACTCAAAAAGCCATCGCAACTAGTTTCGGCCTCCAATAAAAAGCTGTTTTGAAGACGTTGAACGCATGTTTTATGGATTGTAAAACGTTTGGTTCACGCCCTACGTTAAATATAGTCTATGTGAAGTTGAAATGTGTGATTTCCATAATAAATATTGTTATAGATGTGTTTTTGCACATTTTACCGGAATATTGCTCACGTCTTAAAATTGCGTGAGTTCGGATTTTCACAAGGAGCACCTGAAGGCAACGTTTGCCAGAGGTGTTCTTTCGTGGCGCGCATGCGCAGTGACTCAACTAGGAAGCAGAGCCGACTATCTTGACGGATTATGTGGACGTATCGGTGAAGGAAGCCGCTTCCGATTCATTTTCGGAGGGCTAGACACTCGTGGAAATAAGGGAGTCTCGTAAAAATGGACGACTGACAGCTTGAGGCAAAGTCTGTGTGATTCAATTGACATTGAATTGTATGTAATTAAAAACGGAGCCATAATGATGTCAGAATGCGAGCCGACAGAGACGGAGAGCAGCGAGCCCGGGCTGGACACTGGAGCAACAGCGGTGCCCGCTCCGGAGTGTGACTTTCACTCCTCAGACCCTCCGACGGTCTTATTTGACAGGAACGGGATAGGTTTGGGACCCGTGTCGAACCTCGGAGGTGCCGTTCGTATTTCGGACTCGTGTGAAAGCGTCCTGACCGAACTGGAGACGGACGGGTCGGGCGAAGAGGCGCTGTTGTTACCGTGCCTAGCAGGAAGCTCGTCGTCCCCGCGGGGTGTGGGAGAGAAGCGCAGCAGGCGGAACAGACACAGCTCGTCGTCGGATAAAGACACCCTGGCCTCCCCAGGTAACTGTTTTAGATCTAATTAAAGTACACACATGTGCAGCTGAGTTGGGTCAGAGAACCCCTGTGCAATAGGACATGTCTGGAGGGGTGGGGGGGAGGAGGGAGGGGGAGCATGTGTTTTGTTTTGTTATGGTTCAGCCAGTACAAAATGACTGATTATTGTTACATGTATAGATACCAGTGACTGTAACGTGTCCAACACGTCGTGATGTATTTCAAGTCCTCTGATGAGGGTTAGCACTGTGGCTCTCCACCAGGAGCCCCTCATGCCCTTGGAGGCTCTTGGGTCTGATTCGGGGACTTAAAGCGTTGGATATTGAAGGGGTATAAAGCAGTAACTTGTTGCTCTGCTCTGGGAAAGTACTAAGCAAACAAACAACTCTGTGCATGTTATGAAAACTATCCATATAATTGATATCCGGTTACATTTATTGCATTAGGTTTGTGTTCCTCGTCTGCGTGTGTTCCCAGTGAACTGATGTAATAATAACACGTTATCTTCTCTGTGGATGATATCAGCTGGCACTTGGACCTGGTGACCCGAACACGACATGGAAGTTCAGCCACGAGTACAGTCAGTAGGAATAGTTTAGTGTCCTCAATGTAAACACCCTGTAATCATCACTCAATATAATAATCAATATTGTATAATATTTGTAGTTTTAAAAAAAAAAAAAAGTTCCTGTGTTAATACCAATTCAGATCAAGCAGGTTTTTAAGCGGACGTCTTCGTCAGTATGGATGTAGACTTAAAGTGGTGAACAGCGTTTGTTTAGTTGCTTATCTGTTGTCAGCCTTATGTATTTGCAGTATTAAATTTGGTTTGGACTATAAAGAAAAATATGGTATCGTGGAAAACAAAGAAACAGTGATCATGGAAGCGGCATATATTTTGACCTAACCACTCATTGGATTTAACACCACTCATACCACCCACCTTTTTCCCCTTCAATGTAAATTTGGAGCATGTGTTTCCTTTTATAGTCACTCATATGGCTCTCTCTGCTGAGATCTATTGTTTGACCATGTTCTATTGGGGCCAGAAATGTAAGCAACAGGTATAAAGACACTGAGCCTGAAATCACAAGTGTTAGTGTCCCATTTACTCTGGCCTTTTAGAGTAATGATACAATATCTCTCAGAACTATGTGTTATTCCTAATTTTAATGCACTAGAACAAACACTGTGTTGTAATTCTAGACCTGAACACTGACGCTTTGTATGATATTAAAGGTCACGCCAATCTCCATTGAAAATTCTGTTCAATTCTACCATGGAACGTGGCGCTAAACCATGCGAGTCCTTCTGGATAAAATTTACATTCATATAATTTGGAAAACTGCATCCAGTTTTTATTTCTTCCGTTCACATTGTCTTCTTTCATCAGAGTCCGCTGTCCATGAGTATTTATTGCAGTGTGCAGGGACCAATGTCACGTTATCTTATTTTAAAGTTATGCAAAATACATTTAATCTTGCTACATTTGCATACATTGAAATATTGAATCATGTAACTGTAAGCACAGGACAAAGTTTTCAATGTGTAACAAGTAAAACACTAATGAATCAAGACTATGAGCTTGCAGTGGCTTGGTTTTAAGTTTTCCAGAGTGCAGTGTTGCGACATCTCACACTGTGTGCACTGCAGGTCAGCAGGTCTCTAGAGCGCTGAGTGAAAAAGCTCTGCTGGGCCCATTAACTGACTGAGGGCACAGCGAGACAGACATTAAATATACACAAGGCCTTTGTGCAAGCAAACAGTCTGTAGTTCAGTACAATGAGGATGATGATGATGATGATGATGAAGAAGAGGGGATTTGGAAGAGAGGAGGTAAACACGTGTGTTTACTTTCACTACAGCTTTCAGTGGGAGTGAAAATGGGACGAGAGAGAGATTCCTGCCTCCTGCAGTCAAACTGCACAGTGATATAATCACAGACTTTCATCAACAGTACAATCCAGTGCAAGCATACATCCATCACCAGGCAAGACAGCTGAATAAACCCACTGAATCTATTGTTGGAAATTAAATGATGAAGATAAAATATTGTGTCAGCTTTGTTTTACAGACAGATAAATTGCGTTGTAAATCAGAGGCACTCCGCGGTACTTTATCACAATCTGTCTTCAGGTCTGTGTTGGTTCCATATTCTATTCATCTTAATGTAAAGACGGAGCTGTTTTTAAATATCAATCAGCTTCCCTGCAGACCACCAAAAATGTACCTTCATGTCCCCACTTCTTGTGGCAGGATGACATACTAGTCATTAGAACGTATACATCAACTAGACCTTTCAGCTTCAGGGCGGTTGCTGTGGACATCATTGTGGCCTGACTCAATTTGACTCAAAGGGAAATGACACGTCTCATATGGTTATCAGGCAAACACTGCGTAACATGCAGACAAAACCAGAGCATCATTTGTTACATGTCTTTCTAATATTCAGCCTTTTTTTTTCAATTGGAGCCCTAGAATGCACAATAATTACATACATACACAACATTGTGTGAATTGATTCGTTGTAATATTTCTTCACCACATATATTCCTCCAAATCAGGATCAATCACATGTAAACTGTGTGTCAGTTAATAGTTTGCTTTTTTATACTATACATAGGCCAAACTATATATAGTTTACTTTCATGGAAATTTGGTTGATCAAGACGGCTGACCGCTGTTGTATGATCTGACCTGCTGGTGAAGTTTGCTAGGCTTACCAAGTGCCAAATGGAGCCAAATGGAGCAGAAAACACAAGCAAAGCCTCTCTTAATACATTATTTTGGTTGCTCCCTAGCACTACGCTGATTTGCACCTTATGATGCACAGACCTTAAAACATAAAAAATTCATCATTCGCAAATCACCCATCATAGGAACAAAAACTGTTGCTGGAAGTCTTTTACAGTCCCAATGGTAATTAAAAGACTCGGACTATGATGGGACAATTCAATGTGCTGGGTTAAGTGTAGGTGGGCCACATGGCTGACATTAAATCCTGACATACTGTATATCTACTTTATCTAAAAGTCCCTGATTATTATTTTTTTGCATATCTTCCTTCTATTCTACCATTCCCTCTTTTTAATTTGCTTCTCTCAGTCTCCCTTCAAGTAAATTAGCTACAAAGCTATCTTTGGTTTCTCCTTATCTCACTGTGACAAAACAGCATATTAACTCTCCTCTCGTCCTTTTGTCCATCCTCCTCTCTCCTCCTCCCCTTGTCTGACCCTGCATCCAACTGTGACTGGAGTGTGACTTATACCGAGCATATGGAGCCTTTCTGTCAGCTGACTGCTATGACCCGTGTGAGGAGGAGACGTGTCTTGTCATGTGATCGGGCCTTCATTGAAGGAATAATTAGCATCCAATGCCCATTAGAGAGCAGTCTCATCCAGAGAACTAGATCAGATCTGCAAGGCAATATAAAGTGCCATTTTCTGATGAGCGGAGTCACTCAATCAGCTCTGTCGCCTCACTGTGTGTGTGTGTGTGTGTGTGTGTGTGTGTGTGTGTGTGTGTGTGTGTGTGTGTGTGTGTGTGTGTGTGTGTGTGTGTGTGTGTGTGTGTGTGTGTGTGTGTGTGTGTGTGTGTGTGCGCGTGCGCACAGTCCAAAGATGTGCAAGTTTGGTGAAATTGCCCATTAATGTGAATGTATGTGATAGACTAGCCACCTGTCCAGGTTGTAGCCCACCTCTCACCCAGTGAGTGCTGGGAACAGTTCAAGCCTCCCATGACCCTGAACATAAGAGTTTAGAGAATGGATGGATGGCCCTAGTTGCCTCTCTCACATACAAACTGTGTGCATGATCGGACACAGTGGAATGGGTAATTTGAGGAGAAAGAGTAGATGGAAAAGACTGACCTATAGATAGGCTTACAAGCATATAGACATATACAGTATTTGGATGAAATAAAAAAATATACATATTTGGGGCTTTTTTTTTTTTTTTTTTTTTACAATCTGTGTTCACTTAAAAAAAGCTTTTAATAGATCAATATCGGATTTTTACTTGTAAAATGCAAAAATGATTTCTAACTGTTTTTCAATATCATTCATGCACTGGTCAAAAACATATTTTCATGGCAATAAGCTCCTTTTTGTGTACTATGACACAGGTTGCCATGGATATTTCCTGATGGTGCTTCGAGGTTCCCACACAACTTTATTAATAATGTATTTAACTGGCATAAATGTAACACCATACAGTGGCATGATAACACAGTATGCCTTTCTTACATTTTTTTTTTTTTACAAATCTGATTTCCCACTATGTAAACATGAATATCAATCTGAATTTTTTTTCCTGTTCTAGGTAACAGCAGTGGAGACTTCAACCATTTCCCCGACGATCCCGAGTTTGGAGATATTATCCAAAGGGCGGAACAAGCTATTGAGAACGGAGTCTTTCCAGAAAGGATCTCCCAGGGTTCTAGTGGGAGCTACTTTGTCAAAGACCCAAAAGGGGTAAGGAGGGGATAGAGGAATCACACATTTATAGCATCAGATTTATCCAGCTGTGTAGAAATTCTAGCTGGTGATGAAATGTGCTAGCTTTTGACTTTTAGCTTCCTGTAAGCTGCCTGTAAGGTGGGTCTACATTGCTCTCAACCAGTCAAGCTGCTAAAAAGAGTGCAGAGGAGGTGAGTTAGAAGGCTGACAGGAGGAATCCATAGTGAAGACTCTTTGAACAATGCAGCCAGCAAAGCTTGCATCAATAACAGATAGCTGTCATCCACAGTTGGGATCTTTAATGTACACTGCAGGGGAAATATATTGATCATTAACTTGTTAGCAGTATCTCTGTCACTTTACATGTGTTGCTATAACTTTAAATGCCTTGCCTTTTGTTCTTTAATCTTTTTATTTAAAGGTCACATAAAATTTAATATGGCAAGTTCTGTCGCGGTTCTGTCCCTATGTGTGCTGTATTCTCCCAGTCTGCCATATGCCAAATATATGGCAAAATGCATCCTTGAAATAACACTCTTTATCATTCTCTTTTCCTTCAGCAGAAAGTCATTGGTGTTTTCAAACCAAAGTCAGAGGAGCCTTACGGTCACCTGAACCCCAAATGGACCAAATATTTTCACAAGGTACACTGTGTCACATGTGTTGTCTGTGTGTAAACAACAAGTACAGGTCCATTTACCATTTACCATTCCATAAACAATCTGAGGGAGTACAAGCAGCAGTCGAAATTAGCTTTTTTGTTTTTTGAAACCGCGTTCTAAAAGTTTCCTGGTTGCCCTCTCTGTCTCTCCCTCTCTAACTAGCTGTGCTGTCCGTGTTGTTTCGGCCGAGGCTGCTTGTTGCCTAACCAGGGTTACCTCTCAGAGGCTGCTGCCTCACTGGTGGATACCAAACTTGGCCTGGGAGTGGTGCCGAAAACAAAGGTGGGGGCTCTGACTGCATTCATGTTATTGCATTTCAACACCTCTGCATCGATGGCACCACTGTTCCTGCTTCCACACATATCCGTGACCTCAGTATCAATTTAGATCCAACCCTCTCCTTTGAACGCCACGTCAATCACATCACAAAAACTGCCTTATTTCATTTTAAAGACATCGCCCGCCTACGCCCCTCCCTCTCCTCCTCAGCCGCTGAAACACTCCACACATTCATCACCTCTCGCCTGGACTACTGCAACAGCATCCTGTACGGCACATCCACCAAAATCATCAACAAACTACAATACATCCAGAATTCAGCTGCCCGTCTGTCCCCCCACTCCCACATCAGATCACATCACCCCAGTCCTTCAAAATATCCACTGGCTTCCCATACAGCAAATAATACAGTTCAAGGTTCTCCTCATTACATACAAAGCCCTTCACAACCTAGACCCGTCATACCTTTCTGACCTCCTGCACCGACAAGCTCCCACCCACAACCTCACACACACAAACTCATTTATTTAAATCTGCTTTTAACCTGTGATACTAGTTATGTATGTTTTTGACTGCAAGCAGTCTAAATTCTGAACTCCTGTAAATGTATAGAAAAAGAATATTCAGTGAACATCTGAATGGACCTGGATGTAGATGTGATATTTTTTTTTGGAGAAACTAGACTCCAGTGGTCATCGGTTACAACTATAAACCAGTGATAATCTGTTTTTATCAGGTGGTGTATCTGGCCAGTGACACATTCCACTACAGTGCCATCGACAGAGCCAAATCCAAGGGAAAGAAGTACGCCTTAGAAAAAGTCCCCAAGGTGGGACGACGCTTCCACAGAGTGGGCTTGCCACCTAAGGTAATTCATGGTCAAATGTTCCAAACCGTGAGCTGTTCTATACGAGCAATCAATGAGAAACAGAGGCTATTCCTGTGTGTTAGACCCCTTCGGCTTTACTTTTCATTTTCTTTAAGTTATTGTGTGAAACACCTTGTAGCTGTCAAGGCCTTTTTAGGTTTAATTAGAACAAATACTAATACATACTAATGATAATTATAGTACTAGCCTATTTTTGTGTCTTTAATAATTTCTTTAAATGTCATACTTTTTTTTTTTACATATACATGGCCTGCTGTCTCGTCATTTATAGATGAAAGGGTTGTGGTCTCAGTGAGCGAAGGGCTCAGAATAGCTGCTGATGCAGCCCTGGCAGAGGACAGTAAAAGGAATCGTGTCACACTCTGTTCCCTGGAAAGACAGGTTTATTCAAATAAATAGGTCAAAGGAAGCATAAATGTCATCTCTTCTTTAGAATCTTATCTCTGGTGTCGTCTGCTGCTGTAATCGCATCCAGCACCAATTTAAGCATTTCACCAAAAACGTGTATAACAACATACTGTGCAGCTTCCTGTTTCTCATCTGAGACAGCCTTTTGAAAGTCTATAGCTTTGTACATGTTGTGAAAAGATGTCTGGAAAAATGTGCTTCATGTTTCAACTGTTATGAATTGCTGACATTTTGGCTGGTTGATGTCACAATTTCACGTTACATAATTTGCACCCCACCACGTCATTTCCATAGAAACAAGCTCAGAACTACACTCACCGGCCACTTTATTAGGTACACCTTGCTAGTACCGGGTTGGACCCCCTTTTGCCTTCAGAACGGACTTAATTATTCGTAGTATAGATTCAACAAGGTGTTGTAAACATTCCTCAGAGATTTTGGTCCATATTGACATGATAGCATCACACAGTTGCTGCAGATTTGTCGGTTGCACATCAATGATGCGAATCTCCCCTTCCACCACATCCCAAAGGTTCTCTATTGGATTTAGATCTGGAGATGGTGGAGGCCATTGGAGTACAGTGAACTCATTGCCATGTTCAAGAAACCAGTTTGAGATGATTTGAGCTTTGTGACATGGTGCATTATCCTGCTGAGAGTAGCCATCAGAAGATGGGTACACTGTGGTCATAAAGGGATGGACATGGTCAGCAACAATACTCAGGTAGGCCGTGGCATTTAAACAATGCTGAATTGGTACTAAGGGGCCCAAAGTGTGCCAAGAAAATATCCCCCACACCATTACACCACCACCACCAGCCTGAACCGTTGATACAAGGCAGGATGGATCCATGCTTTCATGTTGTTTACGCCAAATTCTGACCCTACCATCTGAATGTCGCAGCTGAAATCGAGATTCATCAGACCAGGCAACATTTTTCCAATCTTCTATTGTCCAGTTTTTGTGAGCCTGTGCGAATTGTAGCCTCAGTTTCCTGTTGTTAGCTGACAGGAGTGGCACCCGGTATGGTCTTCTGCTGCTGGAGCCCATCTGCTTCAGCTTGTTCTGCATACCTTGGTTTCTTCACCACGTCTAGGTGCCTCAATGCATTGAGTTGCTGCCATGTGATTGGCTGATTAGCTATTTGTGTTAACAAGCCATTGAACAGGTGTGCCTAATAAAGTGGCCGGTGAGTGTATATGTGATGTGGTGTGTGTTTGCTTCCAGGTGGGCTCATTTCAGCTGTTTGTGGAGGGTTACCGTGAAGCGGACTACTGGCTGCGGCGCTTTGAGGCGGAATCTTTGCCAGAAAACATCCGGAAGCAGCTGCAGTCCCAGTTTGAGCGGCTGGTAGTGCTGGACTACGTTATCAGAAACACAGGTGAGGGTTTGTCTGTGTTGACGTTTAAACACAGTGTTTAATAAACTTAAACCCAGCTATTATTTAAACTTTGTTAAGTTGCCCTTGCTTGTATTGACTGACTGATTTTGGTAATGATAAAAATGACATTCATCATATTTTAGGGAGAGAGTTTTGTCAATGTCACCTTTTTTTTTTTTTTTTTTTTTGGACTACATAGTCGCTTGTTGACATTGTCGGGCCTTGTGTAAGTGTGTTACATGGAATTTGAATTTGTCATCATGGCTAATCATTTTAATAGCTGCCTGATTATGGACTTCCATCACCTACATATGTTTGTCTTCCTTCTCAGATCGAGGTAATGACAACTGGTTGATCAAGTATGAGAAGCCAGGAGGAGGAGGAGGAGGAGGAGGAGGAGGAGGCGGACAAAAGGTGAGGTTAAATCAACACTTACTGAGGGTGTGTTTAGACTGATCATACAGCAAATTGTCACCCCGCGTCATGCATTTAAACAGTTTGAATGCTGATCCATTTTCATCGTGGAACACCGCTAATGTTAAACACACACACACACACACACACACACACACACAAAAGCTTAAACGCACAACACTCTGTCACTCATTCACACACACCCAGGACACACAGGGGCCCACACAGACAGACAATAAATGGAAATTGCAGGTCTGCAACAAACCAGAGCCCCAGTGACTTTTCTGGTAACAGCCACCTGAACACTGTCTGACTCCCAATCATCAATCATTGTTTGCCATTCACTGATAAATGTGCTAAAGGTTGTCATCTATCTTACCAATTATTCAGGGTTTTGGGCAGTGATCAATGACTACTCTGGTCACCGCTAATGAATCACTCAGTCAGTTGCTGGTTATGACTTATCTGATCCTCTTTCCCCTCACTGTAGGATGCAGAGTGGACAGAGAATAGCTCCGACTCCTGCATCAAGATTGCAGCGATCGACAACGGCCTGGCCTTCCCCTTTAAACACCCGGACGAATGGAGAGCCTGTATGTTGGTCTCTTTCCTCCCTCGCCTCTCTCCGTTCATGTTCTGTCTTTACTACTTGTCAGTCTTTGTTAAAAACCTTGTCTATACTAATAATAGTGGACACAGTGGTTATTGACTTTCCTCCTGAATTAATTACGTTTTTGTCATTTCCTCTATAAAATGACAAATCCATCACAAGCTACCAGAGCATAGCATGACAGCAATAATTTATTTAAATTACAATGACGGCATTACCATAATAGAAATGACGTAAGTATTAATAGTACGAATTTTGTATTCGGTGAAACATAACAAAACAGTGTCTTTTACATTTGAACTGTTCTCAATCACACAGTTATTATCAGTTAAAGGAATAGATTGAAATATGGGTATTTTTTATTTATTTAGCTTTCTTGTTGAGACTAAGATGGTAAGCAAGAGCCAGAAGGCAATTAGCTTAGCATTATGACTGAGAATAGAAGGGAACAGCTAGCCCGTTTTTTTTCGAAAGGTAGGAAAAAAAAAAAACATTTAGTTTTTTTGTACAGATTGTACAAACAAGATATGACATGTTAATTAGTGAGCTTAGATGTGCTAGTGGGTGGATTTAGTTTGTTATCATTGGACAGAGCCAGGCTCTATGGTTCCCCGTTGCCAGTGTTTGTGCGAAGATAACCAGCTGCTGGATGTAGCTCCATTTCTACCTTACGGACATGAGAGTGGTATCAATCTTTCAATCTGAGCTCCAGACAAGAAAGCCATTCAGCTTATTTATTTTAATTATCGGTCCATCAATGGTTAACTTATTAAATTTGTTTTATTATTATTTCTTTGTGTAACAGTCTCTCTGGATCCCTTTTTAAGGGTGTTCTGGCAAAAAAAAAGGACAGTTTACAATGAATGAAAACAACATTAAAGACACAACATCATATAACAAGACAGCGTGGACTCTGCAAATAGGTATAGACAGTTGCCAAAGAGGAGGGCTTTGACTGTAGCGGCAGCAGGCAAAGGTTGTTTAATTTCCTACAGCGTGTTGTGAGAGCTGATAACAAAGAGTACTGTTGCCTTTTTCCATCAGACCCGTTCCACTGGGCATGGCTCCCCCAGGCTAAGGTGACCTTCTCCCAGGAGACCAGAGACCTGGTGCTGTCCCGCCTATCTGACATGAACTTTGTCCAGGACCTCTGTGAGGACCTCTATGAGATGTTCAAGGTGCAAGCCCCCTTATAACTTTCCTCTTCACTTTGAGATTATTTAATCGTTGTGTAAATAAACCGCTTTCTGTCAGCAAAGCAACACGGGCACATTTGAATGTAGTGACACAGGATACCTGCTAACAGGAGTTATTGTTTCTCTCTTCAGACGGATAAAGGCTTTGATAAAACCATGTTCGAGAGACAAATGTCTGTAATGAGGGGACAGGTGAGTTTTCTTTTTGACTGTATTGTTCCGGCTTTTCTTTTACCTGTTTGGATTAAAGACCAATGAGTGTGTCCTAGCATAATGATTACATTGGTCAAAGGAAGACAACGACAGACAGTTTGTGCCACAAAACAAGTCTTTTTTAGTTTTTTTACATAGTTCTCATAATTAACTGTGCATACTCTACTGTATATGGTTCTGTTTGGGCTACATGATGCTGTCTTCTACTCCCGTTAGAGCGGAAACAATGAATCTGTTCGACAGAGAATTAACTATTTTGGTGATTCATTGTTGAAGTAATTTTTCAACATATTTGATAGAGATGGATTATGCTACTCTTAAATGCAACCAATGCAGCAGCACTGGAAAATGCTTTCTGCACGTCATACATCATGAACCCCGTTTTTGTCACCAGGTGTTGAATCTGACCCAGGCGCTGAAGGACGGGAAGAGCCCCATCCAGCTGGTGCAGATGCCCCGGGTGGTGGTGGAGCGCAGCCGCTCAGGTGGTCAAGGACGTGTGGTCACACTTGGCAACGCCTTCACACAAACCTTCCACTGCAAGCGCCCCTTTTTTACCTCTTGGTAGTCAGATGGGTGAGGAGGGCAGTTGAGGAGAGACTTCTGCAACAGCTCTTTTTTTTTTTTTTTTCACCTGAAGTCGGGAAGCGAGGGAGGAGACGTGGTTATCGCACTGGAGACTGCTCATCTTTCTTTGCCGAGAGAAGAAATTAGGACACGGAAGAAGTAAGAAAGAAAGTAAGATGGAGAAACTTGTCTTCGCCCCATTCCACATTTTGTGAAGAGAGCGCAGATGAGCATGGGAGCTTGTGAGATTGGCATACCAGTGTCTCCTAGAGACCGTGGGTCTGTTGGTGGTTACCATGGTGACTTAATAGGATAATCGGATTTTCCACAGAGGTGGGCTTTGTTTATTGTTAGAAGGCAAAAAGGATTATTTTTACCCACCCAAAGTACCTGTTGAAGTACCTTGCGAGGTCTCATAGTGGTGCTAATGGCCAAAGAAGAAGTACTAACAAACAACAGATCTGTAGTCCTTCAGTATGTTTGGGAATCTAAAGCACTGGTTTCACAGATCTCTCCAGAAAGTGATTTATTTATTTATTTTTACGTGGGACAGTGTTGTTCCTTGCCTGGGATTACATCTCAAACTATTTGTTTTGCCTTGTAGGAATACTTATCAAAATATAGATGTGCACTTGCACTGCTGGAAGTGTTTGACTAGTTCTACAGAGCTGGATTAAACTGCTTTTTACCCAGTGTTAGCTTTTGAAACCACATCTGTTGAACGAACACAAGCCCAGTGTCTTCAACCCTCACTACTGCCAAAATCTGTTTGTGGAAGGAGTATTTAACAGCCTCAAGAAAATTAATATTGTTGAAACTTGAATATGAAATTTGGGGAAGGAGGACTAGTGATAAACACATTGTTTGAATGTAAGCTGTTTACGTCTTCTATACAGTTTGTTGCTCCGAAACATTTCAATATGAGTGAATGCTGTAACAATGAATGTATTGGTTGTTTGACATGTATTTAATTGCTGGCAAGCAGCTTTCTCTTGAACATTGTGGCATGGGGGTCAGCACTTCATCTGTGCCCTTTATGATACATATGAAGAGGAAAACAAAATGGAGGACTATGTTTCACACATGCTCGATGCCCTTGTGTTTTCTTATGTATGCATCTTGAAATTTCTATTCCAACTCAATGATTGTATGAGAAAAGTTGTATATTTAACAGATGAAAAATAAAATTTGGGAAATTTGAATCTTGCTTGTTGCCTTCAAACAATGTTGACAAAGGTTTGTTCAGCAGAGCTGAAAGAGGCTGCTTCCCTGACGAGACCATTAGACCACTTACTGAACTGATGACGGGATCAGTAATACCGGAAGCCAAAGTGAGCTATTAATAACTGTTGACTTCAAATGTAGCCCGTACCCTCTTCTCTATTATACTGTTTGTGGAAAAAAAAGAAGTAACACTATTTTAATTCTGTAATTTGCTAATTTATGATATTTGAGTGTATATTCTTAAATCTGAGAAAAGAGAAAACACACTTCTCAAGGTGATTTATAATGAACTATAAATGTTGTTAAGGAAAAACAACAGATTGAAAAATCCAGAGAATACGATGAATACTGTAAATAACAATATGGGTATTTTGTGATTGTTGCACCATGGGGATCAGTGCTTCTTTCAGCCTGGTATGTCTTCTCTAACTTACTGTACATCTAAAGCTGCAAATAAGTTGTCAGGATTGACTTGTCTTGCATTCATATTTTTTTATGCATCAAGTTATCATGTATTCTTTACAAGTCCAATTTGACAATTTTCTTTACAAACAACTAATTCACTAATTGTGTAACTGTTTCAGCATTCAGGGGAAATACCTAAGCCATTTATCATGGTTCGTCACTATGGTTACGAGAACACCTTGGTAATCAATGACCTTACAGAAAGCAGTGATACTGAAACCTTGAACTGACAACATAGCTGTGTCTTACATGCAATGGTGCACGCGGCAGGGAGATCGATAAAAAGGATTTCAATGTAGGCTTTGATGAGCAGATGTTATCATGTGGACATAAACACGTGCATAATTGAACTGCCCTGATTAAAACATATCTACATGCATGTGCAAATTAAACACGCGCACCAACACACACCCTCACACACGCCCTCCGCACGATGCCCCTTGTGCCATGACACAGGTGGAAGTGAAGAGGCTGGAAAGTGTCACCACACGCTCATCCGTTTGGATAGATGTGTCATGCATACCGGCGCAGCACGCATCTGCAGAGGAAATAAAATATGAAAGCATATGTTGCAATAAGATTAGCATCTGTATCAGCAGAGAAGTGGGGGGGGGGGGCAGGTGGCTTAACACTGCCACCATGTGGGAAACATTCCTTTTGCTGAATTTACAGTAAGGGCACATCTCTTGAAATTCAGGAGTTTGCTATGACTCTCAAATTGACTGACAGGTCCTCTAAAGCAATGACTAACATTACATCAACACAATATTTACATCTAATATTTTGAGTAGAACTAGCCAATATTTTGAATTATGATTGCAGTATTAGAGGCTATTGCTTTACAGCCACAAGCAGGAGGTAAGTGTCAACACAATAAGCCTTTTTCACAGCACACATTTTGACTTGTCATAGTAGGAAAAACACAGGTGTTAATAAAAACCTGAACAAGGCTCCGTTCTATTCAAGTGTCCCAGCATGCACAGTACCAGAACCCTGCAATTGAAGCAACTTCTTGTGATTCAGCCTTCATTAACTGTATTATTTATACCTGTGCTTTACCTGTTGCTTGATACTGTAACGCACACAAAAGTCCCCAGATATAAGAAATGCAGCTATAACAACGATTACCTGCAGGGGGCATTCTAAATCAACACTGGAGCAACTGCTGCTTATTTTGTCTGTAGGAGTAAGATAGCATTTGAATATAATTAATATAACAACGACATTTACTTATTTTTATAAGTCGGATATTTTTACATTTTGAGACATTTTTTAGTCTTGTAGAATCGCTGACAACGGCAGAAATAGAATCCCTTTTAATGTCCATGTCCATGTTTCAATATGTCTTTCAAGAAATCAGTGTAAAGTAACTGTTCTTATATAATTTTAGATTAAGGTATGCCATATTTTGCTTTAGAGGACAACTGTAGAGTAGTGAAGGAGTAGGTTTTAAACTAACCATTATCGGAAGGCTACTTTTGAATTGTGTTTAATGTGTTTTGTCCCCACTAGATGGTGCGCATCTGTTTCATCCCCGGCTGCTGCTCACAGAACTAAGAGCACACAGAACTAAGAGCATACAGTTACCAGGTTATCAAACTATGCAGGCGCTGATGACTACAGAGAGCTGACAACACGAGCGTCATAGACCCACTAACAAACAGCAGCAGTACAGTAACCAGTGGAGAGTATTTAGTCTATTTATTCAGGGTCCGAACACAGAGAAACAGTTGGATAGAGACATTTAATATGAAGATATGAGGAATTATTAAAAATCAATCCGAGCTCCGTGGCGCTGTGAACATTAATCACAATGCAGTTACTTTTACTCGCAGCGGCGTTGCTCTTTACGCACGACTTCACCGGAGCGGTGAGCTCTGCAAAGTGCGCCTCCCGCTGCGACGTGAGCTCCTGCCCGAGCCCCAGCTGTCCCGGCGGGTACGTCCCGGATAGATGTAACTGCTGCCTGGCGTGTTCTCCGCGCGAGGGGGACCCCTGCGGCCGCAAAAACGATCTGCCCTGCGGGGATGGCTTGGAGTGCAAGCTGGTCGCCGCGGGGAGGCGGCGAGGCACCAAGGGCTTCTGCCGGTGTAAGATGGAGCATGGAGTGTGCGGAAGCGACGGGAAAACCTACGGTAATGTGTGTAAGATGAGAGCAGCCAGCCGTAAAGCCGAGCACAAGGGGGGACCCGCAGTTAGCCAAGTGCACAAAGGACCGTGTGCACCTTCAAGCGCAGGTAGGGCAGCTTTGGATGGTCAGAGGGCTACATTCTGGAGAGTTTGGGGAAAGTGATCAAACAAATTCATAAAACGTCCTATATGGACTATGGACTATGTGTCTCTGGTGCAATAGGGTTATATTTGCTTATTTTGCATATCGACCAGCTTAAATACTTTACAGTGCTACCATCTCATCAAATCACTATGCAAAACTAATGATGATGATGATGACTTTTTATTTATTTTTCTTGAAAGAAATCAAGCAAAAAACTAATATTATGCCAAATATGATCTAACTTCCACTTATTGAATATCAGGATTTGCTACTTTCTTTTTATATTATTGTAAACTAAACAGTGACTGTTGGTCAGAGAGAATAACAATTTGAAGATAGGAAATGGTGATGGGCCTTTTTTAATATTTTCTGGTGTTTTATAATTGATGGATCAAAAAATAAATCAACGGATTAATCAATAATGAAAATAATGCTTAATTGCAGCCCTAATTTGGAATTGTTAATATTATTTTAACATACTTTATAAATAATTACCATTGCACTTAGATATGAGTCTTTCTCCTAATACTGATCGTAAAATGCAGTACCAGGATAGAAAGAATAGTAGTTATCTGTGTGTGTGTGTGTGTTTTGTGCGTGCGTGTGTGTGTGTATTTGTATTAATGCAGTGCTTTCCTCATGTCAGTACAGGTCGTCCACTGGTCCATCCCAGCAGCCCTCGCTACAAATTCAACTTCATTGCTGACGTAGTGGAGAAGATAGCTCCCGCTGTTGTCCACATTGAACTGTTCATAAGGTGCGGCGTGTGTGTTTGTGTGTGTGTGTGTGTGTGTGTGTGTGTGTGTGTGTGTGTGTGGGTGGGTGGGTGGGTGGGTGCGTGCGTGCGTGCGTGCGTGCGTGTGTGTGGGCATGTGTGTATCTTTGTGTAGAGAGATGTCAAAGCTCCAGGAGGGAGTGTTGTGTAAAAGATACACCAGTATTAGCAGAGTGTATCAAACAAACATCACAATCTTTAAATTGTAAATATTATTTTGTCATTATCTGGAACACACATGTGTTGTGGGAAATATTCTAAGTGCTAATATAACCTGGATCCAAAATAAGATTTGAATATTTTTGGCCTTTCTTTCTCATTTCCTGTCTCCTTCCTCCCTCTGTCTCCAGACACCCCCTGTTTGGTCGCCACATGCTTCTCTCCAGTGGCTCTGGTGTCATTATGACCCACTCAGGTGTGATTGTGACCAACGCTCACGTGGTAACCACAGCTGCCACGGCGACAGGGAGGCCCAAGCTGCGCGTGCAGCTCCACGACGGCGACGCCTACGAGGCCTCGGTCCGAGATTTAGACAGGAAGGCAGACATCGCCACGATCAAGATCAATCCCCAGGTGAGAGCATTTATGTTAAGCCCAGGCAACATCATAACCACTTTCTTCACCCTTTTCTCTTTATTCAAAGGGATGTAAAAAAATATATATATATTCCAGACATTTCTTGACCCTAATACAAAAATCATTCTGCACTATTGCACAACAACCCATCGCCTGACACGTGTCTGTGCCAACATCAGACAGTTTTCTGCGAGACATTCTGACACAGTTAGATACTTTCCGAAACACCAGCTCTGTGACTCAGACACTGCGCTACTGTGTGTATTTTCACACCTATATCTCAAATACTTGGACAGTTTTGTAAGCATTAGACATGTCTCCATTTCTCTCTCTCTCTGTTTGTTTTGTCTTTTGCTAATTAATTTTGCCCTTCATCTTTTGCATTTTTCTCTCTGTACTACTTGCCCAGTATGTCTCCACCTGACAGTCCTGTCTGTGTTGGTATGTTTGATCCGTCCATATGGGAACAGAAAAAGCTTCCTGTGCTGTCTCTGGGCCGTTCAGCCGATCTGAGACCGGGGGAGTTTGTGGTTGCTATTGGCAGCCCCTTTGCCTTACAGAACACCGTCACCACGGGCATCGTCAGCACCGCCCAGAGAGACGGCAAGGAGCTGGGCATCAAGGACTCAGACATAGACTACATCCAGACTGACGCCATTATTAATGTGAGCTCACGAGCACACACAGACATACTCCTGTACTTCTGTCTTTGTGAGAACCCTCATTGACACAATGCAGTCCCTAGCCCTTTAACCTAACCTCAACCATCACAACTAAAGGCATAACCCCAACCCTAACCCCAAACCTAACCCTAATTATAACCTGAACTTTAGATCCAAGACTGAATCCTCAAACAGGCCTTTGAATATGAGAGAAGTCCTCACTTTCCAAAAATGTCCTCACTCTGTGGTTAAAAAACTTGTTTTGGCCCTCACTATGTTGCAAGTACACACACACACACACACACACACACACACACACACACACACAGGTCATTCATTAAGGACAGATGCAGTTAGAGATTGTTTTGTTTTATATGGATATTATATATTTTGGCCGTTTGCATTTGCGTCAAAATAATTTATGTGATTGTCTTTGTCTCATATTTCATCTTTTCTGTGAGAAGTATGGAAATTCTGGAGGACCTCTTGTTAACTTGGTGAGTAGTGTTAATAACTTGTTGATAACTTATTTGATTGAGGTCCACATTGTTTAATGATCATACTTATTTTTTATTATTACTAACAAAACTAAATAAATCATAAATATATATATCAAGAAATTCTACATGTGCTTATGATCCCAACATTATAAAAGTCTGTTACCAAATTGGACTGAAATTCAGACAAATTGCCATTTGATAATGAGAGTCCAAAAATATCATCATATAACAGGCAAATGATTTACACATGACAACAACTACTACCGCTGCTCATTCTCCTCCACAGTCCTTCTGTGAAAATATGTGATTTCTTTTGACTATGCAATTAAAATGTATTTAATTTGAAATATTGGTTCTACACATAACAATAAAAAACGTGTTACATGAAAAAATTGCTAAAATAAATAATTCATTGTGTCAAACGGGATTGCATCAACATCAACCCAAAAAAGCACAAATAGATAATAATAAAAGATGTGTACAGATCCAAGCAGCAGAGTGATAGCTCGGTTCTAGGCTTCTGAATTTCTGCACACATCTGTGATTTGTTGAGCCATTCAAAGAATGAATGAAGTGAAAAAAAATGGCAGTTCAGTCGGAATTTTAGACTAACATTTGCATAAATAATTGCAAGATTTTGCACCAGTGCCTGTATACATTGTATAGTAATATTCAACGTGTTAAACCACGCACAATTCTCCTTTAGATAATATTTGTAGTAATCAAATTATATTTTAGCCTATATATAGAATATATTGTCCAAAATGTACAACAAGACTTGGACAGTATTTGAGATCTTGAATTTGTACTGTGTGCTGTGCATGTTTCTACGCGTGTGTGTGTGTGTGTGTGTGTGTGTGTGTGTGTGTGTGTGTGTGTGTGTGTGCGTGTGCGTGTGTGTGTGTGTGTGTGTGTGTGTGTGTGTGTGTATTCCCTTCAGGACGGCGAGGTGATAGGCATCAACAGTCTGAAAGTCACAGCAGGGATATCCTTCGCTATACCCTCCGACAGAATCAGGCGCTTCCTCACAGAGTCCCAGACCAAACACAGCAACGGTCAGAGGTCAGAGCTCAGCAGCACGTAGGTAGAAAGTAATAGCAAATAGTTTCTGTTTTTCTTGTTTGAGATCCCGATGTCTATATAGTGGTTATTTCATAGTATTACTCAGTAAATCCCACCCCAGTTGTTGTTGTTGTTGTGACAGAAAAGACAAGACTCCAAAGAAGAGTTACAGCGGAACAACAGTCTGATGCAGGTGGGAGCTGCTGATGGGTCACATGCTGTTTTTTTTTCTTTGTACTTTGTGTTGTTTTTAGAGGCATCAGAGGTGAATATAGACATGTTTTAGGCATCAGGATGCTTACTATCACCAAAGTGTGAGTTGTGACATCCACACACACACTTTTTAGATTATTGTTTTTGCCTATGAATTTCCCTGTTTTAAATGCAGGTGTGACCAGGCCTTTAATTTGCTGACTTCTAAATGCCTTCCATAAGTAGACAGTTTGCACACTTTAAGCTGTGGTGTTTGTATCTATTATTTATTGATTTTATTAGGTAAATATATATATATATATTTAGCTGTTTAAACTACATCTCCTTACGTTTTCATCCCTTCCAGGCAAACCGAACTTGTCCTATCTGTCGAGCCGACGCTTCTGAGGTCCAGCGGGATTCAGAGTGACCAACTCCCAAAACCCTCAAATCCCTGACTCCCTTTTGGATGCACCAACCAATCAATGAACTTCTCTCCTTTTATCATATGCTTCCTCTCACACCTTCTGTCTTATAACTGGGACCAGTGCTGCTTATTCCTTCACTCCTTTTCATCCAGGACACTGAACAGTAATTCTTACCTGGGATCAGCAACTTTCTACTGACTCTCGCTCACTTTATTGCTGAACTTCCTCGGCCTTCTGTTTTTTTTTTACTTTTATACCTTTACTACTCTGCCTTCCGCTCATGGTTACCCCTTTACTATAAATGGCCTTTGAAACACATAAACACATGACTGACACGTCATGACTGTGTTTCAGAGGAGGGTTAAAGTAAGTTGACGTTATAGTCAAACTGAATGGACAACCAGTGCAGACCATTGAAGACATCCATGAGGTGTTGCAGCTTGAACAGCCTCTCCTGCTTGAGATGTGAACTGTTTTTAGATTTCTGGTAAAATGTTCCCAAGCATTTCACACCTCTGGTGATGTATAGTTTGTTTGATGGATTTTGATTTACACATTTTTGGGGTGTGTTTTGTCATAGAGACTCTTAAATAAATACAGTAGCTTCTTGCATTATTCAAAATACTGCAGAGGAAAATATATTGCACAGTATATTATATGAAGTTCAAAGAATATCTGAATAAAAGCTTTAAACAAGAATATGTGCACTGGTATGTATTTGTCTGTTCAGCAGCTGCTGTCCATCTGCACACTGCTTTGTTTATGTCTTCTCATCCCTTCTCCCTCCCACTCTGCCTTGGAAAGACGTTCTGCTAATTTAAACAAATCTAAGCCGACACCTAGACACACACACACACACACACACACACACACACACACACACACACAGACACGCTGAGCAAAGTGCGCTGTTACTGGAAAACTCACTATTATCCTCTCCTTTCGGTGATGGAAATCCTCATGCATAAAGATTTCTGAACCTTGAAGTTAAGGACGGAAATTCCCCCTGAGGCTGCTTTGTCAGTGATTTTAGATCATACAAATTCACCCTGAAACCAATGACAAAACCCGACTTGGCAGCATTTGTTTCAAGATAAAATAAAATGCAATTATGTATAGTTGACTTGAACAAATGCTCTTCGCGGGCTTGACATAACACAATCTTAGGACAGCGTTACTTTTGTTTAGTACAGATGTCTCCCACCATAATGAAATTACCTAAAAATGACCCCACCAAATGTGTGTCCATGTGTGTACACAGTCCATAAACTGACTCAGAAGAGATAAACTTTCCTGCTTATTTACTTATTTGAATAAAGACTGTGGCATGTTACTATTGACGGCAACACTGTGAAAGTGTCACACGGAAGGACAATGGAAAGAAGAAAAGAGACTGGGATAGAGAGCAAGCGGGGGAAATGGGCTGAGAGAATAATTAGAGACAATGGACAAATTACTACCATATCACCCAGCAGGAGTCTTCCTTTAACATGTGCTCCTCTGAGTCTTCACTGAGTGTGTGTGCATGTGTGTGTGTGTGTGTCGCTGACCCAGTTGTTTGAGAGTGTATGTGGTTTAGACTTCTTGTCAAGACATATTGTCAAAGCAGAGAGCCAGACTACTTCAGTAGGGGCAGACAGGGGACACAGCTGTTTGTCCTTAAATGGACACAATTAAGATGGCGTCACTGAGCTCACACCAAAACAAAACATCTCATACTTCCTGTTTTATGCTTAATTTAACAATACGCGTGCATCAAATACATTAATGTATGATGAAATATACCATACATTTCCCATAAGGTCCCGTTGAAGCAGTTGATCAATTAATGTATCACCATCTAGAGGCCAAATGGAGTATAGCCTGGTTTAAATAAAACACAAATTCTGATTCCTAAACAGGCCACTAGATGGCGGATTGGGTATAATAATTTGCTCCTGACGTGGCAACTGATGCTCTGATTATAAGGCTACTGTATATGTGAAGTTTGGTATCTGAAGCAGTCCACAAATAGCTCTAGTTTCTAAATGGGTAATGATGAAGCTAAAGTAGAGGGCACTGGATGAAGCACCGTTATTACCAGTGAATGACACATTCAGTGCTGAAGTGACCAGTGATGACCATATTCACCAAACTAAAATGTTAAGCTCTACATTTTCAGGTAAAAAGTGATTTACAGTAATGTCATGAGAGATTTGGTTATGAATTTACAGTGACTTTGGGACTTTTGTACCACCTATTTGTGTTCTGATGAGGTCATTAGGGTTATCTTGGCTCGGGCGTGGAGACAACAAATAATGACAGAGAGCCTGCGTTTTAAGATGGGAGGTTTGTAGTTTGAAAGACTTTCAGGGTTACCAGTCAGGAAGGGTCTGACACAAACTTGGATCCAGCATTTTTGTACCGTACTGGGGCTAAAAATCAGGATATCTCGTCCATTGATGCTGTAATTTTGATCTTTCTTTGCTTAATCCGTCTCTAATCAGAGCCCCAATTTAATAGAAGTCCCAAAATATTTCACTGGGGTACTCTATTGAAATCCTTTATCTATGTTGGCCTGTTTTGAGGTTGCATTTTTGTCAACATTCACATATAGGGACTTACAGGAACATCTATGGTCTGCTATGTGCAGGAACTTCAGTATTGTTTTTTGCGAGTCAATGTTTATTTCCCTCCTGGAAAGGCATCTATAGGGAATAATGGACATTCAGCTCATTCACATGTTCTCATGATGCCTTGTTTATCATTCAGATAGAGAAAGAGATAAAGACTGAGAGACATTAATGGTAATGTAATGTCAAACTGTGAGTCATCCATGACCTCAGAATCTGATGACATTTTGAGTGCCACCAGAAGCTCTTAATGGATGCTAATCATCTTCTCTGCTGTTTGCAAACAAACATGCATTTTATGTGCCACAAAAATGAACCTGAGATGGAAACTTCTGCTATTAGCTGATACAAACACTAAGCTGGTAATAATACACCCACTTGATTTAAGTAGTGGTAGAGAGTAACTAAGTACATTTACTCAAGTACTGTACTTGAATACAAGTTTGAGGTACGTGTACTTTACTTGAGTGATTCCACAGTATTCTAATTTACAATTACTTGATTGTACTTTTTACTACAATACATTTATTTAGTTACTAGTTACTTTTCAGATTCATATTGATACAAACTATAATCATCAAGAAATGATGATGTATGAAGTATACAGTATGTTAAAATATACCCAGTAGTATATAAGATCCACCTTTACTGCATCATTAAAAGGATGCTTACACAAATGCATTAATCATTTTAATTCAAAAGTATAATACATTATTCTGAAATGGACCTAGCTGCGTAATAATTACTTTTAGTTTTGTTATTTACATACTTTTGTACTTTTACTTACTAAATTCTTTAGCTTGTATGAGTAAAGATCTGAGTGCTTCTTGCATCACTGTATTGTGTGTGTGTGTGTGTGTGTGTGTGTGTGTGTGTGTGTGTGTGTGTGTGTGGCTGTGGGTTCTTATATGGTCATGGGAGTAAGTAAGATAAGACTGGTAACAGTACATTTACAGTATGTGGTTTCATTGAATGCAAGCTCAACAGACTCCGTTCACGGTGAAGTAGTGAGTTGAGGAACTTTGGAGACACAGATGGCAGACTGGGACATCTGGCATGGCAGCAGAGCTATAGACAGATTGGACTTAATTAAAAAAAAAAAATCCTGTTACACTGTGCCATTACAGTAGTATAGGCCTAACGACTTCCATCTGTCTGGTAGTCCAACTCTTACTGTGACTCAGCTCCTTGCTGACCAAAACCACTGTGGGCAACTTACTTCTTAACAGGAAAAGAGAAGAGAAGAGAACTTTTGAGCAGACATATGGAGAGAAAAGAAAGTTCAACCCACTACACATACATACACCCACGTAAACACACAATGTAATACAGCTAAAGGCAACATCTCTCCCACAATGAGACTCCACAACTGGACAATTATTCTTGGATAAAGCTAAGTAGATCCATGTGTTGTTGTGTTGAGTATTTATACTGTGCTTTCACCCCCACAAATATGATAAAATGGAACATTCATGGGCTTGCAAGGATAGTGTTTGTCCTTATTACAGCTATGACTCAGAATATCTTTTTTTTTTTACAAAGGCCACATAGTTTAATGAAGACTGGAATTCCAGGCATTCATAGCAAAGAGTGATCTGTTTTTCTTTGGAGATACTTACTCTATCCACAGTCATTTCAAAGTTGTCATTGGACTGAAGTGAGACAGAGGACTCCTCTCTTGTTTGTCTTTTTAGTCCAGCTTTCTGTCCAAAAAGAGAGGAAGGGTTGATTGTACAAAAAGGGGTTGACCAAATACACAGCGTCACCTGACCTCGCATCTCAAAGCTCTTATTGAAATGAGGTGTGCTGAATATAAGTGGACTCCAGGATGACGCCACACGGATACAGTCTTAAGAGTTTAGCCTCTCTTTATTGACTTTTAGTTTCTTACTTCCACGCCGTGTCTTTTTTCTCTCTCTTTCACACGTCTTATTCTGCTTTTTTTTCTCAAAAGGAAGATAAGTCTCCAGTGTCTCTTTTTTTACGGTACTCAAGGTACATCATACAATCAGCAGAGAGGACACTGTGCCCCTTTTTTCCTCAAAGACTTCTCACCTATTTTTTCTCGGTGTGAATATGAATCCTCTTGTAAGGCAGCACATCTCTGGGCTCCCAGGCAATGCATGAAAATGAGTTGTTACAATAGACATCCAAGTTACCAGGCCAAAGCATTTAACTTTCAGCTCATTGTTTTGGTTGTCCCGCCTACAGAATTTCTGTTTTAGTTCTACCTGCAGCACCAAACAGCACACAGACACAGGTTTTGACCAGCTGGTGAACACAGTAGCATTTAGCAGCTAAAGAGCCAGATATTCCCCAGCAGAAAAACAGAGCTAAAATGAAAATGACTATAGGTCTTACATTCATTAGGTGGACACGAACATGACTCCAAATGTTGTTACTATATACGGTCCCTCTGTAACTGCTGGATGTGTGAAAAGGAAACAGTGTGTTATTACATTGACAATATCTACTTATATGTCAGTGTTGTGCTCAAGAGTAAAAAAAAACAAATCAGGTATTGAAGTTTTGAAGGAGCAGTTTCATTTTTGGGAAAATACACTTATTTTCTTTCTTGCTGAGTGTTAGATGTAAAGATTGCTAAATCTGTGCATTAAGAAAGCAGCTAGAGCCGGAATACAGTTAGCATTGCCTAGTATAAGGACAGGCAAACAGCTAGCTAAGTTATCATCAAAGTCTAAAGATGAATTATGAATCTCACTTATGTGATCAGAACACTAACAGAAATGTAAAAATGACAATTTCTGCTTTTACAATAATACGCTGCTACTGTTTATTTGTGACCAGCGGCCAGAAGCAATGACTTTCTGGAGTTTAAATTATGTAAATAGATAAAGAAAATGTACATTTTTCTGTGTGTACAGGTAAACATGTTAAATAGTGAGCTTGAGAAGTGTTAGTAGGTATTTTATAACTATCTGTTTCCCCCTGCGTCCATGCTAGGCTGGGCTACCTGCCTGCTGGCTGTGGCTCAATACTGCACAGACATGAGAGTGGTACAAATCTTTTCATTAAATGCATGACAAGAAAGGGAATAAGCATATTTCCCAAAATGTTGGAGGTTTCCTTTGAGATTCAAGTATTTATGTCATGCTTTGAGCAAAACTGTTTAGGAAATCTCTTTCAAAACAGAGATAGAAGCCAGTGCTCTGCTGTGGTTTTACACAAATTCCGCAGAAGTGGATGGCCTCATACACCACGGAGAAATGACACACACACACACACACACACACACACACACACACACACACACACACACACACACACACACACAGGGAGAGAGAGAGAGAGAGAGAGAGAGAGAGAGAGAGAGAGAGAGAGAGAGAGAGAGAGAGAGAGAGAGAGAGAGAGAGAGAGAGTAAAGTGAGCTTGGAAATTATTTTGTCAGGGCTCCAGTGATAGCTAAATCCTGTGAGCCTGTCCTCTGTCTCTCAACTCCCTCTTTCTGGCAGACTGCTGACTCATGCTTTCTCCTTCTCCTCCTCCTCCTCCTCCCCGCCACACCCCTCTCTCTCTCACTCTCTCTCTCTCTGTCTTTAAAAAATCCAGTCTGCAGCATTTTCCCTCAACTCCTCTTCTTTCTTACTTATGCATTTCTTGGGATTTTAAATAATTCAGCTGCATGTCCTCATCTTGTTGAGACTTCTGCGTTAGTGTACACAGGCATAGGTGATATTATCATAAGTGTATGTGTCGTTTAAGCTCATGAATTGTGTGTGTGGGTGACTTTGATGTGTGTAAGCACTCTTAATGATCCCTCCTGCCTGTGCAGTGTATTTAGTGTTTGAAGAAACAGCGTAATTGCCTCCTACTAAAGCCGGCTAAGTCTCCTAATGAGAGTAATGCTTGCCGTGCCCAAAGCCAGAGGCCCAGTATTCTGCTGGAAAAGTTGGCACTCACGTGAAAACTAGCATTGTACTAGTTGAATTTTTTTGCCAGTGATAAAATATTTGCAAAACAATGCTGTTTTCTGACAGCATTTTTGGGATACAGCATCCAGAAGTTAAAAGCAGAATAGGAGACGTCTGTAGCTCAGACTCGTGAGAATAAACAACAAGCCATCCAAGGAAAGCATTCACTGTAATCTTGGATAACTAAGATAAGAACCACATGTTCTTTATTGGCCAGAGTGGGGGCCAGAATTGTTATAGCTATAAACCAAAAGCTACTTGCTGCATTGCAAAGACCAAAAATGAGCCCAAAGGACAGTTAACTAAAAGAAAATGCCAGTGTGACAATTCTGAAAAGTATCAAAGTGAAAATGCATTCATCAAAAAGGGTAAACTGACCACTTATTGTACTGTAGCTATATTCACAAGTCTGATTGGCTTCTGGGATAAAACCAAACTTCCTTCTATTTTATATGAAGGCAGTCTAAAATGCATTCCTGATGGCACAAACTTAAAGTAACTTTTAACATGCTATGAAACAGTCTCAATTTAATACTGATGCCTCTATGTGACATACATAAGTAAACAAGACCATCAACGAGAAGATTGGCTATTTCTATAAAGTTATTCCTAATGCTTGCCCTCGGTGCCACCGGGTCCGATTCCACGCAAAATCAGATGAAATCACGCAGCTTCACCAGAAACTCCTTCAGCTCAGACTCCAGCTGGGCCTCCGACAGTGACAGACCCACAACCAGCTTCGCTGCCACCTTCGACCTGCAGTCAGTAGCTCCAGCAGGAGGTGGAGAGCTCACTGGGAGCCAACACCAACACCACGCTGCTGGAGAGCTTGGCAGTATTGCTGAGCCCACTGGAGGGAAGGGAGGCACGGGAGAACCGGAACCAGAACTGAGCTGGGTAGACTGCCAGACCCATCTACAGTAAAATACATATAAATGAATGTCCGTTATATTCAAGCCCTCGTCAAATGAATTCATACAATGCGTATTAAGCCGATAGCTGCCAGGGCAAGCGCTCTGTATTTCGCAGTATACCGGAGTTATTGTTGTCTGTAACGTCTTTCCTGCGTTGGCATATGCCAGCAAGTGAGCTCGCTACATCTCCCAGAGAAGCTCTCTTTATGTCTTCATGTGCAATATATTTTACTCTAATCACTCATGCAGAGTTTCTTTTTTATCTGGAACATCAACTCCAGGAACCTTTCTTGGTAGCTTCTTAGGAGTTTCAGCCATAGCTGTTATAGCGATACTCCTCGCTGCTGCTCCATAGCTACGGTCTCTCCCTTGTGGTAATAACTCTTACTCCCAGAAAGGGAGAGAGTAAATTTACACCCTCCATCTTTAAGCTGTGCAATGGATCCTTGTGTTTTGCCTATAACTTTAGAGTTGAGGTTAACTCGTGATCGGTTCTTGACCTTTTGATAAATGGATGTAAGCAAGGAAAGACATTAAAAAGTAAAAAAACTTTCAACAAAAAAGAAATGAAACATTATCTGTATTCACTGATCTACTCGAAAGAAGTTTAGTTTAAGTAAGCAGTCGAGCTGTTTTCAACATCTGTATTTTCACTCAATCTCAGTCTGTCATCCAACACAATTCTTCAATTATTTGTAAGTCTGGATGATTCAACATTGCGTTATGAATGACTGCTGACACAATCACTTTGCTTTAACTCACTCACTCAGGCAACAGTGACTCCTAAATAAACACCAAAATTACAAGAACTTCGTGAAGATGCATAAATAAAGTAAATAACTTTTTGTCTTTACATAATCCTGTGATTGCCTAGACATTTTGTGGGACTATGGTTTTTAGAACATGATAAGTAATGACTTTGGTTCCCCCTGATCTTTCATCGAGAGGCACCACCAGGTCACCATCACCAAAACGCATTATGATCACAAGAGATCACCTCCCCCAAGGCAGCAGCATGCACACATAAATGTTATTAATATAACAAGCCTATACAAATGCTGGGAAAACACATATATGAAACATAGAATTGAAAAAAACACCAGATTAATAGCACAGGCTAAACAACCTCCAGATTCACGACTGAAAACTGACTGACTGATTTGTATGTGAACAGATAACAACATCTCCATTCAGTTGATGAAGGGCTGACATTCGTGCAGAGCAACAACACAGGAGAGAGAGGGACAGAGAGCATGGATGAAAATGAGGGTTGTTTTTTGTCTGGACATGTGAGTGTCTGTGTGAGTTAGCGTTTATGTGCGGTACATTTGCTCTGTAGCTCACAGGGCTACGACCTATTTTTACACCCACGCTCCCACGCTCCAGAAACACTCACCCATGACATTTGTTTCCTCTCTGTTTCTTCCTCACATTATCTTCTTATCCCACATCTCTTACGCTTCTCTCATCACCACCATCATCACCATCATTCCTGTACAGGGGCGTGCTACCATCACCTCGAAAAAAAATCCCATGCGCTCAGGTCTTTTGAGTGTTGAATAGAATTGAAAAGAGCAGACAGATCAGGGTCACAGCTACCAAATAGGAGTGATTCCCATCTCTCAGTCACTAGGAGACTTTAGTAATAGTAGAGCGCTGCGCCAGCAGGGGTACAAACTGTTGAAGATTTATTCAAATCTGATTTGACACCTTCAAAACAAAATTCACCCACAGGAAACCAAGCCTTAGGAGGACTGAGGTTGACTTAAGTGCAGCAGTGAGGAAATGGAGCGATGGATGTATAGACAGAGTCAAATCATTTACTTGTTCAAAGGGTGGCGAAGTTAAGGTGATGAGGAAGCTCCATACTGTGTTGCCCGTGACTGTGGGAATCGTGATGTTATGTAATGGTGCACACACTCATGGCATATACATAGAGTCACAGAGCCAGGGGCAGTGGCTTAAGGGGAAGTCGGATGGACCTCTCGCCTGCTAACAGGACATCTTAAGTGCTTCTGCCATCAGCAGTCTGTAGCTTGCATAACAGCCTCTCCAGCCCTGGGAACCCAGAGTGTGCACGTGACCACGAAGAGATTTCCTTCTGGCTGAAGGGTGATTTCTCATTCCCTCTCATCTTTTTTTGTCCCTCTTTTTCTCTCTCTCTCTCTCTCTCTCTCTCTTTCTCCTTCTTATCAACAAAGGGGTATTTCCTTCACAGCAAAAGAGCCATTAAGATAACAGGCTCAGGGACAGCACTTCCACTGAGGATAGCAGGGTGACAACAAAAGGGGTCAGCGTATTGGGCGTATTACTGCCGATACTGTATATGTGATCCTCTAAGAACCTATTCATTATTGAATAGAAATGGAGCCTTTGGGGAGAGGAGAGATAAACAACATCTGGGGCGCTGCTGGAAAGAGAAGCGACGCAGCCCACCTTCATGCTCATTGACAACACTCTATATATAATGTGTACGTACTGAGGAAACAGCTGCCCACGCATTTAGCTGCACGCACTCATGCGTGCATGCGTACAGAGGTGAAAGTATGGAAGATTTGAAATAAAAACAAAACAAACAAAGAAATAAGATACACATTCTTAGGCTATTTTCCTTTTTATGTATAAGCATTGACCGTGTCATATTGAAATGAAAACATGTATTAAAAGCAGAATTAATAATTGAATTAATTGTTTAATAATAAGGAACTGTCTTAGTGTCTTTTAGTATCTCCGCCAGGTGGATCATGCGATCAGTCGCATGTGTACACTCAACCTGTGAGTGAGTGAGTGTGCACATATGTGTCTGTCCACGACTAATCTGGCATTGTGCTGCAGCAAACTGCATAATATTTTGGGTGGCCAGTTATGGCTGCCTGCTCAAGGACCTCTCGTGTTTGCAGTGACTTCTACTTTCTCAAAAAAACTTTTAAAGCCATCGACTGCCTGCAAACTCCTCACTCACTACTCTGAACCGGGCAGTAGGACCACGAGTGATAATACAGTTGAGTGCATCTCCGATCCCCCCCACCGCTGTACCGCTCCACAACTCAGCAGCTGCTACGCGGCCGGACAGCTTGATGAGTTTAATTTAGTTTTTGGCAAGATTATAGGGCATGCCTTATAGACGACTTTGAAACGATTGACTGCATTCATTGCTGCTTGTTTTAGTTAGTATGAAGGTAATTTGTTTTACCAAGCCTTACATTCAATTACATTCAATTGCACAATACCGTCGTGGTAATTACAGACACACCTGTCAGAAATCTGCACTCTACTGAGTGCAGCTTTCTAATTTTATTTCTTTGTTTGATTTGTTTTATGTAGGCATTTGAAGTCTTCCAAAAAAAACATGGGTGCACAAAAAAAAAACGCTCATAGTCATTTCCACCATCTTCTTAAAGGGAAAGATTTTAGGTTATTAAATCATTATTATTAAAATCAATTAGCATTAAAATTTAGACAGTGTATAGAAATAACTGAATACCTAAAGCAGACTAAAGCTGCCTGTAAGACATTCTGGAAAGGCAAGTCCATCCATTTTACCATCTATCCATCCTGGACATGTCCTTCCTCCCCCTTAATCCTTTTTTATTTCAGCCTTGAGTTCCATCTTTCCTCTCATACTTCCCCTGCACTTTCCCCTAAACAAATTACATTTGCAATGCAAATCTTGTCTAACACGATGTCTGATATTTTTCACAAATGGTATTTAAATGAGCGCGCTGTGGCAAATGGTTTCTTACTATGAGATCAATACAAATCAGTGCTAAGAAAGATGAAGTTCAAAGAGAAACCACCAGGAAACCACCAGGGATTTAGTGTTGCTATGGAGATTAGTTATTCTCTGTGTTTATGTGTGTATGTGTGTGCTTCACCTGATGTTTTGGGGGTGTGGACTAAATATGTCATGGTGGTCACAGCTTAATGGTCTATGTGCTCATGTTGATCCACTGGAAGGTGTTAAAAGGAAATGTTAAAATATAAGAAAAAATAGTGTATGTCAAGGAGAGGATGTCAGGATTAACTCTCTCTCTCTCTCTCTCTCTCTCTCTCTCTCTCTCTCTCTCTGCTATATATATATATATATATTCTCTATTTCACTTTGTCTCACACCACAAATTAATATTTCTCAAATTTGAAGCAGTGCCACATATTCACAGCCTTGTGTGCAAAACCACATTGTCATCTTTTTTTTGAGTGGGGCACGTGGATTTTGTGCGCACAGTCCATGGCATATCCATCTCTGACATTAACTCCTGCTTGCATGAATATTGTTCAAGCATCACATGAGCCAGCTAGCGACTGCACGTGCAGTGCGCACGGCATTGTCAGCGATGGAGGAGGAACCGGATAGTGCGCATGATCGAGAGTAAACACTGAGCACTTGGTAACTTAAAGTCAGAATTTCCACAGAATTTCACGAAAGGACGGG